>CM035142.1:71798269-73009935 GCA_020205605.1 Panax ginseng | reverse complement strand
AGAGCCAAAGATGCGTATGAGGAGGTTGATCAACGAGCCAAAATAGCAGAGGGAGACGCACAAGCAAAGAGAATGAAGATGCAGGAAGCGAATAACGTGTTCAACACAGTGATTGATCGAGCTCAGGATCGGGTCATGGGTTATCTGATTCAGTTTGAGACGTTGCCATCGTACATACTAGATCGTCGAACCATGTTCCGAATTATGGAAGAAGAGCGTCGTAAGGCTATGCAGTATCTTAGTAGGACATCGTAGGGAGTGTACTTGATTTATAAATTATGTTATGATAAATAATATGTAAATCCCAAGTGTTATGTAACCTGTGGGATATGATGATGATGTCCTGAAGCTTTAGTAGTTCAGGAAAATAATGTAAATAGCAGTGATGCTATTGTTATGATGTTTTCAAAGAAATTATGAATGAATAAAAGTTATTTATCTTATTTTATCCAAAGTGTTATGTGTTAAGTGGTGACTACTTTTATGGGGGCAAGTTAAGTAGAAATTACTTAAAAGAGTTGGGTAATAATCTAATGAGTGTATTTTTAACAGAAAATGCCTCCAAGACATCAACCACCCCGAATGAGAAACCGTGAAGGAACCAACAACAATAATCTTTCAAGCTAACCCTGATTCATTTGTTGGTGACGTTATTGTGAGTGTGCACCGCAGAATCAACCACAAAATTAAGCTACAACGTTTAAGGACTTCAAGGCGGTTGGACCACCAGAGTTCCGTGGGTCCATGAACCCGATTGAGGCATGACACAGGTCATGGAGATAGAAAGTGTTCGATGTTCGGGGAGTAGGGAAGATCAAGATTGCTTTGCAACCTTCACGTTGAAAGCAGAGGCTAGTTATTGGTGGCAGGCCAATAAAACTCGAGGAGGACCAGGGGTTATGGCTTGGGATAGGTTCAAGGAGATGTTCTTCGAGAACTATTTCCTAGAGAGTTTGAAGAGTCAGTTGGAAGTGCAGTTTTTAGAACTGACGCAGGGAACGATGACGGTGTCGGAATATGCCGCGAAATTCAACGAGTTGGCGAGGTTTACGCCATATCAAGTCAGCACATACGAACGCAAGACAAAGAGATTTCAACAGGGACTGAAGCCCTGGTTGTATAGTAGGGTTTCCTTATTCCGATTGAAGACATTTGCAGCCGTAATAGAAAAGGCAATTCTCGCTGAAGGTGGAGGCTAGGCTGTAACCAAGTTCAATCAAGAACAGAAAAAGAAGAATGAAGTGGAGGTTAAGAATGGAGGTGGTGGTAATGGAAATGGTAACAATAATCTGAAAAGAAAGTGGAGTGGAAATGTGGGTGCTAGAAATCAGCAGGGTAACCAGCAGAATAAGAAGTTTGAAGCATGTGCTACATGCGGGAAGTTTCACAAGGGCGTGTGCTTGATAGGAAAACGAGTATGTTTTAACTGTGGCCAGGAGGGTCACATCGCCCCGAATTGCAACCAGCCTAAGAAGAATGTTTTCTTCACTTGCGGGTCCAAGGATCACTTTGCTCGTGAGTGCCCTAAGAAGAAATATGGAGAGACAACGGGAAGCAAGGGAGGCAGCAGTGGAGGTACTTGGGCTATTACTGGACCAACGATATCAAACAAACCCACAGCCAGAACCTTCAACATGACTGTGCATGATGCTGTGTAATCAAAGGATGTGGTGTCAGGTATTATCCCAATCAATGATATTGATGCTTATATATTATTTGATTCGAGTGCTACTTGCTCATTTATATATGATGAATTTGCTGTAAGACTAGGATTGCCTAGTGAAGAATTGAATTTCCCTTTAAACATAGAAATTGCGAATAAGGAAGTAGTTCCTGTTAGATTCGTATACAAGAACTGTAGGGTGAATATTAAGGGAAATATTATGATGGTAGATTTGATTCCGATTAGTCTTGGAGAGTTTGATGTTATCTTGGGAATGGATTGGTTGTTAAATTGTGAGCGATAATTGATTTCCAAAAGAAATGTGTAAACCTTATGACTCCATCAAAGGTAGTTTTCAATGGTAGCAAATCACCTAGACAAATGAGATGTCTGACGATTATGCAAGCCAAAAAGTTGTTGAGTCAAGGTTGTGTGGGTTATTTAGCCTACATAGTCGATACTCAGAAGAAGGGTGTGAAACTGGAAGAAATACCAGTGGTTAGGGAATTTATGGAAGTGTACATAGTCTTATGACTGTTAAAGTTTAAGTTGAAAAATTACTTATAACTATGGACATAATTCGTGATCTTAGGACCCTCGGTTATATACTTCAGAATGTTGATAAATCATATTGCTTAACTCTATCGAGCCTCTTATCTAACAGTTGCTGTAAGGATTTTTCATTCATTGTTGTTTCAAGTGAACTTTGTTTGCTCACTCTTGCTTATATAACTATTACAGTTAAAGTTGAGAAGGTTGATGTACCTAGCACCAATAAGGGAAAAGGAAAGATGAACAAGTATTGAAGACTTGTAATATGATGATATTTTCTTATCAGTTTTAATTGAATGGTTGTAATGAAGTTTATTTATTTTCCGTGTTTGAATGATTGTAGGGCAAAGGTGCAAAAATGTCCCTAATGTTTACACGGATGTCTCACTTCCACCCTAAACTAATTTTTTATCCAAATGTACCCTTAACGTTACACATATAGGTCAATATGTACTTTGTCCTTATCGGAATACATAGACTAACTCATTAATCATTGGACAATTTTTACTGACGTGGCAACATTTGCTGACGTGTGCAAAACAGAAAACTATATTTACATCATTTAATTATTTAATCAAAATACTAAAATTAATCGAAACAAAAAAATACTAAAATTCAAAATAAAAAAAGCATAACATATTTAGAAGATTTATTTTTTTTATTTTTATTAAAAAAAACGCAGCTTTTTTTAATAAAATATTTTAAAAAACGCAGTATAATTTTTTAAATAAAAAAACAGTTTTTTTAATAAAATAAATTTTTAAAAACGTTGTTTTTTTTAATAAAATAAAAACACAGCTTTTTTTTAATAAAAAATAAAAAAGCGCGACTTTTTAATTTTATTATAAAAAAATGCGGTTTTTAAAATAAAAATAATTATTTTTATAAAAAAGCATAATTTTATTTTTGTTATAAAATTATAAAAATTTTAAAAATTGCATATTATTTTTTTTTTATTTTTATTACAAAAATAAAATAAAAAGCAATTTTTAAAATCTTTATTAAAAAAAGCTGCGTTTTTTTAATAAAAATAAAAAAAATAAATTTTCTAAATATGTTATGCTTTTTTTATTTTGAATTTTAGTATTTTTTTGTTTCGATTAATTTAAGTATTTTGATTAAATGATGTAAATGTAGTTTTATGTTCTGCACATGTCATCAATGTTGCTATCGTCAAATAAAAAATTGTCCAATGATTATCAGAGTTAGTTCATGCATGGCATTTTCAAGTATGACAAGGGCACTATTGACCTAAATGTAACGTTAAGGGTACTTTTGAAAAAATTAGTTTTTAAAGTGAAGTGGGACATCCGTGTAAACATCAGGGGCATTTTTGCACCTTTGCCCAATGATTGTATTTAAAGGTTAGATAACCTGGGAGATTTTTATTATGTAACCCTTGAAAGGGGACGATTTTTATTATTCAATTTGATTGTGATTGGGTAGTTAGATATGAATGTTTGATTAAGTGAACACTAAATCCTGTGGGAATGAAGTACCTGGGTTTGGGGGTGTCACAATAAACATCAAGTTTAACTGCAGCGGAACAAGTAATCCATTAAACGAGTCAAGTAGAGCATGATATCTACTATCTTCTATGATTTAAAAAGTTTATCATCAACTTTATCGCTGAGACTTAGCTTAATAAATAAACCAGATCATCGAATCATCCCTGAACTACGGGCCAAGGATATTCATGTAATCATCAATGGTCATGATTATACCAAATAATCCCTAGTCATAATCATACCAATAACTGTCCATCAATGCACTACGGGCCAATGAATACTTTTACCACATCATTTATAACATTACGGGTCATGATTATACCGAATGATCTCTGGTCATAATCATATCAATCAACAGTCCATCTATGCACGTAAGCCAAAGATGACTTTCATCACAATATAAACATGATGATGATGACAATGATATAAGAATTAAATTAAAAGAAAGCAGTTCTTTATTATGCCCAAGACAATGAGAACTTTCATCACCTGTCTCCACCTGAACTGTAATATCCGAGTTTTATTTTTAATTTTTTTTTAAATATTTTTTTATGTAATTTAAGAATTGTTAATAAACGAATTTATATGAAACTTTTGGGTGATTTCATTTATTAGATGTATGTGTGTGGTACATATATGTGTTATTTCAAGATATGTGATGAGATGTATTTAAATAGTTGGTTTAGTTTTATTTAACTATTTAAATAAAATTAAGTAGGGAATTATTCTATTTTATTCATGAGCTGGAGTTAGGAGCAGAATTTAGAGATGCGGACTGTGTATTCGAGTCCGGAACGTCGAAATTATTCAGGATAGATTGTAATCACGAAAAAGTGTCACAGTTGATTTTTGGTCAAAGTCAACCTGTTGACTTTTTCAAGGAAAAAGTCAACTACGAATTTCAGGGATGAATTTGACTAAAGAGATAGTCCCTTGTCGTCCGGAACATCGACTTTAGTAGGAATCGATATATGGTTCGCAAAGTTTGGTTCCGAAGGGTAAAATAGTCAAATAGCTTATTAATTGATTAAAATAATATATGTAATTTTTTTAATAGAAATCAATTTGAATGATGGACCCATGAGACTATTAAATTGGGACAAGTGAGGGAGTATACGTATATTACATAATAGCTAAGGTGGAAGTAAATTATTTTATTCCTTAAAATCAAAATTATTTTTATTTTTCTAACTCCCACATTCATTTTCTCTAACTCCCACATTCTTCCTATTAATTAACTATATTATTGTTGTATTAAGTATTGTGAGTAACTAATCATTAGAGTTGGGGGTTATGGGAGTTGGGGATTATGGGAATCAAAAGACTCTAACAAAGCTATACATATATACAAACACACTTTTCTTTTAAGAAAATTCCACCAAGTAAGCATGCAGAGAAGTTGAGAGTGATAGATAGTGTGGTAGTATTCTAGAGATCACTTAAACAACTAACAAGCAAGGAAGTGGGATAATCAAATTAACGCAAGGGAAATTCATCCAAAAAGGTAAGCTATGAAACTCTCTTTTTCATGTTCTTGAAGAAAAATAGTGAAAAAGCATGTATAGCCATGGTAAATGGTTTATGTTGATTTCGTAAGGCTATGATAATATTGTTGGTTTTTGTTATGAGGGGGATAAGGAATGAAAAGTATGGTTTAAACATGTTTCAATTACATAGAGAATCAAATATTTCATGAATGTATGCGATATGTTGATAAATGCCTCTTTGTAGTCAATTTGTTCATATCATGGTAATTTAGTGAGTTGGTTTGTTGTAGCATGTTCATATATGTTGGTAGAAGTGATGCAGACGTGAGGAGTCAAGCCCATGCATGCTAGAATCAAAATCACAAAATTTTTCAAAGTTGGTTGAATGTGAAATATGTGATTTTTGGGGTTTTTCGGAGCCTCGGAATCATGGTGTAGATGACTCGATTAGCGTATGTTATAATTTTATAAAATAGCATGTAGCATGAGGTACAACCTGTCCAAATTTCATAAGAAAGGGAGTTAAATTGAGAAAATTATGAAAATCGTAAGCATGCATATTGGTAATAAAAAATCTGCGAATGCGGAAATTCGAATTTTTTCTAAAGTATAAAACTAGTCTTTGCACGTTTTTCTATGCAGTTGCTTTGTGGTCTTAGCATGCTAGTTTTATGAATGTTATATTTTTTTAAAATACCTTGATGTATGAAGTTTATTGTGTCCAAGTATCATGGTTATATCATCTTTAAGTTAGCGGGAATAAAATCGTAGAGTCAGTGAAAATCGTAGAGTAAACTCTAAAAATCGTAGAGTCTCTGAAAATCGTAGAGTCTGTGGAAATTGTAGAGTAAAAATCGTAGAGTCAATGAAAATCGTAGAGTCAGTGAAAATCGTAGAGTAAACTCAAAAATCGTAGAGTCAATGAAAATCGTAGAGTAAACTCTGAAAATCGTAGAGTCAGTGAAAATCGTAGATTCAGTGAAAATCGTAGAGTCAGTGAAAATCATAGAGTAAAAACCGTAGAGTCAATGAAAATCGTAGAGTCAGTGAAAATCGTAGAGTAAACTCAAAAATCTTAGAGTCAATGAAAATCGTAGAGTAAACTCTGAAAATAGTAGAGTCAGTGAAAATCGTAGAGTAAACTCTGAAAATCGTAGAGTCAGTGAAAATCGTAGAGTAAACTCTGAAAATTATAGAGTAAAGTTTATATTACAACTACTATGCGTTGCTAATAGTTGATGTGCATGATTATACAATTGTGTAGGGCACGTGAAGTGCAGATAGCTGTAAGCTGTTAATCTGTTATTGGTAAACAACGATCAAGGCAAGTTTCTTACCCTATTTTTCATTATGAATTTATTCAACTCTTATTCAGTTGATTGCAGCGAGGATAAGTTTGGGCTTGTGATTAATTAATCATTCGTGCAAGCTCCTTTATTGTAAAGTTCTATAACTTCAATTGAGATGCGAAACGTTATTGATGATTATTCAGTTCTTATTGCAACTGCTATACTTTAAAGTTCGTATACACTTAATGAACTATATTCAAGCATGCTTTCTAGCTTTCGTTTCAGCTAGATGTTATTGATGAAAACATAGTATATTGTTTGAACAAATCAAATCCTTTGAAGCTATTGAATGTTTACCAATCCAAATTGCTTTGGTGAGGTCCCACATGAATACTAAGATGAACAACCCGGATAATGGGGTAACTGATGTCGGGCATATAGTCCCATTTACACTTACGCGTTTAAACTTTATACTTGTGTACAATGTAGGGTACGATAGGCTGATCACCTGGAGTACTTGCAGAGACCGTTTACAATCTATTTGATTGTTAAACTGTTTGATGGTTTTTGATGAAATAAAGTAATGTTCAGGGTATCTAACACCCCTTAATATGCTATTGAGAATTCCAGAACTCTTTTCTTGATATTCCAGTTTATCTCTTGATATTTATTTCAACCGTTGAGAAATATTCATACTAATGCTTTTACTTCTGATGTATGTTCTCAAACTACTTTATATACTTGCTGGGCAATTTGTGCTCATTTTTGCTTAAACCTTTCGAGTTAAAATGATGATATGGCGAGGGCTCGGGCAAGGACAAAGGAAAGTCTAAGATGAAATGATGAGAGTTATTTATGTAATAATTATATTTCCGCATATGATGTGATGTAGCGATAAACGCTAAGTTTAAGTTTTAGTTTATTAAAGGTTGTAAAGACTTGGGACTTTATTTTGAACAAGTATGTAATAGTTAATATTATTATTATTGGAGTTACTTAGATAGATGATGATATATGTTGTATCGTGAGCACCATGTCCTGTAATTGATGTTACACGGATTTGGGGGCGTCACAGGTTGGTATCAGAGCAATATGTTATAAACCTTAGGTGGGGAACCTTAGACTATAACCTTAGGGAAGTTAGTGGAGAAAATAAGGAGATGAACTCATGTAGAGTTCTAGGGGTTGTGTCAAATCTATTTTTTTTCTTAAAAAGAAAAACATCTATTTTAAAATACTAACCGAGTTATTTTGTCTTGTTTGAAGGATGTCAGGAGAAGAGGAGGTTAGAGATATCCACGTTGTGAGTGAGTAGTTGGTGATAGTCATGTACTGAGCCTATAATTTGAGGTAGCGGTGACTCGCACTCTGCAGGAGTATCCACGAAGAGGAAGAGGGCCCAGGAGGACTCGGAAGAAGCACCGAGGATACTTTATTGGATGAGTTGATGAATAGGATTACAGAGTTGGACGACAAGGTCCATGAGTTGAAGGAGCTGTATCAGGGGGAGTAGCAAGCTGCAGCATTGCTTGAGGCATTGGTGCACCACCTGATAATTAGGAACGAGGATCTGGCTGACAAGTCATGCATCGAGACGTATATGGATAGACTGGAGGAAGAGAAATAAGCTATTAGGACCCACTTGGGGCATACCATTAATGGGTTAGAGTCGAGGATTCAGAGTCTCTAAACTGACAAATAGATTATTACCACATTCTGGGGAGAAGAGTGGAGAGACCGTGTTCGGGCTGAGAAGCTAACTGACGAGTTAGAAGGAGAGGTGAGAGATAAGAAGGTTAAGATAGACAAGATGAAGTACGCGTTTAAGTCAGCACATGGAAGGTTCCAGTATAGGGTGCATCACTTTCCAAGTGAGGAGCACCGGTCTAGACGTGTTATAAGCCGAGGGCTGGTACTGGAGATAGCGGATGAGGATCATGAAGACGCCATTAGGCGGGGCTTTTAGTTTATTATAATGAACTTTTACTACCGGCGTATAGAACGCTTATCTTTGAATAATAAGCTTGGTTTCAGTTTTTACCAAGTATGTTGGTTTAAAGTATGTTGGTTTACCAAGTATGTTGGTTTAAGACGATGAAATACCTTGGGTGTTATGTTTATAAATAAATATGTTTTTATTTAAGTATGTGATGTGATGATTAAGTCTCTTCTTATGATTGATATATTATGTAGAGTAAGTGATAAGATAATAACATTAAGTTCATTTTAAACAGATAGATGGCTAGAGGAAGACATCATCAAACACCGAGGGTCGAGAAGCAGTATCTTTGGGATCCACCGAATCCTATCGTGATTTGTAGAGACATGTTAGTGGGGGCACTTGAGAATCGAACCACGAATGCCAATAACCCTCTAGTGGCCCAGGTGGCACACTTCAAGGACTTCAAGAGCGGGACCCCTGAGTTCAAAGGAACCATTGAACCCATCGAAGCTCAAACTTTGGTCAAGGAAATCAAAAAGGCGTTCGCTATCGCCCGAGTAGGTGATGATCAGAAAACAATCTTCGCCACTAACATGCTGAAGGGTGAAGCTAACTTCTGGTGAGAGGCAAACCCGACCAGGGCTGGAGAAGGCGTGATACCTTGGGAAGGGTTTAAGAAAATCTTTTTCGAGAACTATTTTCTGGTTAGTATCAGAGTCGCATGAAGATGCGATTCACGAGTCAAGCGAAGAAGACATGACGGTACCTCAATATGCCATAAAATTCAACGAAGTTTGGCGAGGTTTGCGCCTCACCAGTCGATAATCGAGGAGAGAAAAACGAGGAGGTTTGAGCAGGGTCTCAAACCATGGCTATATAGCAGACTCTCGGTGTTACAGACGAAAATCTTCGCGACTCTCATGGAGAAAGCTATAATCACCGAGGCGGAAGTGAGGCCACGATGAAATTTAATAAGGAAAAAAAAGAAGAAGAACGAAGGAGGGAATCGCGGGGAAGGTAGCAGCAGCAATGGTACAAACAAGAGGAAGTGGAACAATAACAACGAAGAGCAACAACAATTTCAAATCAAGAAACTCAGGGGAATACCGGGAAACAAAGAAGAGAAAAGAGGCAGGCATGCAAAAGTGTGGGAGGAATCACAAAAAGGCATGTCTAAAAGGAAAGAATGTTTGTTTCAATCATGACGGAGAGGGCACATCTCTCCCAATTGCTCTGCACTAAAGAGAAATGGATGCTTCAACTGTGGAGCATTGGATCATCAGGCAATGAATTGCCCAAAGAAGAACACATCAGGAGGAAATGGAGGAAGGGGACCAAGCGGTGGGAATCTCGCGATTAATGGACCACCAACTCAGAATTGACCAACAACAAGGACTTTCAACATGACGGTTCAAGATTCAGTCGCATCCAGGGACGTGGTTTCAGGTAACATTCCGATTAATGATATATCTGTTTACATATTATTTGATTCGGGTGCTACTTGTTCCTTCGTATCACATGAATTCTTCCAACGATTAAATTTACCCCAAGAAGAATTAAAATATCCTATGAACATAGAAGTTGCTAATAAGGAAATGATTCCCGTTAGCCATGTCTATAGAAATTGTGTTGTAAACATCAGGGGATATACGTTACCCGTGGATTTAATTCCAATTCAATTAGGAGAATTTGATGTAATTCTAGGAATGGATTGGTTATTTAACCATGGAGCGATGATAGATTGCCAAAAGAAGTGTATAAACCTTAGGACTCCAGATCAGTCTAAGGTAGCATTCTATGGAAGTAGGTCACCGAGACACTCAAGTTGTCTGACGATGATGCAAGCAAGGAAGTTAGTAAGAAAGGGATGTGAACGAATTTCCGGATGTATTTCTGGAGGAATTGCCAGGACTTCCGCCGGATCGAGAGGTCGAATTCGTTATAGATTTAGTACCGGGGACGACACCGATTTCAAAAGCCCCTTACATAATGGTACCAGCAGAAATGAAGGAGCTGATGGTACAGTTGCAAGAGTTATTGGATAGGAAGTATATTCAACCGAGTGTGTCTCCTTGGGGAGCACCAATTTTATTTGTGAAAAAGAAGGATGGATCGATGAGACTATGTATCGACTATCGAGAGTTGAACAAGGAGACGATTAAGAACAAGTATCCGTTACCTAGGATAGATGATCCGCTCGATCAAGCTGAAGGGAGCGAAATATTTTTCAAGATCGACTTGAGGACGGGATATCACCGATTAAAGGTAAGGAAGGAGGATGTACCTAAGGCGGCGCTCAGGGACGCGTTACGGTCACTACTGAGTTCCTGGTGATGTCGTTCGGGTTAACAAATCGCCAAAGAAAGATTTATGGACATGATGAATCGGGTATTCAAGCAATACTTAGATAAATTCGTAGTTGTGTTCATAGATGATATCTTGATCTATTCTAAGACTCGGGAAGATCATCTTTGAACATTTAAGGTTAGTGTTGAGGCGTTGAGGAAGGATAAGTTATCGCAAAAATTCTCGAAGTGTGAATTACGGTTGGAGAAAGTTCAATTTCGGGTCACGTGATCGACAAGGATGGAATTTACGTGGATCAAAGCAAAAGGTGGAAGAAGTTCTAATTGGGAACAACCAAAGTCACCGACCAAGTAAGAAGTTTCTTAGGACCGATGAGGCTATTCTGAGACGGTTTATCCAAGATTTTTCAAAGATAAGCGGGAACGTTGCGAATTTAACGAAGAAGTCGGTAAAATTTGTGCAGACGGAGAAAATGTTAAGAGAGTTTTAAGGAACTCAAGAAAAGACTGAGTGAAGCACCAGTGTTGTCTTTACCTGACGATACAGGTGACTTTGTGATTTTCAGTGATGCATCACACAAAGGACTTGGCTGTGTGCTTATGCAACATGGTAAAGTTATTGCGTATGCATCGCGTCAATTGAAGGATTACGAGAAGGGATATCCTACCCATGATCTGGAATTGGCGGCAGTAGTATTTGCCTTAAAGATATGTAGGCACTATTTATATGGTGTAAGGTGTGAAATATACACGGACCATAAAAGTCTGAAGTATATTTTCATACAAAAGGAGTTGAATATGAGACAAAGAAGATGGTTGGAACTTATAAAGGATTACGATTGTGACATCTTGTATCATCCGGGGAAAGCGAACGTGGTAGCAGATGCGCTAAGCAGAAAGGGAAGTGGTAGGTTGGCAATGCTAACAGCTCAAGAGGAGTTAATTAAGGAGATGGCTAGATTGGAACTCGAGATAAAAGTCCAATAGAGCCAGAGGGGAAATTGTTTGTAATGGAGGCTCATCCGACTCTATTGGACAAAATCAAGGAAGTACAAGGCAGCCATGAGGAATATGTGAAGGTGAGGACAAGAATTTCAGATGGAGAAGAGCTTAAATTCAGTATGGGGGGTGATGGACTATTAAGATTTGAGAAGAGAATTTGGGTGCCAGCGGTGACTGAATTAAAGGAAGAAATCTTGCAGGAAGCTCATAGCTCAAGTTACTCAATTCACCCGGGAAGCACAAAGATGTATCAGGATCTCCGCCAACATTATTGGTGGCCCAATATGAAAAGAGAAGTCGCAGAGTGCGTCAGCAAGTGTTTAACAAACCCAATGAAAGTTAAGGCGGAACATCGTAAACCGAAGCGGGCTACTTCAACCTTTAGAAATTCCAGAATGGAAGTGGGAGCATATCACGATGGACTTCGTGGTAAGACTTCCAACTACGCAGAAGGGTTATGATGCAGTTTGGGTGATCGTTGATCGATTGACCAAGTCAGCGCATTTCTTGCCAATCAAGATCAGATATACCTTGGATCAGTTGGTAAAGCTTTACATCAAAGAGATTGTTTCCAGGCACGGGGTACCTGTATCAATTATGTCAGATCGCGATCCGCGGTCCACAGCAAATTTTTGGAGAAGTTTTCAAGAACGCATGGGAACGCAACTGAGGTTGAGCACGTCGTATCATCCTCAAACAGATGGGCAGAGCGAGAGAACTATTCAAACGTTAGAGGACATGCTAAGAGCATGCGTTATGGATTTCAAAGGGAGCTGGGATGATCACCTACCGGTGGTAGAATTTGCGTACAATAACAGTTATCATGCGAGCATCGGTATGCCACCTTATGAAGCTTTATATAGAAGGAAATGCAGAACGCCATTGTGTTGGGATGAAGTGGGAGAACGACAATTGCTAGGGCCAGAATTGGTGTAACAAACTGCAGATGCGATCAAAATAATACGAGCGAGGCTCGTGACGGCTCATGATCGACAGAAGAAATATGCAGATAAACATCGGCAACAACGAGATTTCGACATCGGCACTTATGTGTTTTTGAAAGTGTCACCTTGGAAAGGGAAAATGAGATTTGGGAAGAAGGGAAAACTTAGTCCCAGATTCATAGGACCCTTCGAAGTGTTGAGGCGAGTGGGTGAGGTAGCTTATGAAATAGCCTTACATCCAGGAGTTAGAACATATACACAACGTGTTCCATGTTTTCGCCCCTACGACCCTATAAGCGAGGATTACAAGCATGTCATAGAGTATGAACCTATTCAGTTTGAAAAGGACTTAACCTACGAAGAGGTCCCATTGCAGATAATCGATAGAAAAGAACAAGTGTTAAGAAATAAGATAATACATTCTGTTAATGTATTGTGGAGGAACCACAACGTCGATGAGGCTACGTGGAAACTCGAGGGGAAAATGATGAAAAATTACCCTAATCTTTTTTATTGATGTGTAATGATTCCGGGGATGGAATCCTTTTAAGGGAGGGTGAATGTAATATCCGAGTTTTATTTTTAATTTTTTTTTAATATTTTTTTTATTTAATTTAAGAATTGTTAATAAACAAATTTATATGAAACTTTTGGGTGATTTCATTTATTAGATGTATGTGTGTGGTACATATATGTGTTATTTCAAGATATGTGATGAGATGTATTTAAATGGTTGGTTTAGTTTTATTTAACTATTTAAATAAAATTAAGTAGGGAATTATTCTATTTTATTACGTGGGATGGTATTAAATCATGAGCTAGAGTTAGGAGCAGAATTTAGAGATGCGGACTGTGTATTCGAGTCCGGAACGTCGAAATTATTCAGGATAGATTGTAATCACGAAAAAGTGTCATAGTTGACTTTTTGGTCAAAGTCAACCTGTTGACTTTTTCGAGGAAAAAGTCAACTACGAATTTCAGAGATGAATTTGACTAAACGGATAGTCCCTTGACGTCTGGAACGTCAACTTTAGTAGGAATCGATATATGGTTCGCAAAGTTTGGTTTCGAAGGGTAAAATAGTCAAATAGCTTATTAATTGATTAATTGATTAATTGATTAAAATAATATATGTAATTTTTTTTAAAATAGAAATCAGCTGAACTGATGGACCCATGAGACTATTAAATTGAGACAAGGAAGGGAGTATACGTATATTACATAATAGCTAAAGTGGAAGTATTTTATTTTATTCCTTAAAATCAAAATTCTTTTTATTTTTCTAACTCCCACATTCATTTTCTCTAACTCCCACATTCTTCCTATTAATTAACTATATTATTGTAGTATTAAGTATTGTGAGTAACTAATCATTAGAGTTGGGGGTTATGGGAGTTATGGGAATCAAAAGACTCTAACAAAGCTATACATATATACAAACACACCTTTGTTTTTTAAGAAAATTCCACCAAGTAAGCATGCGAGAGAAGTTGAGAGTGATAGATAGTGTGGTAGTATTCTAGAGATCACTTAACAACTAACAAGCAAGGAAGAGGGATAATCAAATTAACGCAAGGGAAATTAATCCAAAAAGGTAAGCTATGAAACTCTCTTTTCATGTTCTTGAAGAAAATATGTGAAAAAAAGCATGTATAGCCATGGTAAATGGTTTATGTTGATTTCGTAAGGCTATGATAATATTGTTGGTTTTTGTTATGAGGGGGATAAGGAATGAAAAGTATGGTTTAAACATGTTTCAATTACATAGAGAATCAAATATTTCATGAATTTATGCGATATGTTGATAAATGCCTCTTTGTAGTCAATTTGTTCATATCATGGTAATTTAGTGAGTTGGTTTGTTGTAGCATGTTCATATATGTTGGTAGAAGTGATCCAGACGAGAGGGAGTCAAGCCCGTATGCATGCTAGAATCAAAATCACAAAATTTTTCAAAGTTGGTTGAATGTGAAATATGTGATTTTTGGGGTTTTTTGACCTCGGAATCATGGTGTAGATGACTTCGATTAAGCGTATGTTATAATTTTATAAAATAGCATGTAGCATGAGGTACAACTTTGTTCAAATTTCATAAGAAAGGGAGTTAAATTGAGAAAATTATGAAAATCGTAAGCATGCATGTTGGTAATAAAATCTGCAGAATTCTGGAAATTCCAGAATTTTTTCTAGGCACGTTTTTCTATGCAGTTGCTTTGTGGTCTTAGCATGCTAGTTTTATGAATGTTATATTTTTGTAAAATACCTTGATGTATGAAGTTTATTGTGTCCAAGTATCATGGTTATATCATCTTTAAGTTAGCGGGAATAAAATCGTAGAGTCAGTGAAAATCGTAGAGTAAACTCTAAAAATCGTAGAGTCTCTGAAAATCGTAGAGTCTGTGAAAATTGTAGTGTAAAAATCGTAAAGTCAATGAAAATTGTAGAGTCAGTGAAAATCGTAGAGTAAACTCAAAAATCGTAGAGTCAATGAAAATCGTAGAGTAAACTCTGAAAATCGTAGAGTCGATTGAAAATCGTGAGATTCAAAGTGAAAATCGTGAGAGTCAATTGAAAATCATAGAGTAAAAACCGTAGTATTTTAACGTTACACATTTAGGTCAATTGGTGCTGTGTCATACGGAAATGCCACATAGACTAACTATTGCATCGTGGACAATTTTTCTTGACGTGGCAACATTTCTTTGGCGATAATGCAAAAAAAGAAAACTATATTTACATCATTTAATTATTTAATCAAAATACTAAAATTAATGAAACAAAAAATACTAAAATTCAAAATAAAAAAAGCATAACATATTTAGAAGATTTATTTTTTATTTTTATTAAAAAACGCATAACTTTTTAATAAAATATTTTAAAAAGCAGATATTATTTTTTTTAATAAAAAGCAGCTTTTTTAATAAAATAAATTTTTTAAAAACGTTGTTTTTTTTAATAAAAATAAAAACAGCTTTTTTTTTAAAAAAAAAAAAGCATGACTTTTTTTAATTTTATTATAAAAAAATGCGCTTTTTAAAATAAAATAATTATTTTTATAAAAAAACGCAATTTTATTTTTTGTTATAAAAATTATAAAATTTTAAAAAATTGCATATTATTTTTTTTTATTTTTATTACAAAAAATAAAAAGCAGTTTTTTTAAAATCTTTATTAAAAAGGTGCGTTTTTTAATAAAAAAAAAAAAATAAATTTTCTAAATATGTTATGCTTTTTTTATTTTGAATTTTAGTATTTTTTTGTTTCGATTAATTTAAGTATTTTGATTAAATGATGTAAATGTAGTTTTATGTTCTGCACATGTCATCAATGTTGCCACGTCAGCAAAAATTGTCCACGTATTAATAGAGTTAGTCTATGTGGCATTTTCGTTAAGGACAAGGGCACGGTTGACCTAAATGTGTAACGTTAAGGGTACTTTTGGAAAAAAAATTAGTTTAGGGTGGAAGTGGGACATCCGTGTAAACATCAGGGGCATTTTTGCACCTTTGCCCAATGATTGTATTTAAAGGTTATATAACCTGGGAGATTTTTATTATGTAACCCTTGAAAGGGGACGATTTTTATTATTCAATTTGATTGTGATTGGGTAGTTAGATATGAATGTTTGATTAAGTGAACACTAAATCCTGTGGGAATGAAGTACCTGGGTTTGGGGGTGTCACAATAAACATCAAGTTTAACTGTAGCGGAACAAGTAATCCATTAAACGAGTCAAGTAGAGCATGATATCTACTATCTTCTATGATTTAAAAAGTTTATCATCAACTTTATCGCTGAGACTTAGCTTAATAAATAAACCAGATCATCGAATCATCCCTGAACTACGGGCCAAGGATATTCATGTAATCATCAATGGTCATGATTATACCAAATAATCCCTAGTCATAATCATACTAATAACTGTCCATCAATGCACTACGGGCCAATGAATACTTTTACCACATCATTTATAACATTACGGGTCATGATTATACCGAATGATCTCTGGTCATAATCATATCAATCAACAGTCCATCTATGCACGTAAGCCAAAGATGACTTTCATCACAATATAAACATGATGATGATGACAATGATATAAGAATTAAATTAAAAGAAAGCAGTTCTTTATTATGCCCAAGACAATGAGAACTTTCATCACCTGTCTCCACCTGAACTGTAATATCCGAGTTTTATTTTTAATTTTTTTTTAAATATTTTTTTATGTAATTTAAGAATTGTTAATAAACGAATTTATATGAAACTTTTGGGTGATTTCATTTATTAGATGTATGTGTGTATGTTATATATGTGTTATTTCAAGATATGTGATGAGATGTATTTAAATAGTTGGTTTAGTTTTATTTAACTATTTAAATAAAATTAAGTAGGGAATTATTCTATTTTATTCATGAGCTGGAGTTAGGAGCAGAATTTAGAGATGCGGACTGTGTATTCGAGTCCGGAACGTCGAAATTATTCAGGATAGATTGTAATCACGAAAAAGTGTCACAGTTGATTTTTAGTCAAAGTCAACCTGTTGACTTTTTCAAGGAAAAAGTCAACTACGAATTTCAGAGATGAATTTGACTAAACAGATAGTCCCTTGACGTCCGGAACATCGACTTTAGTAGGAATCAATATATGGTTCGCAAAGTTTGGTTCCGAAGGGTAAAATAGTCAAATAGCTTATTAATTGATTAAAATAATATATGTAATTTTTTTTTAATAGAAATCAGCTGAACTGATGGACCCATGAGACTATTAAATTGGGACAAGTGAGGGAGTATACGTATATTACATAATAGCTAAGGTGGAAGTAATTTATTTTATTCCTTAAAATCAAAATTATTTTTATTTTTCTAACTCCCACATTCATTTTCTCTAACTCCCACATTCTTCCTATTAATTAACTATATTATTGTTGTATTAAGTATTGTGAGTAACTAATCATTAGAGTTGGGGGTTATGGGAGTTATGGGAATCAAAAGACTCTAACAAAGCTATACATATATACAAACACACTTTTCTTTTAAGAAAATTCCACCAAGTAAGCATGCAGAGAAGTTGAGAGTGATAGATAGTGTGGTAGTATTCTAGAGATCACTTAACAACTAACAAGCAAGGAAGAGGGATAATCAAATTAACGCAAGGGAAATTCATCCAAAAAGGTAAGCTATGAAACTCTCTTTTTCATGTTCTTGAAGAAAAATAGTGAAAAAGCATGTATAGCCATGGTAAATGGTTTATGTTGATTTCGTAAGGCTATGATAATATTGTTGGTTTTTGTTATGAGGGGGATAAGGAATGAAAAGTATGGTTTAAACATGTTTCAATTACATAGAGAATCAAATATTTCATGAATGTATGCGATATGTTGATAAATGCCTCTTTGTAGTCAATTTGTTCATATCATGGTAATTTAGTGAGTTGGTTTGTTGTAGCATGTTCATATATGTTGGTAGAAGTGATCTGGATAGTAGGAGTCAAGCCCATGCATGCTAGAATCAAAATCACAAAATTTTTCAAAGTTGGTTGAATGTGAAATCTGTGATTTTTGGGGTTTTTCGGAGCCTCGGAATCATGGTGTAGATGACTCGATTAGCATATGTTATAATTTTATAAAATAGTATGTAGCATGAGGTACAACCTGTCCAAATTTCATAAGAAAAGGAGTTAAATTGAGCAAGTTATGAAAATCGTAAGCATGAATGTTGGTAATAAAATCTGCAGAATTCTGGAAATTCAAGAATTTTTTCTAAGTATAAAACTAGTGCTGGCATGCTTTTCTATGTAGTTGGTTTGTGGTCTTTAGTATGCTAGTTTTATGAATGTTATATTTTTGTAAAATACCTTGATGTATGAAGTTTATTGTGTCCAAGTATCATGGTCATATCATCTTTAAGTTAGCAGGAATAAAATCGTAGAGTCAGTGAAAATTGTAGAGTAAAAATCGTAGAGTCAGTGAAAATCGTAGAGTCAGTGAAAATCGTAGAGTAAACTCAAAAATCATAGAGTCAATGAAAATCGTAGAGTAAACTCTGAAAATCGTAGAGTAAACTCAAAAATCGTAGAGTCAATGAAAATCGTAGAGTAAACTCTGAAAATAGTAGAGTCAGTGAAAATCGTAGAGTAAACTCTGAAAATCGTAGAGTCAGTGAAAATCGTAGAGTAAACTCTTAAAATCGTAGAGTAAAGTTTATATTACAACTACTATGCATTGCTAATAGTTGATGTGCATGATTGTACAATTGTGTAGGGCACGTGAAGTGCAGATAGATGTAAGCTGTTAATCTGTTATTGGTAAACAACGATCAAGGCAAGTTTCTTACCCTATTTTTCATTATGAATTTATTCAACTCTTATTCAATTGATTGCAGTGAGGGTAAGTTTGGGCTTGTGATTAATTAATCATTCGTGCAAGCTCCTTTATTGTAAAGTTCTATAACTTCAATTGAGATGCGAAATGTTATTGATGATTATTCAGTTCCTATTGCAACTGCTATACTTTAAAGTTCGTATACACTTAATGAACTATATTCAAACATGCTTTCTAGCTTTCGTTTCAGCTAGATGTTATTGATGCAAACATAGTATATTGTTTGAACAATTCAAATCCTTTGAAGCTATTGAATGTTTACCAATCCAAATTGCTTTGGTGAGGTCCCGCATGAATACTAAGATTAACAACCCGGATAATGGGGTAACTGATGTTGGGCATATAGTCCCATTTACGCTTACGCGTTTAAACTTTATACTTGTGCACAATGTAGGGTACGATAGGCTGATCACCTGGAGTACTTGCAGAGACCGTTACAATCTATTTGATTGTTAAACCGTCGATAGTTTTGATGAAATAAAGTAATGTTCAGGTATCTAACACCCCTTTGTATGCTATTGAGAATTCCGAACTCTTATCTTGATATTCCGGTTTATCTCTTGATATTTATTTCAACCGTTGAGAAATATTCATACTAATGCTTTTACTTCGATGTATGTTCTCAAACTACTTTTATATACTTGTCATGCAATAATTTATGTTCATTCTTGCTTAAACCTTTCGATTAAAATTTGATAATGTACCGAGGGCTCGAAGGCAAGGACAAAGGAAAGTCTAAGATGAAATGATGAGAGTTATTTATGTAATAATTATATTTCCAAGATATGATGTGATGTAGCGATAAACGCTAAGTTTAAGTTTTAGTTTATTAAAGGTTGTAAAGACTTGGGACTTTATTTTGAATAAGTATGTAATAGTTAATATTATTATTATTAGAGTTACTTAGATAGATGATGATATATGTTGTATCGTGAGCACCATGTCCTGTAATCGATGTTACACGGATTTGGGGGCGTCACATGAACCACCAAAGATTTTAGTTAAATTCACAATTCATGTTTATAATAATGTGAATCATTAGTTCCTCCTTGCCACAAAGGCTTAATAGAACGTTTACTCAATATCCTTACCCCAAAGGATAAAGATATTTAAATGTAATAACAATGATCATACCAATCAGTTGTCTATCTTTGCACTACGGGCCAAAGATATTCAACTATAAAACTAATGGTCATGATCATACCAATCAATTGTCTGTCAGTGTACTACGGCCAAAGACATTCAACTGTTAACTAATGGTCATGATCTTGCTAATCACATCATCGAATTATCCATGCACTATGGCCAAGGATATTCGTTAGTATCACCAGTGGTCATGATCATGTCATACACCTGTCCATCTTTGCACTATGGGCCAAAGCTATCAATCAACAGTTCATCTTTGCACTATGACCAAAGATATCAATCAACAGTTCTTCTTTGCACTATAGGCCAAAGACATACAACTGTAAAATCAATAACCAACAGTCCATCTATGCACTAAGCCAAAAATGAATTTTAACGCAATATAAGCATAAGAATGATGACAATGATATAAGAATTTAATTAAACGAAATCAAGGATAAATATTAAATATTTATAACTCAATTTATCCAGATTTCAAGAATATCTAAATTATCAACATGATCATCAATTGTGGAGTAAAATTCAAGAATAATATTCATGTATCAAAAATAATTTGGACAGAAAAGGATCAATTTTTTGTCATGAATAGTACTCCATGAATAGTACCCTGTGAATAGTACTTCATGAATAGTACTTTATGAATAGTACTTCATGAATACTATTTCGTGAATAGTACTTCGTGAATAGTACTTCGTGAATAGTACCCCTGAGTGAATAATACCCAAGTGAATAGTAACAAATAATAACCTTTACGAATAAGAAATAAATAACATCCCTTACGAATACTAAAGAAATAATACCCCTTACCTCAGAAGAAGACTAGATACTAAAATAGTGAAGTAGCAGAATACTCTTCTTCTTTCTCTTTATAGCTTCTCTCTCTATAATTGCTCTTGTGGGTCTTAGTGAATTGGTGAGAATGAAAAAAGAATGAGCTTCTATTTATAGGAAAATATAGTTTCAATAATTGCACATTTTGGGGCTCGAAATATTACAGTATAATATCTTCATCTTTTCCTTCATTTTTAATTTAGTCCTGCAAGTATTATCAAACTTGCACCACCTCCCATAATAGTACATGCATGTGAATCAATAATTTTATACATGTGAAAAAAATAGTTACAGTATAGTACCTTCATCTATACCTCTATTTTTAATTTAGTCATGCAAGTATTATCAATCTTGCACCACCTCCCCTAATCGTACATACATGTGAATCAATAGTACATACATGTGAACAAATAGTTATAACCATGTGAATTAATAGCAATTAATTGTTCATTTATCCGATTAATTACCCGATTGGTCAATTTAACCTCCAGAAATCAATTATTATCAAAAACAATATCGATTTCCATTAACATTAATAATTCCAACACAATAAAAATATCAATTTCATCTTTAATCAACACAAACTTATTCATCATTAATATTATAACTCATAATATTTAACAACCAGATCATTCCCAGGAAAGAGGGGGTTTTCCGATAAGGATTTCTCCCTATTGGCGCGCAATTAGGTGACCAAACCCCTTTCCTTGACAGAACTTTTTAGACATCGTCAATAATGCAAATAATAATATGAATAACTTTGTCGTCTCAATTATTGATTTAATAATATAAAATATTATGCAGATGATCTCGTGACAATAATTGAATCAATAATATGAGAGAGATATTATGCAAAGAATTACATGAGAGCAATAATTGAGTATAAGCGAGTGACTTCTCACGTAAGCATCAATAATCAAAGATATCAGTACAATACCGTGTGCTCTTATGCAACCACACGTATTCATCGTACTTTTACCACCGGGTATTTCAACAGATTAACGAGTAAAACTTTCGCCGTTAATTTTATAAAAAGATATTTCTGTCATTTTATAACTCCGACAATACTTCTGTTGTGGGGTCCACCAATGATTGTGCCATTGTACGAATACTCCCTGTTAAACCGAATATTCCCTGACCAATCGAATATTTTATGACAACTTGTATACTTTGCAAAATTTATAAATATTACCCATAACTATAACATTATATCAAATCCACACCTTAATATTAAAAAAATATTTCAAGAATATTTAATATTTATTCATAAAATTTGGGGTTTTACCAAACTGCAAATGGATTTTCACTCGTCATGCGGTAATCCTCGTAGACAGATCATTTTCACAACTTAATAAAGAATGAATATGAATGGTTATTCACCAGGCATGAGGTAATCCGCGTAGACATGTTATTTCCACAGATTAATAAGGAATAGAATGACAACCCTTATGAGTATGATGAAAATAACATCATTTACGAATACGAAATAAATAATACCCTTTACCTTAGTAGGAGATTAGATACTGCAATAGTGTAGTAGCAGAATACTCTTCTTCTTTCTCTCTCTATAGTTTTAATGAATTGGTGAGAAAGAAGGAAGAAATGAGCTTCTATTTATAAGAGAATGGACTAAATAATAACTGATTCACGGATGATCCAGATTGATTTACTATTAATATAGATGGTCCATATTGATTTACTATTAAAACTTCAAGCGACGGTCCATACTGATTTACTATTAAAATTTTAACCGACGGTCCATATTGATTTATTATTAAAACTTCAACCGACGATCTGAAAAATTAGCACATCCCCCCATGGGATAATAAGCCAAACTTACAACAAATGCCTCATGACAAACCCCTCTATTTATATCAAAAATTGAATAAACAGTTACCACAAAACATTTTTAATCTTTCAACAATTATTCATCATTAATACTATAACTCACAATATTGACAATCAAATCGTTCCCAGGAAAGAGGGGGCTTTCCGATATGAATTTCTCCTTATTAGCGCGCAATTAAATAACCTAACCTCTTTCCTCGACAGAACTTTCTAGATATTGTCAATAATGCAAATAATAATATGAATAACTGTGTCGTGTCAATTATTGATTTAATAATATAAAATATTGTGCATATAATACTGTGACAATAATTGAATATGAGATACTATGCAGCAACTACTGTGACAATTATTGAATGAAACTGAGTGACTTCTTACGTAAGCATCAATAATCAAAGATATTGTGCAATACCGTGTGCTACTGTGCAATAACGCGTATTACTGTACTTTTATCACCGGGTATTTCAACAGTTTAACGGTAAAAGTTTTGCCATTATTTTTATAAAAAGATTATTTTTGTCGCTTTCTGTATCCAACATCTATTCCGTTGTGGGGTCCACCAATGATTGCGCCGTCGTACGAATATTCTGTGACAAAAAGAATATTTCCCTACCAAACGAATATTCCCCGACAAAACGAATATTTTATTACAACTTGCTAACTTTGTAAAATTTACACATATCACCCATAACTATAGCATTTATTAAATTATCACCTTACTATTTAGAATAATATTTAGAGAAAATTAAATATTTATTCATAAAAAGTTAGGGTCTTACAACCTCCCCTCCGTATGAAATTTTGTCCTCGAAATTGATGTACGTTCCTGGTATTTCGAAGAGGTGAGGATATCTTGTTTTTATTTCAAATTCAAAATCCTAGGTCATTTCCTCAATATCATGGTTTCTTCATAAAACTTTGACTTGAGGTATAACCTTCGAGCGTAGGATATGTTTCTTCTTATCCAAGATTTTAACAGGTACCTCTTCATACGTTAAATCTTATGTTATATTGTTTGGTTCTAATTCAATAATGTGTTTTGGGTCTTTCACATATTTACGTAGCATATATATGTAAAAAATGTTATGAACACGAGACATGCTTGGCGGTAAGGCGAGTCTATAGGCCATAATTCCTACTCGATCGAGGGTTTCAAATGGACCAATAAATTGAGGGTTGAGCTTTCCTCTCTTTTTGAATCTCGTAACTCCTTTCCATGTAATAACACATAACAATACATGATCTCCGATATTGAAATCCATGTTACTTCATTGAAGATCGGCATAACTCTTTTGTTGATCTTGTGAGGTTTTTATACGTTGCCGGATCATTTGAATCTTTTCCATAGTCATGCGTACCAATTCTGGTCCCAACAATGTTGCTTCACCCACCTCGTCCTAGCATATTGGAGAATGACACTTTCTTCCATACAACACTTCGAATAGAGTTATGCCTATACTTGCTTGATAACTGTTGTTGTAGAAGAATTCCACCAATGATAAGTACTTGTCCCAACTTCCTTTGAAGTCTAGTACATAAAGTCTCAATAGATCTTCAAGAATTTGAATATTCCTTTCAGACTGCCCGTCTGTTTGAGGATGATATGCAGAACATAATCGTTAATCCGTGCCTATAGCTTTCTGCAAGCTGACCAAAAATCGTGAAGTGAATCTAGGGTCTCGATTAAAAACTATGGATACTGGCATACCATGCAGTCTTACAATTTCATTTATGTACATACGAGCAAGACGTCAAGTGAATAAGTTTCTCGTATAGGCAAGAAATGAGCAGACTTGGTTAATCTATCAACAATGACCCAAATTGCATCTATGCCTTGAGAAACCTTGGGAAGACCCATAACAAAATCTATGTTGTTATGTTCCCACTTCCATTTTGGAATTTCAAGTGGTTGCAATGAACCTTTTGGCACTTGATGCTATGCTTTGACATGTAGACACATTAAACACCTTGAGATAAACTTCACAATCTCTGTCTTCATATTGCTCCACCAAAATATATGTCGAAGATCACGATACATTTTGGTACTCCCAGGATGGATCGCAAATGGTGTGTTGTGTGCTTCCATCAGGATTTTATACTTCAAATCTGAGTCGTTAGGAACACAAAGTTTAGAGTTGACTCAAAGTATTCCTTCTTCGTCGATTCTTGCTTCGAGAATAGCACCTTCTTTCACATTCTTCTTCATATTCATTAGCTCTGTGTCTGTAGCTTAAGCAGTTTTAACTTTATCAATTAAAGCTGGTTCTACGCGTATATTTACCATCTTCACGTGGTTTTCTAGAGTCTTTAACTCTATCTCTATCCTTTGTAAGTCATACAAAATAGGTCGTTGTGTTGACAATATCACACTCGTACCCGCATATGATCTTCTACTCAACACGTCAGCTACCACGTTCACTTTTCTAGGATGGTATTTGATAGTATGGTCGTAATCTTTCAACAGCTCGAGCCAACGTCGTTGCCGCATGTTGAGTTCCTTTTAGGTGAAGAAATATTTGAGGCTTTTATGATTTGTATAGATCTCTACTTTCTCCCCATACAAGTAGTGTCTCTAGATCTTTAGCGCAAAAATGACTGCTGCCAACTCTAAATCATGAGTAAGATAATTCTTCTCATATTCTTTGAGTTATTGTGATGCATAGGCTATGACAGACAGAAAAAGTATGCAGATCCGCATCGAAAGAAAAGAGAGTTTGAAGTTGGTTCATATGTGTTTCTGAAGGTATCTCCTTGGAAAGGAAAGATACGCTTTGGAAAGAAAAGAAAATTAAGTCCAATGTTTATAGGATCTTTCAAGATACTAAAAATGGTAGGAGAGGTAGCTTATGTGATATCATTACCTCCATAATTAAAAAGTATACACAATGTATTTCATGCATCTGTATTACGTCCTTATAAGCCAAATTATAAGCACGTAATACAATATGAGCCTATTCATGTTGAGAAGGACTTAACGTATGAAAAAAAATGCTTATTCAAATTATTGATAGAAAAGAGCAAGTCCTAAAGAATAAAATAATACCTTCGGTGAAGGTAGTATGGAGAAACCACAATGACGAGGAAGCAACGTGGGAACTCGAAGAAAAGATGAATAAAAATTACCCTCAATTGTTTGACTAACTTATATCGAGATTCTGGGGACAGAATCCTTATAAGGGGGGATAATGTAACAACCGAGAAAATTAGATTATAATGTAAATTAATTTTATTTGATTATATTAAATAAAATTATATTATATGTTTATTATAACGAGTAAGCGAGATGAATGTCGTTCTATAACCTAGAAGGGATGTATGATCCTAGTATTCTGGCTAAGTGCTAGAAATAAAGTGTGTGAATTTCCAAGACGAAAATAAAAGCTTTTCAAGAAATTCTTCGAAAACACTATTCATCCATTTCTGCTCGGGAATTATTTTTGAACTTTCAAAAAATACGTAACGATAGAATTTTGAGAAAAGATGGATTATCTAATAATAATTATGTTATGGCAAACACATTTTTTTGTCTGCGTACTCAATTCGAGAATGTTAGGAAAAGTGAAGATTTGAATAAGTAATGATTATATATAATAAAAAGGTTATTATACAGGGAAAGAATTTGAGTATAATACAAGGTATTGTACATTTATATACGAAAGATAATATAATGTATAAGATAAATGTTATACAAGCTAGTATACGAGAAGAATACGAGAATTATACATTAAAAGCACAAAGCATTATTAATGGACTAGTAAAGCTTAAATGTGAACTTTGGCAAGCCCAAATAAAAGATGATTGAAGCCCAATGACAAACTTAATCAAGGTCCAAAGATAATTTAATCCAAGCCCAAGGTTAGGCCCGAATTGAATTAAATATAAGCCCGAACCAGGATCGAACCCGTGGGTCGAACCATTGAATATCTTGATGGGTAAAACCCATAGGACTGTTAGGTTTGTAATATTCATGAACGCAATCAAATTGCATAAAATAAGCAAAAACGTGATAAAATAGAGTTTTAAAATTTTACAAACCATATACCCGGATCACCCTTTATGCACAATTATTAATTAAACGAAAATATGAAAAACAAGAATCATACCCTTGAAGATTCGAGCTTCCTCAGGTACAAGTTCACCTCCAATCTTTTTCGCGTTCAACATGAATCCACCGGGTTTGGTTCCTTCCTTTGATCAATGTTAGCCACCCAAGTGCTTGGCCTCTAGAGGTGATCCACCAAGGAAGAAGAAAGATTTAAGAAGATAGGTGTTTGGCAAAATCCTAGTTTTTCTATCTCCCATAGAAAGGGTATACTCTCCCAACTATTGGAATTACGTATTCACGTGTTTATAAAAGTGTTAACCACTCTCACCCATAATAAGACTCCTCTTATTTATTAATGTGGACAACTCTCCTTAACAATTAAGAAATTGGGTTTTATTTTAATTAATTAAATTCTTTTAATTAATTAGCCTCCTAATCTTATTAGGAATAAATGAGAGTACTAATATTAAATTAATTTTTGACTCTTTAGAAATTAAAATAATAATAATTGTAATAATATTAATAAGACTCCTCTTATTAATTTATATATTTAATATTTCAAAAATATTAAATAATAAATATTAAGCTATTTAATTTATTCTATCACCATAGATCAAATTAAATACACTTAACATATTATTACGATTATACCATTAACTTCTTAAATAATTATTCTTCCTTTTATGGTGTGACCCTTTAGGTTCTCCATATTAAACCGGTTGCGAATAAATCAATTAGAACAATTCTAATCTTATTTAAATAAATAAATTAAACTATTAATTTATTTAAATAAATAATATTAATTTTACAATAGGGATAAGCCTCCCTAGCGATCAACGACTTTTCAGATAATATAGACTTCAACATTAATCATAAAAGAACATTTGAGTAAATAGTTACCGTACAATTCAATCCTTTCACCATACAATGTCCAATTAAATATAAGACATGGAATTACTGTCAAGTCTTAATTTATTTAATTATATGTATTTCGACTCTTAAATGCACAACTCCAAATAATGCAAATTAGAAACTCCTTTCTAATTTCATTCTTCCTTGGCCAAGGACTATTGGGTTGTCATTTATCGAATCACATAGGACATTTCTCTTCTTTTACTATAAGTGGTAGATTCTTTATTGATCATACATTATCTCCACGTACAACTTATTATACCAAAGCATACCCTTTGATATACCCTAAGGGTCTTAAGGAATAAGTCAAAGTATAACTCATCATACACAAGATACTATGACGATCTCAAGTCCAAGGATCACTTGTACTACTATCACTACAGGAATTCCTATTGACAGACAAGTAAAACTCCATTAGGTATTCCTTAGCGAGCCACGTTCAGTGAACTTATTCTCTAATAAGCACCTACATACTTGCTTTAGTATCTCCGCACAAATAATCATGAGATCAATCATCCTCATCCAATGAGCAAGCAACGTATGTACCAATCTATCCAGATTCACTAATCCCCAATTTAGTAATCCAACGATTGGGAACTATTTTAGTTTTAAGCTTTCTAAGAATTTAGGTCTCATTAGAATGATCATCATCATTATTCTAAAAACATTTCTTAAAACTATGGGTTTATCACATATTATAAAACAACATCATGTAGATAATTAAAAGCCTTTAATAAATTAATACTTTTTATTAATAAAAGAATAAGATTGTTATAAAGTATATACTTTATCATCAAACATGATTGGCTTGTGTGCATACTACTTTCAATCTACCACTTGCACTAAAGCCAATCGTCATGGTATCTCATACCTTTTTTCTCTAAGAGATGATTATCCTACTGTTGGATAAGCTTCAGTATATGGATATGTAATGTTGTTCTTGAGAATCCACTATCTCTATAGTGATTTCCCATCTTTCAATGATTCTTTTAATCAAATGAAAGTGCCACAACACATGTTTAGATCCAAGATGAGACTTAGGAACTATTCCTAGTTCTGTAATAAACTTTTCATCTAAACAATCAACTTGTAGCTTCATTTATAGCTATATACTTTGTCTTTATCACTAAACTAGCAACTCTTTGTTGTTTGAAACCTTTCCAATTCACTGCACTACCGTTCAAGGTAACGCTTTACCTTAAAGTGGATTTTCTATCGTCTTGGTCTGTCTGAAAAACTTTAGTCTGTTAAGCCCTCTAGTTTTAATTTAGACCCACCATGAATATGATCACATCCTTAGTGCCGGTTAAGTACTTTAAGATGTTTTTCACTGACTCATAGTGAACTTCTTTAGAATATGATTGATCAGCATCAGGTCTCGTACATTTCAATGAATACATGATAGTTACTCATGCGATCTCTCTTTTACGAGTCTATGGGGACTATTAAGAGAGATACACTTCATGGCTCATCAATATAAGACAACTCTTGAAGTTTGCCATGCTAAATGACTTTAGAATCAAATGAATATACATTCCTTGGGTTAAGTTGAGCATCCTCTTAAATGTATCTATATAGATTTGTATCCCCAATAACGATACTATTCCCAAATCATTCGTGGAGGAATGTTTAGACAACTTTATCTTTACTAATTATAGCATTGGTATGTCATTCCTTATTCGTAGTATATCAACATATAATACTAGGAATGTCACGACACTCCCACTGACCTTTTGTACACACTAGAACTCTTACCTTATCGTATGTAACTGGATCATCATCTTCTATGATATGTACCTCATCATCATCATCTATGATGAATCCATACCTCCTAGGTATCTTCGGTACTATTCCAGATTTACGATTCGGGGTTGGTACAATAGGTCTATCTACAGGTTCCTCTTATTTGACTTATAGTATTTTGTGGTTCTTGAACTCTTCAAGATCTATTATCCTCCCACTAGCCCTTTAATGATAAATACCTTTATCTTAGAAGGTAGTGTGTTTTGCAACAAACACCTTTTGCTAAGTAGGATTGTAGAACATATACCCTAAACTTACTTTAGAATGTCCCATAAATCTGTACTTGTCAAATCTTGTCCCAAGCTTATCCTTTGAAACCTTTTCACATAAGATGGACAACCCCTTATCTTAACATACTTAAGATTAGGAATCTTCCCTGTCCATAACTTTTATGGAGTCTTGAAATGGATTTTGAGGTTACCTTTTGTAGAGATGTCACGACCATTTCTAGGGCATGATCCCGGAGGATCTTAATATCTCAGTAAAATAATTATGGACTGCACCATGTCCAACAAGGTATGATTTTTCCTTTCAGATACATCAATTAATTATTGCGTAGCAGTAGGCGTCCATTCTGAGAAAACCATTTGAGATGATCTAGAAACTTATGGCACAAGTATTCCTTCCTCGATCTGATCAAAGAATTCTACTACTTTTCAATTAGTTTCACTTCTGAATTCTTTTAACTTTTCAAATAATTCATACTTGTATTTCATCAAATACAAACATTTAACTCTTTGAATGATCATCTCCTTTTTCTTATACTAGTTTGTTCAATTTGCAAAATAATTTTTAACGTAAGTCAAGTATACAAAATCTATTAAGTAATATTCCAGTTCTATACAAAATATTATTATTATAAATAGAACAACAATTGTTCTTAAATATAATACCAAAGATTTTATTGTCCAACAACAAAATGGAAATAATATTTCTAACGAGAACTGGAATACAATAACAACTTATTGACTTAATAGATTTGCCCGTAGGCAATGCTAAATTATAAGTTTCTATGGCTAATGCAGTAACCTTTGCTTCATTTACCAGACATAGGATTACTTATCCTTTGTTTAGCTTTCTACTTCTGCTTGGTCCCTTCATAAATCTATATTTATGATAACCAAAGTCGGTATCCAATACCCAAGTAGAATCTTGCCTTAAAGAAAAAATTATTTCAATAATGAACAAAAACTATATTTTTTTTAATCGAAACTTCACGAAGCTTCTTCTGGTTAGCCTCTACAAGATGTTTCTTGCAGTTTCCTTCCAGTGTCCATGCTTATTGCAGTGGAAGCAAACTCCTTTGCTATCCGTATCAGTTTTGTTCTTATTATCCTTTGTTTTTGCCTTTCTATTTACCTTCTTTGAATCGTTCTTCTTTTCAGAAGATCATTTGTCCCCTACTAGTAAGACATGGTCTTTCTTAGTTAGAAAGTGACTCTCAACATTTTCAACATGTTAAGCAAATCAACGAGGCTGATATCTAGCTTGTTCATATGAAAAATTCACAACAATTGTGAAAGGAGTCTGGGAGTGAGTACAAGATAAAATCTTGGCTCAACTCTCCATTCATGACAAAACATGTTGTCCTAATCGTTCAATCAAATTGATCATGTTTAGGACATGTGTCTGCTGTGAGACCCCGAATTTTATGAAATGAAAGTATTAAATTTTTTTATAATTATTCTATTTAGTAAATGGTTAAATTGATAAAATGTTAAAGTTAAGGGTGATATGTGAAATTTTTTCAAAGTAAACAAGTTGTTATAAAATAATCGGTAGTAAAAGAACAGTAATACACGTGGTTGCATAGTAATACACGGTATTGGTTATTGATGCTTACGTGAGAAGTCACTCAGTTATACTCAATTATTGCTACAGTAATTGCTGCATTATATCTCTCATATTAGTGATTCAATTATTGTTACTGTATCATCTGCATAGTATGTTATATTATTAAATCAATAATTGAGATGGCAAAGTTATTCATATTATTATTTGAAATATTGACAATGTCTAGAAGTTCTATCAAGGAGAGGTTTGGTCACCTAATTGCGCGCTAATAAGGAAGAATTCTTATCGGAAAGTCCCATCTTTCCTGGGAACGACCTGGTTGTTAAATATTGCGAATTATAATAATAATGAATAAATGTTATTAAAAATCGAATTTGAGTTCGGAGTTGAATTTGAAGACGCGGACGTGATATTTGAGTCCGGAACGATAAAATTAGTAAAAATAGACTATAAACACAAAATTTCCCGGGGTTGACTTTTTGGTTAAAAAGTTAATAGTTGACTTTTCTGGAAAAAGTCAAACTTCAAAATTTCAAAAATAAATTTTTTGATAAAAATAGTTCCATTGTGTTGGGATTATTAGTGTCAGTGGAAATCGACATTTATTTCGATATTAATTTATGTCTGGAAGTTATATTGACCAATCGAATAATTAATCGGATAAATGAGCATTTAATTGCTATTAATTCACATGATTATAACTATTTGTTCACATGTGTGTACTATTGATTCACATTCTTGTACTATTAGGGGAGGTGGTGCAAGATTGATAATACTTGCATGACTAAGTTAAAAATGGAGGTATAGATGGAGGTATTATACTGTAATTCGTATTTTCACATGATTATAACTATTGATTCACATGATTGAACTATTGATTTACATTATTTACTATTAGGGGAGGTGGTGCAAGCTTGATAATACTTGCAGGACTAAATTAAAAATAAATAAAAAGAGGGAGGTATTATACAGTAATATTTCGAGCCCCAAAACGTGCAATTATTGAAACTATATTTTCCTATAAATAGAAGCTCATTCTTCCTTCATTTCTCACCAATTCACTAAAGCTATAGAGCAATTATTATAGAGAGAAAGAAGCAGAGAAGTTTGCTACCTCACTATTCCAATATCCAGTCTTCTTTTGAGGTAAGGGATATTATTATTATAGTAAGGGGTATTATTTTTTTCGTATTTATGAAGAGAGCTATTGTTATTCCATTTCTTATTATTATGTTGGAATAATCTGTACACGCGGACTACCGCATACATGGTGAAATTCTTCTGTTATTCCATTCTTTATTATTATGTTGGAATAACTTGTCTATCAAGCAATCTTTGCATAAATGGTGAAATTCTTACATTATTCCATTCTTTATTATTACATTTGGAATATCATGTATGCATGCGTAATTACGCATGACACTGGTTCCATTCTTTATTATTACATTGGAATAACCTATTTATGTCTGTCTATCGCATGCCAGTGAATTCTCGTTGTTATTCCATTCTTTATTATTATGTTGGAATATCACATGCATGTCTGGATTCTGGCATGACACAGTTCCATTCTTTATTATTACGTTGGAATAACTCATGCGTCAGGTCTATCGCAGGCTTGGTGAATTCTATTGTTATTCTATTCTTTATTATTATGTTGGAATAACACATGCATGCGGATTACATCGCATACTTGGTGAATTCTTCTGTTATTCCATTCTTTATTATTCTGTTGGAATAACCTGTTTACGCGGACTACCACATGCATGGTGAATTCTTCTGTTATTCCATTCTTTAATATTCTGTTGGAGTAACCTGTCTATGTGGATTACCACATGCATGGTGAATGATCCTTCGTATTCATTCCTTATTAAATTGTGGAAATGATCTGTGTACGTGGATTACCGCATGGAGAGCGAAAATCCATTTGCAGTTTCGAAATTTTTCTGACCCTCAAAAATTCTGGAAATATTTGAAATGATGATTTGTTGAGTTTTCTAGATTGTGTCCTAAAATGGCAATTTTTGGATGTATAGATTAGGAGTTATGAATTTTATGGGAAAAGACTATTTTAAAAGTAAACCCTTATAACTCCTTGTGGTTAACTCCAAAATTGGTGAAATATTTATTGGGAGTACATGTATATAACAATAGTATACCTTGTAAATTTCAGAATTTTTGGACAAAAGTACAATTTATGATAAATGTCTAAATATTCGGCAGTTTTGGCCATATGAAAAATAGTAAGTGAATTTTAAGAATTTCGAAAAAAATATATGTTCAATATTGTACTATATTCTGCTAAATCCCAGCAATGAATAATTTTTGGGACTGATTTGGTATTTTTCATGAAAATGGTTTAGTCCCGAACATATGAATTAAATATGTTATGCGAAGTTGAAAAATTGTTAAATAGGAGTTTATGGCTTGGAAATCCTATATAAGGTATATGCAGATTTTTGATGAGTAATTTGATCATTGGTGATGAAATCTTATGAGTATGGCATTTTTGAATGATTAAATGCATTATTTGGTAAAGTGTAAACAATTAAAATAAATTGTTTATAAGTTTAAGAAGTGATTAAAATATTGTTATAATATTAATAATATTAGATTATGAGTTTATTAAATGATTGATAATATTTGGATAAATTTAAAGTCTTTAATATTTATCCTTGATTTCGTTTGATTAATGTGTATATCATTGTCATCATCCTCATGCTTATATTGTGATGAAAGTCATCTTTAGCTTTACGTGCATAGATGAATTTGTTGATTATTGGTTTCTGATTGTATATCTTTGGCTTACGTGCAAAGATGGGTATTGATTATTAGTTTTACAGTTGTATATCTTTGGCTTACGTGCAAAGATGAACTATTGATTAATGAGTATCTTTAGCTTATGTGCATAGATGAACTATTTATTGGTATGATTATGACCAGGGATCATTCGGTATAATCATGACCCGTAATGTTATAGATGATGTGGTAAAAGTCATCACTGGCCCGTAGTGCATTGATGGACAGTTATTGGTATGATTATAACCAGGGATTATTCAGTATAATCATGAACATTGATGATTACATGAATATCCTTGGCCGTAGTGCAGGGATGATTCGATGATGTGGATTATTTATTAAGGTGAGTCTTAGCGATAAAATTTTTATTATACACTTTTAATTCGTAAAATATAGTAGACATCATGCTCTACTTGACTCTTCTAAAATACAGTTGTATGTCTTTGGCTTGTAGTGCAAAGATGAATTGTTAATGAATATCTTTGGCCATAGTGCAAAGATGAATTTATTAGTATGATTATGAGCAGGAATTGTGATTTGGTATAACCATAATTTTTTATGTTTCAGGTGAAGATAGGTGATGAAAATTATCTTCGTCCTAGGTGCGAAGAAGAATTTAGAACCACAATTATGATTATGAGTTATTCATATGATTGTGGGCGAGGCTGATTGATTGATGTTACTGAGGATAAAACATTGTTGGTGGACTTTTAACATGGAGAAAATAATAGACCTTATGGTCTATTTGACTCTTTAATGGATTACTTTCGTTCATTTGCAACTATGGTTGAAAAGTTTTATCATCTACCATATGTTCTAAATCTCGATTTATTATTGATGAAAGCTATTGATAATTTAATTATCTTTAGTCATGATATTCTTTCTTTGGGCTAGTTGTGCTCACCCTTTTGCTTCACAATTCCTTTCGGGTAATAAAAGTGTAATTTGGGTCGGCGGGTATTAAGAGGATTAGAGCGGTGGTCTATAGTATTTGTTGAGGTTCTCCTAAATAGTATAGAAATAATTTTATTGAGAACTTTAGATAAGTGTGTAAGTATTGTATACGTCATTTGATATTTAATTTTGGTGAACCGAATAGGGTGAGGTGAACCCAACTTTGGAAGGGTGTTTTGCTACTATCATACAAGATGTCTAATGACATACAACATCGTGTTATCATAAGACAGGGTTGTGCACATCCACTTGCTGAGTATATCTACGAGCACTACTTATATAATCTTGGAGTTTATTTGAAATATAATTTTCATTTGGAGACAACGGAGATAATTATATGTCAAGAGAAGACTCACCATTGGAAAGAAGATGATAGTAATCTTCTTATTTTTCTTTGGGGACTTTTAGGTCAACCAAGGATAATTCTGTGGACATATGATATCTATCATAACCTAGACGCATGGCCTCCCATGTACGAAGGATTACTTAAGTATTTTCTAAATATTTTAATTTCTAAAACAGTTTTTAACTGTACTTTTATGTAAAGTACCATTGTAAGGTTGTGGTCGAGGCACCATGAGAGTTACATACATTTGTATTAAAACTCATGGTTTAAGCGTGGTCGAGTAATCACATGACAGTTCAATAGTTGTATAAATGAAGTTTATATTTTTATAATATGATATCTGGCGACTCAGAATGGGTCGTGTGGACCTATTTTGGGGGCACCACATCTGTACTATAGTGCCGTTGGTCATTCTAGATCGGAAGAGCTCCTTAGATATCTAATATCTATTAGTCCTACTTTTCTCACCATCAACTACTTGACGTGCAGGAGTATAGTAGGAGTATCCATAGTTTTAGGCTGACGCTAAAGCTTGTTACTCATGGATACGAGCATGATGCATTGAGCCAATTGTGTATCATCTTTCCACTTTTAAAAGTAGCAATCTCTTCCTCAGAGGCATTGTCTGCAACCATTACAGGGTTAGGCGTATTAAGGACATAAGATAGCTTTTTCAGCCGTGATAACTATTCTCAAATTCCTTAACCAATCCGTTTAATTCGGTCCGATTAAATAGCATCTAATATGCTTCGCAGTGATAGTAATTTAGACATTGTAAAATTCTATAAATAAATTTGTTCTTAACAACATTTTAGCATACATTCTTTTATTAATTACCAAAATAATTTAGGTCTTATTTTTAAATTGGTATCTCCCACTATTTTCATCAAACTATATTACCCTCACTTATATTCTAATTAAAGATTTGCTAATGAGAATAAGGATCCTATTTCAAATGTATATAGCCTTGTGGTGACACAACAAACTATATATAAATAAATAGGTAGACAACTCTTGTCAATTATATCAACAATGCAACTCCTTGTTGTGAGACCCCAAATTTTATGAATAAATGTTTAAATTTCTCGAAATATTTTTTTGAATATTTTGGTGGGGATTTAATATAATGTTATAGTTGTGGGTAATATTTATAAATTTTGCAAAGTATGCAAGTTGTTATAAAATATTCGTTTGGTGGGGAATATTCTTTTTGTTTGGGAATATTCGCATGCGATGACACAATCATTAGTAGACCCTACAACGGAAGTATTATTACGTAGTTAGAAAATGATGAATTATCATTTTATAAAAATAATGGTGAAAGTGTTCCAATTAAAAGCGTTGAACTACCCGATAGTAAAGTAAAAGTGAATGTCGTGGTAGTTGCATAGTAGCACACGGTATTGATTATTGATGCTTACATAAGAAGTCACTCGGTTATACTCAATTATTGCTACTGAGAATTCTTTGCATCATATCTCTCATATTATTAATTTAATTATTTTCACAGTATCATCTGCATTATATATATTATTAAATCAATAATTGAGACGGCAAAGTTATTCATATTATTATTTGCAATATTGACAATGTCTATAAGTTTTATCAAGGAGAGGTTTGGTCACCTAATTGTGCGCCAATAAGGAGAAATCCTTATCGGAAAGCCCTCTCTTTCCTGGGAACGACCTAGTTGTTAAATATTGTGAATTATAATATTAATGATGAATAAGTTCGTGTTGATTAAAGATGAAATTGATAGTTCTATTGTGTTGGAATTATTAGTGTTAGTGAAAATCGACATTTATTTCGATAATAATTGATGTCTGGAGGTTATATTGACTAATCGGGTAATTAACTGGATAAATGAGCAATTAATTGCTATTGATTCACAAGATTATAACTATTTATTCACATGTGTGTACTATTGATTCACATTCATTTACTATTAGGGGAGTTGGTGCAAGATTGATAATACTTGCATGACTAAGTTAAAAATGGAGGTATAGATGGAGGTACTATACTATAATTCGTATTTTCACATGTCTAGAACTATTGATTCACATGATTTACTATTAGAGGAGGTGGTGCAAGTTTGATAATACTTGCATGACTAAATTAAAAATGATGGAAAAGAGGAAGGTATTATACTGTAATATTTCGAGCCCCAAAACGTGCAATTATTGAAACTATATTTTCCTATAAATAGAAGCTCATTCCTTCATTATTTCTCACTAATTCACTAAAGCTATAGAGCAATTATTATAGAGAGAAATTACAGAGAGAAAGAAGAAGAGAAGTCTACTACCTCACTATTCTAGTATCCAGTCTTCTTTTGAGGTAAGGAGTATTATTCTTTCGTATTCATGAAGAGAGTTATTTTCTTTCAATACTCGTAAGGGTTGTTATTCTATTCTTTATTATTATGTTGGAATAACTTTGCCTCATGCATAAGTACCGCATACATGGTGAAATTCTTTCTGTTATTCCATTCTTTATTATTACATTAGAATAACTTCCGTGCATGCGGTCTATCACATGCCCGGTGAATTCATTGGTATTTCATTCTTTATTATTATGTTGGAATAACTTTTATGCATGCGGATTATCTATGCATGCACAGCGAGAGTTCTGTTGTTATTCCATTCTTTATTATTCTCTTGGAATATCCTATCTACATGCGGATTACGCATGACACGGTTCCGCTTCTTTATTATTACATTTGGAATATCCTGCTGCAATGCAGATTACGCATGACTGGTTCCATTCTTTATTATTACATTGGAATAACTTTTGTCATATGTATTATCAAGATGCATGGTGAATGATCCTTCGTATTCATTCTTTATTAAATTGTGGAAATGATCTGTCTACGTGGATTACCGCATGGCGGATGAAAATCCATTTGCAGTTTCGTATATTCTATTATACTCGTATGAGATATCATTTCTTTTGTACTCATCATGGAATATCATTTTCTTTGGTATTTTTCTTTTACGAGTTACTATTCATTGGTTACTATTCACCCGGTTACTATTCACTCTAGTATTATTCACTCGGGTATTCAGGGCACTTTTCGTGTCAGAGTACTATTCACGAGTTACTATTTATGGGTTACTATTTATCCGATTACTATTCACTCTAGTATCATTCACTCTGGTATTCGGGACACTTTTTGTGTCGGGGTACTATTCACGGGGTACTATTCCCGATGTAGTATTCACCCAAAAAATATATTTCTTTTCTGTCCAAATTATTTTTGGTACATGAATATTATTCTTGAATTTTTACTCCACAAAGTAATATCATGTTGACAATTTGGACGTTATTGATTCCTGGATAAATTAGATTATAAATCCTTAAAATTTATCCTTGAACTTGTTTTATTGAATTATTATGTCATTGTCATCATCCTCATGCTTATTGTAACGCCCGAGAAAATCGAATTTTTATGACAATTAAATTTTTATTTGATTATGTGAATTAAATGAATTTAATTGATTTCTTTGTGAGTATGCTATGTGAAGGTCGTTCTATGCCCTAGAATGTGCTAACGTGGTTAGTATTCTGACTACGTGTTAGAAATAATTGTTTGGAATTTCCAAGAAGAAAATAATTGTTTGCCGAGAAATTTCCGTAAAAACACTATTCATCCGTTTCTGTTCGGGGAATTATTTTGAAATTCCGAGAAACGCGTAATGATAGAATATCGTGATAAGATGGAATATCTGATAATATTTCATTTATGGCAAATGCAGTTTTCTCCTGCGGACTTAAAACCTAAGGGTTGAGTATATTGATTTCCGAGAAGGAAATAATATGCGTAGAAGGAATGGCGTTAGGGTTAATGCGAGTGTTATACATTTGGTGATACTATTTAGTATCTATGCATAATATGTTGAGTAAATACGAAGTACAATATGATTATGGTACGAGTAGTATACGGAGATAATACGTGAATTGTACGTATGTGATACGATTCGTATTATAGAATTAAGTTAAGACTTAATAACTAATTCATTTGAGTTGAATTATTAATTAATCCAATCATTTGAATGATCAAGCCCTAGTGGTTAGTGGGTTAATCCCAAGTCAAGGCCCAATGTTAATTTAGTTGCTTCCAATTCATTAAAAGCCGAAGTGGGTCGAACAAATTGGGTCATCGAATGGGTAAAACCCATGGGGCAACCCATGGGATGTCACATGAAGGTGGTGGGCAGGCCACCTTGGTGTGGAAGCCAAGCATAAGGCTTGGTCACCAAGTAAAAACACATGAATAGTAAGGAGGTAATGGTTCTTTGTCAATTATGCCCTTCATTCTAGTTTTCTATAAATAGAAAGCTAGGTTGATTCATTTGGGAGTTTTTCAACTTGCTAACCTTAGATTATTGAGAGAGAAAGAGAGCTATACTTGCAAAACATACACTTTGGAAGCTTGATCTTAGAGTTTTCCAAGAAAGAACACCAAGAGTTCTTAAGGTATAATCCTTACCTTTCATCTCCATCTCTTTTAGATTTTCTTTCATCTTAGAGAATCATAGAATGGGTGGTATATGTCTTGTGTGAGGATTTAGAGATGACTTACCATAGATTCAATCTCTATAAGTCATGAGATTATAAGAATCATAAGGTTTAATATAGTTTTGAACCATGAAAATATCGATAGTAGAGATCGATTGTTGATAAACAATTGAGCTCCATCAATACGTTATTATATGCATCTTGTTTGGTTAGGATGTAGATATGAAATCCATGGAGTATTCCATGTGATTTGGCTTAGAGAACATTAGTAACGAAGTTATGGCGAATTTTACTGAAATAGACGTTAAACGTCAAAAACATAGAAATTCAGAAATGGTAGTCGAAAGTTGCCGTGAGACTTGAAAACGTTGGTTTTCAATGTCAACACTTGAGATAGGGTGATTAAGAGTTGTGGGTTCGAGAATCGTCGGATTCCGACTTAAAACGAAGAAAACAAGCATTGAACGCTCATTAACGTTTTCGAACGTCTATAAAATGAACTCAATACTGAATTTTGAGTTAACGAATTTAAAAGTATCGAATTCTTATATGAACGCGTAGGGTATGCCATTTATGAAGTGTAGTCTTTTAACGGACCAAATCGGGCTTATAACGAAGAAGTTACGGCCCCGGGAATTTCACAAAGATTTTCAAAACTGTTGAGAATTGGTATCGAGGTCCGCGCCGTGATGCAGGGAAGTGTCAAAAAGCCGTCAGCCACAGCCGCCGATTATATGGGGAGAAAATAAAAAGGTCTGGAGACTCTCGTCGCAGTGCCAAGTCCGGACAAAACCTCTGGAGAGTGGCGCCGCATCGCCACTAGAATGCTTAGGATGTCGTGCCACAGCGCGAGTTCAGGGCTTGTGATAGTAACTTAGGTTTTGAACTTCAATTGTTGCGAGACCTACCTGAGTTGAGTTTATATACTCAATGAATGTACTAAGACTAATCCTATATTAACTATACTAAGGTATATGGTATGAAACTTAGGAATGTAATGCATGTTAACAAGATATGTACGATGAACAAAGTTGGTACCTTATCAACGATGTTTGAGTCCAGTTAATAAACGTCAGTTGAGAGATAAGTCGGGACGAAGGGTAATAAGTCATGTTGACTTTAATAAAGATATTAAGTTAACAAAAAATATAGAAGAGAAAGAAGCTTGTAGCAACAATGTGAATAGTTGTTTGATAGCTAATTATAGTGTGCTATGTGAATATATCATGTAGATTCTGTAAAGGTTGTGGTCAGTCGAGTAAGTTATTTTGAAGATTTGAAAGGCAAGTTTTCTTAACGACATCTAACTTCCATGTTAGCCAAGTTTTATGTGATTCGTTGAACTGAATTGTAAGACTTGTTTTAAAGAAAGGGTCGATGCCAGATTTTAACTCGGCTAGACTATTCATAATATATAGATTGATTATTATTCATATCATTCTATATAGAAATGTTAACGCTATCCTATGCCAAGTAATTGGTACGGACGTGAAGGTAAGGTTTGTCTATGAACAAACAAAAGTATTTTTCATCGATTATTCGATGAGCACTTGAGTTTGCCAAAAATATTAAACATAAATACGTTTAATGAATGAGTGTTGATCAACATAGAGTACTATAAGGTCGATCACCTAGAAGTGCTCGTAAGTTATACGGATGATGAACGACCATAGTCTTTGTGGACTCCTTTTCAAGTATGAAACCGAAATTCTTTATTTATGGTCTATCAATAGGTTCGTAATTCCTAATCTATTCTATACCAGGGAATTGATGTTATGAACTATTAAAGTATTATTGATTCATAATACTTCATAACTATTGTTCAGTTATGTCGGAATTGTTATACGATTCACGAATGTGGTATTACTGTTATCCTTGATTAAACTTGCTGAGCTGTCATGCTCACTTCTTGCATGAATTATATAACTGCAGTTAAAGATGAACGTACTGCGAATGCCAAGAGAGATAAGGGTAAAGCTAAGATGGATGCATAGGCATTGTGTAATAGTTTAGTAAGTTTTTATGTATTATACATTATGAACAATGAACGATGTAACCGATTTATGAACCTGAGAAGGATTATACTTTGATTGTAATAAGAAAATAGTAATTACCTTCATTTTGTTATATTTCAATTGAATGATTGTATGGATGTTAGTACAGTGGAGCAACTATTACAGAGAGAAAGAAGAAGAGAAGTCTACAACCTCACTATTCCAGTATCCAGTCTTCTTTTGAGGTAAGGGATATTATTCTTTCGTATTCATGATGAGAGTTATTTTCTTTCAATACTCGTAAGGGTTGTTATTCCATTCTTTATTATTATGTTGGAATAACCTGTCTATGTGAAGTACCGCATACATGGTGAAATTCTTCTGTTATTCCATTCTTTATTATTACATTGGAATAACCACATTCTGCATGCGATCTATCACATGCCCGGTGAATTCATTGGTATTTCATTCTTTATTATTATGTTGGAATAACTCGTCTGCATGCGGTATATCGCATGCCCGGTGAGTTCATTGTTATTCCATTCTTTATTATTCTCTTGGAATATCCATGCATGCGGATTACGATGACCGTTCCGTTTCTTTATTATTTTGTTGGAATATCCATGCATGCAGATTACGCATGACTGGTTCCATTCTTTTTATTACATTGGAATAACCTATCTATGTGGATTACCGCATGAATGATGAATGATCCTTCGTATTCATTCTTTATTAAATTGTGGAAATGATCTGTCTACGTGGATTACCGCATGGTGGGCGAAAATCCATTTGTAGTTTCGTATATTCTATTATACTCGTATGAGATATCATTTCTTTTGTACTCGTCATGGAATATCATTTTCTTTGGTATTTTTCTTTTACGAGTTACTATTCATGGGTTACTATTCACCCAGTTACTATTTACTCTAGTATTATTTACTCGAGTATTCGGGGCACTTTTCGTGCCGGAGTACTATTCACGAGTTACTATTCACCCGATTACTATTCACTAGTATCATTCACTCGGGTATTCGAGACACTTTTTCGTGTCGGGGTACTATTCACGGGGTACTATTCCCGAAGTACTATTCACCCAAAAAATATATTTCTTTTCTGTCCAAATTATTTTTGGTACATGAATATTATTCTTGAATTTTTACTCCACTAAGCAGTATCATGTTGACAATTTGGATGTTATTGATTCCTGGATAAATTAGATTATAAATCCTTAAAATTTATCATTGAACTTGTTTTATTGAATTATTATGTCATTGTCATCATCCTTATGCTTATATTGTGATTAAAGTAATCTTTTTGGCTTACGTATGTAGATGGACTTGGTATGATTATGACCGAGGATTATTCGATACAATCATAATAGTAATGTGACGAATGATGTGATAAAAGTCCTCATTGGCACTGTAGTTCATTGATGGACGAGTTGTTGGTATGATTATGACCGAGGGATTATTCGGTATAATCATGACCATTGATGATTACATGAATATCCTTGGCCGTGGTGCGAGGATGATTCGATTTTATTTGTTGTTGAGTCTCAAATGATAAAGTTGATGAAAACTTTTTAAATCATAGAAGATAGTAAATTTTATGCTCTACTTGACTCTTCTAATGGATTGCTTATTTTCACCGCAGCTTGTTGATCTAAAACTCGTTGTTCATTGTATTCTATATCGGTTGTTATCTTTGTTGAAGGCTAAGGATAATTTATTCGCATTATATTAGTCATAATATTTCTTCTTTGGGCTAGTTGAGCTCACCCTTTCTTTCATTGTTCTCTTGAGGAAATGAGAATATAGCTGGGACGAGTCGGGGAATGGAGTGATGGTCTAGGATAAATGGCTTTAGTAGTCCTCACTATTCTACGGAATAATGTGATAATAATTATAATGAGGACACCATTGAGTGTAGATATTGTCTAGATGACAATATTCTTGTTTAAACTCTAAGCTATGTTTTGTCGTATTTTACACGACTGTTGTATAATTAAGTTGTATTTGAATTTATGTACCATGTATCTGGCGACCCAAGATGGGTGATGTATACCTATTTTGGGGACGTCACACTTGTATTTTGCCTCTTAGATTATTTTAATCAAGCGGTGGCACATCCGAATCAAAATTATCCAAGTTAAGTCCAACCTAGCACTCTATATATTCAAAAAAGAAAAATATTATCCTTGTGGTGACACAACAAAATAATATTGTTCAATTTTCTTTATAAGCAGCAAATGTGATAAAATTAACATCTCAAAGAATTAAGATAAGCCTTGTGATGACACAACAAACTTATAATAATTAATCGATACTCTATTATTTTTTATCATGCTAGAAGGCGACGTTCAAATATTCCAAATATCTTTGAACGCTTAGGACTTAATATAAAAATTTAGAGGGGTTGGTTATTAATTTGTCTCATCTTGTTTAGCGCGCATACACACACACACACGCACACACACACACACACACACACACACACACATATATATATATATATATAATACGCGTCATATTAATTAACATGTGAAGCATGTTTGCATAATATATTATATATATATAGTATAAGCATGCACATATATAATACTATATTCTACCTGAATTGATTATGGACTTTATTCTAGTTTGGTTCACTAGAGCCACCAAGTGAACCAAAAGGTCAAACCCTAGGGGTGCAAGAATTAATATTTAAATATAACTATTACATTTAAACCTTGGCTCCATTACAAAAGGGTCTTCAAGCGCTCCTTGATCCTTGATCTCCAATTCTTCAAAATTAATTCTAACTATTCCTATTACAAAACTATTTAAAATAAATAGAAACCTTGATCAGCAGTCAAGGAGAAGTACATAGGAGGGAGATAGAATTTACATTAAGAAATTAGAGAAGACGAGGTACGCAGACCCCATTTAATAAAACTCATACATTCATGTATCCAACTAAAATAAAATCCAATCACATTGATCAATAGTCCATAATCAATCACATTTATTATCATACACATCACTATATGCATCAATAAATAATATTCATCTCATGAATAATAAACATTCAATATATATTGATATCATTTAATGGGCAAAAATTAGTTAGCATAAAATCTAATTTTGAATCAAAATAAACTCCTTTATTTTAATCCAAATTTAAATCAAAATAAACCTTTTTTATTTTAATTTATCGATTTTGAATAAAATAAACTATTTTATTTTAATCAAAATAAACTTATTTATTTTAATTAATTACGTAAATCTAATTCCAAGAAAGAAAAAAAACTCCTTTATTAAAGAAAATATGAATTCTCTTTCATATTCACAAATAAACTCCTTTATTTTGAATAATATAAAATTTTATTTCATATCTAAATAAACTCTTTTATTTAAGGAAATATGGATTCACTTTCCTATTCACAAATAAACTCCTTTATTTTAGGAAATATGGAATCCAATTTCAACTCCAATTAGTTATTATGGAATTCAATTTCAACTCTAATTAGTTAGCATGAAATCCAATTTTAAAATTAAAATAAACCTTTTTTTTAATTTTATACAATAAAATTATGCCTAATTAAATTGTTCTAAACACATATCAATATACATATCAAATTTGAATAATTAATAATTTGCATAAAGGTTTGGCTCTGATACCACTGTTAGGTTTGTAATATTCAAGAACGCAATTAAATTGCACAAAATAAGCGGAAACATGGAAAAATAGAGTTTTAAAATTTTACAAACCCTTGAAGATTCGAGCTTCCTCAGGTACAAATTATTAATTAAACGAAAAGATAAAGAACAATAATCATACCCTTGAAGATTCGAGCTTCCTCAGGTACAAGTTCACCTGCAATCCTTTTCGCGTTCAACTTGAATCCACCGGGTTTGGTTTCTTCCTTTGATCAATGTTAGTCACCCAAGTGTTTGGCCTCTAGAGGTGATCCACCAAGGAAGAAGAATGATTCAAGAAGATGGGTGTTTAGCAAAATCCTAGTATTTTTATCTCTCATAGAAAAAGAGCGTACTCTCCAACAATTGGAATCACATCTATAAATATTGTAATACCCGTAAAAAAAAAATAATCTTAATTAGACTCTTTATAAGATTGACTAAATTTATGTGGACTTTTGTTATGTTTGGGTTAAATGTATGTGGCGGTAATAATAATTAATAGATGATATTAATTTAATAAAATTGGGTCCAAGGTATATTTAAAACACAAACCCTATATACTTTATTATACTCTTTCTTTCTCTGATAAGCAAAAGGAGCCTTGAGCACAATCAGGCGGCGGCCGTCGCCCATTACCAACTACCTTCTTTTACCATTTTCTCTGTGAAAATTCAACTCATCCATGTTATTAATCAGGAGGATAGATAGAAGGTCATCATTCCCTACCCATCTCTTTCAAAGTTGGGCCCCTCCACTTTCTTTTTCTAAATAATAGATGGAAAATCTATACGAATGTATGTGTATATCAATTTATTTTTCTATATTTTCAAATTCTTATTTTTCAATCAGATTTTGGCCCACTATCACCATACACCGTTTGGAGTTCCTTTATTTTTAGTAGTTTGTGGAGCAACTCAAAGAATAAGAGAAATAGGGAGCAAATACTCGGTTGCCGATTGTTATTCGGGTAAGTTTTTTATTTTTATTTTTGTTTTGTTTTGTTTTTCTTTTTTTTTTCTTTTAATTTTGTTATGGTCGTTGTGATCGATAATCAAAGACTCAATTGAATTAATATAAATGTAAAAAGAGGGTATGTGATGAAATATATATATATTTTTTATAAAAACGTCATTCTCATATATATTGATAATTATCATGGACAACATATCGAATGATGAGAATTAATTTAATGGTATGAAGAATGAATCCGGATTCAAGATTCTAGACGTTATATTAGCTATATATGCATTGGAATAAATAACTTCACTGTAAATAGGTACTTCGGCTTCAATTAGGTGTAGTGTATTAATACTCATTTATTTATTCATGGAGGGAATTATTTGTCTGATTAAATAATAAAACTTATGGAAGTAATTTTATACTTAGTTAAGTTGTTAAATTACTACATAACTAATATGTGAATTAAATGGTATATTGGTTATTAATTAATAAAATATACATATATGGTATGACTTGTAAACATGGTTAGTGAGTATGAAGATTTAATTGAATTATCAATTGGAGTTGCAGAAGTCTCGTAGGCCAATTTAATTAGTATATGTTTATCTTTGTAATATATTATATAGTAATTAATTATCATGTTAAATCTATAAATTGAATTGAAAACTATATATATATATATGTGTGTGTGTGTGTGTGTGTGTGTGTGTGTGTGTGTGTGTGTGTGTGTGTGTGTGTGTAATTTGCAGTTCTTGGAACCATTAAGTAATGTAGTAGTAGTAGTAGTAATAATAATAATAATAATAATAATAATAATAATAATAATAATAATAATATGAGCCTAAAAAAAGAGAAGAAGTTAGTAAGTAGTAATTTACCACGTAAATTATTAATTTATTATTATTAATTTATTTATTTTATTTTTGTAATTAGTTAGTAATGAAGGAATTTAAAGAGTTATATTTGGAATATAAATTTTGGAGTATTAATAATTGATATAAAGGCGATGATTAAAGGCATATTAAATAGATTATGAATTATTTTGGAATTATTGAATTGGATTATATTTAATTTGAGGTGAATATGTTTAGGTGATGAATAACGTTTCGTATTTGATATCGTTGGCATTTGATGGTAAGATTTTGTGGAGTGTGCTATAAATGGTTTGGAAGTATCGTGTCTACGGATTCAAGTACTCTTTCAAATGATACCTTTGTTAAATTTGATTTGTTCGTTTTGTTCCTCGTTTGAATTTACATTATTATTTCACATAATTGTTTCTTGTGAAATTGATATATTTATTTTATTTTGGAGTTGACACATTGGACTCGTACTTGTACTCTTTGAATGAGGTTATCATGTCTAATATTTATTTTGATAATTATAGAGCGGTACATGTTGCTACCTTCTTTTTGAAACCTTGTGACTATAATTTGATTTGGTTCAACATGTACATATAGAACCCTTTTGTTGGTATTATGTCGCATATGTTGTGACATGATATTTTTGTTAGAATATACCGTAGGGTATACCTAATCTATAACCATCTGTGGGGGTACCACAGGCATGTCGTCTTGGCACGAGAGGCATGACACTTTCCGTGGCGGTGTGATTAGTCCACGGCGTCTCTGTTTTGAGCTCCGGAGGAAGTGGGCTATTTGGTGTTTTGTTGTGGGAGGCATATGGGTTAACCCTAGTTTTTCTATTCTGCGGATTTGTGATGTTGTGCCAAACACACATATTCGATTTGCATACATTTGGATTCATGGTCCAATGTGTGATTTGCCTGTGTGGCATTATTTTGGTTGCCTGTGTGGCATCATTTGACTTGTCTGTGTGGCATTATTTTGACAATTGCCTGTGTGGCATTGTTTTGACTTGCCTGTGTGGCAATGTATATTTATAAGCTCACTCGGTATGAAATAAAACTCAACCATTTGAATCAGCCTATTATTTCATTGTATTAGTTTTGTTTGTTACTGTTCAATTCAATTCATTCAGCTAGTTACTTCAGTTCGTTATTTCTTTATTCTTCTATTAGTTTAAATCTAATTTTGTTTATTCGGATATATATTCCATTGAGATCTTTGGAGATTATATTTTTATTTGTATTTACACTTGAGGCTTTGTTGATTATTTTGTCTCAATTATTTTCGATATATCGAGTTGAATATCTCTTTTATATCTCTGTATCCATACTAGGCAATTGGCTCATCTTTGTGTTTTTCTTAGGTGAGGTTTGCGAGGGGTGATTAAGGGCTAGTGTGATGAGAATGTTGCCTTGACCATCTAGGTTGATTCAATTTTTTTTTAGTTTTGATTATTTTGACTCTAGTTGGAGAATTGTATTTAGTACTTTATTGATGGATATCACTATGAATATTTTGAAGTTGTTAGTGCCCTGTTTACTTATTTTGAGGTTTGTTGTGCTTCGCACGTGACCTCCCTTTTCTTTTCGGGAAGGGGGTGTTACAGAGATGGTATCAGAGCTTAGGTTCTTTCTTGTAGAAAACCTATTTAGGTTTGACCTGTGAGTTGTGGGTAAATCACTGGGTGGATGTAGGAGTTTAATTCGATTTTGTTCTCTATTTGGTTGGTCTTGATTTTGACAAAGTGTTTTTAGCTCTTTGAGTTGTAGTTGATTTGAGAAAGCCGAGATAATTTGTTAAGATTATTATTGTTATGCGTTGGAGCAATAATATTAGTTAAGGATTGTGATTGGATCATTAAAGAGAATAATGTTATATTTTGTTCAGTTAAGAAATGATTATACGATTATGATATGAGTGTTTGTATCATCGAGTTTTGATATTGGAGAATTATTTGTTAGAGTTATTTCAGGTAATTACAAATTATTATGATTTTGGAATTGAGGATTTGATTTGGGTTAGATTCTGATTTTTGTTAAGTTGTGAATAATTTGAGGTATGTGAATCGGTGGGATAATATGATAAAGTGAAATTATTAAGTACAGAGGATCTCTTGTAATTTTGAGTTGTTCTAGAGATTTGAGGTAATTAGATTAAACTTTTGGAGTAAATGAATTTTGCGATTATTTCCTAGTAGAATATTGGAGTTATCTTATATGAAATTTTGAGTGATAGTATTAAGAGATCATGGAATTAATTTGTTGGGTTAAGATTTGCATTAAGAGAATGATTGATTCATTGAATGATTAGATATATATAATAAGTGATGAATCCAATATATTTTAAGAGATTTTGAAATCTTTAGTTTGGTTATTCAGATAGTAGGATAAATGATTTGGAGTGTGGTATGGTGATGAAGGGATCTTAGTAGTATATTTTTGGTATAATAATTTTGAGAACTATTTTAATTTGTGGTTATGATATGTTGAGACTATTGAGTTCTTAGGATAAGTTGGTGATATAATTTGTAGAGTTTTTTTTATTTAGCTGATGTTATTGGAGTTTTAAATGAATTTTTTTTTATATAAAATAAACTGTGTGATCCTAATCATGTGCAGAACATGAGTTTTTCTTTTCGAATTAAAGATAATTTTGCATATATTTTTTTTTTATTCAAAATCAGTGTAGAGAAAAATTTGTGTTTCGAATTATGTTTTGAAGAGTATGTTGCAAGAATGAAAATCAAGGAAATTGACAAGGACTCGCACAAGCAGTGGACCGTGTGATTTAATTCGATACAAGACTAATAACCTTACCAAGACTTGACGCGGTAGCTAGCGAATCTTTGACAAGTGCATGGATAATTGCGTGGACCCCAGACTTGATCATTACAAATGATGGAGCTACGTCTTAACTAAAGTTCATTATTAATTATTCAATTTAAATAAAAATAAAACTTTTTGTAGCTTATTTGAATTCCGAGGACGAAATTCTTTTTTAAAGGGGAAGGTAATGTAATACCCGTAAAAAAAAAATCTTAATTAGACTCTTCATAAGATTGACTAAATTTATGTGGACTTTTATTATGTTTGGGTTAAATGTATGTGGGGGTAATAATAATTAATAGATGATATTAATTTAATAAAATTGGGTCCAAGGTATATTTAAAACACAAACCCTATATACTTTATTATACTCTTTCTTTCTCTCGATAAGCAAAAGGAGCCTTGAAAGCACAATCAGAATTTGGCCAGTAGCCATTACCAACTACCTTCTTTTACCATTATCTCTGTGAAAATTCAACTCATCCATGTTATTAATCGGGAGGATAGATGAAGGTCATCATTCCTACCCATCTCTTTCAAAGTTGGGCCCTCCACTTTCTTTTTCTAAATAATAGATGGAAAATCTATCTGAATGTATGTGTATATCAATTTATTTTTCTATATTTTCAAATTCTTATTTTTCAATGATTTTTTGGCCCACTATCACCATACATCGTTTGGAGTTCATTTATTTTAGTAGTTTGTGGAGCAACTCAAAGAATAAGAGAAATACGAAGACAAATACTAGGTTCTTGGATTGTTATTCGGGAAAGTTTTTTATTTTTATTTTTGTTTTGTTTTGTTTTTTTTTCTTTTAATTTTGTTATGGTCGTTGTGATCGAGAATCAAAGAGTCAATTGAATTAATATAACTGTAAAAATAGGGTATGTGATGAAATATATATATTTTTTTTATAAAAATGTCATTCTCATATATATTGATAATTATCATGGACAACATATCGAATGATGAGAATTAATTTAATGGTATGAAGAATGAATCCAGGATTCAAGATTCTAGGCGTTATATTAGCTATATATGCATTGGAATAAATAACTTCACTGTAAATAGGTACTTCGGCTTCAATTAGGTGTAGTGTATTAATACTCATATATTTATTCATGGAGGGAATTATTTGTCTGATTAAATAATAAAACTTGTGGAAGTAATTTTATACTTAGTTAAGTTGTTAAATTACTACATAACTAATATGTGAATTAAATGGTATATTGGTTATTAATTAATAAAATATACATATATGGTATGACTTGTAAACATGGTTAATGAGTATAAAGATTTAATTGAATTATCAATTGGAGTTGCAGAAGTCTCGTAGGCCAATTTAATTAGTATATGTTTATCTTTGTAATATATTATATAGTAATTAATTATCATGTTAAATCTATAAATTGAATTGAAAACTATATATATATATATATATATATGTGTGTGTGTGTGTGTGTGTGTGTGTGTGTGTGTGTGTGTGTAATTTGCAGTTCTTGGAACCATTAAGTAATGTAGTAGTAGTAGTAGTAATAATAATAATAATAATAATAATAATAATAATAATAATAATATGAGCCTAAAAAAAGAGAAGAAGTTAGTAAGTAGTAATTTAACACGTAAATTATTAATTTATTGTTATTAATTTATTTATTTTAATTTGTGTAATTAGTTACTTAAAGAGTTATATTTGGAATATAAATTTTGGAGTATTAATAATTGATATAAGGCGATGATTAAAGGCATATTAAATAGATTATGAATTATTTTGGAATTATTGAATTGGATTATATTTAATTTGAGGTGAATATGTTTAGGTGATGAATAACGTTTCGTATTTGATATCGTTGGCATTTGATGGTAAGATTTTGTGGAGTGTGCTATAAATGGTTTGGAAGTATCAGGTACGGATTCCGTACTCTTTCAGCGATACCTTTGTTAAATTTGATTTGTTCGTTTTGTTCCTCGTTTCGAATTTCTGTTATTATTTCACATAATTGTTTCTTGTGAAATTGATATATTTATTTTATTTTGGAGTTGACACATTGGACTCGTACTTGTACTCTTTGAATGAGGTTATCATGTCTAATATTTATTTTGATAATTATAGAAGTGATGATACATATTGCTACCTTCTTTTTGAAACCTTGTGACTATAATTTGATTTGGTTCAACATGTACATATAGAACCCTTTTGTTGGTATTATGTCATATATGTTGTGACATGATATTTTTGTTAGAATATACCGTAGGGTATACCTAATCTATATACCACCATCTTTACCACATGCATGTAAATCTTAACACGCAGAGGCATGACACTTTCCGTGGCGGTGTGATTAGTCCACTGGCTCTCATTTTGAGTCTCCGGAGGAAGTGGGCTATTTGGTGTTTTGTTGTGGGAGGCATATGGGTTAACCCTGTTTTTATTCTCATGGATTTGTGATGTTGTGCCAAACACACATATTCGATTTGCATACATTTGGATTCATGGTCGATGTGTGATTTGCACAATGTGGCATTATTTTGGTTGCTCGTGTGGCATCATTTGACTTGTCATGTGGCATTATTTTGACAATTGCCTGTGTGGCATTGTTTTGACTTGCCTGTGTGGCAATGTATATTTATAAGCTCACTCGGTATGAAATAAAACTCAACCATTTGAATCAGCCTATTATTTCATTGTATTAGTTTTGTTTGTTACTGTTCAATTCAATTCATTCAGCTAGTTACTTCAGTTCGTTATTTCTTTATTCTTCTATTAGTTTCGTCAATTTTGTTTATTCAGATATATATTCCATTCAGATCTTTGGAGATTATATTTTCGACTGTATTTACACTTGAGGCTTTGTTCAGTATTTTGTCTCAATTATTTTCGTATATCAGTTGAATATCTTTTGTATATCTGTATCCATACTAGGCAATTGGCTCATGCTGTGTTTTTCTTCCGGTAGGTTTGCAGGGGTGATTAAGGGCTAGTGTGATGAGAATGTTGCCTTGACCATCTAGGTTGATTCAATTTTTTTTTAGTTTTGATTATTTTGACTCTAGTTGGAGAATTGTATTTAGTACTTTATTGATGGATATCACTATGAATATTTTGAAGTTGTTAGTGCCCTGTTTACTTATTTTGAGGTTTGTTGTGCTTCGCACGTGACCTCCCTTTTCTTTTCGGGAAGGGGGTGTTACAGAGATGGTATCAGAGCTTAGGTTCTTTCTTGTAGAAAACCTATTTAGGTTTGACCTGTGAGTTGTGGGTAAATCACTGGGTGGATGTAGGAGTTTAATTCGATTTTGTTCTCTATTTGGTTGGTCTTGATTTTGACAAAGTGTTTTTAGCTCTTTGAGTTGTAGTTGATTTGAGAAAGCCGAGATAATTTGTTAAGATTATTATTGTTATGCGTTGGAGCAATAATATTAGTTAAGGATTGTGATTGGATCATTAAAGAGAATAATGTTATATTTTGTTCGATTAAGAAATGATTATACGATTATGATATGAGTGTTTGTATCATCGAGTTTTGATATTGGAGAATTATTTGTTAGAGTTATTTCAGGTAATTACAAATTATTATGATTTTGGAATTGAGGATTTGATTTGGGTTAGATTCTGATTTTTGTTAAGTTGTGAATAATTTGAGGTATGTGAATCGGTGGGATAATATGATAAAGTGAAATTATTAAGTACAGAGGATCTCTTGTAATTTTGAGTTGTTCTAGAGATTTGAGGTAATTAGATTAAACTTTTGGAGTAAATGAATTTTGCGATTATTTCTAGTAGAATATTGGAGTTATCTTATATGAAATTTTGAGTGATAGTATTAAGAGATCATGGAATTAATTTGTTGGGTTAAGATTTGCATTAAGAGAATGATTGATTCATTGAATGATTAGATATATATAATAAGTGATGAATCCAATATATTTTAAGAGATTTTGAAATCTTTAGTTTGGTTATTAGGATAGTAGGATAAATGATTTGGAGTGTGGTATGGTGATGAAGGGATCTTAGTAGTATATTTTGGTATAATAATTTTGAGAACTATTTTAATTTGTGGTTATGATATGTTGAGACTATTGAGTTCTTAGGATAAGTTGGTGATATAATTTGTAGAGTTTTTTTATTTAGGCGATGTTATTGGAGTTTTAAATGAATTTTTTTTATATAAAATAAAGCTGTGTGATCCTAATCATGTGCGAGAACATGAGTTTTTCTTTTGAATTAAAGATAATTTTGCATATATTTTTTTTTATTCAAAATCGAAATTGTAGAGAAAAATTTGTGTTTGAATTATGTTTTGAAGAGTATGTTGCAAGAATGAAAATCAAGGAAATTGACAAGGACTCGCCTGCAAGCACGTGGGACCGTGTGATTTAATTCGATACAAGACTAATAACCTTACCAAGACTTGACGCCTTGATAGCTAGCGAATCTTTGACAAGTGCATGGATAATTGCGTGGACCCCGGACTTGATCATTACAAATGATGGAGCTACGTCTTAACTAAAGTTCATTATTAATTATTCAATTTAAATAAAAATAAAACTTTTTGTAGCTTATTTGAATTCGAGGGACGAAATTCTTTTTTTAAAGGGAAGGTAATAATAATACAGTAAAAAAAAATCTTAATTAGACTCTTCATAAGATTGACTAAATTTATGTGGACTTTTATTATGTTTGGGTTAAATGTATGTGGGGGTAATAATAATTAATAGATGATATTAATTTAATAAAATTGGGTCCAAGGTATATTTAAAACACAAACCCTATATACTTTATTATACTCTTTCTTTCTCTGATAAGCAAAAGGAGCCTTGAGCACAATCAGACGGCGGCCGTCGCCCATTACCAACTACCTTCTTTTACCATTATCTCTGTGAAAATTCAACTCATCCATGTTATTAATCAGGAGGATAGATAGAAGGTCATCATTCCCTACCCATCTCTTTCAAAGTTGGGCCCCTCCACTTTCTTTTTCTAAATAATAGATGGAAAATCTATACGAATGTATGTGTATATCAATTTATTTTTCTATATTTTCAAATTCTTATTTTTCAATCAGATTTTGGCCCACTATCACCATACATCGTTTGGAGTTCATTTATTTTTAGTAGTTTGTGGAGCAACTCAAAGAATAAGAGAAATACGGAGCAAATACTCGGTTGCCGATTGTTATTCGGGAAAGTTTTTTATTTTTATTTTTGTTTTGTTTTGTTTTTTTTTCTTTTAATTTTGTTATGGTCGTTGTGATCGAGAATCAAAGAGTCAATTGAATTAATATAACTGTAAAAATAGGGTATGTGATGAAATATATATATTTTTTTTATAAAAATGTCATTCTCATATATATTGATAATTATCATGGACAACATATCGAATGATGAGAATTAATTTAATGGTATGAAGAATGAATCCGGATTCAAGATTCTAGACGTTATATTAGCTATATATGCATTGGAATAAATAACTTCACTGTAAATAGGTACTTCGGCTTCAATTAGGTGTAGTGTATTAATACTCATATATTTATTCATGGAGGGAATTATTTGTCTGATTAAATAATAAAACTTGTGGAAGTAATTTTATACTTAGTTAAGTTGTTAAATTACTACATAACTAATATGTGAATTAAATGGTATATTGGTTATTAATTAATAAAATATACATATATGGTATGACTTGTAAACATGGTTAATGAGTATAAAGATTTAATTGAATTATCAATTGGAGTTGCAGAAGTCTCGTAGGCCAATTTAATTAGTATATGTTTATCTTTGTAATATATTATATAGTAATTAATTATCATGTTAAATCTATAAATTGAATTGAAAACTATATATATATATATATATATGTGTGTGTGTGTGTGTGTGTGTGTGTGTGTGTGTGTGTAATTTGCGGTTCTTGGAACCATTAAGTAATGTATAGTAGTAGTAGTAGTAATAATAATAATAATAATAATAATAATAATAATAATAATAATAATATGAGCCTAAAAAAAAGAGAAGAAGTTAGTAAGTAGTAATTTAACACGTAAATTATTAATTTATTGTTATTAATTTATTTATTTTAATTTGTGTAATTAGTTACTTAAAGAGTTATATTTGGAATATAAATTTTGGAGTATTAATAATTGATATAAAGCGATGATTAAAGGCATATTAAATAGATTATGAATTATTTTGGAATTATTGAATTGGATTATATTTAATTTGAGGTGAATATGTTTAGGTGATGAATAACGTTTCGTATTTGATATCGTTGGCATTTGAGGGTAAGATTTTGTGGAGTGTGCTATAAATAGTTTGGAAGTATCAGTACGGATTAGTACTCTTCAAATGATACCTTTGTTAAATTTGATTTGTTCGTTTTGTTCCTCGTTTTGAATTTACATTATTATTTCACATAATTGTTTCTTGTGAAATTGATATATTTATTTCATTTTGGAGTTGTCACATTGGACTCGTACTTGTACTCTTTGAATGAGGTTATCATGTCTAATATTTATTTTGATAATTGTAGAGCGGTACATGTTGCTACCTTCTTTTTGAAACCTTGTGACTATAATTTGATTTGGTTCAACATGTACATATAGAACCCTATACCTGATCTATAACCACCTGTGGGGGTACCACAGGCATGCCGTCTTGGCACGAGAGGCATGACACTTTCCGTGGCGGTGTGATTAGTCCACGACGTCTCCGTTTTGGGCTCCGGAGGAAGTGGGCCATTTGGTGTTTTGTTGTGGGAGGCGTATGGGTTAACCCTAGTTTTCTGTTCTGCGGATTTGTGATGTTGTGCCAAACACACATATATATTTGGATTCGCGGTCCAATGTGTGATTTGCCTGTGTGACATTATTTTGGTTGCCTGTGTGGCATCATTTGACTTGCCTATGTGGCATTATTTTGACAATTGCCTGTGTGACATTGTTTTGACTTGCCTGTATGGCAATGTATATTTATAAGCTCACTCGGTATGAAATAAAACTCAACCATTTGAATCAGCCTATTATTTCATTGTATTAGTTTTGTTTGTTTTTGTTCAGTTCAATTCATTGAGCTAGTTACTTCAGTTCGTTATTTCCTTATTCTTCTATTGGTTTCGTCAATTTTGTTTATTCAGATATATTCCATTCAGATCTTTGGAGATTATATTTTCGTCCGTATTTACACTTGAGGCTTTGTTCAATATTTTGTCTTTATTATTTTCGTATATCAGTTGTATATCTTTTATATATCTGTATTCGTACTAGGCAATTGGCTGATGCTGTGTTTTTCTTCCGGTAGCTTTGCAGGGGTGATTAAGGGCTAGTGTGATGAGAATGTTGCCTTGACCATCTAGGTTGATTCAATTTTTTTTTAGTTTTGATTATTTTGACTCTAGTTGGAGAATTGTATTTAGTACTTTATTGATGGATATCACTATGAATATTTTGAAGTTGTTAGTGCTCTGTTTACTTATTTTGAGGTTTGTTGTGCTTCGCACATGACCTCCCTTTCCTTTTCGGGAAGGGGGTGTTACAGATATCTAATATAAGACTCCTCTTATAAAGATATAAGTTAACCCTTCTAATCTAATTAGAAAATAGGATATTATTTAATTAATTAAATTCCTTTAATTAATTAAGCTCCCTAATCTTATTAGGGATAATTAATTAAACTCTTTTAATTAATTTAACCTCCTAATCTTATTAGGAATATATGAGAGTACTTTTATTAATTAATTCTCAAACTCCTTTAGAATTAAATAATAATAATAATAATAATAATAAGACTCCTCTTATTAATTTATATTTAATATTTCCAAAATATTAAATAATAAATATTAAGCTATTTAATTTATTCTATCACCATAGATTAAATTAAATATACTTAACTTATTATTACGATTATGTCATTAACTTCTTAAATAATTATTCTTCCTTTTATGGTGTGACCCTTTAGGTTCTCCATATTAAACCAGTTGTGAATAAATCAATTAGAACAATTCTAATCTTATTTAAATAAATAAATAAAACTATTAATTTATTTAAATAAATAATATTTATTCTACAATAGGGATAAGCCTCCCTAGCGATCAACGACTTTCCAGATAATATAGATTTCAACATTAATCATAAAAGAACCTTTGAGTAAATAGTTACCGTACAATTCAATCCTTCCACCATACAATGTCCTAATTAAATATAAGACATGGAATTACTGTCAAGTCTTAATTTATTTAATTATATGTATTTTGACTCTTAAATGCACATATGACGCCCCTAAAACATATATACATCACCCATCTTGAGTCGCCAAATACATGGTACAAAATTCAAATACAACTTAATTATACAACCATCATGTAAGATACGACAAAACATAATCTAAGAGTTTCAATAAGAATTTTGTCATCTAGACAATATCCACACTCAATGGAGTCCTCATTATATTTATTGTCACACTATTTTATAGAATAGTGAGGACTACAAAAACAACCATCTGGACCTTCACTCCATTCCCCGACTCGTCCCAACTATATTCTCATTTTCTGAAGAGAACAATGAAAGAAAGGGTGAGCTCAACTAGCTCAGTAAGAAATATTATGACTAAGATAATGCAGAATAAATTATCCTTAGCCTTCAACAGTATAACAACTGATAAAATACAATAAACAACAAGTTTTAGATCAACAAGCGCTTGGTGAAAATAAGCAATCCATTAGAAGAGTCAAGTAGAGCATAAAATTTACTATCTTCTATGATTTAAAAGTTTTTCATCAACTTTATCATTTGAGACTCGTTTAATAAATAAAATCGAATCATCCGCATCACTACCAATGATATTCATGTAATCATTAATGGTCATGACTATACCTTAGAAAAATCCACGGTCATAATCATACCAACAATCATCCATCAATGAACTACAGGCCAATGAGGACTTTTACCACATCATTCGTTACATTACGGTCAAGATTATACCGAATAATCCCTGGTTATAATCATACCAAGTCCATATATGCACGTAAGACAAAGATGACTTTAATCACAATATAAGCATGAGGATGATGACAATAACATAATAATTCAATAAAACAAGTTTAAGGATAAATTTTAAAGATTTATAATTTAATTTATCCAAAAATCAATAACGTCCAAATTGTCAACATGATACTGCTTTGTGGAGTAAAATTCAAGAATAATATTCATGTACCAAAAATAATTTGGACAGAAAAGGATCAATTTTTCGGCGTGAATAGTACCCCGAGAATAGTACCTCGTTAATAGTACCCCGACATGAAAAGTACCCCAAATACTCGATTGAATAATATTCGGGTGAATAGTAATTTGGGTGAATAGTAACCTATGAATAGTAACTCGTGAATAGTACTCCGACACGAAAAGTGCCCCGAATACCCGAGTGAATAATACTAGAGTGAATAATAACCAGGTGAATAGTAACCCGTGAATAGTAACTCATAAAAAAAATACCAAATAAAATGATATTCCATGACGAGTACAAAAGAAATGATATCTCATACGAGTATAATAGAATATACAAAACTGCAAACGGATTTTCACCCGCCATTCGGTAATCCACATAGACAGATCATTTCCATAATTTAATAAAGAATGAATACAAAGGATCATTCACCATGCATGCGGTAATCCACATAGATAGGTTATTCCATCAGAATAATAAAGAATGGAGGAAAAAGTCGTGCGTAATCCGCATGACGAGGATATTCCAATGAGAATAATAAAGAAGCGGAACCAGGTCATGTGTAATTCGCACGAACGAGGATATTCTAATAATAATAATAAAGAATGGACTAACACGTAATTCACGGGCATAAAAAAATACCATATGCAGACGAGGTTATTTCACAGAATAATAAGGAATGGAATAATGTAAGAATTTCACCATGTATGCGATTACTTGGCAGGCAGATTATTCCAACATAATAATAACGAATGGAATAACAAACTTACTTACAGTATTGAAAGAAAATAACTCTCTTCATGAATATGAAGGAATACCTTACCTCAAAAGAAATTTGGATCTTTGGAATAGTGAGGTGGCGGACTTCTCTTCTTCTTTCTCTCTATAATTTCTCTCTATAATAATTGCTCTATAGCTTTAGTGAATTGGTGAGAAATGAAGGAAGAATGAGCTTCTATTTATAGGAAAATATAGTTTTGATAATTGCACGTTTTGGAGCTCAAAATATTACAGTATAATACCTTCCTCTTTTTTCTTCATTTTTAATTTAGTCCTGCAAGTATTATCAAACTTGCACCATCTTCCTTAATAGTAAATCATGTGAATCAATAGTAAATCATGTGAATTAATAGTATAATCATGTGACTCAATAGTTCTAGACATGTGAAAATACGAATTACAGTATAGTACCTCCATCTATAACTCTATTTTTAACTTAGTCATACTAGTATTATCAATCTTGCACCAACTCCCCTATTAGTAAATGAATGTGAATCAATAGTACACACATGTGAATAAATAGTTATAATCATGTGAATCAATAGCAATTAATTGGTTATTTATCCGATTAATTACCCGATTGGTCAATATAACCTCCAGACATCAATTATTATCGAAATAAATGTCGATTTTCACTAACACTAATAATTCTAACACAATGGAACTATCAATTTCATCCTTAATCAACACGAACTTATTCATCATTAATATTATAACGCACAAAATTTAACAACCAGGTCATTCCCAGGAAAGAGGAGGCTTTCTGATAAGGATTTCTCCTTATTAGGTGACCAAACCTCTCCTTGACAGAACTTTTAGACATTGTCAATATTACAAATAATAATATGAATAACTTTGTCGTCTCAATTATTAATTTAATAATATAACATATTATATAGATGATACTGTGACAATAATTGAATCAATAATATGAGAGATATGATGCAGCAATTACTGTAACAATAATTAGGTATAACTGAGTGACTTTTCACGTAATCATCAATAATTAATATCGTGTGCTACTGTGCAACCACACGTATTACTGTACTTTTACTACCGGGTAGTTCAACAGTTTTAATGGTAACACTTTAGCCGTTATTTTTATAAAATGATAATTCTATCATTTTCTAACTACGACAATACTTCCGTTGTGGGGTCCACCAATGATTGTGCCGTCGTACGAATATTCCCTGTTAAAACAAATATTCCCCGCCCAATCGAATATTATATAATTAAAAACTTGTTTACTTTGCAAAATTTAGAAATATTACCCACAACTATAACATTATATCAAATCCACACCATATATTCAAAAAAATATTTTGAGAAATTTAAATCTTTATTCATAAAATTTGGGGTCTCACAATCTCTCCTCCTTATGAAATTTCGCCCTCGAAATTTATGTACGTACCTGGTATGATGAGGATACCTTGATTTCATTTCAGATTCTGACTCTTGAGGTATAACCTTTGAGTGTTGAATACGATCCTTCTTATCTAAGATTTTAACACGTATCTCTTCATACGTTAAATCTTCTGCTATCTCGTCTAGTTCTAATTCAATAATGTGGTTCGAGTCGTCCACATATTTGCGTAACATCGATACGTGAAAAACGTTATGAACACGTGACATACGTGGCGTTAAAACGAGTCTATAGGTCACAGTTCCTACTCAATCGAGGATTTCAAATGGGCCAATGAAATCGAGGGTTGAGATTTCCTCTCTTCATCGATTCTTGCTTCTAGAATAACGTCCTCTTGAACCTTCTTCTTCACATTCATCAGCTCTGAGTATGTAGCTTGCACGACTTTAACTTTATCGATTAAAGTCGATTCTACTCATATATTTGATATCACTACGTGGGTCCTTAGAGTCTTTAACTTTATCTTCATCATTTGTAAGTTATACAAAATGGGTTTTTGTGTTAACAATATCGCACTCATAAACGCATACGATCTTCTACTCAACGCGTCAGCTACCACGTTCACTTTTCCACGATGATATTGAATGGTATAGTCGTAATCTTCAACAGCTCGAGCCAACGTCTTTGGCGCATTATACGTTCGTTTTGGTTAAAGAAATATTTAAGGGTTTTGTACTGGGGTCAATACAAAATTCAATTTCACGCTCTAAGGTAGGCTAGGAAGTCTTCAGAGAATACGTCAGAAAAATTATTAACGATAGAAATATCATTTAAAAACTGTGACTCATCCAAGACTTTGATAGCACATGAAATAAAGGTTTCTCCTAATGGAGTTTCAACCGATAAATCAAAGTCTAATTTCTCCGGAGTCAAATTTAAACGTTGAGCGCAAGCAAAAGAGATAAAAAAATGGGTAGAACCGATATCTAATAAGGTATAGACTTCGTAATAATTTATAATTAACTAACCCGTGCTAACTTTGATCTGGTTACTCGCTTTTTGAGAAGTTATGAAAAACGCTTTTCCTAAAACCACCGACTTTTTTTGTCCGTATTCGCCTTTGGTGCCACCGTCCCAGCTGGACTTGACTTTGGTGCACGACAAAATCGGGCTAAGTAACCTTCTTTTCCACAATTGTAACATGCTTTGGAATGCATCACGCAGTTTGGACTGATATGTCCCTCCCCTCCGCATTTGAAGCATACAATTGATGGTCGTTCTCCTTCCTTGAAAACGGGTGTTGGTGCTACTGTCTTTCCATTGTTGTTGAACCTTCTCTTCTTGAAATTTCCACTCCTATTATCTTGGCCATGATTACCATCGAAGTGGTTACCATTATTGGCATGATAATTTCCTCCACGATGGTTATCATTGTTCCGATGGCCGCTGCCACCGGTATAATTATTATCGTGTTGTTGGTCGTTGCCTTTTGGTTGTGCTGACTCATTATCGCGCTCCAATAACTGAGCCCTATTCACAACATCTGAATATAAACAAAGTTTGTGAGAAATGAGGTATTGACTTATATCGGGTTTCAAACCTCTTAGAAACATTCGCGTCATTCGCTCCTCATTATCGACCAAATGGGATGCAAATCGGGATAACTCCGCAAATTTAGCCTCGTATTACGACACGATCATATTGTTTGGCTTCAACTTTATGAATTCCACCTCCTTCATGTGACGAATACTTTCGGGAAAGTACTTGTCGTTGAACAACTCTTGGAACTTCTCCCAAGACATCTTGAGTCGTGCCAGTTGAGTGCGTTTCTGATTCCCACCGATGAATCGCCTCTTCACGCAACATAAAGGTGGCAAAGGGAACCTTTTGCTCCTCTGAGTATTCCAAGACATCAAATATCTTGGTGATCTAATTTAACCACGTCTCCTCCTTAAGTGGTTTTGGCTTTCCCAAAAAGTCCGGTGGTCCCAGCTCCTTGAACTGCTTAGTGGTGACCGACCGTGGGTTGCCATTATTTCCACCTATATTTTGAACAGGAGTCTCTCTTACTTGATGTTGCATGAATTGCATAAAGCCTCTGAACATCCCATCGTTCATCATTTGATCGGTGTTGTTATTTACCTGAGGATTATTGTCTTCTTGTTGCACATTATCCTGGGTATTGATCGTTGGTGACTCAACGGTCTCATGTACTTCATTGCTTATCTCGACATTTTCAGATGCCATTATCAAACACTGCCACAAAATAAGGGTTAAGTAACATATCACATATTATCCCTATACTCTGACCGACAATTAAATATCAAATAAACTTAGGTAGGTCATACTAGCGAAGGAATTCCCCGTCTCTCCCCTCCTAGTTCTTGTCTCACATCTCAGCCAGGGATTATATCCCTAAGCTTTGATACCAACTGTGACGCCCCCAAAATAGGTATACATCACCCATCTTGAGTCGCCAAATACATGGTACAAAATTCAAATACAACTTAATTATACAACCGTCGTGTAAGATACGACAAAACATAATCTAAGAGCTTCAATAAGAATATTGTCATCTAGACAATATCCACACTCAATGGAGTCCTCATTACAATTATTGTCACACTATTTTATAGAATAGTGAGGACTACAAATACAACCATCTGGACCGTCACTCCATTCCCCGACTCGTCCCAACTATATTCTCATTTCTTGTAGAGAACAATGAAAGAAAGGGTGAGCTTAACTAGCCTAGTAAGAAATATTATGACTAAGATAATGTAGAATAAATTATCCTTAGCCTTTAACAGTATAACAACTGATAGAATACAATAGACAATAAGTTTTAGATCAACAATGCGCGCAATGAAATAAGCAATCCATTAGAAGAGTCAAAGTAGAGCATAAAATTTACTATCTTCTATGATTTAAAAAGTTTTTTCATCAACTTTATCATTTGAGACTCAAATTTTAATAAATAAAATCGAATCATCCCTGCATCACGACCAATGATATTCATGTAATCATCAATGGTCATGACTATACCGAATAAACCCTAGTCATAATCATACCAACAACTGTCCATCAATGAACTACAAGCCAATGAGGACTTTTACCACATCATTCGTTACATTACGGTCATGATTATACCGAATAATCCCTGGTCATAATCATACCAAGTCCATCTATGCACGTAAGCCAAAGATGACTTTAATCACAATATAAGCATGATGATGATGACAATGACATAATAATTTAATAAAACAAGTTCAAGGATAAATTTTAAAGATTTATAATTTAATTTTTCCAGAAATCAATAACGTCTAAATTGTCAACATGATACTACTTTGTGGAGTAAAATTCAAGAATAATATTCATGTACCAAAAATAATTTGGACAGAAAAGAATCAATTTTTTATCATGAATAGTATCCCGTGAATAGTACCTCATGAATAGTACCCCGACATGAAAAGTACCCCAAATACCCGAGTGAATAATATTCAGGTGAATAGTAACCCGTGAATAGTACTCCGACACGAAAAGTGCCCCGAATACCCGAGTGAATAATACTAGTGAATAGTAACCGGGTGAATAGTAACTCATAAAAAATACCAAATAAAATGATATTTCATGATTGCAGTACAAAAGAAATGATATCTCACAGTATAATAGAATATCTGAAAGCGCAAATGGATTTTCACCCGCTATGCGGTAATCCACGTAGACAGATCATTTCCACAATTTAATAAAGAATGAATACAAAGGATCATTCACCATGCATGTGGTAATCCACATAGACAAGTTATTCTAATAAATAATAAAGAATGGAACCAGGTCATGCGTAATCCGCACAGACAGGATATTCTAACAGAATAATAAAGAAGGGAACCAGGTCATGCGTAATCTGCACAGATAAGATATTCCAACAGAATAATAATGAACGGAACCAAAGATGCATGTATCTAACCTGATGCATGGATATTCCAAAAGAATAATAAAGAATGGAATAACAACAGAATTCACTGTGCATGCGATAGACCGCACAGATAGGTTATTCTAACAGAATAATAAGGAATGGAATAACAGAAGAATTTCACCATATATGCGGTACTTCGCATAGACAGGTTATTCCAACATAATAATAACGAATGCAATAACAACCCTTACGAGTATTGAAAGAAAATAACTCTCTTCATGAATACGAAGGAATAATACCCTTTACCTCAAAAGAAGACTGGATACTGGAATAGTGAGGTAGCAGACTTCTCTTCTTCTTTCTCTCTATAATTTCTCTCTATAATAATTGCTCTATAACTTTAGTGAATTGGTGAGAAATAAAGGAATAATGAGCTTCTATTTATAGAAAAATATAGTTTGAATAATTGCACATTTTGGGGCTCGAAATATTACATTATAATACCTTCCTCTTTTTCTTCATTTTTAATTTAGTCCTGCAAGTATTATCAAACTTGCACTATCTCCCCTAATAGTAAATCATGTGAATCAATAGTAAATCATGTGAATTAATAGTATAATCATGTGACTCAATAGTTCTAGACATGTGAAAATACGAATTACAGTATAGTACCTCCATTTATACCTCTATTTTTAACTTAGTCATGCAAGTATTATCAATCTTGCACCAACTCCCCTAATAGTAAATGAATGTGAATCAATAGAACACACATGTGAATAAATAGTTATAATCATGTGAATCAATATTAATTAATTGCTCATTTATCTGATTAATTACCCGATTGGTCAATATAACCTCCAGACATCAATTATTACCGAAATAAATGTCAATTTTCACTAACAATAATAATTCCAACACAATGGAACTATCAATTTCATCCTTAATCAACATGAACTTATTCATCATTAATATTATAACGCATAATATTTAACAATCAGGTCGTTCCCAGGAAAGAGGGGGCTTTCCGATAAGGATTTCTCCTTATTGGCGCGCAATTAGGTGACCAAACCTCTCCTTGATAGAACTTTTAGACATTGTCAATATTATAAATAATAATTTGAATAACTTTGTCGTCTCAATTATTGATTTAATAATATAACATATTTTATAGATGATATTGTGACAATAATTAAATCAATAATATGAGAGATATGTTGCAGCAATTACTGTAGCAATAATTGAGTATAACTGAGTGACTTTTCACGTAACCATCAATAATCAATACCGTGTGCTACTATGCAACCACGCGCCAGACATTGTATTTTTTACTACCAGGTAGTTCAACAGTTTTAACGGTAACACTTTCGTCGTTATTTTTATAAAATGATAATTCTGTCGTTTTCTAACAATGACAATACTTCCGTTGTGGGGTCCCCCCAATGATTGTGCCGTCGTACGAATATTTCCTGTTAAAACGAATATTTCCTAACCAATCGAATATTATATAACAACTTGCTTACTCTGTAAAATTTATAAATATTACCCACAACTATAACATTATATCAAATCCACACCATAATATTCAAAAAAATATTTTGAGAAATTTAAATCTTTATTCATAAAATTTGGGGTCTCACAGCACAACTCAAAATAATACAAATTAGAAACTCTTTTCTAATTTCATTCTGCCTTTACCAAGGACTACTGGGTTGTCATTTATCGAATCACACATGAAATTTCTCTTCTTTTACTATAAGTGATTGATTCTTTATTGATCATACATTATCTCCATGTACAACTTATTATACCCAAGCATACCCTTTGATATACCCTAAGGGTCTTAAGGAATAAGTCAAAGTATAACTCATCACACACAAGATACTATGATGATCTCAAGTCCAAGGATCACTTGTACTACTATCACTACAGGAATTTCTATTGACTGGCAAGTAAAACTCCATTAGGTATTCCTTAGCGAGCCACATTCAATGAACTTATTCTCTAATAAGCACCTACATACTTTCTTTAGTGTCTCCACACAAATGATCATGAGATCAATCCTCATCCAATGAGCAAACAACGTATGTACCAATCTATCTGGATTCACTAATCCCCAATTTAGTAATCCAACGATTGGGAACTATTTTAGTTTTAAGCTTTCTAAGAATTTAGATCTCATTAGAATGATCATCATCATTATTCTAAAAATATTGCTTAAAACTATGGGTTTATCACATATTATAAAACAACACCATGTAGATAATTAAAAGCCTTTAATAAATTAATATTTTTTATTAATAAATGAATAAGATTGTTACAAAGTATATACTTTATCATCAAACATGATTGGCTTGTGTGCATACTACTTTCATTAAGGACATAAGATAGCTTTTCAGCCATGAGAACTATTCTCAAATTTCTTAATCAATCCATTTATTTCGGTCTGGTTAAATAGCATCAAATATGCTTCGCAGTGATAGTAATTTAGACATTGTAAAAAAATTTAAATGAATTTATAATTAACAACATTTTAACATACATTCTTTTATTAATTATCAAAATAAATTAGGTTTTGTTTTAAATTGGTATCTCCCACTATTTTCTTTAAACTATATAACCCTCACTTATATAGTTCGGCAAAATCTAATTAAAGATTTGCTAGTGAAAATAAGGATCCCATTTCAAATGTATATAGTCTTTTGGTGACACAACAAACTATGCAACTCCTTGTATTTTGCCTCTTAAATTATTTTGATCAACTGGTGGCACATCCGAATCAAAATTATTCATGTTAAGTCCAACCTAGCACTCCATATATTCAAAAAAGAAAAATATTGTCCTTGTGGTGACACAACAAAACAACTTTGTTCAATTTTCTTTATAAGCATCAAATGTGATAAAATTAACATCTCAAAGAATTAAGATAAGCCTTGTGGTGACACAACAAATTTATAATAATTAATTGATACTCTATTATTTTTTATCATGCTAAAAGGCGACGTTCGATATTCCAAATATCTTTGAACGCTTAGGACTTAATATAAAAACTTTGAGGGGTTTGTTATTAATTTATCTCATCTTATTTAGCGCACATGCACACACACACACACACACATATATATATATAAGCATGCACATATAGAATACTATATTCTATCGGGATTGATTATGGACTTTTATTCTAGTTTGGTTCACTAGAGCCGTCAAGTGAACCAAAAGGTCAAACCCTTGGGGTGCAAGAATTAATATTTAAATATAACTATTATATTTAAACCTGGGCACCATTACAAACGGGTCTTCAAGTGCTCCTTGTTTCTTGATCTCCAAATCTTCAAAATTAATTCTAACTATTCCTATTACAAAACTATTTAAAATAAATAGAAACCTTGATCAGCAGTCAAGGGGAAGTACATTGAGGGAGTTAGAATTTACATTAAGAAAAAATTAGAGAAAATGAGGTACATAGACCCCATTTAATAAAACCCATACATTCATGCATCCAACTAAAATAAAATCCAATCACATTGGTCAATAGTCCATAATCAGTCCCATTTATTATCATACACATCATCATATGCATCAATAAATAACATTCATCTCATGAATAATAAACATTCAATATATATATTGATATCATTTAATGGGCAAATTGAGTTAGTATAAAATCTAATTTTGAATAAAAATAAACTCTTTTATTTTAATTCAAATTTAAATCAAAATAAACCTCTTTTATTTTAATTTATCTAATTTTGAATAAAATAAACTATTTTATTTTAATAAAAATTTTAAATCAAAATAAACTCATTTATTTTAATTAATTATTGAAGTCAATTCTAAGTAAAAAAAACTCCTTTATTAAAGGAAACACGGATTCTCTTTTCTATTCACAAATAAACTCCTTTATTTTGAATAATATGAAATCTTATTCCATATATAAATAAACTCCTTTATTTAAGAAAATACAGATTCTCTTTCCTATTCACAAATAAACTCCTTTATTTTGAATAATATGAAATCTTATTTCATATCTAAATAAACTCTTTTATTTATGGAAACACAGATTCAATTTTAACTCCAATTAGTTATCATGGAATCTAATTTCAACTCTAATTAGTTAGCATGAAATCCAATTTTAAAATTAAAATAAACTCTTTATTTTAAGATTAAAATAAACTTTTATTTTAATTATAAAATAATAAAGAATTATATATATATATATATATATATATATATATATATGATATATACTATATCATATATTGGAATTACAGTATTTAAACAAGCTTCCCAGAAATTTCCAAAGACTTCCGAAAATTTATTTCCAACACGTTTTGCAAATTTATTTCTGGAATTACGGTATATATCATATATATTCCAACAGACTCAGGGAAATTTATTTCCCCCCCCCCCTTTTAAAATAAATAAATAAATTTTATACAATAAAATTATGCCCAATTAAATTGTTCTAAACATATATAAATGTACATATCAAATTAAGACAATTAATAATTCGCATAAAGGTTTGACTCTGATGCCACTGTTAGGTTTATAATATTCATGAATGCAATTAAATTGCATAAAATAAGCGGAAATGTGATAAAATAGAGTTTTAAAATTTTACAAACCATATACCCGGATCACCCTTTATGCACAATTATTAATTAAACGAAAATATGAAAATCTAGAATCATACCCTTGAAGATTCGAGGTTCCTCAGGTACAAGTTCACCTCCAATCTTTTTCGCGTTCAACTTGAATCCACCGGGTTTTGTTCCTTCCTTTTATCGATGTTAGTCACCTAAGTGTTTGGCCTCTAGAGATGATCCACCAAGGAAGAAGAAAGATTCAAGAAGATGGGTGTTTGGCAAAATCCTAATTTTTCTATCTCTCATAGAAAGGGTGTACTCTCCCAACTATTGAAATTACATATTCACGTGTTTGTAAAAGTGTCAACCACTCTCACCCATAATAAGACTCCTCTTATTTATAGATGTGGACAACTCTCCTTAACAATTAAGGAATTGGGTTTTATTTTAAATAATTAAATTCTTTTAATTAATTAGCATCATAATCTTATTAGGAATAAATGAGAGTACTAATATTAAACTAATTTCCAACTCTTTAGAAATTAAAATAATAATAATTGTAATAATATTAATAAGACTCCTCTTATTAATTTATATATTTGATATTTCAAAATATTAAATAATAAATATTAAGCTATTTAATTTATTCTATCATTATAGATTAAATTAAATACACTTAACATATTATTATGATTATGCCATTAACTTCTTAAATAATTATTCTTCCTTTTATGGTGTGACTCTTTATGTTCTCCATATTAAACCGGTTGTGAATAAATCAATTAGAACAATTCTAATTTTATTTAAATAAATAAATTAAACTATTAATTTATTTAGATAAATAATATTTATTCTACAATAGGAATAAGCCTCCGCGATCAACGACTTTTCAGATAATATAGATTTCAACATTAATCATAAAAGAACCTTTGAGTAAATAGTTACCGTACTATTCAATCCTTCCACCATACACTGTCCCAATTAAATATAAGATATGGAATTCTTTGTCAAGTCTTATTTTATTTAATTATATGTATTTCGACTCTTAAATGCACAACACCAAATAATACAAATTAGAAACTCCTTTCTAATTTCATTTATTTGCCGAGGACTACTAGGTTGTCATTTATCGAATCACATAGGACATTTCTTTTCTTTTACTAGAAGTGGTAGATTCTTTATTGATCATACATTATCTCCATGTACGACTTATTATACCCAAGCATACCCTTTGATATACCCTAAGGGTCTTAAAGAATAAGTCAAAGTATAACTCATCATACACAAAATACTATGATGATCTCAAGTCCAAGGATCATTTGTACTACTATCACTAAAGGAATTCCTATTGACAGACAAGTAAAACTCCATTAGGTATTCCTTAGCGAGCCACGTTCAGTGAACTTATTCTCAAACAAGCACCTACATACTTGCTTTAGTGTCTCCACACAAATGATCATGAGATCAATCATCCTCATCCAATGAATAAGCAACGTATGTACCAATCTATCTAGATTCACTAATTCCCAATTAAGTAATCCAACGATTGGAAACTATTTTAGTTTTAAGCTTTCTAAGAATTTAGATCTCATTAGAATGATCATCATCATTATTCTAAAAGCATTGCTTAAAACTATGGGTTTATCACATATTATAAAACAGCATCATGTATGTAACACCCCCTTCCCGAAAAAGAAAGGGAGGTCACGTGCGAAGCACAACAAACCTCAAAATAAGTAAACAGAGCATTAACAACTTCAAAATATTAATAATGATATCCATCAATGAATTACTAAATACAATTCTCCAAATAGAGTCAAAATAATCAAAACTAAAAAAAATTGAATCAACCTAGATGGTCAAGGTAACATTCTCATAACACTAGCCCTGAATCACCCTTGCAAACCTGCCGAAACAAAAACACAGCATGTGCCAATTGCCCAGTACGGATATAGATAATACAAAGATGTATAACTGATATGCGAAAACAACTAAGACAAAATACTGAACAAAGCCTCAAGTGTAAATACTGACAAAAATATAATCTCCAAAGATCTGAATGAAATATATCTGAATCAACAGAATTGACGAAACTAATAGACGAATAACGAACTGAAGTAACTAACTCAATGGATTGAACTGAACAAAAACAAACAAAATTAATACAATAAAATAATAGGCTGAAGTAAATGGCTGGGGTCATTTCATACCGATTGAGCTCAAAATGTATCTTGCCACACAGGCAAATCAAACTAATGCCACACATGCAAATTAAATGATGCCACACAGACAACCAAAATAATGTCACACAGGCACATCAAAATAATGCCACACATGCAAGTCAAGGTAATGCCACACAGGCAAATCAAAATAATGCCACACAGGAAAATCACACATTGGACTGCGAATCCAAATATATGCAAATCGGATAGGTGTGTTTAGCACAACATCACCAATCCGCAGAACAGAAATCTAGGGTTAACCCATACGCCTCCCACAATAAAACACCAAATGTCCCACTTCCTCCGGAGCCCAAAACAGAGACGCCGTGGACTAATCACACTGCCATGGAGAGTGTCATGTCTCTCGTGCCAAGACGACATGCATGTGGTACCCCCACAGGTGGTTATAGCTCAGGTATACCCTATGGTATATTCTAACAAAAATATCTTGTCACAACACATGCGACATAATACCAATAGAAGAGTTCTATATGTACATGTTGAACCAAATCAAATTATAGTCACAAGGTCTCAAAAAGAAGGTAGCAACATGTACCGCTCTACAATTATCAAAAATAAACACTAAACATGATATCCTAATTCAAAGAGTACAAATACGAGTCCAATGTGTCAACTCCAAAATGAAACAAATATATAAATTTCACAAGAAACAATTATGTGAAATAATAACAGAATTTGAAACGAGGAACAAAACGAACAAATAAAATTTAATAAAAGTATCGCTGAAAGAGTACGGAATCCGTACAAATTGTAATAGAAAGAAAGGAATTCTAATTACTGAATAAAGCCAAAGTATCAAAGATCAAATTTTTATTTAAGAGTGTCAATAGAATTATAAAAAAAATAAAACGAAAGCCAAAATATCACGAGATATAAAGAATACAACAATAATCAAAGGAGTGGAGTACGGAATCCGTACCTTAATATAGTACCAAAATAATTCACTGAAGCCAAAAATCACCCGTTAGACTCCCTCAATCCGATCTAATTATCAAAATAAATATAATATAACTAATTAGATTATGAACTTATACGGTTCATAAATTCAATTATTTTAATATATTATAATCAGTTGTAAGGAAAAGATATATTTTAATTGTAGCGACAATATTCTAATATTTATTTATCACTTTCCCTTTTTAAATATTTCTATATATATATATATATATATATATATATATATATATATATATATATATAACAAAACAGTATCATATATAACTTATATTTTAGTTAATTGATTTGTAGGTTATATATCTATATATATATAACTTTAGTATAGTAGTTATATATATATAATGAATCAGAGGTTTATACATAGGTATATATAAATGTAATGTCGTAATTGACATTTATAGTTAATTTTCTTAGTTCATATATATATATATATATATCATGTATCTCAATTGTAAATCAAAATTTCATAAACAAATTCAATTAATCAAGCGGCATAATAAATTTTTAAAATAGTTTGCAAACACAACAAGAAAATAGATTATAATTACAGTAGCAAAATAATTATTTTGTATTCAAAAATAGTCCAATAATTACCTTTTGAAGATATAATTATGTTGAATATAGCCTCACAATCTTCTTCTCCAAATTTCCTTTTGTTTCACAACTCTCTCTTCCGCCTCTTTCTTTTCTCGCTGCGCCAAAATCCTCTCATGTTGTTTAATCGATTAGTATTAGGAAGGAATTTAACTTAATATATTACTCCTATTTCAATTTGGTTTTTAAACTCATCATCTTAATTGGGCTCAAATAGTTTAACAAGCCCAAACTTAAATACTTAAACATTTGTTTGTGTAAAACCCCAACTTTTTGAATAAAGATAAATTTTTTATAAATATTATTTTTGAATAATATGGAGTGAAATTGATATAATAGTTGTGGGTAATATTTATAAATTTTGCAAAGTACGCAAGTTATTATATAATATTCGATTGGTCGGGGAATATTCGTTTTAACAGGAATATTAGTACAATGGCATAATCATTGGTGGACCCCTAGCGGAATTATTGTCGAATTGAGAAAGCGACAAAAATACTTTATGAAAATATAAATGGAAGTTTTACTGATTAGCTGTTGAAACACCGGTGTTAAAAAAATACAAGAATGTCTGGCGTGGTTTCATAGTAGTAGCTTGCAGTATTGATTATTGATGCTTACGTGATAAGTCACTCAGCTTTTTTGTTGGTATTATTAATGTAATAATCTGTAGAAAATCTTTTATATAAAATGAATACTTTTATAAAGCTATCTGTTTTATTAGACAATAATTAGAATATATTATATTTTATTATGCATAGTGTTTGTATAGTGCTCAGTATAGTATTTGCATAGTAAAATCTTTTATAAAGTTATTCGTTTTATTAGATTATAAATAGAATATATTATATCTTATTTAAAAGATTTTGCTTTAAATATGGACCGTCAAATTAAAGTAAATCAATTTGAATTTGTTCATGAGTTAGTTTCTTATCGATCCATTTTCTATAAATAGAAGCTCATTCCTTCATTATTTTCTTACTTAATTCTTTGAAACTCTAGAGAGAGAAAATTATAGAGAGAAAGAAGAAAAGATTTACGCTACTTAACTACTCTTATATTAGGTTCTTTTACGGTAGAGGGTGTTATTCTTTCTTATTCATGAAGAGAAGCTATTGTTATTACATTGCTTATTATTACATTGGAATAACTTTGTATACTGTGATCTACCCTATACTTGGTGACATTCTTCTATTATTAAAATCTTTACTATTACATTTGGAATATCCACATGCATGCATTTTGTGGGACTGATTCCGCTCTTTATTATTCATTGGAATATCATGTCTCGCATGCGTTTTCTGTTGGACTCCGTTAAAATCTTTATTATTATTCTACATTGGAATATCATGTCTCTGCGTTTCTGTGGGACTGATTCGATCCTTATTAGTATACATTTGGAATAACTTTTGTCTATCAAAACCGCATGCATGGTGATTTTTGTTGTTATTCCATTCTTTATTATTCTATTGGAACACCCTATGCAAGTTGCAAATTTTTTGCTGACACGGTTCCGTTATTTAGTATTCTGTTGGAATAACATGTCTATGCGAAGTACCGCATCCATGGTGATTTCTTTTGTTATTCCATTCTTTATTATACTCAATTGGTTAAAGTTTTAACTTCTATACTCCATGAAATTAGTAGAATATCCTTGATATTTGCGCTTCATCCAGTATCTTTTCATGGAAATATTCTTCTGATCATTCTTGAATTTTACTCTACAAAGCAGTATCATGTTGACAATTTGGACATTAGTAGTTCTTGGACAAATTAATTCTTGAACTTGTTTTATTGAATTCTTATATCATTGTCATCATCCTCATGTTTATATTATGTTGAAAGTCATTTGTGGCCTGTAGTTTATAGATGGACTTGGTATGATTATGACTAGGGATTATTCAGTGTAATCATGATCGTAATGTTACAAATGATGTGGTAAAAGTCCTCATTGGCCCGTAGTGCATTGATGGACAGTTGTTGGCATGATCATGACCATTAATGAATACACAAATATTATTGGCACGTAGTGCATGGATAATTGTGGTCGTGATACTAAAGAATATCCTTGACCGTAGTGCATGAGTGATTCGATGATGTGGAATATTTATTAAAATTTGAGTCTCAAATGATAACGATGATGAAAACCTTTTAATCATAAAAGATAGTAGATTTTATTTTCTACTTGACTTTTTTAATGGATTGCTTGTTCCGCTGCAGTTAAACTTGATGTCTATTATATTTTATCGGTTTAACATTGTTGGACACTAATGATAATTTATTCTGCATTATCTTAGTCATAATATTTCTTCTTCGGGCTAGTTGAGCTCACCCTTTCTTTCACTTTATTATTCTCTTGAAATGAGAATATATATTTGGGACGAAATGGGAGCGGAGTGATGGTCCGGAGAGGATATCATTAGTAGTCCTCACTATTCTGTGAAATAGTGTGATAATAATTATAATGAGGACTCCTTTTGAGTTTGTATAATTTCTAGTAGATAATAGTTGTGTTCAAACTCACAGTTTATGTTTTGTCGTATTGTACACGACAGTTGTATTAGTAAGTTGTATTTGAATTCTGTACCATGTATCTGGCGACCCAAGATGGGTGATGTATACCTAATTTTGAGGGCGTCACAGTTGGTATCAAAGCTTAGGGATATGATCCCTGGTTAAGATGTGAGACTAGAACTAGGAGGGGAGAGACGGGAAATTCCTTCGCTAGTAGGACCTACTTAAATTTATTTTGTATTTAAATTGGTTGGTCAGAGTTTAGAGATATTATGTTACATGTCAATTAACCTTTATTTTGTGGCAGTATCTGAAAATGACATCCGAAAATGTTGAGAATATCAATGGAGCACAAGAGATCGTTGAGTCTCCACATATCAATAATCAGGAGAATGTGCATCAGGAAGGCGACAATCCTCATGCAAAAAACAACACTGACGAAATGATGAATGATGGATTGTTCAGAGGCTTTATAGAATTCATGCAACAGCAAGCGAGAGCGGCTCCTATCCAAAATATAGGTGGAAACACTGGAAACTCTCGGGCGGTCACCGCTAAACAGTTCAAGGAGCTGGGACCACCGGAGTTTAAGGGAGAGCCAAAACCACTTATGGTGGAATCATGGATAAAGCAGATCACCAAGATATTTGATGTCTTTGGGACGCCTCAGGAGAAAAAGTTCCTTCTGCCGCCTTTATGTTTTGCGCGGAGGCGGACATCTTTGGTGGGAATCCAAAAGCGACTCAACTCGCTATATCTTGAAGATGTCTTGGGAGAAGTTTCAAGAGCTGTTCAACGATAAATACTTTCTCGAAAGTATTCGTCACATGAAGGAGGTGGAGTTTATCAAATTGGAGCAAAACAATATGACCGTGTCACAATACGAGGCAAAATTTGCGGAGTTATCCCGGTTTGCTTCCCACTTGGTGGATAATGAAGAGAGAATAGTGCGAATGTTTTTAAGAGGTTTGAAGCCAGAGATACGTCAACATCTTATTTCTCATAAATTGTGTTTGTATTCAGATGTTGTAAATAGGGCTTAGTTGGTGGAGCGCGATAACGAGTCAACGCAACCAAAAGAGAGCAGCCGGCAAAATGATAATACTAGTGAGAGCAGTCATCGAAGCGGTGACAAAAAGCGTGGAGGGAATCAACATGCCAGAAATGGTAACCACTTCGGTGGTAATCAGGGCCAAAACAATAAGAATGGACATTTCAAGAAGAGGAGATTAAACAATGATGGAAAGACGTCATCACCAGCACCCGTTGTTAAGGAAGGAGAAAGACCACCTATCATATACTTCAAATGCGGAGGGGAGGGACACATCAGTCCAAATTGAGCGATGCCGTCCAAGGCATGTTATAATTGTGGAAGAGAAGGTCACTTAGCCCAATTTTGTCGTTCACTGAAGACAAATTCAGCTAGGATGGAGGCACCAAAGGCTGTCCCAGAAAAGTCAAAGCCGGTAGTGCTGGAGAGGCGTTGTTGTGACCTCTCAGAAAGCAAGGAACCCGAATGAGGTCGTCACGGGTAAGCTTATCATAAACTCTAGCGAAGTCTACACTTTATTTGATACCGGTTCTACCCATTCTTTTATTTCTCCTACTTGCGCTCAACGATTAAATTTGACTCCGGAGAAATTAGACTTTGACTTATCTGTGGAAACTCCGTTGGGAGAAACCTTCATTACATCCACGGTTTATAAGTCTTGTTTGGTTCAAGTTGGTACCCACACATTACCTGTCGATCTTATTACATTAAAAATACTTGCATTTGATGTAATTCTAGGGATTGATTGGTTAACTACACATCATGCAAAGATTGATTGTTTCAGTAAGGTTGTTAGCTTTCATATTCCTAATCGACCTATTATGCGAATTCAAGCAACCAACCCATTAAAATCAATCACTGTCATCTCAAGCCATAAAGCTATTCGTTTATTGAAAAACGGATGTCAAGCTTTCTTAGCTCATGTCATGATCTAAACAAAAATCGTCACTTTTGAATAATATTTCTATTGTTAATGAATTTCCTGATGTATTCACTGAAGAACTTCTGGCCTACCCCCAGAGCGTGAAATTGAATTTTGTATCGACCTTGAACCCAGTACAAAACCCATTTCTAAATCCCCATATCGAATGGCTCCTATTGAACTTCAGGAGTTAAAAACTCAACTGTAGGAATTGTTAGACATTGGATTTATTCGTCCTAGTACTTCTCCTTGGGGTGCTCCTGTTCTATTCATGGAGAAGAAAGATGGGAGTATGCGACTTTGTATTGATTATCGGAGTTGAATCATGTCATCATCAAAATAGGTACCCATTGCCACCTATTGATGACTGTTTGACCGATTGCAAGGAGCCAAATTCTTTTCAAAGATTGATCTTCATTCTGGATATCACCAATTGAAGATTAGAACAGATGACATTCCAAAGACGACTTTCAGAACTCGGTACGGGCATTATGAATTCCTAGTCATGTCCTTTGGATTGAATAATGCTCCTGCTGCCTTCATGGATATGATGAACCGAGTATTCAAGGAATATTTGGATCACTTTGTGGTCGTCTTTATTGATGACATCCTCATATATTCCAAAACCCGTGAAGATCATGAGCAACACTTGAGGCTAATACTCCAAAAGCTTCGTGAATATAAGATTTATGCCAAGTTGAAGAAATGCGAGTTCTGGCTTGAGGAAGTAGAATTCCTTGGGCACGTGGTATCAAGTCATAGAATATCATTGACCCAAAGAAAGATTGAAGCTATTCAAAGTGGAGCAACCTAAAATCAATAACCAAGTCACGTAGTTTTCTCGGCTTATTTGGTTATTATCGAAGATTAAGTAGAAGGGTTTTTCGAATCGCTACTCCACTAACTTAGGCGACTTGGAAAGATACAAAGTTCGGTTGGAGCTAGGAATGTGAGAAGAGTTTTCAAGAACTCAAGAGGAGACTCATTTCGGCACCTATTCGACAATACAATCTGGTTGGAGGATTTGTCATCTACAAAGTGATGCTTGGGCAAAGGGTTAGGATGTGTTCTCATGCAACATGGGAAAGTCATAGCCTATGCCTCACGATAACTCAAAGAATATGAGAGGAATTATCCTACTCATGATCTAGAGTTAGCATTTGTTGACTTTCAAGACTAAAGATTTGGAGGCATTACTTGTATGGGGAGAAAGTGGAGATCTTTCTGGACGGATCATAAAAGCCTCAAATATTTCTTCACTCAAAAGGAACTCAACATGCGACAACAACATTGGCTTGGCTGTTGAAAGATTATGATCATACTATCGATACCATCACGAAAAGTTTAACGTGGTAGTGGACGCATTGAGTAGAAGATCATATCGCGGTACGAGTGCAATATTGTCAACGCAAAAGCCCATTTTATATGACTTACAAAGGATGGAGATAGAGATAAAGACTCCAGGGACCCACATGATGATGGGAAATATACGAGTAGAACCGACTTTAATTGATAAAATTAAAAATTCGCCAAGATTCTGATCCGGGTGATGCGTATGAGGAAGAAAGTGCAAGAAGGTGCGATGCGCCTAAGCAAGAATCGATGAAGAAGGAATACTTTGAGTCAACTCCAGACTTTGTGTTCTTAACGACCCTGATTTAAAGTATAAAATCATGATGGAGGCGCGCACAACACACCATTTGCAATCCATCCTGGGAGTACCAAAATGTATCATGATCTTGACATACATTTTGGTGGGGGCAATATGAAGAGAGAGATAGCCTTTGTTTATCTCAAGGTGTCTAACGTGTCAACGAGTCATATGCGGAGCATCAAGTACCAAAAGGTCCATTGCAACCACTTAAAATTCCGAATGGAAGTGGGAGCACATTACCATGGATTTCAATTCATTGGTCTTCCCAAAGTTTCTCAAGGCATAGATGTGATTTGGGTCATTGTTGATAGATTGACCAAGTCTGCTCATTTCTTACCGATACGAGAAACTTATACACTTGAACGTCTTGCTCGTATGTACATAAACGAGGTTGTAAGATTGCATGGTATGCCAGTATCCATAGTTTCTATCGCGTCCCAAGATTCACTTCGCGATTTTGGGTTAGTTTGCAAAAAGTTATGGGCACAGATTTACGATTTAGCTCGGCATATCATCCTCAGACGGACGGATAGTCGAAGAGGACTATTCAAACTCTTGAAGATCTATTAAGACTCTGTGTCCTTGATTTCAAGGGAAGTTGAGACAAGTTCTTACCATTGGTGGAGTTTTCCTACAACAACAGTTATCAAGCAAGTATTGGCATGGCTCCATTCGAAGCGTTGTATGGAAGAAAGTGTCGTTCTCCAGTATGTTAGGATGAGGTGGGTGAAGCAACATTGTTGGGACCAGAGTTGGTACGTATGACTACAGAAAAGATTCAAATGATCTGGCAACGTATAAAAACCTCACAAGATCGACAAAAGAGTTATACTGATCTTCATCGAAAAGACGTGGAATTCGATATAGGAGATCATGTGTTGTTACGCATTGCTCCATGGAAAGGAGTTACGAGATTTGGAAAGAGAGGAAAGCTCAATCCTCGATTCATCGGCCCATTTTTAATCCTTGATCGAGTAGGAACTGTGGCCTATAGACTCGCTTTACCGCCAAGTATGTCTCGTGTTCATAACGTTTTTCATATATCCATGTTACGTAAATATGTGCAAGACCCGAACCACATTATTGAGTTGGAACTGGATGAAATAGCGGAAGATTTGACATATAAAGAGGTTCCTGTTCAAATCTTGGATAAGAAGGAACATATTCTACGCACCAAGGTTATACCTCAAGTCAAAGTTTTGTGGAGAAACCACGATGTTGAGGAAATGACTTGGGAGTTAGAATCTGAAATGAAATCAAGGTATCCTTACTTCTTCGACATATCAGGTATGTACCCTAATTTTGAGGGCGAAATTTCATAAGAAGGGGAGATTGTAAAACCCCAACTTTTTGAATAAAGATGAATTTTCTATAAATATTATGGAGTGAAATTGATATAATAGTTGTGGGCAATATTTATAAATTTTGCAAAGTACGCAAGTTGTTATATAATATTCGATTGGTCGGGGAATATTCATTTTAATAGGGAATATTAGTACAACGGCACAATCATTGGTGGACCCCACAACGGAATTATTGTCGGATTGAGAAAACGACAAAAATACTTTATGAAAATAATGATGGAAGTTTTACCGATTAATTTGTTGAAACACACGGTGTTAAAAATGCAGATGTCTGGCGTGGTTGCATACAAGTAGACACGGTATTGATTATTGATGCTTACATGATAAGTCACTTAGTTTTGTTGGTATTATTAATGTAATAATACAGAAAATCTTTTTATATAAAACAGAATACTTTTATAAAGCTATCTATTTTATTAGACAATAATTAGAATATATTATATTTTATTATGCATAGTGTTTTGCATAGTACTGTATAGTATTTGCATAGTAAAATCTTTTATAAAGTTATTCGTTTTATTAGATTATAAAAGAATATAGTATATCTTATTTAAAAGATTTTGCTTTAAATATGGACCGTCCGATTAAAGTAAATCAATTTGGATACATTCATGAGTTAGTTCTATATACGGTCCATTTTCTATAAATAAAGCTCATTCCTTCATTATTTTCTTTACGAATTCTTTGAAACTAGAGAGAGAAAATTATAGAGAGAAAGAAGAAAAGATTTCGCTACTTAACTACTCTTATATTAGGTTCTTTTTACGGTAAAGGGTGTTATTCTTTCTTATTCATGAAGAGAAGCTATTGTTATTACATTGCTTATTATTCATTGGAATAACTCGTATATGTGATCTACCCTATACTTGGTGACATTCTTCTATTATTCCGTCTTTACTATATTCATTTGGAATATCTCATGCACATGCATTTTACGTAGGACTGATTAAAATCTTTATTATTACATTGGAATATCATGTATGCATGCGTTTACTTTGGACACGGTTAAAATCTTTATTATTATTACATTGGAATATCATGTCTCTGCTTTTCTTGGGACCGATTAAAATCCTTATTAGTATTCATTGGAATAACTTGCTGTGGCTCGGCACCGCATGCATGGTGATTTTTGTTGTTATTCCATTCTTTATTATTCTATTGGAACATCCTATCGGTGCAAATTTTGCCTGACCTGGTTCCGTTATTTAGTATTCTGTTGGAATAACATGTCTATGCGAAGTACCGCATCCATGGTGATTTCTTTTGTTATTCCATTCTTTATTATACTCAATTGGTTAAAGTTTTAACTTCTATACTCCATGAAATTAGTAGAATATCCTTGATATTTGCGCTTCATCCAGTATCTTTTCATGGAAATATTCTTCTGATCATTCTTGAATTTTACTCTACAAAGCAGTATCATGTTGACAATTTGGACATTAGTAGTTCTTGGACAAATTAATTCTTGAACTTGTTTTATTGAATTCTTATATCAGTGTCATCATCCTCATGTTTATATTATGTTGAAAGTCATCCGTGGCCCCGTGGTGCATAGATGGACTTGGTGTGATTATGACCGAGGATTATTGATGTAATCGTGACCGTAATGTTACAAATGATGTGGTAAAAGTCCTCATTGGCCCGTAGTGCATTGATGGACAATTGTTGGCATGATCATGACCATTAATGAATACACAAATATTCTTGGCCCGTAGTGCATGGATAATTGTGGTCGTGATACTAAAGAATATCCTTGGCCGTCATGCTGAGGGTGATTCGATGATGTGGAATATTTATTAATGCCGAGTCTCAAATGATAATGATGATGAAAAACCTTTTAATCATAAAAGATAGTAGATTTTATTTTCTACTTGACTCTTTTAATAGATTGCTTGTTATTTGCGAGTTAAACTTGATGTCTATTATATTTTATCGGTTTAACATTGTTGGAGACTAATGATAATTCATTCGCATTATCTTAGTCATAATATTTCTTCTTGAGTTAGTTGAGCTCACCCTTTCTTTCTTTCTTTGTTCTCTTGAAATGAGAATATAGGGGACGAGCGAGTGGGAGCGGAGTGATGGTCCAGAGGATAGCATTAGTAGTCCTCACTATTCTGTGAAATAGTGTGATAATAATTGTAATGAGAACTTCTTTTGAGTTTGTATAATCTCTAGTAGATAATATTTGTATTCAAACTCACAGTTTATGTTTTGTCGTATTGTACACGACAGTTGTATTTGAATTCTGTACCATGTTTCTGGCGACCCAAGATGGGTGATGTGTACCTAAATTTAAATACCCAAATTAATGTAACCACATACTTATTAGCCCAATTAAATTAAATAACAAGTTTGACTCAAATAAAAGAAAAAGTCCAAACAATAAGTTTTAAGAACATAAATATATTTTTTTTGGGTATTACATTACCTCCCCCTTAAAAAGGATTCCGTCCCCGGAATCAAAAGAATGAATGTACCAAATTATCAAAAGATGTGAATACTCCGCTTGAATAGACTCCTCTATTTCCCAAGTAGCTTCCCGCTCCAAATGATTTTACCACAAAACTTTAACAAAAGGAATTATCTTCCTCAATTTTAATTTAATCAGTTATTTAATTATCTACTAAAAGAATTTAATTTTCCAAACAAAACAAGGAAGAATAGAGGGAACAAAATCATTTACCTTTCCTAATTTAAATACAATTGTATAAAATAAAAGTAAATAATATTTAATTATATATATTAAAAAAAATGGGTCATTACATTTTTCACCCCTTAGAAATAATTCCGTCCTCGGAATTCAAATAAGCTAAAAAAAAAAAATTAGTTATGACGTAGTGCCACCATTTGTTACGATCAACGCGGATTAATCATCGGTCCACGTAATTATCAATGTATTTGTAAAAGATTCGTCAGTTACCATGTCAAGCCTTGGTAAGGTTCTTCGCGTCGCATCAAATTAGATCACATGATCCATCGTTGGTGCGGGTCGTCGCTAATATCTTTGAGTTTCATTCTTGCAAACGTACGTACTCTTCAGAACATAACTCGAAATCACAAAAAATTTTCTTCATCTAAATACGATTCGAATTTCCAAAATATTTAAAGTTATTTTTAACTCGTAAAATGTTTATGTTCCACACATGTCAAAGATTTAACAAATTATTTTTATTTAATTTATTTATTTTACATAAATACATGCAAAACCTCAATGACATTGGACAAACAAAACAATTGTACAAATTATATCTCCAACTCACCCTAAGAACTTAAGAGTTTCAAAATATCATAACCTAGAATCAAATTAGTTCTCAAATAATATTACACCAAAAATATATTACTATTAAGATCTCTTCATCACCATCCCAAACTCCAAATCATATATCCTACTATCTGAATAAACAAACTATAGCTTTCAAAATCTCTTAAAGATTCATCACTTATTATATATATCTAATCATTCAATGAATCAATCATTCTCTTAATGCAAATCTTAACCCAACAAATTCCAAGATCTCCTCATACTATCACTCAAAATTTCATATAAGATAACTCCAATATTCTACTAGGAAATAATCGCAAAATTCATTTACTCCAAAAGATTAATCTAATTACCTCGAATCTCTACAACAACTCAAAATTACAAGAGATCCTCTGTACTTAATAGTTTTTACTTTATCATATTATCCCACCGATTCACATACCTCAAAATTATTCACAACTTAACAAAAATCAGAATATAACCCAAATCAAATCCTCAATTCTAAAATCATAATAATTTGTAATTACCTGAAATAACTCTAACAAATAACTCTCCAAAATCAAAACTCATTGATACAAATGCTCATATCATAATCGTATAATCATTTCTTAACTGAACAAAATATGACATTCTTCTTCGTAATGATCAAATCACAATCCTTAACTAATATTATTGCTTCAACGCATAACAATAATAATCTTAACAAATTATCTCGCCTTTCTCAAATCAACTATAACTCAAAGAGCTAAAAAAACACTTGGTCAAAATCAAACCAACCAAACAGAGAACAAAATCAAATCAAACTCCTACGTCTACCCATTGATTTACGCACAACTCACAGGTCAAACCTAAATAGATTTTTCTATAAGAAAGAACCTAAGCTTTGATACCATCTCTGTAACACCCCCTTCCCGAAAAAGAAAGGGAGGTCACGTGCAAAGCACAACAAACTTCAAAATAAGTAAACAGAGCACTAACAACTTCAAAATATTAATAGTGATATCCATCAATGAAGTACTAAATACAATTCTCCAACTAGAGTCAAAATAATCAAAACTAAAAAAAATTGAATCAACCTAGATGGTCAAGGAAACATTCTCATCACACTAGCCCTGAATCACCCTTGCAAACCTGCCAGAAGAAAAACAAAGCATGAGCCAATTGCCCAGTACGGATATAGATAATACAAAGATGTATAACTGATATGCGAAAACTACTGAGACAAAATACTGAACAAAGCCTCAAGTGTAAATATTGACGAAAATATAATCTCCAAAGATCTGAATGAAATATATCTGAATCAACAGAATTGACGAAACCAATAGACGAATAAAGAAATAACGAACTGAAGTAACTAACTCAATGGATTGAACTGAACAAAAACAAACAAAACTAATACAATAAAATAATAGGCTGAAGCAAATGGTCATTTCATACCGATTGAGCTCAAAATGTATCTTGCCACACATGCAAGTCAAACTAATGCCACACATTCAAATCAAATGATGCCACACAGGCAACCAAAATAATGCCACACAGGCACATCAAAATAATGCCACACAGGCAAGTCAAGGTAATGCCACACAGGAAAATCAAAATAATGCCACGCAGGCAAATCACACATTGGACCGCGAATCCAAATGTATGCAAATTGGATAGGTGTGTTTGGCACAACATCACTAATCCACAGAACAGAAATCTAGGGTTACCATACGCCTCCCACAATAAAACACCAAATGGCCCACTTCCTCCGGAGCCCAAAACGGAGACGCCGTGGACTAATCACACCGCCACGGAGAGTGTAATGTCTCTCGTGCCAAGACGACATGCATGTGGTACCCCCACAGGTGGTTATAGCTCAGGTATACCCTACGGTATATTCTAACAAAAATATCTTGTCACAACACATGCGACATAATACCAACATAAGGGTTTTATATGTACATGTTGAACCAAATCAAATTATAGTCACAAGGTCTCAAAAAGAAGGTAACAACATGTACCGCTCTACAATTATCAAAAATAAACACTAAACATGATATCCTAATTCAAAGAGTACTAATACGAGTCCAATGTGTCAACTCCAAAATGAAACAAATATATGAATTTCACAAGAAACAATTATGTGAAATAATAACAGAATTTGAAACGAGGAACAAAACGAACAAATCAAATTTAACAAAAGTATCGCTGAAAGAGTACGGAATCCGTACAAATTGTAATAGAAAGAAAGGAATTCAATTTACTGAATAAAGCCAAAGTATCAAAGATTAAATTTTTATTTAAGAGTGTCAATAGAATTATAAAAAAAATGAAACGAAAGACAAAATATCACGAGATATAAAGAATACAACAATAATCAAAGGAGTGGAGTACGGAATCCATACCTTAATATAGTACCAAAATAATTCATCGAAGCCAAATATCACCCGTTAGACTCCCTCAATCCGATCTAATTATCAAAATAAATATAATATAACTAATTAAATTATGAACTTATACGGTTCATAAATTCAATTATTTTAATATATTATAATCGGTTGTAAGGAAAAGATATATTTTAATTATAACGACAATATTCTAATATTTATTTATCACTTTCCCTTTTTAAATTTTTATATATCTATATATATATATATATATAAAGTAAAAATTATCATATATAACTTATATTTTAGTTAATTGATTTTAGAGGTTATATATGTATATATATATAACTTTAGTATAACAAAGTTATATATATATAATGAATCAGAGGTTTATACATATGTATATATAAACGTAATGCCGTAATTGACATTTATAGTTAATTTTCTTAGTTCATATATATATATCATGTATCTCAATTGTAAATCAAAATTTCATAAACAAATTCAATTAATCAAGCGGCATAATAAATTTATAAAATAGATTGCAAACACAACAAGAAAATAAATTATAATTATAGTAGTAAAATAATTATTCTGTATTCAAAAATAGTCCAATAATTACCTTTTGAAGATATAATTATGTTGAATATAGCCTCACAATCTTCTTCTCCAAATTTCCTTTTGTTTCACAACTCTCTCTTCCGCCTCTTTCTTTTCTCGCTGTGCCAAAATCCTCTCATGTTGTTTAATCGATTAGTATTAGGAAGGAATTTAACCTAATATATTACTCCTATTTCAATTTGGTTTTTAAACTCATCACCTTAATTTGGGCTCAAATAGTTTAACAAGCCCAGACTTAAATACTTAAAAATTTGTTTGACCCAGTAAATTTAAATACCCAAATTAATGTAACCACATACTTATTAGCCTAAATAAATTAAATAACAAGTTTGACTCAAATAAAAGAAAAAGTCCAAACAATAAGTTTTAAGAATATAAATATTTTTTTTTTCGGGTATTACAATGTAGATAATTAAAAGTCTTTAATAAATTAATATTTTTTATTAATAAATGAATAAGATTGTTATAAAGTATATGCTTTATCATCAAACATGATTGGCTTGTGTGCATACTACTTTCAAAGACAACCCATGTGCCCCCCCCAATAGTGAGTCATAGCCAGCCAAAGGAGGTGGAATATCTTCATTTGGAAGCTTGGTTTGGGGGGTGGGAATAGTAAGGAGTTGGGACCAAATGACCCTTTTGCCCTCCTTTAAAATTTTAATAAATAGAAAGCTTAGGTTTTCATTTTCTCTCTTTTGAAATCACCAACATCTAGAGTAATATATTGAGAGATAAAAGAGAGCATTTACAAGTGATCAAAGAGAAGAAAAAGTTAGCTAAAACTCATGAACGCTAAGAACACAAGATGTAAAAACATTTAAACCACTTATCTTCTTTCTCTTTTCTAGTTTGTTTTAGTAGAGAAGTGAAATTGGTGGTGTATGCCTCATAAGGAGTAATAAGGATGGCTATTAGTGGATTTTAAAACATTAATAACCATGTATCAAGTGAAATCATAATCAAATGATTAAGAACATAATGAAGAAAATATGAAAACGTAACACATGTTGTTGATGGAAAAGTTTAAAATCATCGTGTATAGAATTAGATGATATATACTTGGTTAGGATAATAAATGTTGAATAATGGAATGAATCCATTTTGAACGGAGTAGAAATCTCATATAACAAAGTTATGACAAAATTTTAAATTAAAGGCGATAAACGTTGAAATCATAGTTAACTAGGATTTCAGACTGGAAATGAAATGTTAATAACGAACCTAGAAAGCAAGGGTTTCATGAACATATTGAAGATTATGTTATGAGTCATAGACTAAAGAACTACTGAATTCGCACATCATATGAATGAATTACGGATGAACGAGCGATGAACGCTCAAGAACGTTAAACGAACGAATAATGAAATTTTAATTAAGTGGAATCCTCGTTAAAGGATTCAGAAAATTGTTCTGTCTGGAGGAAACCATAGTATAAAGAATAATCAAGGAATTGGCTTTTGAAGGAACCAATTCTGAGCTATAATGAACAAGTTACGAGCTCAGGAAATGAATGGCTTGAGAAATTAAATTTTTTTTCAAAGAAATAAGGAGAAATAGCTTACGCCTTGATTAGGATTGAAGAGAATGCTACAAAGACCTGAGATCCCAAACCATCAAAAATATCTGTTGTAGCATAGCAATTAACAAAGGACACGGTGCCATAGCGCCAGTCCTAGACCAAAGGCATAGAAGAATAGTTATGAACATAAAAGAAAGGTAATTTGATTGAAGGTGAATTATGACCTTAACTAAACATAAAGTAACATCTTAAATGATGATTAAAACCTTAAGTTCAACAATTAAAAGTTAACAAAAGGTTACGAAAATGTAAACATAAAGTAAGTTTAATAATACGGTAAACCGTATTCACGTCAAATAAATGTCTGAGAGTGCTTGAAATATAATTACTTAAACATTGAACATATAAGGTTACTTATAACAATAAAATGATATAAAGCTATAATGAACGTTAATTATCCTAACGAATGATAATAGGTTAACCAAATGGATAGTTTTACAAAGAAGACGAAGAAGGTAGATTAATGATAATACTTATGAATTGTATAAGACCTAATATGGTATACTATGTGATTATGTCATATAGAACCTATAAAGACTCAAAAGGAAAGTGAATTAACATTAGACGACACTGGAGGCAAGTTTTCTAAACCCTTGTATATGCTTTATTTTGGACAAGCTTTATGATTCATGTATTATATGCATGAATTGATTTAATGAAGAAGTCGAAGCCACTTACTTTGGCTAGACCAGACTTAGAGTATTTTGTGGATTTCCTTATAATCTTTCAAAATATTATTGATATTGCTATCTTGTGCCAATTATTTTGGTATGAATTCAAAGAAAGACTGAGTATGAATAAACAAATGTTTTGTCGTAAATCGACTCGCACGCGAGTTTGCCAAAACTTAAACGTAGATACGTTTAATGTAGTAGTGTTGTACAATATAGAGTACTATAGGCTGATTACCTAGACGTGCTGGTAAGAAATGTCAGACTTACGGACTTAGTGTCGGGTTGACCTTTTTACAGAAAGAAAGAATGAAATGCTCATGGTCTTTGACCAAACACCAAGTTTAACTGATGAGGTTCATCGTTAATCATTTTAAAGAAAAGAGAAGTGCTATTTAACTATTGATTCAGTTATAGAAGATATACTCATATGATTCATGCATGTTGTTCTACTATAATTGTTATATTTGCTGAGCTAGTAATGCTCGCCCTTGATTGAACCATATGATTGCATCTAAAAATGAACGAATCGAAAGATCCAGTAAGGATAAAGGGAAGACCAAGGCGGACAAGTAGTTATCCTTATAACAGAATAATATTACTTTTGTATTAATTTGATACTATGACAAAGAACATATGTAATGGTTACAAAGAACCTGGGAAGGGACTTATTATTATGTAATAAATAGTAGACATATTCACTCTATTGATGTATTTCAACTGAATATATGTGTGAAAAGTAGCACCGTGTAGCAACATCTACCGGTTTGGAAGATACCCGGATTTGGGGGCGTCACAAATACTTGGTTCATTATATCCATGAGGACAGTTGTGAGATCCCGAAATTATGAAATAAAAGTATTCAATTTTCTTATAATTATTATTTTATTTAGTAAATGGTTAAATTGAGAAAGGATTAAAGTTAAGGGTGATATTTGAATATTTTATAAAGTAAGCAAGTTATTATTCGTTGTGTCGAGGAATATTCGATTGGTCGGGGAATATTTGTTTTAATAGGGAATATTCGTACGACGGCACAATCATTGGTGAACCACACAACGGAGGTATTGTCGTAGTTAGAAAACGACAGAAATGTCTTTTTATAAAAATAACGGTGAAAGTGTTACCGTTAAAACTGTTGAACTACCCGATAGTAAAAGTACAGTAATATGCGTGGTTGCATAGTAGCACACGGTATTGATTACTGATGCTTACGTAAGAAGTCAATCGAGTTATACTTAATTATTACTACTGATAATTCTTTGCATCATATCTCTTATATTATTGATTCAATTATTGTTACAGTATCATCTGCATAATATGTTATATTATTAAATCAATAATTGAGACGACAAAGTTATTCATATTATTATTTGCAATATTGACAATGTTTAGAAGTTCTGTCAAGGAGAGGTTTGGTCTCCTAATTGCGCGCCAATAAGGAGAAATCCTTATCGGAAAGCCCCTCTTCCCTGGAAACGACCTGATTATTAAATATTGTGAATTATAATATTAATGATGAATAAGTTTGTGTTGATTAAAGATGAAATTGATAGTTCCATTATGTTGGAATTATTAGTGTTAGTGGAAATCGACATTTATTTCGATAATAATTGATGTCTAGAGGTTATATTGACCAATCGGGTAATTAACCAAATAAATGAGCAAGTAACTGCTATTAATTCACATGATTATAACTATTTGTTCACGTGTGTGTACTATTGATTCACATTCTTGTACTATTAGGGTAGTTGGTGCAAGATTGATAATACTTGCATGACTAAGTTAAAAATGGAGGTATAGATGGAGGTACTATACTGTAATTCGTATTTTCACATGTCTAGAACTATTGAGTCACATGATTTACTATTGATTCACATGATTTACTATTAGGGGAGGTGGTGCAAGTTTGATAATACTTGGATGACTAAATTAAAAATGAAGGAAAAGATGAAGGTATTATACCGTAATATTTTGAGCCCCAAAATGTGCAATTATTGAAACTATATTTTTCTATAAATAGAAGCTCATTCCTTCATTATTTTTCACCAATTCACTAAAGATAGAGCAATTATTATAGAGAAATTATAGAGAGAGAAGCTATAGAGAGAAAGAAGAAGCGAAGTCTGCTACTTCATTATTCCAGTATCCAGTCTTCTTTCGAGGTAAGGGATATTATTATTATAGTAAGGGGTATTACTTCTTTCGTATTCATGAAGAGAGCTATTGTTATTCCATTCCTTATTATTACGTTGGAATAACTTTTGTAGATCATGAGACTCACAGTATACATGGTGAAATTCTTTTGTTATTCCATTCTTTATTATTATGTTGGAATAACCTATCTATGTAAATCTCGCATACATGGTGAAATTAAATCTCATTATTCCATTCTTTATTATTACATTTGGAATATTCACATGTCGCGGATTACGCATGACCTAGTTCCATTCTTTATTATTCGTTGGAATATCACGTCTGTGCGTAATTACGCATGACCTAGTTCCATTCTTTATTATTACATTGGAATAACTTTTATGCATCTTGATCTATCGCAGCACAGTGAATTATGTTGTTATTTCATTCTTTATTATTTCATTGGAATAACACATGCATGTGATCTATCGCATGCTTAGTGAATTCTTCTATTATTCCATTCTTTATTATTACATTGGAATAACTTTGTCTCACGCGGACTCACCGCATGCATGGTGAATTCTTACATTATTCCATTCTTTATTATTACATTGGAATAACTTTGTACATGTGGATTACCACATGCATGGTGAATGATCCTTCGTATTCATTCCTTATTAAATTGTAGAAATGATCTGTCTACATGGATTACTGCATGGCGGGCGAAAATCTATTTGCGGTTTCATAATTTTTCTGACCCTCAAAAATAGTGAAAAATTTTGAAATGATAATTTGATGAGTCCTAAAATGGCGATTTTTGGATGTATAGATTAGGAGTTTTGAATTTTACAAGAAAAGACTATTTTAAAAGTAAACCCTTATAACTCCTTGTGGTTAACTTCAAAATTGGTGAAATATTTATTGGGAGTACATATATATAATAGGAGTATACCTTGTAAATTTTGGAATTGTTGGACAAAAGTACAATTTATGATAAATGTCTAAATATTCGGCAGTTTTGGCCATATGAAAAATAGTAAATGAATTTTAAAAATTTCGAGAAAAATATATGTTTAATATGGGACTATATTTTGCTAAATCCCAGAAATGAATAATTTTTGGGACTGATTTGGTATTTTTTATGAAAATAGTTTAGTTACGAACATATGAATTAAATATGTTATGTGAAGTTGAAAAATTGGTAAATAGGAGTTTATGGCTTGGAAATCCTATATAAGATATATGCATATTTTTGATGAGTGATTTGATCATTGGTGATGAAATCTTATGAGTATGACATTTTTAAATGATTAAATGCATTATTTGGTAAAATGTAAACAATTAAAATAAATTGTTTATAAGTTTAAGAAGTGATTAAAATATTGTTATAATATTAATAATATTAGATTATGAGTTTATTAAATGATTGATAATATTTGGATAAATTTAAAGTCTTTAATATTTATCCTTGATTTCGTTTGATTAATGCTTATATCATTGTCATCATCCTCATGCTTATATTGTGATGAAAGTCATCTTTGACTTACGTGCATAGATGGACTGTTGATTATTGGTTTTACAGTTGTATATCTTTGGCTTACGTGCAAAGATGGAATGTTGATTATTGGTTTTACAGTTGTATATCTTTGGCTTACGTGCAAAGATGGATACATTGATTATTGGTTTTACTGATTTGTATATCTTTGGCTTACGTGCAAAGATGAACTATTGATTGATGAATATCTTTGGCTTATGTGCATAGATGGCTGTTTATTGGTATGATTATGACCAGGGATCATTCGGTATAATCATGACCCGTAATGTTATAGATGATGTGGTAAAAGTCATCATTGGCCCGTAGTGCATTGATGGACAGTTATTGGTATGATTATAACCAGGGATTATTCGATATAATCATGACCATTGATGATTACATGAATATCCTTGGTCGTAGTGCAGAGATGATTCGATGATGTAGATTATTTATTAAGCTGAGTCTCAGCGATAAAATATTGATTATACACTTTTAATTAATAAAAGATAGTAGATACCATGCTTTACTTGACTCTTCTAAAATACAGTTGTATGTCTTTGGCCTGTAGTACAAAGATGAATTGTTAATGAATATCTTTGGCCATAGGGCAAAGATGAATTTATTAGTATGATTATGAGCATGAATTGTGATTTGGTATAACCATGATTTTTGATGTTTCAGGTGAAGATAGGTGATGAAAATCATCTTCATCCTCGGTGTGAAGAGGAATTTAGAATCACAATTATGATTATGAGTTATTCATATGATTGTGGACAGGAATTGTTGATTGATGTTACAAGGATAAAACATTATTGGTGGACTTTTAAGATGGAGAAGATAATAGACCTGATGGTCTATTTGACTCTTCTAATAGATTGCTCGTTCCGCTGCAACTATGGTTGAAAATTTTTATCATCTACCATATGTTCTAAATCTCTGATTTATTACTGATGAAGGCTATTGATGATGTAAATTATCTTTAGTCATGATATTCTTTACTGGGCTAGTTGTGCTCACCCTTTTTGCTTCACAATTCCTTTCAGGTAATAAGAGTGTTGCCAGGTCGAGCGGGGATATCAGGGGAATAGACGGTGGTCTATAGCTGTTGAGGTTCCCCCTAAATAGTATGGAAATAATTTTATTGAGAACTTTAGATAAGTATGTCGTATTGTATACGTCATTTGATACTTAATTTTGGTGAACCAAATAGGGTGAGGTGAACCCAACTTTGGAAGGGTGTTTTGCCACTATCATACAAGATGTCTAATGACATACAACCTCGTGTTATCATAAGTCAGGGTTGTGCACATCCACTTGTTGAGTATATCTACGAGCACTAACTATATGATCTTGGAGTTTGGTTGAAATATAATTTTCAATTGCAGACAGTGGAGATAGTTATATATCAAGAGAAGACTCACCATTAGAAAGAACATGATAGTAATCTTCTCATTTTTCTTTGGGGTCTATTGGGTCAACCAAGGATAATTCTATGGACATATGATATCTATCGTAACCTAGACGTATGGCCTCCCATGTATGAAGGTTTCCTTGAGCACTTCCCAAAGATTTTAATTTCTAAAATAGTTTTTGATTGTACTTTTATGTAAAGTACCATTGTAAGGTTGTGGTCGAGGCACCATGAGAGTTACATACATTTGTATTAAAACTCACAGTTTAACTGTGGTTGTATTCTGCACGACAGTTCAACAGTTGTATAAATGAAGTTTGTATTTGATTTTTATAGTATGATATCTGGCGACTCAGAATGGGTCGTGTGGACCTATTTTGGGGGCATCACAACAGCATGAGCATTAGTCAATCCAAAAGACATAACTAAGAATTCATAATGCATGTATCGAGTTCTTAAGGCAGTCTTTGGAATGTCATCAGGTTTAATCTTTAACTGATGATATCCAGAACGAAGATCGATCTTTGAGAAGAATTTAGCACCTTGCAACTGGTCAAATAAGTCATCAATGCGAGATAACGGGTACCTATTTTTGATGGTTACATGATTGAACTCCCGATTATCAATGTAAAGTCGCATACTCCCATCTTTCTTCTTTATGAATAAACAGGAGCACCCCAAGGTGATGTACTAGGACGTATGAAATCGATGTCTACCAATTCCCGAAGTTAGACTTTTAACTCCTGAAGTTCAATAGGAGTCATTCGATATAGGGCTTTGGAAATGGGTTTTGTACCGGGTTCAAGGTTAATACAAAATTCAATTTCATGTTCTAGGGGTAGGCCATGAAGTTCTTCGGGAAATACATCAAGGAATTTATTAACAATAGAAATATCATTCAAATTTGACGTATTTTTATTTAAATCAGTGACATAGGCTAAGAAAGCTTGACATCCGTTTTTCAATAAACAAATGGCTTTATGGCTTGAAATGACAGTGATTGATTTTAGTGGTTTGGTTGCTTGAATTCGCATAACAGGTTGGTTTGGAATATAAAAGCTAACGACCTTACGAAAATAATCAATTCTAGCTTGATGAATAGTTAACCAATTGATTCCTAAAATCACATCAAATACAAGTATTTTCAAAGAGATGAGATCAACAGGTAATGTGAGGGTGCCAATTTAAATCAAACAAGATTTGTAAACGGTGGATGTAATGAAGGTTTCTCCTAATGGAGTTTCAACAGATAAGTCAAAGTCTAATTTCTTAAGGGTCAAGTTCAAACGTTGAGCACAAGCATGTGAAATAAAAGAGTGGGTAGAACCGGTATCTAATAAGGTATAGACTTCGCAAGAGTTTATGATTAGCTTACCCATGATAACTTCGTTCGGGTTCTTCTGTTTTTGGGAAGTCACAACAAAAGATCTTCCTTGAATCACCGACTTTGACTTGTCCGGGACAGCCTTTGGTATCATCATTACCGTTGGGCTTAATGTGACGCCCCTAAAATAGGTATACATCACCCATCTTGGGTCGCCAGATACAAGGTACTGAATACAAATACAACTTAATTATACAATAGTCGTGTGAAATACGACAAAACATAGGCTGTGAGTTTTAATACAAATATTGTCATCTAGACAATATCCACACTCAATGGAGTCCTCATTATATTTATTATCACACTATTTCACAGAATAGTTAGGACTACTAATACACCATCTAGGACCATCACTCTGTTCCCCGACTAGTCCCAGCTACGTTCTCATTTCCTGAAGAGAACAGTGAAAGAAAGGGTGAGCTCAACTAGCCCAGTAAGAAATATTATGACTAAGATAATGCAGAATAAATTATCAATAGCCTTCAACAGTATAACAACTGATAGAATATAATAGACAACAAGTTTTAGATCAAAAACTGCAGCAGAATAAGCAATCCATTAGAAGAGTCAAGTAAAGTATAAAATCTCACGTCTTTTATGATTTAAAAGTTTTTCATCAACTTTATCATTTGAGACTCAAATTTTAATAAATAAAATCAAATCATCCCTGCTCCACGGCCAAGGATATTCATATGATCATTAATGGTCATGACTATACCGAATAATCCCTGGTCATAATCATACCAACAACTTTCCACCAATGAACTATAGGCTAATGAGGACTTTTACCACATCATTCGTCACATTACTACCATGATTATACCCCGAATAATCCTTGGTCATAATCATACCAAGCCCATCTATGCACGTAAGCCAAAGATGACTTTCAACATAATATAAGCATAAGGATGATGACAATTCAATAAAATAGGTTCACGAATAAATTTTAAAGATTTATAAGTTAATTTATCCTGAACTCAATAACGTCCAAATTGTCAACATGATACTGCTTTGTGCAGTAAAATTCAAGAATGCTCAGAAGAATATTTCCATGAAAAGATACTGGATGAATCGCAAATATCAAGGATATTCCACTAATTTCATGGAGTATAGAAGCCAAAGCTTTAACCAACTGAGTATAATATAATATATGAAACTGCAAATGGATTTTCACCTGCCATGTGGTAATCCACGTATACAAATCATTTCCATAATTTAATAAGGAATGAATACACAGGATCATTCACCATGCATGTGGTAATCCACATAGACAAGTTATTCCAATAGAATAATAAAGAATGCAATAACTGAAGGATTCACCATGCATGCGATAGGTCAAGACCGGCAAAAGTTATTCCTAAAAGAATAATAAATAATGGAACCAGTCCGCAGTAAACGCTTGCAGATGGGATATTCCACGTAATAATAAATAATGTAACCAGTGTCCCAAGCGAACGCATGCATGAGGATATTCCGATAGAATAATAAATAATGGAACTGTGTCCCACAGAACGCATAGATGTGGATATTCGATAGAATAATAAAGAATGGAATATTATAAGAATTTCACCATATATGCGGTACTTCGCATAAACAGGTTATTCCAACAGAATAATAAGAATAGAATAACAGAAGAATTTCACCAAGTATAGGGTATCATGCGTATACAGGTTATTCCAATAGAATAATAAAGAATGGAATAACAGAAGTTCTCTTCATGAATAAAAAAGAAAGAATACCCCTTATGAGTACAACAAATAATATTCCCTACCTTAGAAAAATCGAATAATCAAGTAAGTGAAGAAAGGAATACTTTTTTTTTCTCTATAGTTTCTCTCTCTAGAGTTTCAGTGAATTCGTAAGAAATAATGAAGGAATGAGCTTCTATTTATAGGAGAATGGGCTGAATAGTAACTAATTCAAGAACGGTCCAGATTGATTTACTTTTAAACGGACGGTCCATATTAGTTTACTATTAAAACTTAAAGCAACGGTCCATACTGATTTACTATTAAAACTTTAAACCAGCATTCCATATTGATTTACTATTATACTTTCCACCAGCGGTCCATATTGATTTACTATTATATCTTCAACCAACGGTCTGAAAAATTAGCACATCTCCTCATGGAATAATATTGTACCCAAAAATGATTTGGACCGATCAGAAATATATATTACGGGTGAATAGTACCCCGTGAATAGTAACTCGTGAATAAGCAATCCATTAAAAGAGTCAAGTAAAGTATAAAATCTACTGTCTTCTATGATTTAAAAAGTTTTTCATCAACTTTATCGCTGAGACTCAACTTAATAAATAAAATTGAATCATCCCTGCTCCACGGCCAAGGATATTCATATAATCATCAATGGTCATGACTATACCGAATAATCCCTGGTCATAATCATACCAACAACTGTCCACCAATGAAATACAGGCCAATGAGGACTTTTACCACATCATTCGTCACATTACGGTCATGATTATACCGAATAATCCCTGGTCATAATCATACCAAGTCCATCTATGCACGTAAGCCAAAGATGACTTTCAATATAATATAAGCATGAGGATGATGACAATTCAATAAAACAGGTTCAAGAATAAATTTTAAAGATTTATAAGTTAATTTATCCTGAACTCAATAACGTCCAAATTGTCAACATGATACTGCTTTATGCAGTAAAATTCAAGAATGCTCAGAAGAATATTTCCATGAAAAGATACTGGATGAAGCGCAAATATCAGGATATTCCATTAATTTCATGGAGTATAGAAGCCAAAGCTTTAACCAACTGAGTATAATATAATTAATGAAACTACAAATGGATTTTCACCCGCCATTCGGTAATCCACGTATACAGATCATTTCCACAATTTAATAAGGAATGAATACACAGGATCATTCACCATGCATGTGGTAATCCACATAGACAAGTTATTCAATGAATAATAAAGAATGGAATAAATGAAGGATTTACCATGCGTGTGATATTTGCATTGATAAAGTTATTTCCAATGAATAATAAATAATGGAACCAAGTCCGCCAGAACGTTACGCATAAAAGGTATATTAAACGAATAATAAGTAATGGAACAAGGTCCGGCGTAAACGCATAGACAGGATATTTCGACATAATAATAAATAATGGAACCAGGTCCGGCATAAACGCACAGACAGGATATCCCGACAGAATAATAAAGAACGGAATATAAGAAGAATTTCACCATATATGCGGTACTTCTCATAAACAGGTTATTCCAAGAATAATAAGAATGGAATAACAGAAGAATTTCACCAAGTATAGGGTATCCCGCGTATACAGGTTATTCTAACAGAATAATAAAGAATGGAATAACAGAAGTTCTCTTCATGAATAAGAAAGAAAGAATACCCCTTATGAGTACAACAAAGAATATTCCCTACCTTAGAAAAACTGAATACTGAAGTAGTGAAGTAGAAGAATACTTTTCTTCTTTCTCTCTATAGTTTCTCTCTCTAGAGTTTCAGTGAATTCGTAAGAAATAATGAAAGAATGAGCTTCTATTTATAGGAGAATGGACTGAATAGTAACTAATTCATGAACGATCCAGATTGATTTACTTTTAAACGGACGGTCCATATTGGTTTACTATTAAAACTTAAAGCAACGATCCATACTGATTTACTATTAAAACTTTAAACTAGCGATCCATATTGATTTACTATTATACTTTCTACTAGCGTTCCATATTGATTTACTATTATATATTCAACCAATGGTCTGAAAAATTAGCACATCTTCTCATGGAATAATATTATACCCAAAAATGATTTTGACCGAATAGAAATATATCTTACGGGTGAATAGTACCCCGTGAATAGTAACTCGTGAATAGTAACTCGTGAATATTAACTCATGAATAGTAACTTATGAATAGTAACTAGTGAATAGTAACTCGTAAATAGTACTCTAACACGAAAAGTGGCCCGAATACCCAATTGAACAATATAACCTCCAGACATCAATTATACTAACACAAATAAGTCAAACACAATGGGACTATAAAATTCATCTTTAATCAACACGAACTTATTCATCATTAATATTATAATTCACAATATTTAACAACTAGGTCGTTCCCAAGAAAGAGGGGGCTTTCCGATAAGGATTTCTCCTTATTGGCGCGCAATTAGGTGACCAAACCTCTCCTTGACAGAACTTCTAGACATTGTCAATATTGCAAATAATAATATGAATAACTTTGTCGTCTCAATTATTGATTTAATAATATAACATATTATGCAGATGATACTGTAACAATAATTGAATCAATAATATGAGAGATATGATGTAGCAATTACTGTAGCAATAATTGAGTATAATTGAGTGACTTCTCACGTAAGCATCAATAATCAATACTGTGTGCTACTATGCAACCACGCGTATTACTGTACTTTTACTACCGGGTAGTTCAATAGTTTTAACGGTAACACCTCCGTCGTTAGTTTTATAGAAAGATAATTTTGTCGTTTTCTAACTACGACAATACTTTCGCCAGGGGTCCACTAATGATTGTCTTCAGTAAATTTAATATTCCCCGTTAAAATGAATATTCCCCACCAATCGAATATTATATAACCACTTGCTTACTTTGCAAAATTTATAAATATTACCCACAACTATAACATTATATCAAATCCACACCATAATATTCAAAAATATATTTCGAGAAAATTATTATTTATTCATAAAAGTTGGCGTCTTACAACCTCCCCTTCTTATGAAATTTCGTCCAAGAAATTAGGGTACATACCTGGTATGTCGAAGAGATGAGGATACCTTGACTTCAGCTTAGATTCTAACTCCAAGTCATTTCCTCCACATCGTGGTTTCTCCACAAAACTTTGACTTGAGGTATAACCTTGGAGCGTAGAACATGATCCTTCTTATCCAAGATTTTAACAGGTAACTCTTCATATGTTAAATCTTCCTCTATCTCGTGCGGTTCTAACTCAATAATGTGGTTCAGGTCTTTCACATATTTACGTAACATAGATATGCGAAAAACGTTATGAACATAAGACATATTTGGCGGTAAGACGAGTCTATAGGCCACAGTTCCTACTCGCTCGAGAATTAAAAATGGGCCAATGAATCGAGGATTGAGCTTTCCTCTCTTTTCAAATCTCGTAACTCCTTTCCATGGAGCAACACGTAACAACACATGATCTCCAATATCGAATTCTACGTCCTTTCGATGAAGATCAGCATAACTTTTTTGTCGATCTTGTGAAGTTTTTATACGTTGTCGGATCGTTTGAATCTTTTCTGTAGTCATACGTACCAACTCCAATCCCAACAACGTTGCTTCACCCACCTCATCCCAGCATACTGGAGAACGACACTTTCTCCCACACAACGCCTCAAATGCAACCATGCCAATACTTGCTTGATAACTGTTGTTGTAGGAAAACTCCACCAACGGTAAGAACTTGTCCCAACTTCCTTTGAAGTTAAGGACAAAAAGTCTTAATAAATCTTCAAGAGTTTGAATAGTCCTCTCTGATTGTCCGTCCGTCTGAGGATGATATGCCGAACTAAATCATAAATGCGTGCCCATAGCTTTTTGCAAACTAACCCAAAATCGTGATGTGAATCTTGGGTCTCGATCAGACACTATAGATACTGGCATACCATGCAGTCTTACAATCTCATTTATGTACATACGAGCAAGACATTCAAGTGTATAAGTTTCTTGTATAGGTAAGAAGTGAGCAGACTTGGTCAATCTATCAACAATGACCCAAATTGCATCTATGCCTTGAGAAACCTTGGGAAGACCAGTAACAAAATCCATGGTAATGTGCTCCCACTTTCATTCTAAAATTTCAAGTGGTTTCAATGGACCTTTTGGTACTTGATGCTCTGCCTTGACTCGTTGACAAGTTAAACACTTTAAGATAATGTGACGCCCCCAAATCCGGGTACTTAAAATCCGAACTCGGTGCTTCACGATACCATTTCTATAAGCTGAATAATACTAATAATAATATAAAATTCAAACTTAATTTACATATATCAAAGTCTAATCCCAAGTACGTAACCTTTACTACAATACATTACATAATAGATAATAAATGTCATTGCCTTAATAAACTATAACTATTACATAAAATAATATAAATCTCATTCGAACAACTTTCCTTTCCCCTTGTTCTTGCCTGAACCTTCTGGTTGATCATACTTAACTGAAAACATTTAAATTTAAAGCAAGAATGAGCATTTGATTGCCCAGCAAGTAATAACAACAATATATATTAGCTGAAAGAATTAAATGTTTTCTTTGAAAGACACTTCTACAACGAATCAACAGTTGTGAAGTAAGTTGAACCAATAATAACAACATATCACTTCCACATGAAATCTTTGAAACTATGTATAGACTATAATTGGAGATCAGTCGACAGACTATGAACATTGTTTTTTCATTTTCGCTAGGGTTTAGCAGAACTTCATCCGCAAACCGTCATAACTTACGGACACGAGGGTGATCTGCCCAATGTGCCCTATATTGATCAATACTACATGTAAGAACGATATTATCGTTCACTCTATCCACCTTAGGTGCACAAAAGTTTTCCCATATTCGGGATGTTCATACTTAGTCGGGAATCGAACCAAAACAATGCAGGTTGGATACTGATAACGTTTCTATCTTGTTCAACAATATATTTTTATGTCTAGTGAATCAAATAGCTTAGACGGCTTTTAAGTCAACGTATACATACTTGAAATCAATAAGTATGTATCAACATATGATTAAATACAATGGTTATCCAAGTGGGGACACTTGTCTAACCCTATATACGAATTAACGAACATAATAAATATCTGAATTATGCAATAATACAATGATCGGATAATGTAAGAACTTGTATGAATACAAAGATTGGATACATAATGAATAATAATAGAGTTAATAATCTGGCACAATAATAATATAATTCTGAAACTTTCTTATTCATGTCCATTGCACAAAGGAAATGCAAAGGTAGGATACTTGCACAATGTAAATAATAGATTAGATACTTGCTCAATAATAATTGGAGTAAGTTTAGGAAACTTGCATAACATGATATACCTGTTTGCACGAAATAAAAGTAGTGTATAAGGTTTAGATACTTTTTTCGAATCACCGCTACAATAACACAACTTAGATTAATCTTTTATACAAATGACGACCTATCAATAATAAGATCATTCGTTCGATTAGAATAATATATCGTAACACAAAAACACCTGCCTATTGCAACAAAGACATAACCTAATCACTTTGTCACATATATCTAACAATTATTGATTCACTAACAAACACATATCTAATCGGTTTATCTAAGTCCGGATCGATTTACGAAATATTTTGCAAAATTTGAAAGCGGCTTTATTTCGGGTAAATATCGAGTCTAAGACTCTATCCGTAGTTCAATAGTCGTTTAGATATTTTAAATATCGTATATATTATTTTCATAGCCTTATAATAATTTTTAAATAATTATTATACTTTATCATGAATTTTCAAACTCAAATCATTATTAAATGATTTAAATATTAACTAATTTTATTATCATTAATATTTAATTAATATTAAACTATTAATGAAGCTATTACAAAATATTAATGTTATTTATAATAACTCAAAATATTTTTAAAGTATTAATATTACCTTTAAATTATTTTTAAAACATCTAAAATCATTTTAAACAATTACCATTAATATTAGAATATTAATTTATTATTTATCAAAATATTAAAAGTCATTAATTATAACTTAAAATATCTTTAATTCATTTATTTCTTTTTTAAATGATTTTAAATCAATAAAACAATTTTTAAACTATTTATTTAATATACTTATTAAATAAACGTAATATCATTAATATTAAATTATTAATGCAATTTACCTTTAAATATCAAAAGTTATATTTTATAACTTAAAATATTTTTAAACTATTTATTTTAATTTAAAATGATTTTTATAATATTAAAATTATTTTTAATTAATTTATTTAATATAATTACTAAATAAATCTAATATCATTAATATTTAATAATTAATGAAACTTATCTTTAAATATTAAAAGTTATGTTTTACAACTTAAAATTTTATTAAATACTTTATTATTATTTAAAATGATTTTAATACCATAAAATCATTTTTAATTAATTTATTTAATGCATTTATTAAATAATTTAAATACTAATAATATCCAAATAAATATTAATATTTAAGAAAAATATGTCAAGCTTGCTTGTTTGACCATTAATCATTCCTTGTGTAATGTGTTTTTAGGGTTTGGATTCCATATTTGGTTTATCTTTCATATATAACATTATTAATTAAGTTAAAATAATTAACATAATAATCTGAACTAAAATTCATATAATAAAATAGTAATTATAATAATTCCAATAATCATTTCATGTATTATTTAAATAATATAAAAATCATATTTTCATAGAAAATAAATAATAAAGACATTTCTACTATAAAATTAATTATTATAAGTATATACCTTATAATTAGCAATAATTCTAAAATAAAATTATTTGAAATTATTCATGTAATAAATAAATTTTATTATCACATATATACATACATATTACTTGACACATATTCTCATCTTTAAAAAAAAAAAAAAATTAATATGCAAAATTTCTTATTTATTTATATAGAAAATATTCAGGTTATTACAGATAAACTCCGCTATCTTTCTCTCTTCATATTGCTCCACCAAAATGTATGTCGAAGATCATGATACATTTTGGTACTCCCAAGATGGATTGCAAACAGTGTGTTGTGCGCCTCCATCATAATTTTATACTTTAAATCAGGGTCGTTAGGAACATAAAGTCTGGATTTGACTCGAAGTATTCCTTCTTCATCGATTCTTGCTTCCGGAATAACACTTTCTTGCACTTTCTTCCTCATACATATCAGCTCCAGGTCTGTAGCTTGAGCAGCTTTAACTTTATCGATTAAAGTCGGTTCTACCCGTATATTCACCATCATCACATGGGTCCCTGGAGTCTTTAACTTTATCTCCATCCTTTGTAAGTCATACAAAATGGGCCTTTGCGTTGACAATATTGCACTCGTACCCGCATATGATCTTCTACTCAATGCGTCAGCTACTACGTTCGCTTTACCAAGATGGTATTGAATGGAATGATCATAATCTTTCAACAGTTCAAGCCAACATCGTTGCTGCATGTTGAGTTCCTTTTGGGTGAAGAAATATTTGAGGCTTTTATGATCCGTATAGATCTCCACCTTCTCTCCATATAGGTAATGCTTCCAAATCTTGAGCGCGAAGACAACAGCTGCCAACTCTAGATCATGAGTAGGATAATTCTTCTCATATTCTTTGAGTTGCCGAAAGGCATATGCTATGACTTTCCCATGTTGCATTAGAACATATCCTAGCCCTTTGCCCGAAGCATCACTATAGATGACGAATCCCTCTGAGCTAGATGGTATTGTCAGAACAGGTGTTGAAATGAGTCTTTCCTTGACTTCTTCAAAACTCTTCTCACATTTTTCGCTCCAACCGAACTTTGTATCTTTTTGAGTCAGCTGAGTTAATAGAGTAGCGATTCGAGAAAATCCTTTCACGAATCTCCGATAATAACTAGCTTAAAAGAAAAGCTACGATTTTGATCCAACGACTTTTGGTTGCTCCCAGCTTTGAATTGCTTCAATCTTTGTTGGGTCAACAGATATTGCATGATTTGATATCACATGCCCAAGGAACGCAACTTCCTCAAGCCAGAACTCACATTTCTTCAACTTGGCATAAAGTTTGTTTTCACGAAGCTTTTGGAGTATCAGCCTCAAGTGTTGCTCATGATCTTCACGGCTTTTGGAATATATGAGAATGTCATCAATAAAGACAACCACAAAGTGATCCAAATATTCCTTGAATACTCGGTTCATCATATCCATGAAGGCAGCAGGAGCATTAGTCAATCCAAAAGACATGACCAAGAATTAATAATGCCCGCATAGAAGTTAGAAGGCGTCTTTAGAATATCCTCGGTTTAACCTTCGGTGATGATATCCGAAGCTAAGATCGATCTTTGAAAAGAATTATGCTCCTTGCAACTGGTCAAACTGGTCATCAATGCGAGGTAACGGATACCTATTCTTGATGGTGACATGGTTCAATTCTCGGTAGTCAATACAAAGTCGCATACTCCCATCTTTATTCTTAACGAATAGAATAGGAGCACCCCAAGGAGACGTACTAGGACGAATGAAACCAATGTCTAACAATTCCTGCAATTGGGTCTTTAACTCCTGAAGTTCAATAGGAGCCATTCGATATAGGGCTTTGAAAATGGGTTTTATACCAGGTTCAAGGTCGATACAAAATTCAATTTCACGCTCTTGGGGTAGGCCAAGAAGTTCTTCAGGGAATACGTCAGGAAATTTATTAACAATAGAAATATCATTCAAAACTGACGTATTTTTGTTTAAATCTATGACATGAGCTAAGAAAGCTTGACATCCGTTTTTCAATAAACGAATAGCTTTATGACTTAAAATGACCGTGATTGATTTTAATGGTTTGGTCGCTTGAATTCACATAATAGGTTGATTAGCAATATGAAAACTAACAACCTTACGAAAACAATAAATTTTTGCATGATGAGTAGTTAACCAATCAATCCCTAGAATTACGTCAAACGCACGTATTTTTAAAGAAATAAGATCGACAGGTAATGTGCGGTTACCAATTTGAATCAACTAAGACTTATAAACCGTGGATGTAATGAAGGTTTCTCCCAACGGAGTTTTAATCGATAAGTCAAAGTCGAATTTCTCCGGAGTTAAATGTAAACGTTGAGCGCAAGTATGAGAAATAAAAGAATGGGTAGAACCGGTATCAAATAAGGTATATACTTCACTAGAGTTTATGATAAGCTTACCCGTGATGACCTCGTTTGGGTTCCTTGCTTTCTGGGAGGTTACAACAAACGCTCTCCTTGAACTCTCGGTTTTGTCTTGTTTGGGGATGGACTTTGATGCCTCCATCCCAATTTGGACTTGACTTTGGTGCACGAAAAAATCGGGCTAAGTGACCTTCTCTTCCACAATTGTAACATGCTTTGGACTGCTGCGTATAGTTTGAACTGATGTGTCCCTCTCCTCTGCATTTGTAACATACGACCGACGGTCGTTCTCCTTCCTTAACAACAGGTGTTGGTGCTGACATCCTTCCATCATTACTAAATCTCCTCTTCTTGAAACTCCCACTTTTATTGTCTTGGCCATGATTACCACCGAAGTGGTTACCATTTCTGGCATGTTGATTCCCTCCACGTTCGTTGTCACCGCTTCGATGATTGTTACCACTGGTATTTTCATTCTGCCGGCTGCTTTCTCTTGGTTGCATTGACCCATTATCGCGCTCCAATAACTGAGCCCTATTTACAATATCTGAATACAAACACAGTTTATGAGAAATAAGATATTGACGTATCTCCGGTTTCAAACCTCTTAAAAATATTCCCGTCATTCTCTCCTCATTATCAACCAAATGGGATGCAAACCGGGATAACTCTGCAAATTTAGCCTCGTATTGTGACACGGTCATATTTTTTTGCTCCAACTTGATAAACTCCACCTCCTTCATGTGACGAATACTTTCGGGAAAGTATTTGTCATTGAACAGCTCTTGGAACTTCTCCCAAGACATCTTGAGTGCGTCAGGCTGGGTACGCTTTATAGATTCTCACCAGTAATCTGCCTCCCCTCGCAACATAAAGGTGGCAAAAGGAATCTTTTGCTCCTCAGAGCATCCCAAGACATCAAATATCTTGGTGATCTGCTTTATCCATGCATCCGCCTTAAGTGGTTTTGGCTATCCAATAAACTCTGGTGGTCCCAGCTCCTTGAACTGTTTAGCGGTGATCATCCGAGTGTTTCCATTGTTTCCACCTACATTTTGGACAGGAGTTTTTCTTGTCTGATATTGTACGAATTGCAGAAAGCTCCTAAACATTCCGTCATTCGCCATTTGGTCGGTGTTGTTGTTCACCTGAGGATTATTGTCTTCCTGTTGCACATTATCCTGAGTATTAATCTGTGGTGACTCCATGATCTCATGTGCTTTATTGCTTATCTCAACATTTTTGGATGCCATTTTCCAAACTGCCACAAAAACAAGGGTTAATTAATATATCATATATTATCTCTATACTCTGACCGACCAGTTAAATACCAAATAAACTAAGGTAGGTCATACTAGCGAAGGAATTCCCCGTCTCTCCCCTTCTAGTTCTTGTCTCACATCTCAGCCAGGGATCATATCCCTATGCTTTGATACCAACTGTGACACCCCCAAAACAAGTATACATCACCCATCTTGGGTCGCCAGATACAAGGTACTGAATACAAATACAACTTAATTATACAACAGTCGTGTGTTATACGACAAAACATAGGCTGTGAGTTTTAATACAAATATTGTCATCTAGACAATATCCACACTCAATGGAGTCCTCATTACATTTTTATCACACTATTTCACAAAATAGTGAGAACTACTAATGCACCATCTAGGACCATCACTCTATTCCCCGACTAGTCCCAGCTACGTTCTCATTTCCTGAAGAGAACAGTAAAAGAAAGGGTGAGCTCAACTAGCCCAGTAAGAAATATTATGACTAAGATAATGCGTAATAAATTATCAATAGCCTTCAACAAAGATAACAACCGATAGAATATAATAGACAACAAGTTTTAGATCAAAAACTCGCTATGACGGAATAAGCAATCCATTAGAAGAGTCAAGTAAAGTATAAAATCTCATCGTCTTTTATGATTTAAAAGTTTTTCATCAACTTTATCACGAGACTCAAATTTTAATAAATAAAATCAAATCATCCCTGCTCCACGGCCAAGGATATTCATATAATCATTAATGGTCATGACTATACCGAATAATCCCTGGTCATAATCATACCAACAACTTTCCACCAATGAACTATAGGCTAATGAGGACTTTTACCACATCATTCGTCACATTACGGTCATGATTATACCGAATAATCCCTGGTCATAATCATACCAAGCCCATCTATGCACGTAAGCCAAAGATGACTTTCAACATAATATAAGCATAAGGATGATGACAATTCAATAAAATAGGTTCACGAATAAATTTTAAAGATTTATAAGTTAATTTATCCTGAACTCAATAACGTCCAAATTGTCAACATGATACTGCTTTGTGCAGTAAAATTCAAGAATGCTCAGAAGAATATTTCCATGAAAAGATACTGGATGAATCGCAAATATCAAGGATATTCCACTAATTTCATGGAGTATAGAAGCCAAAGCTTTAACCAACTGAGTATAATATAATATATGAAACTGCAAATGGATTTTCACCTGCCATGTGGTAATCCACGTATACAAATCATTTCCATAATTTAATAAGGAATGAATACACAGGATCATTCACCATGCATGTGGTAATCCACATAGACAAGTTATTCCAATAGAATAATAAAGAATGCAATAACAGAAGGATTCACCATGCGATTTATAGGTCGCAGACCGACAAAGTTATTCCTAAAAGAATAATAAATAATGGAACCAGTCCCAGTAAACGCACGTATGTGAGGATATTCAAGCGTAATAATAAATAATGTAACCAGTCCCAGTAACGCATGCATGATGAGGATATTCCGATAGAATAATAAATAATGGAACCAGGTCCGGCGTAAACGCATAGACAGGATATTCCGATAGAATAATAAAGAATGGAATATTATAAGAATTTCACCATATATGCGGTGCCAGATAAACAAAGTTATTCAATGTAATAATAAGAATAGAATAACTGAAGAATTTCACCAAGTATAGGGTATCATGCGTATACAGGTTATTCCAATAGAATAATAAAGAATGGAATAACAGAAGTTCTCTTCATGAATAAAAAAGAAAGAATACCCCTTATGAGTACAACAAATAATATTCCCTACCTTAGAAAAACTGAATACTGAAGTAGTGAAGTAGCAGAATACTTTTTTTTTTCTCTATAGTTTCTCTCTCTAGAGTTTCAGTGAATTCGTAAGAAATAATGAAGGAATGAGCTTCTATTTATAGGAGAATGGGCTGAATAGTAACTAATTCAAGAACGGTCCAGATTGATTTACTTTTAAACGGACGGTCCATATTAGTTTACTATTAAAACTTAAAGCAACGGTCCATACTGATTTACTATTAAAACTTTAAACCAGCGTTCCATATTGATTTACTATTATACTTTCCACCAGCGGTCCATATTGATTTACTATTATATCTTCAACCAACGGTCTGAAAAATTAGCACATCTCCTCATGGAATAATATTGTACCCAAAAATGATTTGGACAGATCAGAAATATATATTACGGGTGAATAGTACCCCGTGAATAGTAACTCGTGAATAGTACTCCGACATGAAAAGTGTCCCGAATACCCAATTGAACAATATAACCTCCAGACATCAATTATACTAACACAAATAAGTTCAACACAATGGGACTATAAAATTCATCTTTAATCAACACGAACTTATTCATCATTAATATTATAATTCATAATATTTAACAACCGTGTCGCTCCTCGAGGATAGAGGGGCTTCCGATAAGGATTTCTCCTTATTGGCGGCGCAATTAGGTGACCAAACCTCTCCTCGATGTAACTTCTAGACATTGTCAATATTGCAAATAATAATATGAATAACTTTGTCATCTCAATTATTGATTTAATAATATAACATATTATGCGGATGATAATCGTAATAATAATTAAATCAATAATATAAGAAATATGATGCAAGCAATTATTGTAGCAATAATTGAGTATAAACTGAGTGACTTCTCACGAAGCATCAATAATCAATACCGGTAAGCTACTTACGCAACCACGCCAGATTAGTGTACTTTTACTACCGGGTAGTTCAAAGGTTTTAACAGTAACACCTCCGCCGTTATTTTTATAGAAAGATAATTTTGTCATTTTCTAACTACGACAATACTTCCGTTGTGGGCCCCCATTGATGATTGTGTTGTCGCATTTAATATTCATTATTCAAACGAATATTCCCCGACCAATCGAATATTATATAACAACTTGCTTACTTTAGAAAATTTGTAAATATTACCCACAACTATAACATTATATCAAATCCACACCATAATATTCAAAAATATATTTCGAGAAAATTATTCTTTATTCATAAAAGTTGGGGTCTTACAACCTCCCCTTCTTATGAAATTTTGTCCTCGAAATTAGGGTAATACCTGGTATGTCGAAGAGATGAGGATACCTTGACTTCATCTCAGATTCTAACTCCCAAGTCATTTCATCCACATCGTGGTTTCTCCACAAAACTTTGACTTGAGGTATAACCTTGGAGCATAGAACATGATCCTTCTTATCCAAGATTTTAACAGGTAACTCTTCATACGTTAAATCTTCATCTATCTCGTCCGGTTCTAACTCAATAATGTGGTTTGGGTCTTTCACATATTTACGTAACATAGATATGTGAAAAACGTTATGAACACGAGACATACTTGGCGGTAAGGCGAGTCTATAGGCCACAGTTCTTACTTACTCGAGAATTAAAAATGGGCCAATGAATCGAGGATTGAGCTTTCCTCTCTTTCCAAATCTCGTAACTCCTTTCCATGGAGCAACACGTAACAATACATAATCTCTAATATCGAATTCTATGTCCTTTCAATGAAGATCAGCATAACTATTTTGTCGATCTTGTGAAGTTTTTATACGTTGTTGGATCGTTAGAATCTTTTCTGTATTCATATGTACCAACTCCGGTCCTAACAACGTTGCTTCACCCACCTCATCCCAACATACCGGAGAACGACACTTTCTCCTATACAACGCCTCAAATGGAGCCATGCCAATACTTGCTTGATAACTGTTGTTGTAGGAAAACTCCACCAACGGAAAGAACTTTTCCCAACTTCCTTTGAAGTCAAGGACACAAAGTCTTAATAAATCTTCAAGAGTTTGAATAGTCCTCTCTGATTTTCCGTCCGTGCCCATAGCTTTTTGCAAACTAACCCAAAATCGTGAAGTGAATCTTGGGTCTCGATCAGAAACTATGGATACTGGCATACCATACAGTCTTACAATCTCGTTTATGTACATACGAGCAAGACGTTCAAGTGTATAAGTTTCTCGTATAGGTAAGAAGTGAGCAGACTTGGTCAATCTATCAATAATGACCCAAATTGCATCTATGCCTTGAGAAACCTTGGGAAGACCAGTAACGAAATCCATGATAATGTGCTCCCACTTCCATTCTGGAATTTCAAGTGGTTGCAATGGAACTTTTGGTACTTGATGCTCCGCCTTGACTCATTGACAAGTTAAACACCTTGAGATAAACTCTGTTATCTCTCTCTTCATATTGCTCCACCAAAATGTATGTCAAAGATCATGATACATTTTGGTACTCCCAGAATGGATTGCAAATGGTGTGTTGTGCGCCTCCATCATGATTTTATACTTTAAATCAAGGTCATTAGGAACACAAAGTCTGGATTTGATTCGAAGTATTCCTTCTTCATCGATTCTTGATTCCGGAATAGCACCTTCTTGCACTTTCTTCATCATACGTATCAGCTCCAGGTCCGTAGCTTGAGAAGCTTTAACTTTATTGATTAAAGTCGGTTCTATTCGTATATTCGCCATTATCACATGGGTCCCTGGAGTCTTTAACTCTATCTCCATCCTTTTTAAGTCATACAAAATGGGCCTTTGCGTTGACAATATTTCACTCGTACCCGCATATAATCTTCTACTCAATGCATCAGCTACTACGTTCGCTTTACCAGGATGGTATTGAATGGTATAATCATAATCTTTCAACAGTTCAAGCCAACGTCGTTGCCACATGTTGAGTTCCTTTTGGGTGAAGAAATATTTGAGGCTTTTATGATCCGTATAGATCTCCACCTTCTCTCCATATAGGTAATGCCTCCAAATCTTGAGCGCGAAGACAACAGCTGCCAACTCTAGATCATGAGTAGGATAATTCCTCTCATATTCTATGAGTTGTCGAGAGGCATATGCTATGACTTTCCCATATTGCATGAGAACATATACTAGCCCTTTTCCCGAAGCATCACTGTAGATGACAAATCCCTCTGAGCCAGATGGTATTATCAGAACATGTGCTGAAATGAGTCTTCCCTTGAGTTCTTGAAAACTCTTCTCACATTCCTCACTCCAACCGAACTTTGTATCTTTTCGAGTCAGTTGAGTTAATGGAGTAGCGATTCGAGAAAATCCTTCCACGAATCTCCGATAATAACTAGCTAAGCCGAGAAAGCTACGTACTTCGGTCACTGACTTTGGTTGCTCCCAGCTTTGAATTGCTTCAATCTTCGCTGGGTCAACAGATATTCTATGATTTGATATCACATGCCCAAGGAACGCAACTTCCTCAAGCCAGAACTCACATTTCTTCAACTTGGCATAAAGCTTGTTTTCACGAAGCTTTTGGAGTATCAGCCTCAAGTGTTGCTCATGATCTTCACGGCTTTTGGAATATATGAGAATGTCATCAATAAAGACAACCACAAAGTGATCCAAATACTCCTTGAATACTCGGTTCATCATATCCATGCAGGCAGCAGGAGCATTAGTCAATCCAAAAGACATGACCAAGAATTAATAATGCCCGTACAGAGTTCTGAAGGTAGTCTTTGGAATATCCTCAATTTTAACCTTCAGCTGATGATATCCAGAACAAAGATCGATCTTTGAAAAGAATTGTGCTCCTTGCAACCGGTCAAACAGGTCATCAATGCGAGGTAACGGATACAAAGTCGCATACTCCCATCTTTCTTCTTCACGAATAGAATAGGAGCACCCCAAGGAGACGTACTAGGACGAATGAAACCAATGTCTAACAATTCCTGCAATTGGGTCTTTAACTCCTGAAGTTCAATAGGAGCCATTCGATATAGGGCTTTGAAAATGGGTTTTGTACCAGGTTCAAGGTCGATACAAAATTCAATTTCACGCTCTGGGGGTAGGCCTAGGAAGTTCTTCAGGGAATACGTCAGGAAATTTATTAACAATAGAAATATCATTCAAAACTGACGTATTTTTGTTTAAATCTATGACATGAGCTAAGAAAGCTTGACATCCGTTTTTCAATAAATGAATAGCTTTATGGCTTGAAATGACCGTGATTGATTTTAATGCTTTGGTCGCTTGAATTCACATAATAGGTTGATTAGGAATATGAAAACTAACAACCTTACGAAAACAATCAATTTTTGCATGATGAGTAGTTAACCAATCAATCCCTAGAATTACGTCAAACGCAAGTATTTTTAAAGAAATAAGATCGACAGGTAATGTGCGGTTACTGATTTGAATAAAAAAGACTTATAAACCGTGGATGTAATGATGGTTTCTCCCAACGGAGTTTCAACCGATAAGTCAAAGTCTAATTTCTCCAGAGTGAAATTTAAACGTTGAGCGCAAGTATGAGAAATAAAAGAATGGGTAGAGCCGGTATCAAATAAGGTATATACTTCACTAGAGTTTATGATAAGCTTACCCGTGATGACCTCGTTTGGGTTCCTTGCTTTCTGGGAGGTTACAACAAACGCTCTCCCTTGAACTATCGGTTTTGTCTTGTTTGGGACAGACTTTGATGCCTCCATCCCAGCTGGACTTGACTTTGGTGCACGAAAAAATCGGGCTAAGTGACCTTCTCTTCCACAATTGTAACATGCTTTGGACTGCTGCGTATAGTTTGAACTGATGTGTCCCTCTCCTCTGCATTTGTAACATACGACCGGCGGTCGTTCTCCTTCCTTAACAACAGGTGCTGGTGCTGACGTCCTTCCATCAGTACTGAATCTCCTCTTTTCGAAACTCCCACTTTTATTGTCTTGGCCATGATTACCACCGAAGTGGTCACCATTTCTGGCATGTTGATTCCCTCCATGTTTGTTGTCACCGCTTCGATGACTGTTACCACTGGTATTTTCATTCAGCCGGCTGCTATCTCTTGGTTGCATTGACCCATTATCGCGCTCCAATAACTGAGCCCTATTTACAACATCTGAATACAAACACAGTTTATGAGAAATAAGATATTGACGATTATCTGGGTTTCAAACCTCTTAAAAACATTCGCGTCATTCGCTCCTCATTATCAACCAAATGGGATGCAAACCGGGATAACTCCGCAAATTTAGCCTCGTATTGCGACACGGTCATATTGTTTTGCTCCAACTTGATAAACTCCACCTCCTTCATGTGACGAATACTTTCGGGAAAGTATTTGTCGTTGAACAGCTCTTGGAACTTCTCCCAAGACATCTTAAGTGCGTCAGGCTGGGTACGCTTTACAGATTCCCACCAGTAATCTGCCTCCTCTCGCAACATAAAGGTGGGAAAAGGAACCTTTTGCTCCTCGGATTATCCCAAGACATCAAATATCTTGGTGATCTGCTTTATCCATGCATCTACCTTAAGTTGTTTTGGCTCTCCAATAAACTCCGGTGGTCCCAGCTTCTTGAACTATTTAGCGGTGACCGTCCGAGAGTTTCCAGTGTTTCCACCTACATTTTGTACAGGAGTTTCTCTTGCCTGATGTTGTACGAATTGCAGAAAGCTCCTAAACATTCTGTCGTTCACCATTTGGTCGGTGTTGTTGTTCACCTGAGGATTATTGTCTTCTTGTTGCACATTATCCTGAGTATTAATCTATGGTGACTCCACTATCGCATGTGCTTCATTGCTTATCTTAACATTTTTGGATGCCATTTTCCAAACTGCCACAAAACAAGGGTTAATTAATATATCACATATTATCCCTATACTCTGATCGACCAGTTAAATACCAAATAAACTTAGGTAGGTCATACTAGCGAAGGAATTCCCCGTCTCTCCCTTCCTAGTTCTTGTCTCACATCTCAGCCAGGGATCATATGTGACGCCCCCAAAATAGGTATACATCACCTATTCTGAGTCGCCAAATACATGGTACTGAATACAAATATAATCTTTAATATACAACAAGAAAGAGAGTGTGAGTTTTAATACAAAAACTGCCTTCTAGACAATATTCACTCTCGTAATAAGTCCTCATTACATTTATTGTCACACTATTTAATGTAATAGTGAGGACTACTAGCTAATACTATCATCCAGGACCATCACTCGTTCCCCGACTCATCCCACCACGTTCTCATTTCTTGAAGAGAACAATGAAAGAAAGGGTGAGCTCAACTAGCCCAAGAAGAAATATTATGACTAAGATAATGCGTAATAAATTATCATTAGCCTTCAACATGATGTTAAACCGATAAAATATAACAAACATCAAGTTTAAGCTGCAGATGGAACAAGCAATCCATTCAAGAGTCAAGTAGAGAATAAAATCTACTATCTTCTATGATTTAAAAGGTTTTTCATGACTTTTATCGCTGAAACTCAGCTTAATAAATAATTCACATCATCGAATCACCCCTGCACTACGGCCAAGGATATTCTTTAGTATCACGACCACAATTATCCATGCACTACGGGCCAAGAATATTTGTGTATTCATTAATGGTCATGATCATGCCAACAACTATCCATCAATGCACTACGGGCCAATGAGGACTTTTACCATATCATATTTAACATTACGGTCATGATTACACCGAATAATCCCTAGTCATAATCATACCAAGTCCATCTATGTACTACAGGCCACAAAAGACTTTCAAAAAAATATAAATATGAGGATGATGACAATGATATAAGAATTCAATAAAACAAGTTCAAGAATTAATTTATCTAGGAACTAATAATGTCCAAATTTTCAACATGATACTGCTTTGTAGAGTAAAATTCAAGAATGCTCAGAAGAATATTTCCATGAAAAGATCTTTGGATGAAGCGCAAATATCAAGGATATTCCACTAATTTCATGGAGTATAGAAGTCAAAATTTTAACCAACCGAGTATAATAAAGAATGGAATAACAGAAGAAATCACCATGCATGCGGTATCAGACAGACAAGTTATTCCAATGAGAATACTAAATAACGGAACCAGTCAAGCAAAATTACGCTTGCAATACATGATGTTCCAACGAGTAATAATAAAGAATGGAATAACAACGAAGAAATCACCATGCATGCGGTATTTAGATAGACAAAGTTATTCCAATGAATACTAATAAGGGCGAAATCAGGTCCGGCAGTAAACGCATGCAGACAGGATATTCCAAATGAATAATAATAAAAGACGGAACCAGTCCTGTAAGAACCCCGAATTTTAGAAATTATTAAAATAAGAATTTAGTAAATAAAATTCTTAAGGCATGAGAAGGGTTCGAATAATATATATGTATATGTTGTGAGGTATGTGGAATGGTGTTGCATGAGATAATATAAACTATGCAATAAGTGATTTCTGTGTTTAATAAACATATTATTATTATATATTTGTTATTTTTTTTTGAAGAGGCGAGTTATTTGAAGTAAAGAAGATGGATAGAAATCTATCTATTTATATTAAATAATTTATGCGAAATTATTTTATCATAGTAAGTTGGTGACATTAAATATCTTTAATAATCACCAATTTCTTGAGTATTTTTACGAGTAAGTATTAAGTCTAAGGCAGTGCGACCGTACTCTTTAATGGTGGATGTATAGGAGCTGGGCTAAACGATTCCTTCAGAGAGCGGAGGTATATACGAATTAATAACCGATTTAACTCACTGTGAAAATAGTGTAGACGAGACGGAAAAAAATTTGTTAGTTGTTTGTGGGAAACCACTCAGTGTACTATATTGAATACTATTGAAGACTCGATGAGTGCTAGGTTTAGACTTGTATTTATGTACGTTGTTGACGAGAGAAGAAAATCGATATACCTTTAAAGTGGTTAGAGAATTATTGAGTAATTTGATATTAATAGAAGTGAAGATTAAAGGAATGTATGTATGTGTTATATATATACCTTGAATTATGTGATTTGGTGGAAGAGAAATAATTATAGTATATTTCTACTAAAGGATATTAAAATAAATTCTAACATTTGATTATTTTAATAAAAGGGGGAATATTATTTTGATATTACCTTATATAGCTTTGTACGAGAAAATGTGTGCGATTAAGTAATGTGGTAAATATATTAAAACATATTTGTAATATAAGTTGATGGAAACAATTTATCATAATAGGAAATAAACTTATTTTCTATATATAGTGTGTACGTGTGTCGTGCATTTAATATTTTAATAATACAAAGATATTATATTAAGAACAATATCTTGAGAAAATGAGTAAATCGTGTTATTGTGATTAGTTCCTATATTTAGAGAAAATATGATAAAAATATCTTATGTTATGTTATGACGAAATACATAAATTTTGATTATAGTAATATATGATGGGAAATGAAAAAGTAATGAGAATGAAAATAAGCTTAAGGTAAGCTTGTGAGATATGCCTAGTGTGGCAAAGTGATGGAATAAACATTCATTAAATAATTTAATGAATGAATAATTGAAGGAATTAATTTGTATGTGCAATGATTTTATATTATATAGTAGCTACATATATATGATATGAATTGAAGTGTGACACTTCAATAGTAACTATATAATATATGAAGTATTTGAATACATATGTATAAAGGCTTGTATGTTAGCATTATGTACAAGTGAGATAATAAAATATAACATGGTGCAATAGATCACTTCCATGACCATGTTATAAGATGTAATATTGAGAATATTATTATTTTGTGAGATTATATTATTATAAGCTTATGGACTATTAATTACTAAGTTCACATAATTATGTCTTGTGTGGCATAACTAGGGAAGTTAAATCAAAGGGGGATTTAATGGGAAAATAAATGAGAAGTTAATATAATTGATATTAATTATCATTATGATAATTGGGTATATTTGAGATGATAAATTTTATGGAAAATGATGGGTTGAGAATATCCAACTATTTTATAATTAGCCAAATTAAAATATTTATTGGAATAAACCAATGTACATGGATTATATAATTCTATGAGTGGGTATATATGTATACACATTTGGGGAAAAAAATATCAAATAAACCTAAGTATGCTAGTAGTAGTTTTGTAATGTTGAGTTATAAGCTTTTGTCCCAAATAGATAGTCCCATTTCTCTTATGCACGTGAATAGGCCAATGGCCTACTCCTCTATTGCTTAAGCTCAGCCATGGCTAGCTAGATAGAGTGATGATGAAGGGAAGAATGGCTGGGGAAGGAGTTGGTGATCAACTCTTCATCATCCAATGGCTTTTTCTTCTTCCTGTTGGTTTAAATTGTTGGGTAAAATCATTGTATGGACAATGATTTCTCTATAAATGGGGACTCCTCTCTTCTCAAAATCAATTGCTGAGATTTTTAAGTGGAGCTAATATAAGTATACTATGAGGATGAGAGGGAGAAGTCAAAAGGTTAGAAACAATCTTGGCAACTTAGCTTCAAGAGGTATAATTCTTAAACTATGTTCTTAAGTTCAAGTTTTACAAAGTTCTTAGAAAGAGTAGCTTTTGAGTCATAAAATTGATGGGTAAGGATTGTTATAATCCATAAATTGTTGTTAGATATTGTTAATATAGTCAAATACAAAATCAACGGAAGTTAAACGAACCAATTTGGTTGAGAAACGAATTCGTAGTGAATGATTTCACTAAATTATCCAAAACATGAATATTTACATGAACATGAGTTATAGATTCATATTTGGGTTAGTTAATGTTTATGTTAGTTGATGGGTATTATAGTATGTTGTATTTCTATGAATTACGAATCCATAGAATCGAAAATGGACTAATTTGGACATGTATAACTCAAATTATGAAGGTAGAAAGGATTTTTGGCTTGTTATTTTGTAGCAGAGCATGAATCCATGAGTAACAGTAGCTATGCCCGCCCCAGCGGGCTATTTATAGGGCAAGACCCTCGCCCCAGCGGGGGTGGTCTGACTTGCAACTATTGAGAAAAATCTGACAAACATGCTTTACTAAAACGACCATAATGTTTTCATACGAACTCCGATTAAGGAGATTCAAGATGATCCGGAAAGAGAACGAATAGACCTACAACTTTTCTGCTTTAAGTTTTTAAATTTGAGGTCATTAGGAAGGGTACAAATAGTCATCTTTGTGAATGTTACGTAATCGAAAGCCATCGGAGGGCGTCGAGCGAGCACATATGCAAGTATAGTGCTCCCGACGATGGAATATGTTATTCTAAGTGATATAACATGAAAATGCATGATAATATACATGACATATAAGATTTCCTTGTTCATAATAGAAAGCATTAGCATGACTTAGTATGTGTTTTGAAAAGAGACTTAGAGATTTTGAAAACAAACCTTGTGGAAACTTATGTTCTACAAGTTCTGAACTTAGTGGTTTATATACATGATTGAGTTCAAATATAAATGAGCATGATATGATGTTTATAGTGTCCTTGTTCATGATCAAAATTGTTAGACCTTGTATTAGAGAAGTTTTTAAGAAAAACTTGATATATTAGAACTAAGGTGCATGAATGCTACATGAGGTAGGTTCTGAACTTGAGAAGATATTAACATGACTTAGTTACTTATGATAAGAGTTTTAAAAGTTGTCTTATATGTGCTATACTACATCACATGATAAAATGATTTCAAAGGCAAACTCCATTATCTTTTGTAAACTAAGTATTAAAGCATGAAGTGGTTATATTTTGACATAGAGAGAAACATGTACAAATATGACATATGATCCGAAGTTGCCTTGCATGATTAGGTTGTCATGACATGGATTTGAAGAAAAGGAACTTAGACGTTTTGAAAACATTATTCATGAGCATTGTATTGTCTAAACTTATGAACTTGTAGGATGACATACTAGTAATTTTTGGGACTTTAAACATTGCCTATATATGCAAACATGATAGGACGTTTATGCCAACATGAATGATATGTGCACTCAACTAGTCAAGCATGACATAAGTTATTTAAGCATGTTTTAAAAAGTATGAACTATGCTATGACTATGTAATTGAGATAGATACATGTGAGCATACTAGTGGAGGCTTATTAGTACCAATACATGGTTTAAAAGCTTATATCATCGAATCTTGTTAAAGAAAGTTGTTAAGCTTTATTGATTGAAATAAATCATCATGAAACTAAGTAGTTTGAATATGAATGACGTAGATCACGTATCTATAAACTTTAAATATGTGTCGAACACATAGCGAGTCAAGTATGTGATAAATGTATATGAATGTTGATGTCAAGTACGGATGGTTAAGTATACATATACATACCTAGCTATTCTAAGAGTATGATGAGAAAGTAAAATAAAGGTTTTACGAACCTAGTTAGAAAACAATGTAACATTGTTATTACATTGAGAATGCATGAAATATGTTACTGATGGATATGAATCCATGATTATATAACTGTGTAGGAATACACGAAGTATAGTTAAGCGTTAAGTAGTAAGTCGTAGTTCATAAACTACGAATCAGGCAAGTCTTTCAGTTCCTATTTGATATATGAATTTGATAATTGTTAGTTGAGCTATCTTATGTTATAAGAATGTTGATGTATATATATGAAATGCATATGAGATATGTATGGAATTTGAAAGTTGATCTTTGATGATATGCTTATGAAGTAAATTTATATGCATGTTATGTGTGAAGTAACATGCGTAGTTAATATTAATTGATTGTGAATGCATGAACTGAATATGCTATTATATGCTATGTGCTGCATGAAAACTATTAGAATGCTGGGCTGTCGAGCTCACCCTTGCAAATAACCACTTTTGCAGGTTAAGGACTCACGGTAAAGATTTCGTGCTTCTTGGTTGACAAAGTAGATAGTTTAGCAACGAAGGATACTATTTAGATTATTACTTGAACCATGTTTAGGTTCTAGGAGTGTACTTGATATATACTTACGATGTTTAATACTTGTTGTATTTAAGGATGTATTAGTTAATACATAGAGGATATCGAATCAAGATGTAAAATCTTATACAGTAATTCCAATAGACTGAACCATATTATATAGTTGATTCAAGAATTGTAATTGGTTCAAAGTTATGAAATCAATAAAAGATTTTATTCAAGAGATTGAAAAAGTTTAAATTATTTCGCATTTTTATAATATCGAATGTGATGTAATACAGGAATAGTAAATGACCAGGATTAGAAACTTATAAAAGTTTGGGGTCATTGTGCAGATCTTAGAAATGGAAATGAATTTATATTCTAAATTGTAACAAGTAGAGTTTTATTCATTAAGTTATGAATGAAAAATATAAATAGTTTGACGATAGTAGTATCGTGGCGGACCGAATCTGAGGTTTGAAGGAACATAGATTTGGGGCGCCACAGTCCCACGTAAAAAGCGCATGCATGAGGATATTCCAAATGTAATTAATAAAAAGGCGGAATCAAAAGGTGCGGCGTAAAACACACAGACAGGATATTCCAATAGAATAATAAAGACGGAATAATAGAAGAATGTCACCAAGTATAGGGTAGCCCACATATACAGGTTATTCCAACAGAATAATAAAGAATGGAATAACAGAAGTTCTCTTCATGAATACAAAAGAAATAATACTCCCTACTTAGTACAACAAATAATATTCCCTACCTTAAGAATAAGAGTCTTTGGATATATAAGTAGTGAAGTAGCGAATACTTTCTTCTTTCTCTCTATAGTTTATCTCTAGAGTTTGGTGAATTAAGTAAAAAAATAATGAAGGAATGAGCTTCTATTTATAGAAAAATGAAGCTCGCATAGTAACTAACTCATGAACGGTCAGATTGATTTACTTTAATCGACGGTCCATATTTAAAGCAAAATCTTTTAAATAAAATATAATATATTCTATTTATAATCTAATAAAACGAATAACTTTATAAAAGATTTCACTATGCAAAACACTATGCAAACACTATGCATAATAAAATACAATATATTCTAATTATTGTCTAATAAAGCGAGTATAACTTTATAAAAGTATTCATTTTTATATAAAAAGATTTTACTATGCAAAAAACACTATCGCGGACATTATGCAACACTATGCATAATAGAATATAATATATTCTATTTATAGAATAACTTTATAAAAGTATTCTATTTTATATAAAAGATTTTACGTATTATTACATTAATAATACCAACAAAAACTGAGTGACTTATCACGTAAGCATCAATAATTAATACTGGTATTGCTACTTATGCAACCACGCGTATTCGCATTTTTAACACCAAGTGTTTCCAGCTTAGCAGTAAAACTTCCGCCGTTATTTTCATAAAGTATTTTTGTCGTTTTCTCAATCTGACAATAATTCCGTTGTGGGGTCCACCAATGATTGTGTCGTTGTACGAATATTCCCTGTTAAAACGAATATTCCCCGACCAATCGAATATTATATAACAACTTGCGCACTTTGCAAAATTTATAAATATTACCCACAACTATAACATTATATCAATTTCACTCCATAATATTCAAAAATAATATTTATAGAAAATTCATCTTTATTCAAAAAGTTGGGGTTTTACATCATATCCCTAAGCTTTGATACTAAGTGTGACGCCCCCAAAATAGTTATACATCACCCATCTTGGGTCGCCAGATACAATGTAAGACCCCAACTTATTATAAATAAAATCGAATTTCCTCTAATTATTATTGTGCATAATAAGGTATTAATTTGATATAATTCTCTAGTTATGGGTGAAATATGCAAATTTTACAAAATATGTAAGTGGTTATAAAATAATCATTGTTGTCGGGGAATATTCATTTGGTCGTGGAATATTCTTGTTTTCGGGGAATATTCGTACGACGGCGCAGTCATTAGTGGGCCCCATAAAAGAATAATTGTCGGATGAAGAAAATGACAAGTTTGAGTTTTTATAAATAACGGTGTAGTTGTTATGAATTAACACTATTAGAGTATCCCGGTGGTTAAAATACTGAATGTCTGCGGATGCACAAAGATATTGATGAATTATTGATCCTTATGTAAGAAGGCACTACTCAATAATTGTTCTGATGAATTCTTTATTCAATATTTTATTTTATTGATTCAATAATTGTTGCGTTGATATTTTATATTATTGTTGTTTCAATAATTATCAACGCACGATATTTCCCATTATCGGATCAATAATTCATATTATTTGAATAATATTATTAGATAGCATTATTGGCAATGTCTAGAAAAATTACATTAATGAGAGGTTTGGTCACCTAATCTTGGCGCCGAGAAGGAGAAATTCTTATTGGAAAGCCCCTCTTTCACAGGAGCTACTAGTTGTCATAAATGTGATTTTGTATTATTATTTGTGAATAATTAATTATTAATTCATATGATAAGGAAATATTTATTTTATGTGGATATAAATGTTGGATATATTTATTATGGTTAAAAATGAAGGAGTTAATGTTGAGATGTTTTATCAGTATTTTTGTCGGAATGGAGGTATTAAAAATTAAACCAGTGATTTTGAGATATATTGCGTGAGTTATAATTTTTAATCTGACCGTTGAATCGTTGTAATTTTTGGATATGTTATACATATATAAGTTGAGTATATGTCCACAAATTTTGAACCATTAAAAATGAACGTATGATTTGTTATGAATTTAAGAAGTGCTTGGTTCAGAAATTGTTGAAGTATCCGAATTTAGCATTTTGGTGAGAAATTCTAGAATTGAGTGGACCCCACTTGTGGTTAGTGAAGAAATGTGCTGAATTTTATTTCAAATGTGGTGGATGGGAATAGTAGCAGGTAAAGCCATCAGGTTGCAGGTCAAGTCTTCTAACATTTTCCTATAAATAGAGGGCTAAGTTAGAATTGAAAATCACACCAGAAACATAAGCTTTCTCTCTCTAGATTATTGAGTGTATTTTGTGAGTTTCTATTCATCAGTGCAAGTTTCCTTCAGCCTTATACCGATATTCCAATCAGAAGTACTGATATTTTGAGGTAAGGGATGTTATTTTCTTCATATATGATATTATTTCTTCAATATCATTATTCAAGTATTGATCCGAATTTTTATCAAATTTGGAACTTTTTGTGCTGGAGTTCTTATTCACGATACTAAGACTATTCACAAATCTGGCACTATTCAATTAGAAAAATGAAATTTTCTTCTTTTTGTCCAAGATGTCTATTATGGTTACTATCTTTGATTGTATCCATGTTTTGATCTTTATTCTTGAATTTTGCTTCAAAATTGGTTATTATGGAGTATTATTGATCTTGGATAAACTGTTATACGAATCCCTACTATTTGTCCCTATGTCTCACTGGATTCGTTTTCTTTAAAATATGTTTCATCATCCTCAGTCCTAAATGATGATATTACTAAATATCTTTGGCCTACAGTAGTGCAAAGATAAATGATTAACTGATGAATATCTTTGGCCCGTAGGCAAAGATGAGCAGTGTTGAGATGAACATGACCAATTTGGTGATACAAATGAATATATTTGGCTCAGTAGTAAAAAGATGAATATTTGATTAAAGATGTATATTGATTGTTGTTACGAGGATAAAATATTGATGATGGACTTTTAAATCTTAGAAGATAGTAGAACTCATTCTCTACTTGACTCTTCTAATGGATTCTTTATTTTCATTGCGCAGTTGTTGATCTAAAACTTATTGTCTCATTATATTTTATCGATTTTTCCTGTTGAAGACTAACGATAATTTGTTGTATATTATCTTAGTCATAATATTCTTTCTTGGGCTAGTTGAGCTCACCCTTTTCCTTTTTGTTCCATTTTTCTCAAGAGGTGAGAACATAAAGAGAACTAGTCGAGTGCGGAGTGATGGTTCTAGAAAGATGTTTTAGCAGTCCTCACTATTTCTGAAAAATAGTGTTTGAATAATTGTAATGAGAACTTATTTGAGTGTGGATATTGTCTAGAAGACAATATTTATATTTAAACTCACAGTATGTGTTGTCGTATTTTGCACGACAATTGTATTATTGAAGTTGTAGTTTGCTTTCTGTACCATGTATTTGGCGACTCAGAATAGGTGTTTTATACCTATTTTGGGGGCGTCACAGTTGGTATTAAAGCTTAGGGATATGGTCTTTGACGGAGATCGGGGAATAAAACTAGGAGGGGAGAGATGAGTAAATCCTTCGCTAGTGTGTCCTATCTAAGCTTATATGTTGGTCAGTCATAATATAGGGATATTATGTGATATGTTAATTTATTTAATTAACCCTTGTTTTATGGCAGTATTTAAGAATGGCTGCTGAGAACGTTAACAATGGAGTGTATGAGACTGTGGAACAACCTTTAGTTATAAACCAGGAGAACGTGCAACAGGAAGGCAATAATCCTCCTATAAACAACACAACCGAACAAATGATGAATGATGGGATGTTCAGAAGTTTTTTCCATTTTATGCAAAACTAGACGAGGGAAACTCGTGCACAGAATACGGGTGGAAATGCTAGCAATGCGCGGCTTGTCACAGCCAAGCAGTTCAAAGAGTTGGGACCACCAGAATTTAAGGGAAAGCCGGATCCGATCATGGCGGAAACGTGGGTCAAGCAAATTACTAAGATATTCGATGTCTTGGGATGCGGAGGAATGAAGGTTCCATTCGCCACCTTTATGTTCGCAGGTGAGGCGGACTCATTGGTGGGAGTTCTGTGAAACCTACCGACCGGACCGCACTCGGCATGTCTTGGGAAACATTTGAAACTATTCAATGATAAGTACTTTCACGAAAGTATTCGTCATATGAAGGAGGTGGAGTTTATTAGATCGAACAAAACAACATACGGTGTCCCAAAGACGAGGCGTAAGTTTGTAGAGTTATCGGTTTGCACCTCATTTGGTCGAAAATGAGGAGCGAATGATAAGGATGTTTTTTGAGAGGTCTAAAGCAGAAATTCGACAATATCTTATATCTCATAAATTTTCTTTATATTAGAGATGTTGTAAATGGGGCTTAATTATTAGAGCGAGATAATGAGTATGTGCAACCGAGGGACCACAACCAGAGTCATACCGGTGAAAGCATTCATCAGAGCGATGATAACCAACGAGGAGGAAAAATACGAACAAAGGCGGTAACCACTCGGTGGTCATCGTGGGCCATAATAATAGGAGAGGTGAGTCAAGTGGAAATTTCGGAAGAGGAGATTCAACAATAACGGGAAGACATCAAAGCAGCAAAGACCAAAGACCAACAACAAATTCTAGGGAGGAGAACGACCGCTTGATTAGATGTTACAAATGCGGAAAGAGGACATATCATTAAACTGTCCACAACAATCCAAGGTATGTTACAACTGTGGAAAGGAAGGCCACATAGCTCGGGATTGTTCTGTAGCAAAACCAAGTTCAACGGGGATGGTGACTCCAAGGGCTGTCCCGGATAAGTCGAAATCAGCGGTTCCTGGAAGAGCGTTTGTCGTGACTGGCCAAAACGCGAGGAACCCGAACGAGGTGATTACGGGTAAGCTAATCTTGAACTCTTCAAGTTTATACCTTACTAGAATCTGGGTTCTACCCATTCTTTTATCTCTCCCGCTTGTGCTCAACGTTTAAACTTGACTCCGGAGAAATTAGACTTTGATTTATCAGTAGAGACTCTGTTGGGTGAAACTTTCGTTACATCCACAGTTTATAAATCTTGCATGATCCAAGTTGGTACTATCACATTACCTGTTGATCTTATCTCTTTAAAGATACTTGCTTTTGATGTGATTTTAGGAATTGATTGGTTAACCACTCATTATGCCAAAATTGATTGTTTTCATAAGGTTGTTAGTTTTCATATTCCTAACCAACCTGTCATACGAATTCAAACAACTAAACCACTAAAATCAGTCACTATCATATCAAGCCATAAAGCTATTCGTTTATTGAAAAACGGATGTCAAGCTTTCTTGGCCAATGTTATGGATTTGCACAAAGACAAGTCAGATTTGAATAATATTTCTGTTGTTAGAGAATTTCCTGATGTATTTCTGAAGAAGTTCGGCCCACCCCCGAGCGTGATGTTGAATTCTTTATTGACCTTGAGCCGGGTACAAAACCCATTTCTAAAACCCCATATCGAATGGCTCCTATTGAACTTCAGGAGTTAAAAGTCCAACTACAGGAATTGTTAGACATAGGTTTCATTCGTCCTAATACATCTCCTTGGGGTGCTCCTGTTTTATTCGTAAAGAAAAAAGACGGGAGTATGCTACTTTGTATTGACTACCGAGAATTAAACCATGTCACCATCAAGAATAGGTATCCGCTACCTCGCATTGATGACCTATGACGCCCCCAAATTCGGGTATCTTCCAACCCGACAGATGGTGCTCCACTGTACTAACATCCATACAATCATTCCATTGAAATACAACAAAATGAAAGTAATTACTATCTTCTTATTATAATCAAAGTATAATCCTTCCCAGGTTCATAAACCGGTTACATCGTTCATTGTTCATAATGTATAATACATACAAACTTACTAAACTATTACACAATGCCTAAGCATCCATCTTAGCTTTGCCCTTATCATTCTTGGCATTCACAAGACGTTCATCTTTAAGCTGCAGGTTATATAATTCAAGCAAAGTGAGAGTGGCGATGATTTCAAAGCAAGTTTAATCAAGGATAATAGGAATACCACATCCATGAATTATACAACAATTCCAACATAAGCGAACAATAGTTATGAAGTATTCGAATCAATAATACTTTAACGATTCATAACATCAATTCCCAAAGTATAGAATAGATTAGGAATTACGAACCAAATTCGATAGACCATGAGCGATAAATTCGGTTTTATACTTGAAAGGAGTCCACAAGACTAAGGCCATTCATCCGTATAACTTACGAGCACTTCTAGGTGATCGACTTTATAGTACTCTATGTTGATCAACACTACATTCATTAAGCGTATTTACGTTTAATATTTTTGGCAAACTTCAGCGTGCCCATCGAATAATCGATGAAAATACTTTTGTTTGTTCATAGACAAACCTTACCTTCACGTCCGTACCAATTACTTGGCATAGGATAGCGTTAACATTTCTATATAGAATGATATAAATAATAATCAATCTATATCTTACGAATAGTCTAGCCAGGAGTTAAAATCAGCATCGACCCTTTCTTTAAAAACAAGTCTTACAATTCAGGTTCAACGAATCACATAAAACTTGGCTAACATGGAAGTTAGACAAGCGTTAAGAAAACTTGCCTTTCAGCTTCTTCAAATAACTTACTTGACTGACCACAACCTTTACAGAATCTACATGATATGTTCACATAGCACACTGTAATTAGCTATCAAACAACTATTCACATTATTCCTACAAGCTTCTTTCTCTTCTATGTCTGTGTTAACTTAATATCTTTATTAAAGTCAACATGACTTATTACCCTTCGTCCCGGTGTATCACTCTATTGATGTTTGTTAACCGGACTCAAACATCGTTGATAAAGTACCAACTTTGTTTATTTTACATATCTTGTTTATATGCATTTCATTCCTAAGTTTCAAACTCTATACCTTAGTATAGGTAGTATAGGATTAGTCTTAGTACAGTCATTGAGTATATAAACTCAACTCAGGTAGGTCTCTAAACAACTGAAGTTTAAAACCTAACTCGGTCAACTTTTTCCTACTGCTGGCGCCGCGCCGTGCCATCCCTTGTATATTAGTGGCGCTGCGACGTGAGTTAGCAGGATACTCGGCCGAGTCTGGCAGTGCTTGGCATCACCACTTTATCTTGGTTTTGGTATTTGTATCATTTAGAGTCATCTTGTGATTAGCCAAACCAGTTTTGGTTTTCTAATGAAACTTCCGGCTTCCTAATTTGTTCGTTTTACATCCGAATTTACCTATTCGAATTCCTACAAGTCAGGAATTACATCCTTTACGTGTTCATATAAGAATTCAACACTTTCGAATCCGTTAACTCATAATTCACTATTGAATTCATTTTATATACGTTCGTAAACATTAATGAGCGTTCAATGCCCGTTTTCTTCGTTCTAAGTCGGAATCCGACGATTCTCAAACCCACAACTCTTAATAACCCTATCTCACGTGTTGACATTGAAAACCGACATTTTCAAGTCACACGTGAACTTTTGACCTTTAATCCGGACTTTATGCGTTTTCGACGTTTAACGTCTATTTTCGCAAAATTCGCTATAACTTCGTTACTATTGTTCTTTAAGTCAAATCACATGGAATACTCCATGGATTTCATATCTACATCCTAACCAAACAAGATGCATATACTAACATTTTGATGGAGCTCAATCGTTTATCAACAATCGATCTAAACTATCAATATTTTCATGGTTCAAAACCTATATCAAACCTTATTATTTTTATAATCTCATGACTTATAGAGATTGAATCTATGGTAAGTCATCTTTAAATCCTCACTCATGACATATACCACCCCTTCATGATTCTCTAAAATGAAAGAAAATCTAAAAGAGATGGAGATGAAAGGTAAGGAATATACCTTAAGAACTCTTATGAATTTCTTGAAAACTGTAACTCCAATCTTCCAAAATATATGTTTTGGTTGAGTATAGCTCTCTTTCTCTCTGAAAATAATCTAGGTTGGTAATTGAAAAACTCTCAAATGGCCAATCTTGCCTTCTTATTTATAGGAAATGAGAATGGAGGGCAATTTGGACATTAAACCCCACCTCTTTACTATTCATGTGTGGTCACCAAGTAAGATACTTGGTGACCAAGCCTTATTCTTGGAGTCCACACCAAGGTGGCCGGCCCACCTCCTTAGGTGACATCCCATGGGTTACCCCATGGGTTTTACCCATTCGGTGACCCACCGGTTCGACCCACGGTTCGATTTTAATGAATTTGGTTTAACTAAATAAACATTGGGCCTTGACTTAGACTTAACCCATCCATCTCATTGGGCTTAGTCATTCAATTGATTGGGCTAATCATAAACCAATACAAGTGAATTACTCATTGATACATAGATTAATCCTATGATACACATCGTATTCTACACATACAATTCACGTATTCCCTTCGTATACCATACGTACAATAATCGTATTGTACCTCGTATTTACTCAACATATTATACATAGATACTAACTAGCATCACCCATTGTTAACACTTGAATTAAACCTAACACCATTTCTTCTACGCATATTATTTCCTCCTCGGAAATCAATATACTCAACCCTTAGGTTTTAAGTCCGCAGGCGAAAACTACGTTTTCTATAAATGAAATATTATCAGATATTCCATCTTATCATGATATTCTATCATTACGCGTTTCCCAAAATTTCAAAATAATTCCCCGAACAGAAACAGATGAATAGTATTTTTACGGAAATTTCTCGGAAAACAATTATTATCGTCTTGGAAATTCCAAACAACTATTTCTAACACGTAGCCAGAATACTAACCACGTTAGCACATTCTAGGTCATAGAACGACCTTCACATAGCTTACTCACAAAGAAATCAATTAAATTCATTTAATTCACATAATCAAATAAAAATTTAATTGTCATTAAAAATCCAATTTTCTTGGGCGTTACATTCTCTCCCCCTTATAAGGATTCTGTCCCTGGAATATTAGCTTATAATTACATAAACAAATGAGGAAAATCTTCCTTCATTTTACCTTCGAGCTCCCACGTTGCTTCTTCAGCATTGTGGTTTCTCCATAACACAAATCCTTTGAAGGTATGACCTTATTTCTTAAAACTTGTTCCTTCCTATCAATAATTTGAATTGGAAGTTCCTTATAGGACAAGTCCTTCTCTATCTCGAATAGATTCATACTCTATCACGTGTTTATAGTCCAGATTTATAAGGGCCTTAACAACGACACATGAAACACATTATGAATGCGTTCCATCTACGGAGGTAAGGCTACTATATACGCTACCTCCCTATCCTTTTAAAATCTCAAAAGGTCCTACAAACCTTGGACTTAACTTCCTTTTCTTTCCAAAGCGTATCTTCCCTTTCCAAGGCGATACTTTCAGAAAAACAAAAGATCCTACATCAATTCTCTATTCTCTCAGTAAGGATCTCGCATACTTCCTTTGCGGTCTTGAGCGCAACTAATCAAGTATGTATTAACTCTACCATGTCCGCGTCTATTTGAACCATCTCGGGTCCCAACATCCAACGCGTTCACCCACCTCATCCCAACACAATGGAGTTCGGCACTTCCTCCCATCCTAACGCTTCGTAAGGCGGCATGCCTATACTAGCTTGAAAACTATTGTTGTACGAAAATTCCACCAACGGTAGAAATTCGTCCCAACTCCCTTTGAAATCCATAACGCAAGATCTTAACATATCTTCAAGAGTTTGAATTTTTTGCTCACTCTGACCATCTGTGAAACAACCCGGGTCAAATCCCGAGTCCGGAACAAATCTCGGGTCAAATCCTAAGTCCGAATCGAATGAAATCCATCACAATAAGGCCTCAAACTACTGGCCCAATAGTATCTTCTTGGGTCATCTTAGCCCACCACAGGCTCCCAAAAGGTCATGACTTGAAGGTACTATTGGTAGTAACTTATTTCCTTATATACAGACAAATTTTCCCCCTATCTTTCGATGTGGGACTGGGGTGTTACAAACTCCCCCACTTAAATTTCTGACATCCCCGTCATAACCGATCACACACACGGCCCAAAGATCTTTGCCTCTCTAGCCATTGTGGGATAATACCACCAGCCTTCGTGTCCCCACCTCTGGCAACCCGATCAGATGACCCGACCCGAGCTTTCGAAAGTCGGCTTTGATACCATATGAAACAACCCGGGTCAAATCCCAAGTCCGAATCGAATCAAATCCATCACAATATGGCCTCAAACTACTGGCCCAATAGTATATTCTTGGGTCATCTTAGCCCACCACAGGCTCCCAAAAGGTCATGACTTGAAGGTACTATTGGTAGTAACTTATTTCCTTATATACAGACAAATTTTCCCCCTATCTTTCGATGTGGGACTGGGGTGTTACAATCTGTCATAGGATGACACGCCGTACTCAATCTTAACTGCGTTCCCATTTTCTCTTGCAAACTTCTCCAAAAGTTCGATGTGAATCGTGGATCACGATCTGACACGATCGAAACAGGTACTCCATGTCTGGAAATAATTTACTTGACATATAGCTTAGTTAACTGATCTAGGTTATACCTAACTCCTATTGGTAGAAAATGAGCCGATTTCGTTAATCGATCCACTATCACCCAAATAGCATCGTATCCTTTTCTGGTTGTTGGAAGTCCCACCACAAATTCCATCGTGATGTGCTCCCACTTCCACTCTGGAATTTCTAGCCGTTGTAACAACCCGCTCGGTCGTTGATGTTCAGCCTTAACTTTTTGACAAGTTAAGCACCTACTAACATATTCTGCTATCTCCCTCTTCATATTCGGCCACCAAAAGTTCTGACGAACATCTTGATACATCTTCGTACTACCGGGATGTATCGAGTACCTCGAACTATGGGACTCCATCATAATTTCTTCTTTTAATTTGGGATCATTAGGAACCCAAATTCTTCCCTCAAAACGAAGTAATCCCTCCTTATCGAGGTTATACTCAGTCTTTTTTTTCGTCTTCTATCCTCTTCTGCATCTGCTTGCACTCCTCATTACTCAGTTGTACTCCCCTAACCCGCTCCACTATGGTAGGTTGGGTTTCCATGTAAAATAACATCTCTATCGCTTCCCCCGGTAACTTAACTTCTAGCTCCATTTTTGCCATCGCTGTTACCAACTCATCTTGAGTTGTTAACATTGATAATTTCTCTCTACCCTTCCTACTCAGCACATCAGCTACTACATTTGCTTTCCCCGGATGATATAAAATATCACAATCATAATCTTTTATTAACTCTAACCACCTTCTCTGTCTCATGCTCAATTCCTTCTGTGTGAAGATATATTTCAGACTTTTGTGGTTCGTGTATATCTCACATTTCTCACCATAAAGATAATGCCTCCATATCTTTAGGGCAAAAACAACAGCTGTCAATTCTAGGTCACGAGTAAGATAGACCTTCTCATAATCCTTCAATTGACGTGACGCATACGCAATGACCTTGCCATGCTGCATGAGCACGCAACACAGTCCTTTAAGCGAAGCATCGCTATACACTACAAAATTCCATGTATCGTCTGGTAAGGACAATACCGGTGCCTCACTTAACCTCTTCTTCAACTCTTGAAAACTGTTCTCACATGTTTCAGTCCACACATACTTTACCGACTTTCTTGTCAGATTTATTAACGGAGTAGCTAATTTAGAAAAGTCCGGAATGAACCTTCTATAGTATCCCGCTAACCCCAGAAAACTCCGAACCTCAGTTGGCGTCTTCGGTTGCTCCCATTCGTTAACTGCTTCTACTTTTGCCGGATCTACGGAAATGCCATCCTTATCAATAACATGCCCTAGAAACTGCACCTTCTCAAGCCAAAATTCACACTTTGTGAATTTCGCATACAACTTCTCCTTTCGTAGTGTCTCCAACACTATTCTTAAATGTTCCGAATGATCTTCTGGCGTCTTTGAATAGACTAGAATATCATCAATGAACATTATGACAAACTTGTCCAAATATTGTTTGAACACTCTGTTCATCATATCCATAAATGCGGCTGGCGCATTAGTCAACCCAAACGACATTACCAGAAACTCGTAATGACCATAACGAGTTCTGAATGCCGTCTTAGGTACATCATCCTTCCTCACCTTTAACTGGTGATACCCCGTGCGCAAGTCTATTTTAGAAAAATACTTTGCCCTTTCCAACTGATCAAATAGATCATCGATCCTGTGCAAAGGGTATCTATTCTTAATCGTTAACTTGTTCAACTCTCGATTGTCGATACAAAGTCTTAACGACCCATCCTTCTTCTTTACAAACAACACTAGTGCTCCCCAAGGAGACACACTTGGTTGAATGTACTTCCTATCTAATAGTTCTTGTAATTGAACCATTAACTCCTTCATTTCGACTGGCGCCATTCGATATGGTGCCCTTGAAACTGGTGTCATTCCTGGTAACAGATCAATTACAAACTCCACCTCCCTGTTCGGTGGAATACCCGGTAATTCCTCCGGAAATACTTCCGCAAAATTTTGCACAATAGATATCTGATCCAAGGATGTTCCTAATCTTTGGGTATCCACAACATGGCATAGATAACCTACACACCTTTTTCTCAACATCTTCCTAGCTTGTGTCATAGACAGACAACAAGAGCGTCTCGGTGAATTACTACTAAGAAGAACACTACCTTGGTTTTCTTAAGCCAGAAGGTTTACACTTTTCCTATGGCAATCTATAATCGCCTCATGGTTCACCAACCAATCAATACCAAGAATTACGTCGAATTCTTTTAGCCTTATCGGTACCAAATCTACCGATAACTTATTCCCTCTAATTTCCACGCAACAATCCTTATGAATATGCTCAATGGGGATTATCTCTTCGTTTGCTACCTTAACGTCTAAAGGTATAGGTAACTTTTTAGGGATTAAACCTAATCGCTTAGCAAATTCACATGCTATAAAAGAATAAGTAGCACCCGAGTTAAATAGCACATAAGCATTTATCTCATTGTAGGAATGATACCGCTACCACATCTGTTGATGCAACCGCATCTTGAGCAAATCATATTAAACGCGTCTGGTGAGGGTCTACCCATCGATGGTGTTGGTCCAAAGAATGGCTAATTTACCACTACTAGAACTCTTATTCCCCTCTAAACCCTTCTTCGGGCAATTTCTTGCCATGTGGTCCATTGACCCACAGACAAAACACCCCAGGTTTTTCTTAGGGTTAGGATAGTTGGGTGACAAATGCCCCTCCTGCCCACAGTTGTACCATACTACTTTCCCCTTTAAACAGACTCCCATGTGAGATTTTTCGCATGTCTTACATGCTTCTGTTCTCCTTTTGGGATCTCCCTGCTTTACCCCGGTATTCCCAGGGTTAAAACTCTTCCTCTTTGGCAAGTTTTCACTTCCGCTGGCAACTTCAGCCTTATTACCTCCTTCTAACTTACTCTTAATCTTCCGCTCTTTGTGGTACTGAGACAAAGCCTCACCACCACCTTCAGCTATTATCGCCTTCTCCAGAATGGTCCCGTAGGAAGCACTCTGGAAAACCGATATCCTACTATAGAGCCGGGGTTTTAAGCTCGCTTTCAAATCTGTAGCCTTCCTTTCCTCTGTATCCACCTGATGTGGAGCAAATCTCGCCAATTCGTTAAACTTGGCGGCATACTGGGGAACTATCATATCCCCCTGCTTAAGTTCTAGGAACTTAATTTCCATCTTACCCTGCATGCTAGTAGGGAAGTAGTTCTCGAAGAAAACTTTCTTAAACTGTTCCCACGTAACAGCCTCTGTCCTAGCCCCACCCTGGTGAGCTTCCCACCAGTAGTTGGCTTCCCCCTTCATCATGTAAGTCTCAAAAGAAGTCTTTTGCGTCTCACCTACGTTTGTTATCACAAACGCCTTTTCAATCTCTCTAATCCATGTCTGGGCTTCTAGTGGATCCGTCGTTCCTCGGAACTCGGGAGGACCCACACTTTTAAAGTCCTTAAAGGTAGTTGTTCTTGCTACCCCAGGAGCTACAGGAATCCCACCCCCACTTGGTTAAACGCAGCCGTTAATAAATTAACAAACTCTTGCATAGGGTTGTTAGGACCCCCCTGATTTTCATTATGAGACTCGGCCTCTTGGTTCCGTTGTCTCCTTCTCGGTGGCATAATTCTGATTAAATAAATAAAGCTTCGTTATTATCTATTTAACTACTCGGTTATCATTTTAAATCAACAACAACCATTCATACCACAACAAGCATGTTAAATAAAAACTTCATTATATAAATATGCTTTCATAGTCAAAACTATTTACATCATGTTCCCTTAGCCAAAAGCTATTACATCCTATCCCGCGATTGGCTCCTACAAAGTTGGGATTTACAAAAAGACTACCCTTAGTTATACAAAAGAGGGTTTTACGTCACTACTTATATACCAAAAAGATATAATGATCTACTAATACTGTCGAACGGCATTCTCATATTTCTGATTTGCCAGAATCGACACTATATCTCGACTTATGGTATGTCGAGTCTGCCCAGACTCAATAGAATAACAAGAAATTTTCAGCTTGAAATCCTCGTGAGCGCATTCATGGATGTATGACATCCTAGTTATTTTTTGGTCTTTCTCAACCAGTTTCTTTTGTAGCTCAAGGACCTCATCCTTATAGTTACGAGCTTTATCAGTCATAAGCACTTTTTCATCGTGCTCTGACTCAAAGTCTGCCTCTGCAGATTCTTTCGCCTCATATAAGGCAGTTATTTCCTCAATTTGTGCCTCTACCTGAGTACGCAAATGCACATTCCTATCCAACATTGCGAGATACAATGCTCTAGTTGCATCCGGAGATCTTTGGCTCACGAGTAAGTAACACCGTGTTAATCGATGTCACCTCCATTTCCTCCTCCACATCTAGCATCTCGTTAAGGTATGATGTTAATCCCATAGTCTCTCGTGAGTATTCCTCCTCGAGAGATGTACTCCTCAATGTCCCGAGTCTTCTAGTACAACTATCGGTACCTCCGCCCTTTGGCATTGGTACAATCTCAACTTGGTTAACTGAGTCCTCACTTATCATTTCCACGTTTCTAAACATCAAGCTATCGGTTGACATCTACAAACACATAACACGTTGATTAGTACATAATACACAATATTATAAGCACAAATCACATTTAATATCTTTAAGATTAATTTTCATCTTTTAATTCTTTCGATATTGAGTTATCTCAATATCTTCTTAATTCAATGGACTTGAATTTTATTCCTCGGACTTTACCTTCCTTACGAGGTTATTAGCCTAAGGTTTTTCTCCCCCCTTAAGTTTTATAACCTAAGGCTTTAATACTAACTTGTGACGCCCCCAAATTCGGGTATCTTCCAACCTGGCAGATGGTGCTCCACTGTACTAACATCCATATAATCATTCCATTGAAATACAACAAAATGAAAGTAATTACTATCTTCTTATTATAATCAAAGTATAATCCTTCCTAGGTACATAAACCGGTTACATCGTTCATTGTTCATAATGTATAATACATACAAACTTACTAAACTATTACACAATGCCTAAGCAACCATCTTAGCTTTGCCCTTATCATTCTTGGCATTCACAGTACGTTCATCTTTAACTACAGTTATATAATTCAAGCAAGAAGTGAGCATGATATATTTCAAAGAAGTTTAATCAAGGATAACGAGAATACCACATTCATGAATTATACAACAATTCCAACATAATCGAACAATAGTTATGAAGTATTACGAATCAATAATACTTTAATAGTTCATAACATCAATTCCCAAAGTATAGAATAGATTAGGAATTACGAACCTATTCGATAGACCATGAGCGAAAAATTTTAGTTTTCATACTTGAAAAGGAGTCCACAAAGACTAAGGCCATTCATCACGTATAACTTACGAGCACTTCTAGGTGATGACTATAGTACTCTATGTTGATCAACACTACATTCATTAAACGTATTTACGTTTAATATTTTTGGCAAAATCGCGTGCCCATCGAATAATCGATGAAAAATACTTTTGTTTGTTCATAGACAAACCTTACCTTCACGTTCGTACCAATTACTTGGCATAGGATAACGTTAACATTTCTATATTGAATGATATGAATAATAATCAATCTATATCTTACGAATAGTCTAGCCGAGTTAAAATCTGGCATCGACCCTTTCTTTAAAACAAGTCTTACAATTAGTTCAACGAATCACATAAAACTTGGCTAACATGGAAGTTAGACAAGCGTTAAGAAAACTTGCCTTTCAGCTTCTTCAAATAACTTACTCGACTGACCACAGCCTTTATAGAATCTACATGATATGTTCACATAGCACACTGTAATTAGCTATCAAACAACTATTCACATTGTTCATACAAGCTTTTTTCTCTTCTATGTCTGTGTTAACTTAATATCTTTATTAAAGTCAACATGACTTATTACCCTTCGTCCCGGTGTATCACTCTATTGACATTTGTTAACCGGACTCAAACATCGTAGATAAAGTACCAACTTTGTTTATTTTACATATCTTGTTTATATGCATTTCATTCCTAAGTTTCATACTCTATACCTTAATATAGGTAGTATAGGATTAGTCTTAGTACATTCATTGGGTATATAAACTCAACTCATGTAGGTCTCTAAACAACTGAAGTTTAAAACCTAACTTGGTCAACTTTTCCCCTCTCACGTTGCAGCATGTGCAGATCCCTTCTATATTAGTAGAAATTTGCAACATGAAGTTAGCAAGATACTCTACCGAAGTGGCGTTCTTGGCGGCACCACTTTTATAATGGTTTTAGCCATGCATACGAAGTCTGTCAAAGCAATTGGCCAAACCAGTTTTGGTTTTCTAACGAAACTCCGGCTTCCTAATTTGTTCGTTTTACATCCGAATTTACCTATTCGAATTCCTACAAGTCAGGAATTACATCCTTTACGTGTTCATATAAGAATTCAACACTTTCGAATCCGTTACCTCATAATTCACTATTGAGTTCATTTTATATACGTTCGTAAACGTTAATGAGCGTTCAATGCTCGTTTTCTTCGTTCTAAGTCAGAATCCGATGATTCTCGAACCCACAACTCTTAATTATTCTATCTCACGTGTTGACATTGAAAACAGATCTTTTCAAGTCACACGTCAACTTTTGACCTTTAATCCGGACTTTATGCGTTTTCGATGTTTAACGTCTATTTCCGCAAAATTCGCTATAACTTCGTTACTATTGTTCTTTAAGCCAAATCACATGGAATACTCCATGGATTTCATATCTACATCCTAACCAAACAAGATGTATATACTAACATTTTGATGGAGCTCAACCGTTTATCAACAATCTATCTCAACTATCAATATTTTCATGGTTCAAAAACTATATCAAACCTTATTATTTTTATAATCTCATGACTTATAGAGATTGAATCTATGGTAAGTCATCTTTAAATCCTCACTCATGACATATACCACCCCTTCATGATTCTCTAAAATGAAAGAAAATCTAAAAGAGATGGAGATGAAAGGTAAGGAATATACCTTAAGAACTCTTATGAATTTCTTGAAAATTCTAAGTCCAATCTTCCAAAATATATGTTTTGGTTGAGTATAGCTCTCTTTCTCTCTGAAAATAATCTAGGTTGGTAATTGAAAAACTCTCAAATGGCCAACCTTGCCTTCTTATTTATAGGAAATGAGAATGGAGAGCAATTTGGACATTAAACCCCACTTCCTTACTATTCATGTGTGGTCACCAAGTAAGATACTTGGTGACCAAGCCTTATGCTTGGAGTCCACACCAAGGTGGCCAGCCCACCTCCTTAGGTGACATCTCATGGGTTGCCCCATGGGTTTTACCCATTCGATGACCCACCGGTTCGACCCACGGTTCGGTTTTAATGAATTTGGTTTAACTAAATAAACATTGGGCCTTAACTTGGACTTAACCCATGTGACGACCCCAAAATAGGTCCATTCCATCCAACACATTCTGAGTCGCCAAATACATGGTACAGAAATAACTACAACTTTATTATTACAACATATAAAGTGTGAGTTTAAATACAGATATTGCCATCTAGACAATATCCACACGCAAATAAATTCCCATCATAATTATTGATACATTATTTTACAAAAATGGTGAGGACTACTAAACACTCTCTCTAGAACCTTCATTCCATACCCGACTAGTACTCGCTACATTCTCGCCTTCCGAGAAGAAAAATGGAACAAAAAGGAAAAGGGTGAGCTCAACTAGCCCAAGAAGAATATTATGACTAAGATAATATACAACAAATTATCGTTAGTCTTCAACAGGAAAAATCTAATAGAATACAATAGACAACCGCTTTTAAATCAACAACTCGCAATGAAACAACAATTCATTAGAAGAGTTAAGTAGAGAATGCAAACTACTATCTTCTATATATGAATTTAAAAGTTCATCGTCGATATTTTATCCTCGTAACATCAATCAATATATATCTCGAATCAAATATTCATCTTTGCACCACAGCCAAAGATATTCATCGATTGGTCATGTTCATCTAAACACTGCTCATCTTTGCATTACACGGCCAAAGATATTAATCAATAGATCATGTTTGTCTCAACACTGCTCATCTTTTGCACCACGGCCAAAGATATTCATCAAGAAATCATTCATCTTTGCACTACAAGCCAAAGATATTCAAGAATATCATCATTTAGGATGAAGATGATGAAAAATATTTTAAAGGAAACGAATCGGTGAAACAAAAGAACAAATATTAAGGATTCAGATTTTAAACAATCCAAGTTCAAAAATACTTCATAAGTAATCGAGTGGAGTAAAATTCAAGAATGATCAAAACATGGATACAATCAAAGCTAGTATCCATAGTAGATATTTTGGACAAAAGAAGAAATTTCATTTTAAATGAAAAGTGCCGATTCGTGAATGAATAGTCTCAGATACGTGAATAGCACCGTAGTAACGTGAATAATAAAGAATCGACACCAAAAGATAGAAATTTCATAAAAAATATCTTCACACTTCATGAATAATAGTACTCATGAATAGTAACTCGTGAATAGTAACTTCGTGAATAGTAACCCCGACATGAAAAAGTTCCAAATTTGATAAAATTTCCAACCAATATTTCTAAGATAATGATATTGAAGAAATAATATCATTTTTGAATAAAATAACATCCCTTACCTCGAAAAGACAAAGATTTCTAGTTGAAACACCGGATATAGGCTATGACTTGAACTTACAATCCGATAGCAATACTCAAAGTATACTCAAAATACTCACAAGAATACGCTCGATAATATAGAGAGAGAAAACTTCAGTTTCTGGTGTGATTTTCAATTCTAACCTAAGCACCCTATTTATAGGAAAATGCTTAGAACACCAAAGTAAAAAATTAATTTAATAATATTATTATTATTTCCACAACTTCCTACGCATCAAGAATCTGAATTCAGCTATTAAAACACATTCAAGAACCACACTCAAATCACCAAAACGTTTTTCATATTAAAATATTTTAAACTTCAAAATTAATTATTTTGAGCTTCAGAACTTCAATAATTCATAATAAATAGCCTTTTATCAGAAAATTCGAATCTCGCGAGTTTTTATAGGAAATTCAATTCTCTACAACTTTGCAGAAGAAATATTTTTCAAATTCCAAACAAAAATTGACCGAAATCCACAAACGGACGATTTTACAGGCTATAATCAAATTTCAGTCAATAATTGTGTCCACCAACACACAAAATATGTGTTAAACATTTAATGCCACAAAAATACTCTTCCTCCTCATATACTCATATATCCCACATTCATTATAAAAATATCACCGTTAATATATTATTAAAACAATATATTTAAATGAATTATTTTATCAGAAAAAGATAAAATATTAATTTTCAACAATTGTCACATTAAAAATTTTCTCCATCTATATCCACATAAAATCAATATTTTCCTCATCATATAGATCAATAATTAATTATTCACAAATAATATTACAGAATCACAAAGATCGGGCAACTGTGCCGTTCCTGTGAAAGAGGGGCTTTCCAATAAAGATTTCTACTTCTTTGGGCGCAATTAGTGACCAAACCTCTCCTTAGATGTAACTTTCTAGACATTGCCAATAATGTTATCCAATAATATTATTCGGATAATATGAATTATTGCTCATTTAATGAAAAATATCGTAATGACAATTTATTGAAACAACAAGAATATAAAATATCAATGCAAAGAATTATTGAATCAATAAAATAAAATATCGAATAAGAATTATCGTAACAATTATTGAGTAGTGCCTTCTTCACGTAAGAATCAATAATTGGTGCAATACCGTCTGCCATCGCTCAACAACGCCAGATTAGTGTGTTTTAACCATCGGGTATTCTAATAAGTATTACTGCAGAATAACTACGCCTGTTATTTATAAACAACTTATATTTGTCGCTTTCTTCATCCAATCGCTTTCCGTTATGGGGCCCATAAAGATCGCGCCGTCGCATTTAATATTCTCCGACAATACTTAATATTCCACGACCAAACGTAATATTCCCAAACAATAATGAATATTTTATAACCACTTGCTTATTCAAATATTTCGTGATTTTACCCATAACTATCCACATTAATTAAATCAACCCTTACTATTTTAAAATAATAAATAGAGGAAAATAAATTATATTTATTAATAATTTGGGGTCTTACAACCCATCCATCTCATTGGGCTTAGTCATTCAATTGATTGGGCTAATCATAATCCAATACAAGTGAATTACTCATTGATACATAGATTAATCCTATGATACGCATCGTATTCTACACATACAATTCACGTATTCCCTTCGTATACCATACATACAATAATCGTATTGTACCTCGTATTTACTCAACGTATTATACATAGATACTAACTATCATCACCCATTGTATAACACTTGAAATAAAACTAACACAATTTCTTCTACGCATATTATTTCCTCCTCGGAAATCAATATACTCAACCCTTAGGTTTTAAGTCCACAGGCGAAAACTGCGTTTTCCATAAATGAAATATTATCAGATATTCCATCTTATCACGATATTCTATCATTACGCGTTTCCCGGAATTTCAAAATAATTCTCCAAACAGAAATGGATGAATAGTATTTTTTACAGAAATTTCTCGGAAAATAATTATTATCGTCTTGGAAATTCCAAACAACTATTTCTAACACGTAGCCAGAATACTAACCACGTTAGCACATTCTAGGTCATAGAACGACCTTCACATAACTTACTCACAAAGAAATCAATTAAATTGATTTAATTCACATAATCAAATAAAAATTTAATTGTCATTAAAAATCTGATTTTCTCGGGTGTTACATTCTCTCCCCCTTATAAGGATTCTGTCCCCGGAATATTAGCTTATAATTACATAAATAAATGAGGAAAATCTTCCTTCATTTTACCTTCGAGCTCCGACGTTGCTTCTTCAGCATTGTGGTTTCTCCATAACACCTTCACTGAAGGTATGACCTTATTTCTTAAAACTAGTTCCTTCCTATCAATAATTTGAATCGGAAGTTCCTCATAGGACAAGTCCTTTTCTATCTGAATAGATTCATACTCTATCACATGTTTATATTCCGGTTTATAAGGACGCAACACTGACACATGAAACACATTATGAATGCGTTCCATCTCTGGAGGTAAGGCTACTATATACGCTACCTCCCCTATCCTTTTTAAAATTTCAAAAGGTCCTACAAACCTTGGACTTAACTTCCTTTTCTTTCCAAAACGTATCTTCCCTTTCCAAGGCGATACTTTCAGAAAAACAAAAGATCCTACATCGAATTCTCTATTCTCTCTGCATACTTCCTTTGTCGGTCTTGAGTCGCAACTAATCGAGTACGTATTAGCTTTACCATGTCTGCCGTCTGCTGAACCATCTCAGGTCCCAACATCCGACATTCACCCACCTTATCCCAACACAATGGAGTTCGGCACTTCCTCCCATACAACGCTTCGTAAGGTGGCATGCCTATACTAGCATGAAAACTATTGTTGTACAAAAATTCCACCAATGGTAGAAATTAGTCCCAACTCCCTTTGAAATCCATAACGCAAGATCTTAACATATCTTCAAGCTTTTGAATTGTTCGCTCACTCAGACCATCCGTCTGAGGATGATACGCCGTACTCAATCTTAACTGCATTCCCATTTGCTCTTGCAAACTTCTCCAAAAGTTCGATGTGAATCGTGGATCACGATCTGACACGATCAAAACAGGAACTCCATGTCTGGAAATAATTTCCTTGACATACAACTTAGCTAACTGATATAGGTTATACCTAACTCCTATTGGTAGAAAATGAGCCGATTTCGTTAATCGATCCACTATCACCCAAATAGCATCGTATCCTTTTCTGGTTATTGGAAGTCCCACCACAAAGTCCATCGTGATCTACTCCCACTTCCAATCTGGAATTTCTAGCGGTTGTAACAACCCGCTCGGTCGTTGATGTTCAGCCTTAACTTTTTGACAAGTTAAGCACCTACTAACATATTCTGTTATCTCCCTCTTCATATTCGGCCACCAAAAGTTCTGACGAAGGTCTTGATACATCTTCGTACTACCGGGATGTATCGAGTACCTCAAACTATGGGCCTCCATCATAATTTCTTCTTTTAATTCGGGATCATTAGGAACCCAAATTCTTCCCTCAAAACGAAGTAATCCCTCCTTATCGAGGTTATACTCAGTCTTTTTTTCGTCTTCTATCCTCTTCTGCATCTGCTTGCACTCCTCATTGCTCAGTTGTACTCCCCTAACCCGCTCCACTATGGTAGGTTGGGTTTCCATGGAAAATAACATCTCTACCGCTTCCCCAGTAACTTAACTTCTAGCTCCATTTTTGTTATCATTTGTTACCAACTCATCTTGAGTTGTTAACATTGATAATTCTCTCTACCCTTCCTACTCAAATAAGATCACCTACTACATTTGCTTTCCCGGATGATATAAAATATCACAATCATAATCTTTTATTAACTCTAACCACCTTCTCTCATCTCATGTTCAATTCCTTCAGGTGAAGTTATACTTGAGACTTTTGTGGTCCGTGTATATCTCACATTTCTCACCATAAAGATAATGCCTCCATATCTTTAGGGCAAAAAACTATATTTGCTAATTCCTGTGTCATGAGTAGGATAGACCTTCTCATAATCCTTCAATTGACGTGGACGACAATGAATGACCTTATCATGCTTTGCATGAGCACGCAACACGATCCTTTAAGCAAGCATCGCTATACACTACAAAATTCCCTCAGATAAATCTGGCGGTAAGGACAATACCTGGTGCCTCACTTAACCTCTTCTTCAACTCTTGAAAACTGTTCTCACATGTTTCAGTCCACACATACTTTACCGACTTTCTTGTCAGATTTGTTAACGGAGTAGCTAATTTAGAAAAGTCCGGAATGAACCTTCTATAGTATCCCGCTAACCCTAGAAAACTCCGAACCTCAGTTGGCGTCTTCGGTTGCTCCCATTCGTTAACTGCTTCTACTTTTGCCGGATCTACGGAAAAGCCATCCTTATCAATAACATGCCCTAGAAACTGCACCTTCTTAAGCCAAAATTCACACTTTGTGAATTTCGCATACAACTTCTCCTTCCGTAATGTCTCCAACACTATTCTTAAATGTTTAAATGATCTTCCAAGCGTCTTTGAATAGACTAGAATATCATCAATGAACACTACGACAAACTTGTCCAAATATTGTTTGAACACTGCTCATCATATCCATAAATACGGTGGCGCATTAGTCAACCCAAACGACATTACCAAAACTCAGAATGACCATAACGAGTTCGAATGCCATCTTAGGTACATCATCCTTCCTCACCTTTAACTCGATGATACCCCGCATGCAAGTTTATTTTAGAAAATACTTTTGCCCTTTCAATCGATCAAATAGATCATCGATCCTGGGCAAAGGGTATCTATTCTTAACCGTTAACTTGTTCAACTCTCGATAGTCGATACAAAGTCTTAACGATCCATCCTTCTTCTTTACAAACAACACTGGTGCTCCCCAAGGAGACACACTTGGTTGAATGTACTTCCTGTCCAATAGTTCTTGTAATTGAACCATTAACTCCTTCATTTCAACTGGCGCCATTCGATATGGTGCCCTTGAAACTGGTGCCATTCCTGGTAACAGATCAATTACAAACTCCACCTCCCTGTCTAGTGGAATACCCGGTAATTCCTCCGGAAATACTTCCGCGAAATTTTGCACAATAGGTATCTGATCCAAGGATGTTCCCTCTCATTAGGTATCCACAACATGGCATAGATAACCTACACACCCTTTTTCTCAACATCTTCCTAGCTTGTGTCATAGACAGACAACAAGAGCATCTCGGTGAATTACTACTGAAGAATACTACCTTGGTTTTCTTAGAAAGCTGAAGGTTTACACTTTTCCTATGGCAATCTATAATCGCCTCATGGTTCACCAACCAATCAATACCAAGAATTACGTCGAATTTTTTTAGCCTTATCGGTACCAAATCTACCGATAACTTATTCCCTCTAATTTCCACGCAACAATCCTTATAAATATGTTCAATTGGGATTATCTCTTCGTTTGCTACCTTAACGTCTAAAGGTATAGGTAACTTTTCAGGGATTAAACCTAATCGCTTAGCAAATTCACATGCTATAAAAGAACAAGTAGCACCCAAGTCAAATAGCACATAAGCATTTATCTCATTCAATAGGAATGATACCGCTACTACATCTCATTGATGCAACCGCATCTTGAACAGTCATATTAAACGTCGAAATGAGGGTCTACCCAATCGATGGTGTTGGTCCAAGAATGGCTAATTTACCACTACCGTAACTCTTATTCCCCTCTTAACCCTTCTTCGGGCAATTTCTTGCCATGTGGTCCATTACAGACAAAACACCCCTGGTTTTTCTTAGGGTTAGGACAGTTGGGTGACAAATGCCCCTCCTGCCCACAGTTGTAGCATACTACTTTCCCCTTTAAACAGACTCCCATGTGAGATTTTTTGCATGGCTTACATGCTTCTGTTCTCCTTTTGGGATCTCCTTGCTTTACCCCGGTATTCCCAGGGTTAAAAATCTTCCTTTTTGGCAAGTTGCCGCTTCCGCTGGCAACTTCAGCTTTATTACCTCCTTCTAACTTACTCTTAATCTTCTACTCTTTGTGGTACTGAGACAAAGCCTCACCACCACCTTCAGCTATTATCGCCTTCTCCAGAATGGTCCCGTAGGAAGCACTCTGGAAAATCGATATCCTCATCAGAGAGCCGGGGTTTTAAGCCCCGCTCAAATCAAGACCTTCCTTTCCTCCTCTGTATCCACCGATGTGGAGCAAATCTCGCCAATTCGTTAAACTTGGCGGCATCTCTGGGAACTCATCATATCCCCGCTTAAGTTCTAGGAACTTAATTTCCATCCTACCTCGTGATGCTAGTAGGGAAGTAGTTCTCGAAGAAAACTTTCTTAAACCTGCTCCCACGTAATGTTCCTCGCCCTAGCCCCACCTCGTGAGCTTCCCACCCAGAGTTGGCTTCCCCTTCATCATGTAAGTCTCAAAAGAAGTCTTTTGCGTCACCCACGCTTGTTATCACAAACGCCTTTTCAATCTCTCTAATCCATGTATCGGGCTTCTAGTGGATCCGCGTTCCTCGGAACTGGGAGGACCCACACTTTTAAAGTCCTTAAAGGTAGTTGTTCTTGCTACCCCAGAGCTACTGTGAATCCCACCCCCACTTGGTTAAACGCAGCCGTTAATAAATTAACAAACTCTTGCATAGGGTTGTTAGGACCCCCCTGATTTTCATTATGAGACTCGGCCTCTTGGTTCCGTTATCTCCTTCTCGGTGGCATAATTCTGATTAAATAAATAAAGCTTCGTTATTATCTATTTAACTACTCGGTTATCATTTTAAATCAACAACAACCATTCATACCACAACAAGCATGTTAAATAAAAACTTCATTATATAAATATGCTTTCATAGTCAAAACTATTTACATCATGTTCCCGTAGCCAAAAGCTATTACATCCTATCCCGCGATTGGCTCCTACAAAAGTTGGGATTTACAAAAAGACTACCCTTAGTTATATAAAAGAGGATTTTACGTCACTACTTATATACCAAAAAGATCTAATGATCTACTAACACTGTCGAACAACATTCTTACATTTCTGATTTGCCAGAATTGACACTATATCTCGACTTATGGTATGTCGAGTATGCCCGGACTCAATAGAATAACAAGCAATTTTCAGCTTGAAATCCTCGTGAGCGCATTCATGGATGTATGACATCCTAGTTATTTTCTGGTCTTTCTCAACCAGTTTCTTTTGTAGCTCAAGGACCTCATCCTTATAGTTACGAGCTTTATCAGTCATAAGCACTTTTTCATCGTGCTCTGACTCAAAGTCTGCCTCTGCAGATTCTTTCGCCTCTACCTGAGTATGCAAATGCATATTCCAATCCAACACTGCCAGATATAATGCTCTAGTTGCATCCAGAGATGCTGGCTCCTGAGTAGGTAACACCATGTTAATCGATTTCACCTCCATTTCCTCCTCCACATCTAGCATCTCGTTAAGGTATGATGCTAATCCCATAGTCTCCTCAGAGTATTCCTCCTCAGAGATGTACTCCTCAATGTCCGAGTCTTCTAAGTATAACTATATCGGCACCTCTCGCTAAATGGCATTGGTACAATCTCAACTTGGTTAACTGAGTCCACACTTATCATTTCCACGTTTCTAAACATCAAGCTATCGGTTGACATCTACAAACACATAACACGTTGATTAGTACATAATACACAATAGTATAAGCACAAATCACATTTAATATCTTTAAGATTAATTTTCATCTTTTAATTCTTTCGATCATCGAAAGTTATCTCAATATCTTCTTAATTCAATGGACTTGAATTTCATTCCTCGGACTTTACCTTCCTTACGAGGTTATTAGCCTAAGGTTTTTCTTCCCCCTTAAGTTTTATAACCTAAGGCTTTGATACTTACTTGTGACGCCCCCAAATTCGGGTATCTTCCAACCCGACAGATGGTGCTCCACTGTACTAACAACCATATAATCATTCCATTGAAATACAACAAAATGAAAGTAATTACTATCTTCTTATTATAATCAAAGTATAATCCTTCCCAGGTACATAAACCGGTTACATCGTTCATTGTTCATAATGTATAATACATACAAACTTACTAAACTATTACACAATGCCTAAGCATCCATCTTAGCTTTGCCCTTATCATTCTTGGCATTCACAGTACGTTCATCTTTAACTGCAGTTATATAATTCAAGCAAGAAGTGAGCATGACAGCTCAGCAAGTTTAATCAAGGATAACAGGAATACCACATTCATGAATTATACAACAATTCAAACATAACTGAACAATAGTTATGAAGTATTCTGAATCAATAATACTTTAATAGTTCATAACATCAATTCCCAAAGTATAGAATAGATTAGGAATTCTGAACCGATCGATAGACCATGAACAGTAAATTTTAGTTTTCATACTTGAAAAGGAGTCCACAAAGACTAAGGCCATTCATCCAGATAACTTACGAGCACTTCTAGGTGATCACCTATAGTACTCTATGTTGATCAACACTACATTCATTAAACGATTTACGTTTAATATTTTTGGCAAAATCGCGTGCCCATCGAATAATCGATGAAAAATACTTTTGTTTGTTCATAGACAAACCTTACCTTTACGTTCGTATTCAATTACTTGGAATAGGATAGCGTTAACATTTCTATATAGAATGATATGAATAATAATCAATCTATATCTTACTTAATAGTCTAGTGAGGAGTTAAAATCGCATCGACCCTTTCTTTTAAAACAAGTCTTACAATTTAGTTCAACGAATCACATAAAACATGGCTAACATGGAAGTTAGACAAGCGTTAAGAAAACTTGCCTTTCAAAATATCTTTCAAATAACTTACTCGACTGACCACAGCCTTTATAGAATCTACATGATATGTTCACATAGCACACTGTAATTAGCTATCAAACAACTTTTCACATTGTTCATACAAGCTTTTTTCTCTTCTATGTCTGTGTTAACTTAATATCTTTATTAAAGTCAACATGACTTATTACCTTTCGTCCCGGTGTATCACTCTATTGACGTTTGTTAACCGGACTCAAACATCGTAGATAAAGTACCAACTTTGTTTATTTTACATATCTTGTTTATATGCATTTCATTCCTAAGTTTCATACTCTATACCTTAATATAGGTAGTATAGGATTAGTCTTAGTACATTCATTGGGTATATAAACTCAACTCATGTAGGTCTCTAAACAACTGAAGTTTAAAACCTAACTTGGTCAACTTTTTTCCTATCACGGCGGCACAGCTGCCGCAAGCATCCCTTCTATATTAGTGGTATTGCCATGAAAGTTAGCAAGATACTCTACCGAAGTGCAGCGTCATGGCAGGCGAAAGACTTTGTATCGTTTTGGTAGCCAGGGCGCCGAAGTCTGTCAGTAAAATAGATTGGCCAAACCAGTTTTGGTTTTCTAACAAAACTCCCGGCTTCCTAATTTGTTCGTTTTACATCCGAATTTACCCATTCGAATTCCTACAAGTCAGGAATTACATCCTTTACGTGTTCATATAAGAATTCAACACTTTCAAATCCGTTAACTCATAATTCACTATTGAGTTAATTTTATATACGTTCGTAAACGTTAATGAGCGTTCAATGCTCGTTTTCTTCGTTCTAAGTCAGAATTCGACGATTCTCGAACTCACAACTCTTAATTATCCTATCTCACGTGTTGACATTGAAAACTGACGTTTTCAAGTCACACGTCAACTTTTGACCTTTAATCCGGACTTTATGCGTTTTCGACGTTTAACGTCTATTTCTGCAAAATTCGCTATAACTTCTTTACTATTGTTCTTTAAGCCAAATCACATGGAATACTCCATGGATTTCATATCTACATCCTAACCAAACAAGATGCATATACTAACATTTTGATGGAGCTCAATCGTTTATCAACAATCGATCTCAACTATCAATATTTTCATGGTTCAAAAACTATATCAAACCTTATTATTTTTATAATCTCATGACTTATAGAGATTGAATCTATGGTAAGTCATCTTTAAATCCTCACTCATGACATATACCACCCCTTCATGATTCTCTAAAATGAAAGAAAATCTAAAAGAGATGGAGATGAAAGGTAAGGAATATACCTTAAGAACTCTTATGAATTTCTTGAAAATTCTAAGTCCAATCTTCCAAAATATATGTTTTGGTTGAGTATAGCCCTCTTTCTCTCTCAAAATAATCTAGGTTGGTAATTGAAAAACTCTCAAATGGCCAACCTTGCCTTCTTATTTATAGGAAATGAGAATGGAGGGCAATTTGGACATTAAACCCCACGTCCTTACTATTCATGTGTGGTCACCAAGTAAGATACTTGGTGACCAAGCCTTATGCTTGGAGTCCACACCAAGGTGGCCGGCCCACCTCCTTAGGTGACATCCCATGGGTTGCCCCATGGGTTTTACCCATTCGGTGACTCCACCTGCTCTCATTCTACCCTGATTCGATTTTAATGAATTTGGTTTAACTAAATAAACATTGGACCTTGACTTGGACTTAACTCATCCATCTCATTGGGCTTAGTCATTCAATTGATTGGGCTAATCATAATCCAATACAAGTGAATTACTCATTGATACGTAGATTAATCCTATGATACGCATCGTATTCTACACGTATAATTCACGTATTTCCTTCGTATACCATATGTACAATAATCGTATTGTACCTCATATTTACTCAACATATTATACATAGATACTAACTAGCATCACCCATTGTATAACACTTGAATTAAACCTAACACCATTTCTTCTACGCATATTATTTCCTCCTCGGAAATCAATATACTCAACCCTTAGGTTTTAAGTCCGCAGGCGAAAACTGCATTTTCCATAAATGAAATATTATTAGATATTCCATCTTATCACGATATTCTATCATTACGCGTTTCCCGGAATTTCAAAATAATTCCCCGAACAGAAACGGATGAATAGTGTTTTTACGGAAATTTCTCGGAAAACAATTATTATCGTCTTGGAAATTTCAAACAACTATTTCTAACACGTAGCCAGAATACTAACCACGTTAGCACATTCTAGGTCATAGAACGACCTTCACATAGCTTACTCACAAAGAAATCAATTAAATTCATATAATTCACATAATCAAATAAAAATTTAATTGTTATTAAAAATCCGATTTTCTCGGGCGTTACATGACCTGTTCGACCAGTTGCAAGGAGCACAATTCTTTTCAAAGATTGATCTTCGTTCTGGATATTATCAGCTGAAGATTAAAACTGAGGATATTCCAAAGACTGCCTTCAGAACTCGGTATGGGCATTATGAATTCTTAGTCATGTCTTTTGGATTGATTAATGCTCTTGCTGCTTTCATGGATATGATGAACCGTGTATTCAAGGAATATTTGGATCAGTTCGTTGTTGTCTTTATTGATGACATCCTCATCTATTCCAAAAGCCGTGAAGATCATGAGCACCATTTGAAGCTGATACTTGAAAGGCTTCGTGAAAAAAAACTTTATGCCAAGCTGAAGAAATGTGAGTTCTGGCTTGAGGAAGTAGCATTCCTTGGGCACGTGGTGTCAAAACGTGGAGTATCTATTGACCCGGCGAAGATTGAAGCAGTACAAAGTTGGGAGCAACCGAAGTCGGTGACCGAAGTGCGTAGCTTTCTCGGCTTAGCTGGTTATTATCGGAGATTCATGGAAGGATTTTCTCGAATCGCTACTCCGTTAACTCAGTTGACTCGGAAAGATATAAAATTTGTATGGAGCGAGGAATGCGAGAAGAGTTTCCAAGAGCTCAAGAGGAGACTCATTTCTGCACCTGTTCTGGCAATACCATCTGGTTCGGATGGATTTGTTATATACAGTGATGCTTCAAGCAAAGGGTTAGGATGTATTCTCATGCAACATAGGAAAGTCATAACCTATGCCTCACGACAACTCAAAGAATATGAGAGAAATTATCCTACTCATGATTTAGAGTTGGCAGGAGTCGTTTTCGCGTTAAAAATCTGGAGACACTACCTGTATGGGGAGAAAGTGGAGATCTATACGGATCATAAAAGCCTCAAATATTTCTTCACCCAAAAAGAACTCAACATGCGGCAACGACGTTGGCTCGAGCTGTTGAAAGATTACGATCATACCATTCAATACCATCCTGGAAAAGCAAACGTAATAGCTGACACATTGAGTAGAAGATCATATGCGAGTACGAGTGCGATATTGTCAATGCAAAGGCCCATTCTGTATAACTTGCAAAGGATGGAAGTAGAATTAAAGACTCCAGGGACCCACATGATGATTGCGAATATACGAGTAGAACCGACTTTAATCGATAAAGTTAAATCTGCTCAAGCTACGGACCTGGGGCTGATACGTATGAAGAAGAAAGTGCAAGAAGGAACTATTCCAGAAGCGAGAATCGGTGAAGAAGGAATACTTAGATTCAACTCCAGACTTTGTGTTCCTAACAATTCTGACTTGAAGCATAGAATCATGATGGAGGCACACAACACACCATTTGCAATCCATCCTGGGAGTACCAAAATGTATCATGATATTCGACACACATTTTGGTGGAACAATATGAAGAGAGAGATCGCGGAGTTTATCTCGAGGTATTTAACCTGTCAACGTGTAAAGGCGGAGCATCAAGTGCCAAAGGGTCCATTGCAACCACTTGAGATTCCGGAATGGAAGTGGGAACACATTACCATGGATTTCGTTACGGGTCTTCCCAAGGTTTCTCAAGGTATAGATGCGATTTGGGTTATTGTTGATAGATTAACCAAGTCTGCCCATTTCTTGCCTATACGGGAGACTTATTCCCTTGACGCTTCTTGCTAGTATGTACGTGAATGAGATTGTGAGATTGCATGGCATGCCAGTATCCATAGTTTCGGATCGTGACCCAAGATTCACTTCACGATTTTGGGTTAGCTTGCAGAAAGCTATGGGCACGGATTTACGATTCAATTCGGCATACCATCCTCAAACGGACGAATAATCAGAGAGGACTATTCAAACCCTTGAAGATCTATTAAGACTTTGTGTCCTAGATTTTAAAGGAAGTTGGGATAAGTACTTGCCACTGGTGGAATTCTCCTACAACAACAGTTATCAGGCAATTATAGGTGTGGCTCCATTTGAAGCATTGTATGGATGAAAGTGTCGTTCTCCAGTATGCTGGGACGAGGTGGGAGAAGCAACGTTGTTGGGACCAGAATTAGTACGCATGACTACAGAAAAGATCCAAATGATTCGACAACGTATTCAAACCTCACAAGATCGACAAAAGAGTTATGCTGATCTTCATAGAAAGGACGTGGAGTTTAATATTGGAGATCATGTATTGTTATGTGTTGCTCCATTGAAGGGAGTTACAAGATTTGGAAAGAGAGGAAAGCTCAATCCACGATTTGTTGATCCATTTGAGATTCTTGACCGTATAGGAAATATGGCCTATAGACTCGTATTACCTCCAAGTATGTCTCATGTTCATAATGTTTTTCACATATCCATGCTTCGTAAATATGTGAAAGACCCGAACCATATTATTGCGTTAGAACCAGACGAGATAGCCGGAGATTTAACGTACGAAGAAGTACCTGTTAAAATCTTGGATAGGAAAGAGCATGTCCTACGCACCAAGGTTATACCACAAGTTAAGGTTTTGTGGAGAAACCATGTTATTGAAGAAATGACCTGGGAGTTGGAATCAGAAATGAAAGCGAGGTATCCTCACCTTTCAAACACTGTGCACGTATGTTAATTTCGAGGACAAAATTTCATAAGGAGGGAGGTTGTAAGACCCCAACTTATTATAAATAAAATCAAATTCCTCTAATTATTATTGTGAATAATAAGGTATTAATTTGATATAATTCTCTCGGTTATGGGTGAAATGTGAAAATTTTGCAAAATATGCAAGTGGTTATAAAATAATCATTATTGTTGGGAATATTCATTTAGTCGTGGAATATTCTTGTTGTTCGGGGAATATTAAATGCTGCCAGTAGCAGATCATTAGTGGGCCCCATAATGTAATAATTGTCGGATGAAGAAAACGACAAGTTTGAGTTTTTAAATAACAGTAGTAGTGTTATAGTTAACCTTTGTTGGAATACCCTATTGGTTAAAATACAAGAATGTCTGGCGTGGATGCATGTGATTGATGAATTATTGATCCTTACGTAAGAAGGCACTACTCAATAATTATTACGAAGAAGTTAATTTAATATTTTATTTTATTGATTCAATAATTGCTGCGTTGATATTTTATATTATTGTTGTTTCAATAATTGTCACTGCACAGTATTTCCCATTATCAGATCAATAATTCATATTATTTGAATAATATTATTAGATAGCATTATTGGCAATGTCTAGAAAGTTCTATCAAGGAGAGGTTTGGTCACCTAATTGCGCACCAGTAAGGAGAAATTCTTATTGGAAAACCCCATCTTTCCTGGGAACGGCCTGGTTGTCATAAATGTGATTCTGTAATATTATTTGTGAATAATTAATTATTGATTCTTATGATAAGGAAATATTTATTTTATGTGGATATAAATGTTGGATATATTTATTGTGGTTAAAAATGAAGGAGTTAATGTTGAGATGTTTTATCAGTATTTTTGTCGGAATGGAGGTATTAAAAATTAAACCAGTGTTTTTGAGATATTGCGTGAGTTATAATTTTTAATCCGACCGTTGGATCGTTGTAATTTTTGGATATGTTATACATTTATAAGTTGAGTATATGTCCACAAATTTTGAACCGTTAAAAATGAACGTATGATTTATTATGAATTTAAGAGGTGACTGGTTCAGAAATTGTTGAAGTATCCAAATTTATCATTTTGGTGAAAAATTCTAGAATTGAGTGGGCCCCACTTGTGGTTGGTGAAGAAATGTTCTGAATTTTATTTCAAATGTGGTGGGTGGGAATAGTAGCAGGTAAAGCCATCAGGTTGCAACTTCTCCCAAGACATCTTGAGTGCGTCAGGCTGGGTACGTTTTACAGATTCCCACCAATGATCTCCATCTTCACGCAACATAAAGGTGGCGAATAGAACCTTTTGCTCCTCTGAGCATTCCAAGACATCAAATATCTTGGTAATCTGTTTTATCCATGTCTCCGCCTTAAGTGTTTCTGGCTTTCCCAAAATCTCCGGTGGTCCCAGCTCCTTAAACTGCTTAGCGGTGACCAACCGTGGGCTACCATTGTTTCCACCTGCATTATGGACAAGAGCTGCCTTCGCCCGTTGTTGCATGAATTGCTCCTTAAACTGCTTAGCGGTGACCGTCCGAGAGTTATCAGTATTTCTACCTACATTTTGGACAGGAGTTGCCTTCGCCTGTTATTGCATGAATTGCATAAAGCTTCTGACCATCCCATCATTCACCATTTCATCGGTGTTATTGTTTTCATGAGGAGTATTGTCCTCTGGTAGCACATTATCCTGATTATTGATCTGTGGAGACTCAACGGTCTCCTGTGCTCCATTGATAATCTCAACATTCTCGGATTCCATTTTCAAACACTGCCACAAAACAAGGGTTAATTAACATATCACATATTATCCCTATACTTTGACCGACCAATTAAATACCAAATAAACTTAGGTAGGTCATACTAGTGAAGGAATTCCCCGCCTCCCTCCTAGTTCTTATCTCACATCTTAGCCAGGATCATATCCTAAGCTTTGATATTAATCGTGACGCCCCAAAATTAGGTATACATCACCCATTTTGGGTCGCCAGATTCATGGTACAGAATTCAAATACAACTTATTAATACAACTGTCGTGTACAATACGACAAAACATAAATTGTGAGTTTGAATACAAATATTATTTTCTAGAGATTATAAAAACTCAAAAGGAGTCCTCATTACAATTATTATCATACTATTTCACAGAATAGTGAGGACTACTAATGCTATCCTCTGGACCATCACACCGTTCCCCGACTCGTCCCAGCTATATTCTCATTTCCTAAAGAGAACAGTGAAAGAAAGGGTGAGCTCAACTAGCCCAGTAAGAAATATTATGACTAAGATAATGCAGAATAAATTATCATTAGCCTCCAACAATGTTAAACCGATAAAATACAATAGACATCAAGTTTAATCTGCAATGAATAAGCAATCCATTAAAAGAGTCAAGTAGAGAATAGAATCTACTATCTTTTATGATTTAAAAGTTTTTCATCACTTTTATCACGAGATTCATTTCAATAAATAATCCGCATCATTAAATCATCCCCACTACTATGTGCCAAGGATATTCTTTAGTATCACGACCACGAATTATCCATGCACTACGGGCCAAAGATAATCGTGTTTTCATCAATGGTCCATGATCATGCCATAAAATAATTCATCTTTGCTCCCTTGGCCGAAAAAGAATCCATAGCAATAATCATACTAAAAAAGCGCCCATCAATGCACTACGGGCCAATGAGGACTTTTAATTTTACATCATTTGTAACATTACGGCCATGATTACACCGAATAATCCTCGGTCATAATCATACCAAGTCCATCTATGCTTCTGTGCCACAGATGACTTTCAACATAACATAAACATGATGATGATGACAATGATATAAGAATTCAATTAAACAAGTTCAAGAATTAATTTGTCCAGGAACCAATAACGTCCAAATTGTTAACATGATACTTCTTTGTAGAGTAAAATTCAAGAATGATCAGAAGAATATTTCCATGAAAAGATACTGGATGAAGCGCAAATATCAAGGATATTTCACTAATTTCATGGAGTATAGAAGTCAAAATTTTAATCAACCGAGTATAATACCGAATGGAATACCAAATGATATCACCATGCATGCAGATTGCGCGCAGACAAAGTTATTCCAATGTAATAATAATAACGGAACCAGTCGGTGAAATTCACAATCGATTGCAGGATGTTCCAATGTAATAATAAATGCGAATAATAAATGATGGAACCGGTCGACGATATAGATAGACATGTATGTGATATTCCGGCGTAATAATAAAGATTTAAATAATAAAATGGAACCAATCCACAGATATAGATGTATACATGATATTAATGTAATAATAAAGATGTAATAATAGAAGAATGTCACCAAGTATAGGGTATTCAGATATAAAAGTTATTCCAATGTAATAATAAGAAATGGAATAACTATAGTTCTCTTCATGAATATAAAAGAATAATATCCCTTACCGTAAAATAATACTTGATATAAGAGTAGTGAAGTAGCAGAAAACTTTTCTTCTATCTCTCTATAGTTTCTCTCTCTAGAGTTCAGTGAATTCGTAAGAAAATAATGAAGGAATGAGCTTCTATTTATAGGAAAATGGAATGCATAGTAACTAATCCATGAACGGTCCAAATTGATTTATTTTAATCTGACGGTCCAAATTTAAAGAAAAATCTTTTAAATAAAATATAATATATTCTATTTATATAAAAAGATTTTTACTATGCAATCACTATGCGGGCACTATGCAAACACTATGCATAATAAAATATAATGTATTCCATTTATAGAATAACTTTAATAAAGTATTCTATTTTACATAAAAAGATTTTACTATGCAAAATACTATGCATAATAGAATATAATATATTCTATTTATAAAATAACTTTAATAAAGTATTCATTTTATATAAAAAGATGTTTCTATTTTATTATGTTAATAATACTGAATAAAACAAAACTTCTAAATCAACAATAATTGAATCAAATAATGTGAGATACTATGCAAAGAACTATTGTAGCAATAATTGAACAAAACCGAGTGACTTCTCACATAAATATCAATAATCAATACCGTAGTGCTACTATGCAACAACGCCAGACATCGTATTTCTTTTACTACCGAGTAGTTCAACAATATCAACGGTAAAACTTCCGCAGTTATTTTCAATAAAATATTTTTATCGTTTTCTCAATCCGATAATAATTTCGATTTGTAGGGTCCAATTAATGATTGTGTCGTCGCATTTAATATTTCGCTTAAAACGAATTTTCCCCGACCAATCGAATATAATATGACAACTTGCATACTTTGCAAAATTTATAAATAATACCCACAACTATAACATTATCTCAAATTCACACCATAATATAAAAAAATTATTTCGAGAAAATTAATTCTTTATTCATAAAATCTGGAGTTTCACAATATTCACGTATTTCCTTAATCCTGAATAATTCACCTAAATCCTTCACAGAATTTTGAAATCCTCAAAATTCTATCTTAAAAATATCAAACGCATACACTTATTTTCTGTCTAGGTTCTAATACTGAACCTTAAATCAATTAATAAAAAATTTCAAAATTCTCGAGTTGTCACATTCGCCCCTTCTTCTAAAAATTTCGTCCCCGAAATTTACCTTACACCTTACACCATACAGCTTACACCATTCACACACATACATACACAGCATCACATGCTACTCAATACACCACTCACAAGAGTAAAAGTTTTCAAATTGTGCTGAGGAGTCATATAGACTATTTGTCTGTCATTTTCCCAAAGGTTTTATTGAAATTCATCCGCAAACCGTCATAACTTACAGACACAAAGGGTGATTAGCCCGATATGTCCTGTACTGGCCATGTACTGATTTTATCTGTTTCTCTTCACTGCCATAGGCACAAAATTCTACCTCAGTCTTATTGGATTCCGCACCAAAACAATTTGGTTCGGGAAATTTCTTTCAATGAACACTTAGAGTTTTCATAAACTTTAGTCTAGCTGAATCAAATAGCATAGACCCATATCAATAATTCAATTCAATCGAATTATTAAAGTGTAACCAAACCCCGTTGGCAAATTAAATTTTTTGAAAATATTTTCAAGAATGACGTCATGATGATGCATCAGTATGAATGTCATTTGAGGATGCCGTCATTGTATGACTTTGTCATAACACATCATACAATAGTAGAACAACGATTTTAGATCAAATTCACACTAAGTATTCCTGTATTTACAACTCCATCAAATTTTTATCATCTCTGCACTAGGTTACATGGTACATGAGTGATAAATAAATAAAAAATTGATATTTCAAATCATTTGCGTCTAGCTGAAATAAGTAGCATAGACTATACTTTAAACCGTTTCAAAAATGATTACGAGTCTACATTTTTTTTTAAAATCACATAGTGCGTATTTAGCTTGATGTCAAAATTTTGAATTCTAGCATAGCTAGGAGTTTCGGAAAACTTATGTCTCCACTAATAATCATTTGCTTAACAATCTATCTGTTCCTATTATTCGCAATACTGCATTCACACTTAGTTCTACCCAGTTCTTTAAAGTTAAGAACTCGTACTTAATCTTATATCCTCTACCTATGACATATCTATCAGTTATACACATGAGAAAGGAATCACCCTCTTAACACGCATATAACAAATAGCGCGACACAAACATTTCAATGATTATCATTGTCAGAACTAAGTAGTTTTTACACCAAGTACAATTCCCCGCCCACACAAGGAATCATACAACTCAGCGGCTGACACGAGTCCTCAATTGAATCCTCACATACCACTAACACCCTTCTCAATACGAATTTCATTCAACTCGTATTCATAATCCTTTCCTGTATCTGTACCAATTCATAGTACAACTGACACCCAGTAATTGGCTGTAAACAGTTCAATCATTAGATTGATCCTTCTTCATACTATAACCTTATAATCTGATCACGGAGTGATCTCATCGTATATATTACGATTCATTTCTATGTCTTGATCGTTTTATTTTACGATCTTCTATCACTGCACTTTTAGTCTTTTAGACTCTATCTATTCATCACTACTATTCAACTTTATTATCAGAGTTAGGGAACTCTGTATCTTATAACTCGCCGAGATTCGTCTTTGAATCTTACCGACCAACTAACTCTATGTGAGTTAGTACTTATCCTAATCACTACGGTTATTGGTCTCAGGTATTCCTACCTAAGCTTCATAACCAACAGCTCTGATACCAACTGTGAGGGCCCCGAATCCAGGTCCTAATTCACCTCGGCTCCGGTTCGATCATTCTATACAACTATTACTATTTACGAAAGATATAAACATAAATTGTTTATACATTACATTACACACTATTCCCCAAGGTCGAGTAACCTTTACTTATACATAATTCATAACTTTTCTAACATATAACAACATTAATATCATACAATAAAAATCTAACTACACGTGTCTACTAAAGCTGGAACTGTCTTGGACCTTTCCTTATATCCGACGTATTCGCCTTAATCTGCAATGTTTAATCATGATATAGCAAGGGTGAGCATAAGGATTGCCCAGCAAGTTTAAGTTCAATAATATAACGATATATCATGATTGAAATGATTTGAATAATTTGCTGGCTATAATTCAACAATATAATTGTGAACTTGCAGGAACAAATTTATGACTGAACAAGTATTATACATGAATAAATATATCTGAACCAACTGGTAATGAAGGTGATCAGCCTTTCATACCTAACTTATACATGCAATATTTACAGAGTACAATTCATGGCAACCAGCAATGATTAACCATAAGCTTATCCGAATGAAACACTCTTAGTAGAGTTAAGTAAAAACAAACTTGCCTGAACCGTTGATTACCGCTACGCAATTTATATCGCCTTGTCCGAAGACTTAATATTAGTAATATAGATCTCCAATATTAGAATAATATCATCACAATATAATACTATTATAGATATAGATATACATAGAATAACCTAAACACATAACACATAACCCTATCGATTACATAACATAAATCGGACTCATTAAGATCGTGTCAAACTATTTCAATCGACTTGAGTTAAATTAAAGTTCTAACGTCCCGACGGTCTAGTCAGACAATTCTTCGAGTGTAAGTTCAATTAAACTCTTCCTAAACACTTAACAATATCTTAACCAATTTTCTAAGCGGTCAAAATAATTTTCATAGACTTATAATAATTTTCAGATAATTATTACCATTTATCGTGTATTTTCAATCATTAAAATCATATTTAAATGAATTAAATACCACATAATTCTTTTATCATTAATATTTATTTATCATCAAATATTAATGAAATACATGTCATAATATTATAATATATTTATAATATCATTAAGTATTTTTAATACTTTAAAATTATATTTATATGATTTTTAATCACTTAAATTCATTATCCGATAATTGCTTTTAATATTAAAATATTAATATTTTCATGACAAAATATCAAAAGTTATATTTTATAACTTAAAATATTTTTATAACACTTAAATCATTTTTATATGATTTATAAAATATTAATTCTATTTTTCCTTAATTTATTTAATATAGTTATTAAATAAACTAATTATCATTAATATTGATTAATTAATGAAATTCATCACAAAATATTAAAAGTCACTAAAAATAACTTAAAATATTTTCTTTTACCATGATATTATTTTTCATGATTTTTCATGTATTTAAATCATTTATTTAATATTATAATTAAATAAATTAAATACCATTTATATTCCAAAATATTAAATATTTATGAAATATACTCTAAATAATTAAAAACTATTTTTCGTAATTTAAAATAATTTTTCGTAATTTATTTTATATTTTTATAATTAAAACCATTTTTATCTATTTTTAAATAATTTTCGTAAATTAATAATTAATTTCTTAATTAAACTGTCATAAAGGGGCCTATAATGGCGGCATCTGGCCGCTATAGGTGTTCTTGGTACATTTCTTCATCAACCTAGAAACTCATGTCAGTCATCGAGGGACTTAGTTTGACCACATTTAAATTAGTGTTCTTGATGTTGTCTTGGTACCTAATGGTGTTAGGATGGTAGTATGGATGTAATATTACAACCACAACCAATATTCATCGTCATAACATATCATAATCGAGAGATTCAAGCCATCAAAGTCTTGTCAGAGACTGTTCTTCATTTTCTGGGTTACCCAGAAATGAAGAACAGCTCTCAGTGCCTATTTTGAATCCTTGTAGTTTGTATCATGGGTCTATATTGTATGATCTATCGGTTCATATATGTAGTCCACATGTCAAAGTTCAACAACAAATCATCATATTAACTTAACAACATCTAAACCGTAAGATCTAAGCCGGTCAAAAGCTTGTCAGAGATCCGGTTCTTGAAGATCTGGGTTACCCAGATTCTTCATCCGGCGAGTTGGTCAACGCTATTTTGACCAAGGATTTCTACGATCCTGTTACGGATTTTGGTGATCTAAAGGCATGAGTATGTAGTCCTTATGTCAGGCTACAACATCTAACAAACAACATGACCAAAAACATAAAACACAAGCAAGATCCGAAGGCTAGACATCTTGTCAGACACTGTTGGGAAATCTGGGTTACCCAGATTCACATTTCCGCGGTCGGTCAACGTGTTTTGACCGTCTGTATCTTTCAATATACACGTGATTTGGACTTGATACAAGTACCAGATCAAAGACCATACAACATACTACACGTTCCAACAGTTAAAACACAAATACAAATAACAAACACCAATTTATGAGGTCTGACATTTGACTGTCAGACACTAATTTTCCAGATTTCCAAATTTGAGAAATCTATAAATTCGAGCATCAAGATGATATGGATCTGAGTTTTGACAACTTAGATCATCAAATGACACTCTAATACACAACTTAAAACAATAAATTACATCATCTAACAAGATCTAGCGAATTAGGGTTCATATCACTTTGAAGCTTTGATCTTTAATTCTGACTTTTGGATCCTGTTCTTTGAAAGCTAATAACTGATATTGGCTTTGTTTATCACTCCCTCTCACTCTAAATCTCGAATTTCTAGAGAGAGAAAGTGTTGGACAAGAATGAGAAAAATGGTTGGTTTTCTCTCTCCCTTTAATCTATATAATTACTTATATGTAATGAAATGGCTGAGCTCTAGCTGTTGGATTGCTGTGAAATAAGTCATAAGCTAGGGCTAGGGTAGTTCACCAACTCAAATAGGGCAACTCTTGCAAGTTATGTTCAATAATACAACAAAGGGCACTTTGGTTATTTTATATTTAATTTTAATGGCACTTTAGTAAATGGCCAAACTCTTAGGGTTTAGGGTTTGGATTTTGGATTTAGGGTTTGGACCATTTTAGGGTTTAGGATTTGGAACATTTAGGGTTTGTAATTTAATTTCTAAAATTTCCAATTTAGGTTTTCAAAAATAAAAAATTAATATTTCTAAATTATAATTAGAATTTTCTAATTATATTAAAATTTCTTAATCACAGATTAAATCTTGCTAATTAGGATTAACATTTCTTAATTAAAATCGCTAATTTAGCAATTAGGGTTGTAATTGGTCATTAGGGTTTATAATTCCCTGAATTAGGGTTTCTAATAGAAAAATAATTTTCTAATTTAAATTTTCGTAATTAGATTAGGGTTTGCTAATTACTTAATCTTGAAAATTAGGATTAGGGTTTCCTAATTAACATTACAACTTTTAAATTAACACTTAGGTCTTCCCCAATTATAAATTAGGGTTTCAAATCCATAATTAGGGTTTCAAATTTAGAATTAGGGTTTTGTAACCAATTTGTTAAGATTAAACCTAATTAATCCTATAGTTATTTACAATTACGCCATTAAGTTCCCGATTTAGGGTTTCAAATCCCGAATTAGGGTTTTGGATTCCCGGAACTGAAATTAGGGTTTCCAGAACCGGTTTCTAGGGTTTCTTATTAATCACTAGGGTTTTCTAACCGAACGTTGATGTTCTTAATATATACTTAGGGCTTGTTACAGATATCGTTTATCTAGTCAACCCTTGACCCTTAACCACATATTATACACATATACACAGAATATATTCACGTATTTCCTTAATCCTGAATAATTCACCTAAATCCTTAACAGAATTTTGAAATCCTCAAAATTATATCTTAAAAATATCAAACGCATACACTTATTTTCTGTCTAGGTTCTAATACTGAACCTTAAATCAATTACTAAAAATTTTTAAAAAAATTTAAATTCTCGGGTTGTCACACCACCAGCGGTCTATATTGATCTACTATTATATCTTCAAGCAATGGTCTGAAAAATTAGCACATCTCCTCACGGAATAATATTGTACCCAAAAATGATTTGGACCGAAAAGAAATATATCTTACGGGTGAATAGTATCCCGTGAATAGTAACTCGTGAATAGTAACTCGTGAATAGTACTCCGACACGAAAAGTGTCCCGAATAACCGATTGAACAATATAACCTCCTGACATCAATTATACTAACACATATAAGTCCAACATAATGGAACTATAAAATTCATCTTTAATCAACACGAAGTTATTCATCATTAATATTATAATTCACAATATTTAACAACAAGGTCGTTCCCAGGAAAGAGGGGGCTTTTCGATAAGGATTCTCCTTATTGGCGCGCAATTAGGTGACCAAACCTCTCCTTGACAGAACTTTTAGACATTGTCAATATTGTAAATAATAATATGAACAACTTTTTCGTCTCAATTATTGATTTAATAATATACCATATTATGCAAATGATACTGTAACAATAATTGAATCAATAATATGAGAGATATGATGCAGCAATTACTGTAGCAATAATTGAGTATAACTGAATGACTTCTCACGAAAGCATCAATAATTAATACGTGTGCTACTCTTATGCGACCACGCCAGTATTCTTTATTTCTTTACTACTTAGGGTAGTTCAGCGGTTTTAACGGTAACACCTCCGCCATTATTTTTATAGAAAGATAATTTTGTCGCTTTTCTAACTACGACAATACTTCCGTTATGGGGTCCATGAATGATTGTGTCGTCATCACGAATATTCCCTGTTAAAACGAATATTCCCCACCAATCGAATATTATATAACCACTTGCTTACTTTTGCAAAATTTATAAATATTACCAACAACTATAACATTATATCAAATCCACACCATAATATTCAAAAATATATTTCGAGAAAATTATTCTTTATTCATAAAAGTTGTGGTCTTACATTTTATATATTATTAAATCAATAATTGAGACGACGAAGTTATTAATATTATTAATTACAATATTAATGATGTCTAGAAGTTTCGCTTAATGAGAGGTTTGGTCACCTAATTACGCCAATAGGAGAAATCCTTATCGAAAGCCCGCTTCTTTCACAGGAACAAACACGGTCGATTAATATTGTGAATTATAATAAAGGTGATAAGTTTTGTTTTATTATTATTATTAATATAATAAAATGAAAAAGTTTTTTATATAAAACAAAATACTTTTATAAAGTTATTTGTTTTATTAGACAATAATTAGAATATATTATATTATATTATGCATAGTATTTTGCATAGTAAAATCTTTTTATATAAAATAGAATACTTTTATAAAGTTATTTGTTTTATTAGACTATAAATAGAATATATTATATTCTATTATGCATAGTGTTTTGCATAGTAAAATCTTTTTATATAAAGCAGAATACTTTTATAAAGTTATTTGTTTTATTAGATTATAAATAGAATATATTATATTTTATTATGCATAGTGTTGCATAGTGTTTTGCATAGTAAAATCTTTTATATAAAACATAATACTTTTATAAAGTTATTCGTTTCCTTAGATTATAAATAGAATATATTATATTTTATTTAAAAGATTTTGTTTTATTAGAATATTTTATTATACTTCATAGTAAAGCAATCTGGACCGTCCGTTTAAAAGTAAATCAATCTAGACCGTTTATGAATTAGTTACTATTCAGTCCATTCTCCTATAAATAGAAGCTCATTCCTTCATAATTTCTTACGAATTCACTGAAACTCTAGAGAGAGAAACTATAGAGAGAATTCTTCTTCTATAATCTTGAGCGTATTTCTTTAGTTTAAGAAACTTTGAGCGTAGAAAACAGTATAAGTTTTCTTCAAAAATATCTTCGCCCTACCAGTCGGAATACTCTTCTTTCTAAGGTAAGGGATATTATTTATTGTACTTGTAAGGGTTATTATTTCTTTTGTATTCATGAAGAGAACTTCTTTTATTCCATTCTTTATTATTCTGTTGGAATAACCTGTATACGCGGGCTACCCTATACTTGGTGAAATAATTCTGTTATTCCATTCTTTATCATTATGTTGGAATAACCTGTCTATGCGAAGTATCGCATACATGGTGAAATTCTTATGTTATTCCATTCTTTTTTATTATGTTGGAATAACCTGTCTATGTGAAGTACCGCATACATGGTGAAATTCTTCTATTATTCCATTCTTTATTATTCTGTTGGAACATCATGTCTGTGCTTTACGCATGACCTGGTTCCATTATTTATTATTCTGTTGGAACATCATGTCTGTGCGTTTACGTGTGCATGACCTGGTTCCGTTATTTATTATTCTGTTGGAATATCCTGTTTGTGCGTTTACGCATGACCTGGTTCCATTATTTATTATTCTTTTGGAATAACCTGTCTATGCGGTCTATCGTATGCCTGGTGATTTCTTTTGTTATTCCATTCTTTATTATACTTAGTTGGTTAAAGCTTTGACTTCTATACTCTATGAAATTAGTGGAATATCCTTGATATTTGCGCTTCATCCAGTATCTTTTCATGGAAATATTCTTCTGAGCATTCTTGAATTTTACTCTATAAAGAAGTATCATGTTGAAAATTTGGACGTTATTAGTTCCTGGATAAATTAATTCTTGAACTTGTTTTATTGAATTATTATGTCATTGTCATCATCCTCATGTTTATATTATGTTGAAAGTCATCTGTGGCCTGTAGTGCATAGATGGACTTGGTATGATTATGACCAGGGATTATTTGGTATAATCATGACCGTAATGTTACAAATGATGTGGAAAAAGTCCTCATAGGCCCGTAGTGCATTGATGGACAGTTTTTGGTATGATTATGGCTATGGATTCTCTTCGGCCAAGAGTGCAAAGATGATTTGTTTTATGACATGATCGGGAATAGTTGATGAAAACATGATTATCTTTAGCCCAGTAGTGCATGGATAATTCGTGGTCGTGATACTAAAGAATATCATTGGCACGTAGTGCAGGGGGATGATTTGATGATGTGGATTATTTATTAAAATTTGAGTTTCAAATGATAAAAGTGATGAAAACCCTTTTAAATCATAGAAGATAGTAGATTTTATTCTCTACTTGACTCTTCTAATGGATTGCTTGTTCCGCTGCAGTTAAACTTGATGTTGTTATATTGTATCAGTTTAACACTATTGAAGGCTAACGATAATTTATTTTGCATTATCTTAGTCATAATATTTCTTACTGGGCTAGTTGAGCTCACCCTATTTTCTTTCATTGTTCTCTTCAGGAAATGAGAACGTAGCAGGGACTAGTCGAGGAACGGAGTGACGGTCCAGATGATAGCATTAGTAGTCCTCACTATTCTATGAAATAGTGTGATAATAAATGTAATAAGATTGAATTTGAGTGTGGATATTGTCTAGATGAAAATATTCGTGTTAAAACTCTCAGATATGTTTTGTCGTATTTTGAGTTTGAATACTGTCTAGAAGATAATATTTGTATTAAAACTCACAGCTCATGTTGTATAATTAAGTTATTATTTGAATTTTGTACCATGTATTTGGCGACTCAAGATGGGTGATGTATACCTATTTTGGGGGCGTCACAGTTGGTATCAGAGCTTAGGGATATGATCCCTGGATAAGATGTGAGACAAGAACTAGGAGGGGAGAGACGGGAAATTCCTTCGCTAGTATGACCTACCTAAGTTTATTTGGTATTTAATTGGTCGGTCAAAGTATAGGAATAATATGTGATATGTTAATTAACCCTTGTTTTGTGGCAGTATTTGAAAATGACATCCGAGAATGTTGAGAATAGCAATGGAGCACAGGAGACCGTTGAGTCTACACATATCAATAATCAGGATAATGTGCATCAGGAAGGCGACAATCCTCAGGCAAACAACAACAATGACCAAGTGATGAACGATGGAATGTTCAGAGGCTTTATGCAATTCATGCAACAACAGGTAAGAGAGACTCCTGTTCAAAATATAGGTGGAAATAATGGCAACCCACGGTCGGTCACCGCTAAGCAGTTCAAGGAGCTGGGACCACCGGAGTTTTTGGGAAAGCCAAAACCACTTAAGGCGGAGATGTGGTTAAAGTAGATCACCAAGATATTTGATGTCTTGGGATGCTCAGAGGAGCAAAAGGTTCCTTTTGCCACCTTTTTATATTGCGTGAAGAGGCGATTCTTTGGTGGGAATCAGAAACGCATTACCTGCATCGACGCTTTCAAGATGTCTTGGGAGAAGTTTCAAGAGTTATTCAACGACAAGTACTTTCCCGAAAGTATTCGTCACATGAAGGAGGTGGAGTTTATCAAGTTGGAGCAAAATAATATGATCGTGCCGCAATACGAGGCTAAATTTGCAGAGTTATCTCGGTTTGCATTCCATTTGGTCGATAATGAGGATGTCCCAGACAAGCCAAAGCCGGTAGTTTAAGAGAGAGCATTTTTTTTCGTGACAAGGAACCTGAATAAAATTATCACGGTTAAGTTAATCATAAACTCTTGCGAAGTCTATACCGTGTTAGATACCGGTTCTACTCACTCTTTTATTTCACCTAGTTGTGTTCAATGTTTGAATTTAACTCCGGAGAAGTTAGACTTTGATTTATCTGTTGAAACTCAGTTGGGAGAAACCTTCGTTACCACCACTATTTATAAATCTTGTTTGATTCAAATCAACACTTTCACGTTACCTGTCGATCTTATCTCTTTGAGAATACTTGCATTTGATGTGATTTTAGGAATCGATTGGTTAACTACTCATCATAATTTTAGTAAGGTTGTTAGCTTTCATATTCCTAACCAACCTGTTATGCGAATTCAAGCAACCAAACCACTAAAGTCAATCATTGTCATATCAAGCCATAAGTAAAGAGCCCCGGTCCTTTCGTTGTTGACTTCTTTGTGTGGAATGCACCAAAGCCAGACTTTCCGCAGGGGATGTTGTGAATAACGGTGGCAAGTTGATAGGTATCAATGTGACGTGTTATCCAAGTCTTGGATGAGAGTCATAGTTGTGAATGATATTTCTATTGTTAATAAATTTTCTGACGTATTCTTGAAGACTTCTTAGCCTACCCCTAGAGCGTGAAATCGAATTTTGTATTGACCCCAGTACAAAACCCCATTTCTTCAACCCTTAAATATTTTTTCAACTAAAACGAACGTAACATGCGCCAAAGACGTTGGCTCGATCTGTTGAAGATTACGATTGTGAGACCCCAGATTTTATGAATAAAGATTTAATTTTCTAGAAATATTTTTTTTGAATATTATGGTGTGGATTTGAGATAGTGTTATAGTTGTGGGTAGTATTTATAAATTTTGAAAAGTATGCAAGTTGTTGTATAATATTCGATTGGTCGGGGAATATTCTTTTTGTCGGGGAATATCCTTACGACGGTACAATCATTGGTGGACCCCACAACGAAATTATTGTCGGATTGAGAAAACGACAACAAATATTTTTTATTAAAATAACAACGGAATTTTTACCGTTAACTGTTGAAACACCCGGTGTTAAAAGTAAAGTAATACGCGTGGTTGCATAGTAGCACACGGTATTGATTATTGATGCTTACGTGAGAAGTCACTCAGTTTTGTTTTATTAGTATTATTAATGTAATAAAATAGAAAAGCTTTTTATATAAAACAGAATACTTTTATAAAGTTATTCGTTTTATTAGACTATAAATAGAATATATTATATTTTATTATGCATAGTGTTTTGCATACTAATATCTTTCTATATAAAATAGAATACTTTTATAAAGTTATTTGTTTTATTAGACAATAATTAGAATATATTATATTTTATTATGCATAGTGTTGCATAGTGCCTGTATAGTGTTTTGCATAGTAAAATCTTTTTATATAAAACAGAATACTTTTATAAATTTATTCGTTTTATTAGATTATAAATAGAATATATTATATTTTATTTAAAAGAATTTGCTTTAAATATGGACCGTCCGATTAAAAGTAAATCAATTTAGACCGTTCATGAATTAGTTACTATACAGTACATTCTCCTACAAATAGAAGCTCATTCCTTCATTATTTCTTACGAATTCACTGAAACTCTAGAGAGAGAAACTATAGAGAGAAAGAAGAAAAGTGTTATGCTACTTCACTACTCCTATATCCAGTACTCTTCTTTATAAAGTAAGGGATATTATTTGTTGTACTCGTAAGGGGTATTATTTCTTTTGTATTCATAAAGAGAACTTCTGTTATTCCATTCTTTATTATTCTGTTGGAATAAACTGTATACGCAGGCTACTCTACACTTGGTGAAATTCTTCTATTATTCCATTCCTTATTATTATGTTGGAATAACTTGTCTATGCGAAGTACCGCATACATGGTGAAATTCTTCTGTTATTCCATTCCTTATTATTATGTTGGAATAACTTTGTCTATCTGCAATACCGCATACATGGTGAAATTCTTCTGTTATTCCATTCCTTATTATTATGTTGGAAAATAACCTGTCTATGCGAAGTACTGCATACATGGTGAAATTCTTCTATTATTCCATTCTTTACTATTTTGTCGGAATATCATGTTTGTGCATTTTACGCATGACCTGGTTCCATTCTTCATTATTTTATCGAAATATCCTGTCTGTGCGTTTACGCATGACCTGGTTCCATTATTTATTATTCTGTTGGAATATCCTATCTGTGTGTTTACGCATGATCTGGTTCCATTATTTATTATTCTATTGGGAATAACCTGTCTGTGCGGTCTATCGCATGCATGGTGAATTCTTCTGTTATTCCATTCTTTATTATTCTATTGGAATAACTTTGTCATGTGGATTACCACATGCATGGTGAATGATCCTTGGTATTCATTCCTTATTAAATTGTGGAAATGATCTGTCTACGTGGATTACCGCATGGCGGACAAAAATCCATTTTCAGTTTCATATATTCTATTATACTCAGTTGATTAAAGTTGTAGCTTCTATACTCTATGAAATTAGTGGAATATCCTTGCTATTTGCGCTTCATCCAGTATCTTTTCATAGAAATATTCTTCTGAGCATTCTTGAATTTTTACTCCACAAAGCAGTATCATGTTGACAATTTGGACGTTATTGGTTCCTGGATAAATTAATTCTTGAACTTGTTTTATTGAATTATTATGTCATTGTCATCATCCTCGTGTTTATATTATGTTGAAAGTCATCTGTGGCCTTTTGTAGTGCATAGATGGACTTGGTATGATTATGACCGAGAATTATTCGGTATAATCATAATTAGTAATGTTACAAATGATGTGAAAAAAGTCTTCATTGGCCCGTAGTGCATTGATGGACAGTTTTTGGAATGATTATAACTATGGATTCTCTTCGGCCAAGGGTGCAAAGATGAATTATTTTATGGCATGATCAGGACCGTTGATGAAAATATGATTATCTTTGGCCTGTAGTGCATTAATAATTCGTGGTCATGATACTAAAGAATATCCTTGGCCTGTAGTGCAGGGATGATTTGATGATGTGGATTATTTATTAAGTCGAGTGAGTCGGTGATAAAAGTGATGAAAAACCTTTTAAATCATAGAAGATAGTAGATTTTATTCTCTACTTGACTCTTCTAATGGATTGCTTGTTTCGTTGCCGTTAAAGTTGATGTTTGTTATATTGTATCAGTTTAACACTGTTGAAGGCTAACGATAATTTATTCTGCATTATCTTAGCCATAATATTTTTTACTGGGCTAGTTGAGCTCACCCTTTTTGTTTTTATTGTTCTCTTCAGGAAATGAGAACGTAGCAGGGACTAGTCAGGGAACGGAGTGACGGTCCAGATGATAGCATTAGTAGTCCTCACTATTCTATGAAATAGTGTGATAAAAAATGTAATAAGATTGAATTTGAATGTAGATATTGTCAAGATGACAATATTCGTGTTAAAACTCTCAGATTATGTTTTGTCATATTTTGAGTTTGAATACTGTATAGAAGACAATATTTTTATTAAAACTCACAGCTCATGTTGTATAATTAAGTTTGTATTTGAATTTTGTACCATGTATTTGGCGACTCAAGATGGGTGATGTATACCTATTTTGGAGGCGTCACAGTTGGTATCAAAGCTTAGGGATATGATCCCTGGCTAAGATGTGAGACTAGAACTATGAGGGGAGAGACGGGGAATTCCTTCGCTAGTATGACCTACCTAAGTTTAATTGGTATTTAATTGGTCGGTCAGAGTATTGGGATAATATGTGATATGTTAATTAACCCTTGTTTTGTAGCATTTTTTGAAAATGACATCCGAGAATGTTGAGAATTGCAATGAAGCACATGAGACCGTGGAGACACATCTAATCACCAACCAAGATAATTTGATTAGAGATATCCATGTGCTTATTGAGGAATTAAAAGTTGCACTCAAGCTAGTCGCAAAGGTAGCAACTAAGAGTGAGGAAGAAGAGGAACCTGAGGAGGATTTATTAGAATAACTTATTAATCAAAATGTAGAATTGCAAAATCGTATTCATGAGTTAGAAGAGCAGGCTGAAAAATGGAAGGCGGTCGTGGAGCAAAGGAATGTAACAATTCAAAATTGTATTACACGATGTGCGATATTTGAACAGAGCGCTCTTTAGCGAGTATATACGATATTAAAGTGGAATCGAGAATTCAAATGTCAAGGAAGCATTTGAAAGAAGAAACAATCGACGAGTGAGAATGAAAGATGCATGGGTAAAAGCCACACGATGCGTTGATATTGTGGAAAGAGAACTCCAATCCAAGAAAGCTAAAATAGATGATATGTATTTCTCTTTTTCGACAGCAATTGGGAGAACCCAGCATCGAGTTTTGAATTACCCTATACATTGCGGTCAATCCCAATTCGATATGGATCGAAGGTTAATGATTCAGATCATGGAGCAGGAGTACGACGAATCAGTTGAGGGTGGAATATGCCTGCGAAAGTCAATTCCAGTTGTAATGATGACACCAAAGACTGTCCCGAGCAAGTCAAATTCAGTAGTTTAAGGGAGAGCGTTTTTCGTGATGAGGAATCAAACGAAGTTATCACAGGTTAGTTAATTATAAATTCTTGCGAAGTCTATACCTTATTAGATACCGGTTCTACCCATTCTTTTATCTCTCTTGCTTGCGCTCAACGTTTAAATTTAACTTCAGAGAAATTAGACTTTGACTTATTGGTTGAAACTTCGTTAGGAGAAACCTTCATTTCATGTGTTATCCAAGTCTTGGATGAGAGTCACAGTTTTGAATGATATTTCTATTGTTAATTTCTTGACGTATTCTTGAAGACTTCCTAGCCTACCCCTAGAGCGTGAAATCGAATTTTGTAATGACCCCAGTACAAAATCCATTTTTTAAACCTTTAAATATTTCTTCACCCAAAATGAACGTATTATGCGCCAAAGACGTTGGCTCGAGCTGTTGAAGATTACGATTATACCATTCAATATCATCGTGAAAAGCAAACGTGGTAGCTGACGCGTTGAGTAGAAGATCGTATGCGTTTACGAGTGTGATGTTGTTAACACAAAAACCCATTTCGTATAACTTACAAATGATGAAGATAGAGTTAAAGACTTTAAGGACCCACGTGGTGATATCAAATATACGAGTAGAATCGACTTTAATCGATAAAGTTAAAGTCGTGCAAGCTACATACTCAGAGCTGATGAATGTGAAGAAGAAGATTCAAGAGGGCGTTATTCTAGAAGCAAGAATCGACGAAGAGAGGAAATCTCAACCCTCGATTAATTGGCCCATTTGAAATCCTCGATGACGTAGGAACTGTGGCCTATAGACTCGTTTTACCGCTAAGTATGTTGCGTGTTCAGAACATTTTTTTTTGTGTATCGATGTTACGTAAATATGTGGACGACCCCAACCACATTATTAAATTAGAACTAAACGATATAGCAGAAGATTTAACGTATGAGGAGATACGTGTTAAAATCTTGGATAAGAAGGATCGTATTCAACACTCAAAGGTTATACCTCAAGAGTTAGAATTTGAAGTGAAGTCAAGGTATCCTCACCTGTTCGGCATACCAGGTACGTACGTAAATTTCGAGGGAAAAATTTAATAAGGAGGGGAGATTGTGAGACCCCAGATTTTATGAATAAATATTTAATTTTCTCGAAATATTTTTTTTGAATATTATGGTGTGGATTTGAGATAGTGTTATAGTTGTGGGTAGTATTTATAAATTTTGAAAAGTATGCAAGTTGTTGTATAATATTCGATTGGTCGGGAAATATTCTTTTTGTCGGGGAATATCCTTACGACGGTACAATCATTGGTGGACCCCACAACAAAATTATTATCGGATTGAGAAAATGACAAAAATATTTTTTATGAAAATAACGGCGGAAGTTTTACCGTTAACTGTTGAAACACGGTGTTAAAAGAAACAAGAATCTGGCGTGGTTGCATAGTAGCACACGGTATTGATTATTGATGCTTACGTGAGAAGTCACTCAGTTTTGTTTTATTAGTATTATTAATGTAATAAAACAGAAAAGCTTTTTATATAAAACAGAATACTTTTATAAAGTTATTCATTTTATTAGACTATAAATAGAATATATTATATTTCATTATACATAGTGTTTTGCATAGTAATATCTTTTTATATAAAAATGTAATACTTTTATAAAGTTATTTGTTTTATTTGATAATAATTAGAATATATTATATTTTATTATGCATAATGTTGCATAGTGTTGCATGATAGTATTTTGTATAGTAAAATCTTTTTATATAAAAATGTAATACTTTTATAAAGTTATTCGTTTTATTAGATTATAAAGTAGAATATATTATATTTTATTTAAAAGATTTTGCTTTAAATATGGACCGTCCGATTAAAAGTAAATCAATCTGGACCGTTCATGAATTAGTTACTATGCAGTCCATTCTCCTATAAATAGAAGCTCATTCCTTCATTATTTCTTACGAATTCATTGAAACTTTAGTGTAACGACCCCAAAATTCATACCATTTAAATCTCGACTTCGGTCGTTAACCATACATTAAATCTCTAATAAAACATCATTATTCGATATTAAAAACACTAAAATTGCGGAATAATTAAAACGTTTATACATTTCCTTCTTTCTTGCACTGAATCGTAACCTTTACATTACATCTCTTTGATTTAATCTTATATCATGAATCATTACAACAAAATGACTATACAAAGTCTTACATCATAACTAAATATCCATATACATTGGATAGCTCAACTTACAATTCAACATGTTACGTTCAAAATATGAAATACATTTCTCATAAAACATAAGTAATCTTCGTTAATATAGATCTCTATAACTCACTTAGCACATATCTTTACCTTAAAATCTTAACCTGCAAAAGTGGTTATTTGCAAGAGTGAACTCGACAGCCCAACAAAGTCTAACAGTTTTCATGCATCACATAGCACAAAATAACATGCTCGATATACATCTCATTAAAGTAACATGGCATACAAGCTTTTAATTCACATAGCAAATATAAAGATTGATTTCCTTACTCAACCATCATTACTTAGCCAAAACAATGCAGTCATATATTGACTTTAACATTTCATGATTTCAACATGTATAACATATCATGCAATTTAAAACAATTCATCAAGTCCACGTAGAAAATAGGAACTGAAAGACTTGTCTTGATCGTTGTTTATCAATAATAGTTTAACAGCTTACAGTTATCTGCACTTCACGTGCCCTACACAATTATATAATCATACACATTGAAAATCAAGAACACAGACACAGAGAACGTAAACATATATATATATATATATATATATAGATTTTAAAACATACCTTTTGTCGCTTTAGAAACCCTTGCTAATCATCGACAATATAAGAATTGGAACCATCTCTTGTTGTTGCTTCTCTCTTAAACTCTCTCTCTCTCAAATTCTACGTGATTTTCTTCTTAGCTTAGCAAACACTTAGAATGCGTAAACAAAACCACTTTGGTAACCAATCGTAAATGGCCATAATAAGCCGATTAAATAATATAAGTTACCAAATATAACGATAGGTTATAAATATATTTTATTCATTATTTTATTTATATAATTTATATAATATTTCAAAATTCAAAAAGAACTCCAAAAGCCATAAGGCTTCGTTTGGCAAAACTCTTTAAAATTAAAGAATTAATATATTTAAGCCTTGTTTGGCAAAATAAATTAAAACTACTTTAATTTATTTTAATAACTACTTATAATATAGTTATTTGTCACACTTCTAATTAATTAAATTTTCATACTTAATTTAATTAATACCAATAACAATTCATTGCATAATATAATAATTTATTTAATCATTATGAACCCTCTAACTTAATTATTAAATTAAATTAGATTACTATCTCAAAATAATTACTTTCCTTAACTCATTAATTATTTATTAAACAAATAAATAATCAAATCACATCAAATCAAATCAATTAAACAAATACTTATTCAATGATAAACACATCCATTAAATATTTATATAATTCAATAAATATTTAAATATTAATTAAAAATCTGGATTGTTACATCTAGAGAGAGAAACTATAGAGAGAAGGAAGAAAAATGTTCTGCTACTTCACTACTCCTATATCTAGTACTCTTCTTTACAAAGTAAGGGATATTATTTGTTGTACTCGTAAGGGGTATTATTTCTTTTGTATTCATGAAGAGAACTTCTATTATTTCATTCTTTATTATTCTGTTGGAATAACCTGTATACGCGGGCGACCCTATACTTGGTGAAATTCTTCTATTATTTCATTCCTTATTATTTTGTTGGAATAACCTGTTTATGCGAAGTACCGCATACATGGTGAAATTCTTCTGTTATTCCATTCCTTATTATTATGTTGGAATAACTCATCATGCAATCAATCTGTATACATGGTGAAATTCTTACATTATTCCATTCCTTATTATTATGTTGGAATAACTTTCGCCCATAATGGCAATCGCATACATGGTGAAATTCTTCTATTATTCCATTCTTTACTATTTTGTCGGAATATCCTGTCTGTGTGTTTTACGCATGACCTGGTTCCATTCTTTATTATTCTGTCAGAATATTCTGTCTGTGCGTTTACGCATAACCTGGTTCCATTATTTATTATTCTGTTGGACTATCATGTCTGTGCGTTTACGCATGATCTGATTCCATTATTTATTATTCTATTGGGAATAACATGTCTGTGCGGTCTATCGCATGCATGGTGAATTATTCTATTATTCCATTATTTATTATTCTATTGGAATAACCTATCTATTTGGATTACCACATGCATGGTGAATGATCCTTGGTATTCATTCCTTATTAAATTATGGAAATGATCTGTCTACGTGGATTACCGCATGGCGGACAAAAATCTATTTGCAGTTTCATATATTCTATAATACTCAGTTGATTAAAGTTTTGGCTTCTATACTCCATGAAATTAGTGGAATATCCTTGATATTTGCGCTTCATCCAGTATCTTTTCATGGAAATATTCTTCTGAGCATTCTTGAATTTTTACTCCACAAAGCAGTATCATGTTGACAATTTAGACGTTATTGGTTCCTGGATAAATTAATTCTTGAACTTGTTTTATTGAATTATTATTTCATTGTCATCATCCTCATGTTTATATTATGTTGGAAGTCATATGTGGCCTGTAGTGCATAGATGGACTTGGTATGATTATGACCAAGGATTATTCGGTATAATCATGACCGTAATGTTACAAATGATGTGAAAAAAGTCCTCATTGGCCGTAGTGCATTGATGGGCGCTTTTTGGTATGATTATAACTATGGATTCTCTTGACCAAGGGTGCAAAGATGAATTATTTTATGGCATGATCAGGACCGTTGATGAAAACACGATTATCTTTGGCCCGTAGTGCATGAATAATTCGTGGTCATGATACTAAAGAATATCATTGGCCTGTAGTGCATGGATAATTTGATGATCTGGATTATTTATTAAGCTGAGTCCCAGCGATAAAAGTGATGAAAAACCTTTTAAATCATAGAAGATAGTAGATTTTATTCTCTACTTGACTCTTCTAATGGATTGCTTGTTCATTCTTAGTTAAACTTGATGTTTGTTATATTGTATCGGTTTAACACTGTTAAAGGCTAACGATAATTTATTCTGCATTATCTTAGCCATAATATTTCTTACTGGGCTAGTTGAGCTCACCCTTTTTGCTTTCATTGTTCTCTTCAGGAAATGAGATTGTAGCAGGGACTAGTCAGGGAACGGAGTGACGGTCCAGATGATAACACTAGTAGTCCACACTATTCTATGACATAGTGTGATAATAAATGTAATAAGATTGAATTTGAGTGTAGATATTTTCTAGATGACAATATTCGTGTTAAAATTCTCAGATTATGTTTTATCATATTTTGAGTTTGAATACTGTCTAGAAGACAATATTTGTATTAAAACTCACAGCTCATGTTGTATAATTAGGTTTGTATTTGAATTCTGTACCATGTATTTGGCGACTCAAGATGGGTGATGTATACCTATTTTGGGGGCGTCACAACGATCGTACCATTCAATACCATCGTGAAAAAGCAAATGTGGTAGCTGACGCGTTGAGTAGAAGATCGTATGCGTTTACGGGTGTGAATATACGAACCTACGTGAAGATAACGAATATATGATTAGAACCGACTTTAGTCAATAATGTTAAAGCTGCTAAGGCTACATACTCAGAGCTGATGAATATGAAGAAGAAGGTTCAAGAGGGCGTTGTTTTAAAAGCAAGAGTTGTTTAAGAGAGCAAATCTCAACCCTCGACTTAATTGGCCCATTTGAAATCCTAGATCGAGTAGGAACTGTGGCTTATAAACTCGTTTTACCGCCAAGTATGTCGCGTGTTCATAAAGTTTTTAACGTATCGATGTTACGTAAATATGTGGACGACCCGAACCACATTATTAATTTAGAACCGGACGAGATAGCAGAAGATTTAACATATGAAGACGTACCTGTTAAAATCTTGAAATATATTTTACACTCAAAGGTTATACCTCAAGAGTTAGAATCTAACTAAGTGTCCTCATTTGTTCGGCATACCAGGTACGTATATAAATTTCGAGGGCAAAATTTCATAAGGAGGGGAGATTGTAAAATCCCAAATTTTACGAATAAATATTTAATTTTCTCGAATTTTTTTTAAAATTATGGTGTGGATTTGAGATAATGTTATAGTTGTGTGTAATATTTATAAAATTTTGAAAAGTATGCAAGTTGTTGTATAATATTCGATTGGTCGGGGAATATTCTTTTTGTCGGGGAATATCCGTAGCAGGGTACAATCATTGGTGGACGCCACAACGGAATTATTGTTGGATTGAGAAAACGACAAAAATATTTTTATGAAAAAAACGGCGGAAGTTTTATCGTTAAAACTGTTGAACTACTTCGGTAGTAAAAAGTACGATGTCTGGCGTGGTTGCACGGTATTGATTATTGATGCTTACGTGAGAAGTCACTCGGTTTTGTTCAATTATAACTGCGATAATTGTTGCATAGTATCTCACGTTATTTGATTCAATTATTGTCGATATTTTATATATTATTAAATCAATAATTGAGACGACGAAGTTATTAATATTATTATTTGCAATATTAACGATGTCTAGAAGTTCTGTCAAGGAGAGGTTTAGTCACCTAATTGCGCGCCAATAGGGAGAAATCCTTATTGAAAAGCCCCATCTTTCTTGGGAACGACCTGGTTGATTAATATTGTGAATTATAATAAAGGTGATAAGTTTTATTTTATTATTATTATTAATGTAATAAAACAGAAAAAGCTTTTTATATAAAACAAAATACTTTTATAAAGTTATTTGTTTTATTAGACAATAATTAGAATATATTATATTCTATTATGCATAGTATTTTACATAGTAAAATCTTTTTATATAAAAATGAATACTTTTATAAAGTTATTTGTTTTATTAGACTATAAATAGAATATATTATATTCTATTATGCATAGTATTTTGCATAGTAAAATCTTTTTATATAAAAGCAGAATACTTTTATAAAGTTATTTATTTTATTATATTATAAATAGAATATATTATATTTTATTATGCATAGTGTTGTATAGTGCTTGCATGGTATTTTACATAGTAAAATCTTTTTATATAAAAGCAGAATACTTTTATAAAGTTATTCGTTTTATTATATTATAAATAGAATATATTATATTTTATTTAAAAGATTTTATTTTATTAGAATATTTTATTATCTTTGCATAGTAAATCAAACTGGATAGTCAGTTTAAAAGTAAATCAATCAACTTTGTTTCATGAATTAGTTACTATTAGATCCATTCTCCTATAAATAGAAGCTCATTCCTTCATAATTTCTTACGAATTCACTGAAACTCTAGAGAGAGAAACTATAGAGAGAATTCTTTTTCTATAATCTTGAGCGTATTTCTTTAGAGTTTAAGAAGCTTTGAGCGTAGAAAACAGTATAAGTTTTCTTCAAGAATATCATCGCCCTACCAGTCGGAATACTCTTATTTCTAAGGTAAGGGATATTATTTGTTGTACTTGTAAGGGGTATTAATTCTTTTGTATTCATGAAGAGAACTTCTGTTATTCCATTCTTTATTATTCTGTTAGAATAACCTGTATACGCGGGCTAATCTATACTTGGTGAAATTATTCTATTATTCCATTCTTTATCATTATGTTGGAATAACCTGTCTATGCGAAGTATCGCATATATAGTGAAATTATTATGTTATTCCATTCTTTATTATTATGTTGGAATAACCTGTCTATGTGAAGTACCGCATACATGGTGAAATTCTTCTATTATTTCATTCTTTATTATTCTGTTGGAACATCCTGTCTGTGCTTTACGTATGACCTGGTTCCATTATTTATTATTCTGTTGGAACATCATATCTGTGCGTTTACGCATGACCTGGTTCCGTTATTTATTATTCTGTTGGAATATCATCTCTGTGCGTTTACGCATTACCTAGTTCCGTTATTTAATATTACATTGGAATATCGTATACGTGCATTTACGCATGACCGGTTCCGTTATTTATTATTACATTGGAATAACTTTTATTTATCGCGGTTTATCGCATGCCTGGTGATTTCTTTTGTTATTCCATTCTTTATTATACACAGTTGGTTAAAGCTTTGACTTCTATACTCCATGAAATTAGTGGAATATCCTTGATATTTGTGATTCATCCAGTATCTTTTCATGGAAATATTCTTCTGAGCATTCTTGAATTTTACTCTACAAAGAAGTATCATGTTGACAATTTGGACGTTATTAGTTCCTGGATAAATTAATTCTTGAACTTGTTTTATTGAATTATTATGTCATTGTCATCATCCTCATGTTTATATTATGTTTAAAGTCATCTGTGGCCTGTAGTGCATAGATGGACTTGGTATGATTATGACTAGGGATTATTCGGTATAATCATGATCGTAATGTTACAAATGATGTAGAAAAAATCCTTATTGGCCCGTAATGCATTGATGGACAGTTTTTGGAATGATTATGGCTATGGATTCTCTTCGGCCAAGGGTGCAAAGATGAATTTTTTTATGGCATGATCAGGAATAGTTGATGAAAACACGATTATCTTTGGCCGTAGTGCATGGATAATTCGTGGTCGTGATACTTAAAGAATATCCTTGGCACGTAGTGCGAGGATGATTTGATGATGTGGATTGTTTATTGTCGAGTCTCGTGATAAAAGTGATGAAAAACCTTTTAAATCATAGAAGATAGTAGATTTTATTCTCTACTTGACTCTTCTAATGGATTACTTGTTCATTTGCAGATTAAACTTGATGTTTGTTATATTGTATCGGTTTAACTTTGTTGAAGGCTAACGATAATTTATTTACGCATTATCTTAGTCATAATATTTCTTCTTGGGCTAGTTGAGCTCACCCTTTTGCTTTCATTGTTCTCTTGAGGAAATGAGAGCGTGGGTTGGGACTAGTCATGGAGCAGTGATGGTCCTAGATGGTGCATTAGTAGTCCTCACTATTACGTGAAATAGTGTAATGATAAATGTAATGAGGACTCCATTGAGTGTGGATATTGTTTAGATGACAATATTTGTATTAAAACTCATGACATATGTTTTGTCGTATTTTTTACGCATTGTTGTATAATTAAGTTGTATTTGAATTTATGTACCATGTATCCGCGACTCAAGATGGGTGATGTACACCTATTTTTGGGGCGTCACGGTTTAGTATCAAAGCTTAGGATATGATCCTGGTGAGATGTGAGATAAGAACTAGGAGGGGAGAGACGGGGAATTCCTTCGCTAGTATGACCTACCTAAGTTTATTTGGTATTTAATTGGTCGGTCAAAGTATATTGATAATATGTGACATGTTAATTAACCCTTATTTTGTGGCAGTGTTTGAAAATGGCAGCTGAAAATGTTAACAATGGAGTGAATGAGACCGTTGAGATACCTTTAATCACTAACCAGGTTAATGTGATGTCAGACGGAGAAGAAATTAGAGATATCTACGTGGTGAGTGAAGAACTAATAGTTGCACCCGAGCTAGTCGCAAAGGTTGCAGCTGAGAGTGAGGAAGAAGATGAAGAAAAGGAAGAAGAGGAACCTGAAGAGAATTTATTAGAAGAATTTTATGATCAAAATTTAGAATTACAAAATCGTGTTCATGAGTTAGAAGAAGCGGTGAAGAAGCGGCGAGTGGTCGTGGAGCAAAGAGATGTAATAATTCAAAATTATATTTACCAGATGTGCGATGCTTGAACAGAAGCATTCTTTGGCAGATTGTAAGATATTAGAGCTGGAATCTGAGAATGCTATGATCAAAGTTCTGATGAAAGAAGAAACAACTGAACGAAGGAGAATAGATGATGCATGGGTAAAAGTTGCACGACGCATAGATATTGTAGAAAAAGACGTCTGATCCAATAAGGCCAAAATAGATGAAATTGATTTTGCTTTTTGGACAACAATTGGGAGAATCCAACATCGAATTCGAAATTACCCTGTGCATAGCGGTCAACCCCAATTCGATATGGATCGGAGAGTAATTGTGACGCCCCAAAATAGGTATACATCACCTATTCTGAGTCGCCAAATACATGGTACTGAATACAAATACAACTAATAATACAACAATCGTGTAAAATACGATAAAATATATGCTGTGAGTTTTAATACAAACATTGTCATCTAGACAATATCCACACTCAAAATAAATCCTCAATACATTTATTAACACACTATTTCACAGAATAGTGAGGACTAATAATGCTATCCTCTAGACCGTCACTTCGTTCCCCGACTAGTCCCTGCTACGTTCTCATTTCCTGAAGAGAACAATGAAAGAAAAATGGGTGAGCTCAACTAGCCCAGTAAGAAATATTATGACTAAGATAATGCAGAATAAATTATTGTTAGCCTTTAACAGTGTTAAACTGATAAAATATAACAAATATCAAGTTTAACTACAGCGGAACAAGCAATCCATTAGAAGAGTCAAGTAGAGAATAAAATCTACTATCTTCTATGATTTAAAAGGTTTTTCATCACTTTTATCGGCGAGACTCAAACAATAAATAATCCACATCATCCACTTTTCTGACCAAGGATATTCATGTATTCATCAATGGTCATGATCATGCCAACAACTATCCATCAATGCACTACGGGCCAATGAGGACTTTTACCGCATCATTTATAACATTACGGTCATGATTATACCGATTAATCCCTAGTCATAATCATACCAAGTTCATCTATGCCCTACAGGCCATAGATGACTTTCAACAGAATATAAACAAGGGGATGATGACAATGATATAAGAATTCAATAAAAATAAGTTCAAGAATTAATTTATCCAGGAATCAATAACGTCCAAATTGTCAACATGATACTTCTTTGTAGAGTAAAATTCAAGAATGCTCAGAAGAATATTTCCATGAAAAGATACTGGATGAAGCGCAAATATCAAGGATATTCCACTAATTTCATGGAATATAGAAGCCAAAACTTTAACCAAATAAGTATAATAAAGAATGGAATAACAAAAGAAATCACCGGGCATGCGATAGACCGCACAGGCAGGTTATTCCAACAGAATAATAAATAACGGAACTAGGTCCGGCGTAAACGCACGCATGACGAGGATATTCAGCGAGAATAATAAAAGCGGAAGCAGTCGGTAGTAAAACGCATGCACAGACAGGATATTCCAACAGAATAATAAAGAATGGAACCAGGTCCGGCGTAAAACGCACAGACATGATGTTCCAACAGAATAATAAAGAATGGAATAACAGAAGAATTTCACCAAGTATAGGGCAACAGAATAATAAATAATGGAATAACAGAAGTTCTCTTCATGAATACAAAAGAAATAATACCCCTTAACGTAAAACAAACTGGATATAAGAATAGGGAAGTAGCAGAATACTTTTCTATAGTTTCTCTATAATTTTTCTCTCTAGAGTTTTAGTGAATTCGTAAGAAATAATAAAGGAATGAGCTTCTATTTATAGAAGAATGGAATGCATAGTAACTAACTCATGAACGGTCTAATTTGATTTACTTTTAATCAGACGGTCCATATTGATTTAATAAAATATTCTAATAAAACAAAAACTTTTAAATAAAATATTATATATATTATATATATCACAAATATGCTTGAAAGAAATCACGGGTTACAATCCCGTGAACTTGATTCTCTTCCCCATTTCTCTAGCAACCTGTCAAAATGTCTATATATATATAAAATAATAATAATAATTGTACTCCTTCATATGACTTTGAACCATATATATATATATATATATATATATATATATATATATATATATATAATACATATTACTCCCTCACATTAGCCAAAAATCTTTTTCACCACCTTTTATTACATTTTTCAAATATAATTTACGGTGGGCCCCCCCCTATTATTATATAAAATAATTTTTTCTTGATTATTTTGAAAAATGGCAAATGAGGGTCCATAAAATAAGCAAAATTTACATCACATACTTCATAAAAATCACCTCAATATTTTTAACAACATTTATCATCATTATTATAATTCACAATATTAATCGATCGAAGTCGTTCCCGAGGAAAGAGGGGCTTTCTAATAAGGATTTCTCCCCATTTGGCGCAATTAGGTGACCAAACCTCTCCTTGATGAACTTCTAGACATCGTTAATATTGCAAATAATAATATTAATAACTTTGTCATCTCAATTATTAATTATAAAATATTGACAATAATTGAATCAAATAACGTGAGATCTTATCGCACAATTCTTCGTAACAATAATTGAACAAAACCGAGTGACTTCTCACGTAAGCATCAATAATCAATACAGGTGCCATCTCTTGTGCAACTACTGGCGTATTCATTGTACTTTTAACATAGGGTGTTTCAACGATTAACGAGTAAAACTTCGTAGCCGTTATTTTTATAAAGTATTTTTGTCGTTTTCTCAATCAAGCAATAATTCCGCTAGGGGTCCACCAATGATTGTGTCGTTATGCGAATATTCTCTGTTAAAACGAATATTCCCTGACCAATCGAATATTATGTAACAACTTACGTACTTTTCAAAATTTATAAATATTACCCACAACTATAACATTATATCAAATTAAATCCATAATATTCAAAAATGATATTTATAGAAAATTCATCTTTATTCATAAAAGTTGGGGTCTTACAACCTTCCCTTCTTATGAAATTTCGCCCTCGAAATTAGGGTACGTATCTGGTATGTCGAAGAGGTAAGGATACCTTGATTTCATTTCAGATTCTAACTCCCAAGTCATTTCCTCAATATCGTGGTTTCTCCACAAAACTTTGACTTAAGGTATAACCTTGGAGCGTAGAATATGTTCCTTCTTATCCAAGATTTGAACAGGCACCTCTTCATATGTCAAATCTTCCATTATTTTCGTCCGGTTCTAACTTCAATAATGTGGTTCGGGTCTTCCACATATTTACGTAACATGGATATGTGAAAAAGCGTTATGAACACGAGACATACTTGGCGGTAAAAGCGAGTCTATAGGCCACGTTCCTACTCGATCGAGGATTAAAATGGGTAGATGAATCGAGGATTGAGCTTTCCTCTCTTTCCAAAGTTCAGTAACTCCTTTCCATGGAGCAACACGTAACAACACATGATCTCCTATATCGAATTCCACATCCTTTCGATGAAGATCAGCATAACTCTTTTGTAGATCTTGTGAGGTTTTTATACGTTGTCGGATCGTTTGAATCTTTTCCATAGTCATACGTACCAACTCCAGTCCCAACAACGTTGCTTCACCCACCTCATGCCAAAGATAATCGGAGAAGCGACACTTTCTTCCATACAACGCCTCAAATGGAGCCATGCCAATACTTGTTTGATAAGCTGTTGTTGTAGGAAAACTCCACCAATGGTAAGAACTTATCCCAACTTCCTTGAAGTCGAGGACACACGAGTCTTAATAAATCTTCAAGAGTTTGAATAGTCCTCTCCGCTGACCGGCCCGTCAAAATGCGAGGATGATATGCCAAGCTAAATCATAAATCTGTGCCCATTGCTTTACGCAAACTAACCCAAAATTGTGAAGTGAATCTTGGGTCTCGATCGAAACTATGGATCTTGGCATACCATCTGATCTTACAATCTCGTTTATGTATACTCTGAGCAAGGCGTTCAAGTGTATAAGTTTCTCGTATTGGTAAGAAATGAGTAGACTTGGTCAATCTATCAACAATGACCCAAATTGCATTTATACCTTGAGAAACCTTAGGAAGGCCCATAACGAAATCCATGGTAATGTGCTCCCACTTCCATTACGGAATTTCAAGTGGTTGCTGATGGACCTTTTGGTACTTGATGCTCGCTTTAACTCGTTGACAAGTTAGACACCTTGAGATAAGCGGCGTTATCTCTCTCTTCATATTGCTCCACCAAAATGTATACTTGAATATCATGATACATTTTGGTACTCCCGAGATGGATTGAAAGCGATTGTGTTATGCGCCTCCATCATGATTTTATTCTTTAAATCGGGTCTTTAGGAACACAAAGTGGAGTTGCCTCAAGTATTCCTTCTTCATCGATTCTTGCTTAGGCGATAGTACCTTTTGCACTTTCTTCCTCATACGCGCATCGGCTCCAGTGCGTAGCTTGGCGGCTTTAACTTTATCAATTAAAGTCGGTTCTACTCGTATATTCGTCATCATCACATGGGTCCCTGGAGTCTTTAACTCTATCTCCATCCTTTGCAAGTCACACAAAATGGGCCTTTGTGTTGACAATATCGCACTTTTCATGCTTACATATGATCTTACTACTCAATGCGTCGGCTACCACGTTCGCTTTTCAGGATGGTATTGGATGCTATGATCATAATCTTTAAACAGTTCAAGCCAACGTCGTTATCGCATGTTGAGTTCCTTTTGAGTGAAGAAATATGTGAGGCTTTTATGATCCGTAAAGATCTCCACCTTCTCCCCATATAAGTAATGCCTCCAAATTTTAAGTGCGAAGACAACAGCTGCTAACTCTAGGTCATGAGTTGGATAATTCCTCTCATATTCTTTGAGTTGTCTTGAGGCATAGGCTATGACTTTCCCATGTTGCATGAGAACACATCTCAACCCTTTTTAGAAGCATCATCATGAGATGACAAATCCTCGAGGCAGGATGGTATTGCCGAGCAGGTGCTAAAATGAGTCTCCTCTTGAGTTCTTGAAAACTCTTCTCACATTCTTTTCTCCAACAGAACTTTGTATCTTTTCGAGCCAGCTGGGTTAATGGAGTAGCTATTCGAGAAAATCCTTCCACGAATCTCCGATAATAACCAAATTTAAGCCGAGAAAGCTACGACTTGATCCAGCGATTTAGGTTGCTCTCGACTTTGAATTGCTTTAATCTTTGTCGGGTCAACAGATATTCCATGACTTGATACTACGTGCCCAAGGAATGCTACTTCCTCAAGCCAGAACTCACATTTCTTCAACTTAGCATAAAGCTTGTATTCACGAAGCTTTTGGAGTGTCAGCCTCAAGTGTTGCTCATGATCTTCACGGCTTTTGGAATAAATAAGGATGTCATCAATAAAGACGACCACAAAGTGATCCAAATATTCCTTGAATACTCGGATCATCATATCCATGAAGGCAGCAGGAGCATTTGTGATGACCCCAAAATTAGGTATACGTCACCCATCTTGGGTCGCCACTTACATGGTACAGAATTCAAATACAACTTAATAATACAACTGTCGTATACAATACGACAAAACATAAATTGTGAGTTTGAATACAAATATTGTCTACTAGAGAGTATACAAACTCAAAAGGAGTAAATCATTACAATTATTATCACATTATTTGAGGAGAATAGTGAGGACTACTAATGCACCATACGGGACCATCACTCCGTTCCCGACTGTCCCCGGCTATATTCTCATTTCAAGAGAAAGCGGTGAAAGAAAGGGTGAGCTCAACTAGCCCAAGAAGAAATATTATGACTAAGATAATGCGAATAAATTATCATTAGCCTTAAGCAGATGTTAAAACCGATACAATATAATAAACATCAAGTTTAATCTGCGCGGAACAAGCAATCCATTAAAAGAGTCAAGTAGAGAATAAAATCTACTATCTTCTCTGTTTTAAAAGGTTTTCATCACTTTTATCATTTGGAACTCGACAATAAATAATCCACATCATCGAATCACCCTCGCACTACGACCGAGGATATTCTTTCGTATTACGACCACGAATTATCCATGCACTACTGACTTAAGATAATCATGTTTTCATCAGCGGTCCACGATCATGCCATAAAACAATTCATCTTTGCACTACGACCAAAGAGAATCCATAGCCATAATCATACCAAAAACTGTCCATCAATGCACTACGGGCCAATGATGACTTTTTTCACATCATTTGTAACATTACGGTTATGATTATACCGAATAATCCCTGGTCATAATCATACCAAGTCCATTTATGCACTACAGGCCACAGATGACTTTCAACATAATATAAACATGAGGATGATGACAATGATATAAGAATTCAATAAAAAAAGTTTAAGAATTAATTTATCCAGGAACTGATAACGTTCAAATTGTCAACATGATAATGCTTTGTAGAGTAAAATTCAAGAATGCTCAGAAGAATATTTCCATGAAAAGATATTGGATGAAGCGCAAATATCAAGGATATTCCACAATTTCATGGAGTATAGAAGTCAAAGTTTTAACCAACTGAGTATAATAAAGAATGGAATAACAAAATAAATCACCATGCATGCGGTACTGCAGATAGGCGAGTTATTCCAATGAATAATAATTAAAGGAACCAAAGTTATGCGTAGCACAGACAGGATGTTCCAACAGAATAATAAAGAACGGAATAATAACAGAAATCACCATGCATGCGGTACTTGCATGATAGCGAGTTATTCAACGAGAATAACAATAAAGGCGGAACCAGTCCAGACATAAAAGCCTGACCGACGAGGATATTCCAGCATGAATAAAAATAAAGCGGAACCGGTCCGGCGTAAAAGCCTTATGCATGAGGATATTCCAATGAGAATAATAAAAAGCGTAATCGAGTTAAGCATAAAACGCATTGCGAGACGAGGATATTCCAACAGAATAATAAAGACGGAATAATAGAAGAATGTCACCAAGTATAGGGTAGCCCGCATATACAAGTTATTCCAACAGAATAATAAAGAATGGAATAACAGAAGTTCTCTTCATGAATACAAAAGAAATAATACTCCCTACCTTAGAAAAAACTGGATATAGAAGTAGTGAAGTAGCAAAATACTTTTCTTCTTTCTCTCTATAATTTCTCTCTATAATAATTGCTCTATAGCTTTAGTGAATTGGTGAGAAATGAAGGAAGAATGAGCTTCTATTTATAGGAAAATATAGTTTCGATAATTGCACGTTTTGGGGCTCGAAAACTTACAGTACAATACCTCCAACTTTTCTTTCATTTTTAATTTAGTTCTGTAAGTATTATCAATCTTGCCCCAACTCCCATAATAGTAAATCATGTGAATCAATAGTACAATCATATGAATAAATAGTATAATCATGTGAATAAATAGTATAATCATGTGAAAAAATTAATTACAGTATAGTACCTTCAACTATACCTCTATTTTTAATTTAGTCATGCAAGTATTATCAATCTTGCACCACCACCCCTAATAGTATAAGAATGTAAATCAATAGTACCCCGTGAATATTAACTCATGAATAGTAACTCGTGAATAGTACTCCGACATAAAAAGTGCTCCGAATACCCGAGTGAACAATATAACCTCCAGACATCAATTATCATCAAAATAAATATCAATCTTCACTAACACTAATAATCCCAATACAATGGAACAATCAATTTTATCTTTAATCAACACAACTTATTCATCATTAATATTATAACTCACAATATTTAACAACCAGGTCGTTCCCAGGAAAGAGGGGGCTTTCCGATAAGGATTTCTCCTTATTGGCGCGCATGATTAGGTGACCAAACCTCTCCTTGTGAACTTCTTGACATTGTCAATATTGCAAATAATAATATGAATAACTTTGTCGTCTCAATTATTGATTTAATAATAATAAATATTATGCAGATGATACTGTGACAATAATTGAATCAATAATATGAGAGATATGATGCAGCAATTACTGTAGCAATAATTGAGTATAACTGAGTGACTTCTCACGTAAGCATCAATACAACTGTGACGCCCCCAAAATTAGGTATACGTCACCCGTCTTGGGTCGCCACTTACATGGTACAGAATTCAAATACAACTTAATAATACAATTGTCGTCTACAATACGACAAAACATAAACTGTGAGTTTGAATACAAATATTATCTACTAGAGAGTATACAAAATCAAAAGGAGTCCTCATTACAATTATTATCACACTATTTCACATAATAGTAAGGACTACTAATGCACCATCTAGGACCATCACTCCGTTCTCCGACTAGTCCCTGCTACGTTCTCATTTCCTGAAGAGAACAGTAAAAGTAAAAGGGTGAGCTCAACTAGCCCAGTAAGAAATATTATGACAAAGATAATTCAGAATAAATTATCATTAGCCTTAAGCATGTTGTTAAAGCGATACAATATAACAAACATCAAGTTTAAGCTGCCCGGAACAAGCAATCCATTAAAAGAGTCAAGTAGAGAATAAAATCTACTATCTTCTATGATTTAAAAGGTTTTTCATCACTTTTATCGCTGGGACTCAGCTTAATAAATAATCCACATCATCGAATCACCCCTGCACTACGGCCAAGGATATTCTTTAGTATCACAACCACGAGTTATCCATGCACTACGGCTTAAGATAATCATGTTTTCATCAACGGTCCTGATCATGCCATAAAACAATTCATCTTTGCACTACGGACAAAGAGAATCCATAGCCATAATCATACCAAAAACTGTCCATCAATGCACTACGGGCCAATGATGAATTTTTCCACATCATTTGTAACATTACGGTTATGATTATACCGAATAATCCCTGGTCATAATCATACCAAGTCCATCTATGCACTACAGGCCACAGATGACTTTCAACATAATATAAACATGAGGATGATGACAATGATATAAGAATTCAATAAAACAAGTTCAAGAATTATTTTATCCAGGAACTGATAACGTTCAAATTGTCAACATGATACTGCTTTGTAGAGTAAAATTCAAGAATGCTCAGAAGAATATTTCCATGAAAAGATACTGGATGAAGCGCAAATATCAAGGATATTCCACTAATTTCATGGAGTATAGAAGTCAAAGTTTTAACCAACTAAGTATAATAAAGAATGGAATAACAAAAGAAATCACCATGCATGCGGTACTTCGCATAGACAGGTTATTCCAACAGAATAATAATTAACGGAACCAGGTCATGCGGAAAGCATAGACAGGATGTTCCAACAGAATAAGAAAGAACAGAATAATAACAGAAATCACCATACATGCGGTACTTTGCATAGACAGGTTATTCCAACAGAATAACAATAAAGACGGAACCAGGTCTGGCGTAAAACGCACAGACAGGATATTCCAACAGAATAATAATAAAGACGGAACCAGGTCCGGCGTTTTCCAACAGAATAATAAAGACGGAATCAAGTCCGGCGTAAAACGAACAGATAGGATATTCCAACAGAATAATAAAGACTGAATAATAGAAGAATGTCACCAAGTATAGGGTAGCCCGCGTATACAGGTTATTCCAACAGAATAATAAAGAATGGAATTACAGAAGTTCTCTTCATGAATACAAAAGAAATAATACTCCCAACCTTAGAAGAATCTTGATTTAGAAGTAGTGAAGTAGCAGAATACTTTTCTTCTTTCTCACTATAATTTCTCTCTATAATAATTGCTCTATAGCTTTAGTGAATTGGTGATAAATAAAGGAAGAATGAGCTTCTATTTAGAGAAAAATATAGTTTCGATAATTGCACATTTTGGGGCTCGAAAAATTATAGTACAATACCTCCAACTTTTCTTTCATTTTTAATTTAGTCTTGCAAGTATTATCAATCTTGCACCAACTCCCCTAATAGTAAATCATGTGAATCAATAGTACAATCATATGAATAAATAGTATAATCATGTGAAAAAATTAATTACAGTATAGTACCTTCAACTATACCTCCATTTTTAACTTAGTCATGCAAGTATTATCAATCTTGCACCACCACCCCTAATAGTATAAGAATGTAAATCAATAGTACCCCGTGAATAGTAACTCATGAATAGTAACTCGTGAATAGTAACTCGTGAATAGTACTTTGACACGAAAAGTGCTCCGAATACCCGAGTGAACAATATAACCTCCAGACATCAATTATCATCGAAATAAATGTCAATCTCCACTAACACTAATAATCCCAATACAATGGAACAATCAATTTCATCTTTAATCAACACAACTTATTCATCATTAATATTATAACTCACAATATTTAACAACCAGATCGTTCCCAGGAAAGAGGGGGCTTTCCGATAAGTATTTCTCCTTATTGGCGCACAATTAGGTGACAAAACCTCTCCTTAACAGAACCTCTAGACATTGTCAATATTGCAAATAATAATATGAATAACTTTGTCGTCTCAATTATTGATTTAATAATAATAATATTATGCAGATAATACTATGACAATAATTGAATCAATAATATGAGAGATATGATGCAGCAATTACTGTAGCAATAATTGAGTATAACTGAGTGACTTCTCACGTAAGCATCAATAATCAATACCGTGTGCTACTACGCAACCACAGCAGACATCGCATTTCTTTTAACACCGGGTGTTTCAATAGTTAACGGTAAAACTTCCGCCGTTATTTTCATAAAAATATTTTTGTCGTTTTCTCATTCCGACAATAATTCCGTTGTGGGGTCCACCAATGATTTTACCGTTGTACGGATATTCCCCGACAAAGAGAATATTCCCCGACCAATCGAATATTATATAACAACTTGCGTACTTTGTAAAATTTATAAATATTACCCACAACTATAATATTATATCAAATCCACACAATAATATTTAAAAAAATTATTTCGAGAAAATTAAATCTTTATTCATAAAATCTGGGGTCTTACAGCATTAGTCAATTCAAAGGACATGACTAGGAATTCATAATGCCCGTACCGAGTTCTGAAATTCGTCTTTGGAATGTCATCGGTTCTGATCTTCAATTGGTGATATCGGAATGAAGATCAATCTTTGAAAAGAATTTGGCTCCTGCAACCGGGTCAAACAGGTCATCAATACGTGGCAATGGGTACCTATTTTTTATGGTGACACGATTCAACTCCCGATAATCAATACAAAGTCGCATACTCCCATCTTTCTTCTTCAGGAATAGAACAGGAGCACCCCAAGGAGACGTACTAGGACGAATGAAACCAATGTCTAACAATTCTTGCAATTGGGTCTTTAACTCTGAAGTTCAATAGGAGCCATTCGATATGGGGCTTTGGAAATGGGTTTTGTCTGGGTTCAAGGTCGATACAAAATTCAATTTCACGCCTAGGGTAGGCGAGGAAGTTCTTGAGTGGAATACGTTAGGAATTTATTAACAATAGAAATATCATTCAAAATGGCGTATTTTTGTTTAGATCCGTGACATGAGCTAAGAAAGCTTGACATCCGCTTTTTCAATAAATGAATAGCTTTATGGCTTGAGATGACCGTGATTGAATTTAATGGTTTGGTCGCTTCAATTCGCATAATAGGTTGATTAGGAATATGAAAGCTAACAACCTTACGAAAATAATCAATTTTAGCATGATGAGTAGTTAACCAATCAATCCTAGAATCACATCAAATGCAAGTATTTTCAATGAAATAAGATCGATGGGTAATGTGAGGGTCTTGATTTGAACCAAACAAGACTTATAAGCAAAGTGGATGTAATGAAGGTTTCTCCCAACGGAGTTTTCACAGATAAGTCAAAGTCTAATTTCTCCTGAGTCAAATTTAATCGTGAGCGCAAGTAGGAGAAATAAAAGAATGGGTAGAAGCGGTATCAAATAAAGTATAGACTTTCTAGAGTTTATGATAAGCTTACCCGTAATGACCTCATCCGGGTTCCTTGCTTTCGGGAGGTCACAATAAACGCCTCCCTTGCACTACGGGCTTTGTTTTTTTCGGGAATGACCTTTGGTGCCTCCATCCTGGCTGAACTTGTCTTTGGTGAACGACAAAATCGGGCTAAGTGACCTTCTCTTCCATAATTATAACATGCTTTGGACGGCATCGCGCAGTTTGGATTGATGTGTCCCTCCCCTCCGCATTTGAAGCATATGAAAGGTGGTCGTTTCTCCTTCCTTAACAACGTGGTCTTTGGTCTTTGACGTCTTTCCATCATTGTTGAATCTCTCTTCTTAAAATGTCCAATCTTATTGTTTTGGCCCTAATTACCACCAAGTGGTTACCACTTACGGCCCCGTTGATTCCTCCACGCTTGTTGTCATCGCTCGATGATCGCTCTCTCACCGGTATTATCATTTTGTTTACCGCTCTCTTTTGGTTGCGTTGACTCGTTATCGCGCTTCTACTAATCGAGCCCTATTTACAACATCTGAATACAAACACGGTTTATGAGAAATAAGATGTTGGCGTATCTCGACTTTAAACCTCTTAAAAACATCTCGCGTCATTCTCTCTTCATTATCCACCAAGTGGGGACGAAACCGAGATAACTTCGGCAAACTTAGCTTCGCATCTTTGCGACACGGTCATATGATTCTGCTCCAACTTGATGAACTCTACCTCTTTTTATGTGACGAATACTTTCAAGTAAAATACTTGTCGTTGAAGCAGTTCTTGGAACTTCTCCCAAGACAACTTCAAGGCGGAGTTGAGTACGCTTTATCGATTCCCACCGAAGAATCGCCTCTCTCGCAACATAAAGGCAAAGAAGAGAACCTTTTGCTCCTCGGAGCATCCCAAGACATCAAATATCTTGGTGATCTCGCTTTATCCATGCCTCCGCCTTAAGTGGTTTTGGCTCTCCAATAAACTCCGGTGTCCCGGCTCCTTGAACTATTTAGCGGTGGACCAGCCTCGAGAGTTTCGAGTGTTTCCACCTACATTTTGGACAGAGCGCTCGCCTTTCTTTGTTGCATGAATTTCATAAAGCCTACGAACATTCCATCATTCATCATTTTGGTCGGTGTTATTGTTTGCATGAGGATTGTCGCCTTCTCGATGCACATTATCCTCGATTATTGATATGTGGTGAATCAACGGTCGCCTGTGCTCCATTGATATTCTCAACATTTTTGGATGTCATTTTCAGATACTGCCACAAAATAAGGGTTAGCTGACATGTGACATATTTTCTCTATACTCTGACCAACCAGTTAAATACCAAATAAATTTAGGTAAGTCATACTAGCGAAGGAATTCCCCGTCTCTCCCCTCCTAGTTCTAGTCTCATATTTTAGCCAGGGATCATATCCCTAAGCTCTGATACCAACTGTGACGCCCCCAAAATAGGTATACATCACCTATTCTGAGTCGCCAAATACATGGTACTGAATACAAATACAACTAATTATACAAAAATCGTGTAAAATACGATAAATTATATGATGTGAGTTTTAATACAAATATTGTCATCCAGATACTATCCACACTCAAAATAAATCCTCAATACATTTATTAACACACTATTTCACAGAATAGTGAGGACTACTAATGCTATCCTCTGGACCATCACTCCATTCCCCGACTAGTCCCTGCTACGTTCTCATTTCCTGAAGAGAACAATGAAAGAAAAAGGGGTGAGCTCAACTAGCCCAGAAGAAATATTATGACTAAGATAATGCGAGAATAAATTATCGTTAGTTTCTTCAACAATGTTAAACCGATAAAATATAACAAATATCAAGTTTAATCTGCAATGAACAAGCAATCCATTAGAAGAGTCAAGTAGAGAATAAAATCTACTACCTTCTATGATTTAAAAGGTTTTCATCACTTTTATAGCGAGAGACTCAAATTTTAATAAATAATCCACATCATCCTCGCACTTTTCGGCCAAGGATATTCATGTATTAAATCAATGGTCATGATCATGCCAACAACTCGTCCATCAATGCACTACGGGCCAATGAGGACTTTTACCGCATCATTTGTAACATTACGGTCATGATTATACCGATTAATCCCTGGTCATAATCATATAAAGTCCATCTATGCCCTACAGGCCACAGATGACTTTCAACAGAATATAAACATGGGGATGATGACAATGATATAAGAATTCAATAAAACAAGTTCAAGAATTAATTTATCCAGGAACCAATAACGTCCAAATTGTCAACATGATACTTCTTTATAGACTAAAATTCAAGAATGCTCAGAAGAATATTTCCATGAAAAAGATACTGGATGAAGCGCAAATATCAAGGATATTCCACTAATTTCATGGAATATAGAAGCCAAAACTTTAACCAAATAAGTATAATAAAGAATGGAATAACAAAAGAAATCATCATGTATTCGATAGACCGACATAAAAAGTTATTCCAAGAATAATAAATAACGGAATTCGGTCCCAAAGCAGAAACGCATGCAGACAGGATATTCCAACATAATAATAAAGATGAAGCAGACCGACGTAAAAAGCATGCAGATGAGGATATTCCAAGAATAATAATAAAAAATGGAACCCGGTCCCACAGAAACGCATAAACAGGATGTTCCAATGAATAATAAAGAATGGAATAATGAAGAATTTCACCAAGTATAGGGTAGCTCACAGATACTGAGTTATTCAACGAGAATAATAAATAATGGAATAATGAAGTTCTCTTCATGAATACAAAAGAAATAATACCCCTTACCGTAAAAGAAACTGGATATAAGAATAGGAAAGTAGCAGATTACTTTTCTATAATTTCTCTCTCTAGAGTTTCAGTGAATTCGTAAGAAATAATGAAGGAATGAGCTTCTATTTATAGAAGAATGGACTGCATAGTAACTAACTCATGAATGGTCCAAATTGATTTACTTTTAATCGGACGGTCCATATTGATTTAATAAAATATTCTAATAAAACAAAAATTTTTAAATAAAATATTATATATATTATATATATCACACATATGCTTGAAAGAAATCACGGGTTACAATCCCGTGAACTTGATTCCCTTCCCCATTTCTCTAGCAACTTGTCAAAATGTCTATATATATATAAAATAATAATAATAATTGTACTCCCTCTTGCCAGCTTCCAAACCATATATATATATATATATATATATATATATATATATATATATATATATATATATATATATATATATATATATATATAATACATATTCGTACTCCCTCCCTATTAGCCAAAAATCTTCCAGCCGCCTTTTATTACATTTTTCAAATATGGGCCCCACAGTGGGCCCCACCTATTATTATATAAAATAATTTTTTTACCGATTATTTTGAAAAATGGCAAATGAGGGTCCATAAAATAAGCAAAATTTACATCACATACTTCATAAAAAATCACCTCAATATTTTTAACAACATTTATCATCATTATTATAATTCACAATATTAATCGACCAGGTCGTTCCCAGAAAAGAGGGGGCTTTCCAATAAGGATTTTTCCCCATTGGCGCGCAATTAGGTGACCAAACCTCTCCTTGACAGAACTTCTAAACATCGTTAATATTGTAAATAATAATATTAATAACTTTGTCATCTCAATTATTGATTACAAAATATTCACAATAATTGAATCAAATAACGTGAGATACTATGCAGTAATTACTGTAACAATAATTGAACAAAACTGAGTGACTTCTCACGTAAGCATCAATAATCAATACAGTGTGCTAATGTGCAACTACGCGTATTACTGTACTTTTAACACCGGGTGTTTCAACAGTTAACGGTAAAATTTTCACCGTTATTTTCATAAAGTATTTTTATCGTTTTCACAATCCGATAATAATTTCGTTGTGGGGTCCACCAATGATTGTGTCGTTGTACGAATATTTCCTGTTAAAACGAATATTCTCCGACCAATCGAATATTATATAACAACTTGCGTACTTTGCAAAATTTATAAATATTACCCACAACTATAACATTATATCAAATTCATTCCATAATATTCAAAAATGATATTTATAGAAAATTCATCTTTATTCATAAAAGTTGGGGTCTTACAGTAATGATTCAAATCATGGATCAGGAATGTGAGGAAGCACTTAAGGGTGGAATGTACCATATAGCAAAGTCAAATCCGGTACTTTAAGTGAGAGCGTTTGTCGAGAAACCCGAACAACGTTATTACGGGTAAGTTAATCATAAACTCTTGTGAAGTCTATACTTTGTTAGATACCGGTTCTACTCACTCTTTTATTTCACCTAGTTGTGTTCAATGTTTAAACTTAATTAGACTTTTACTTATCGATTGAAACTCTGTTAGTAGAAACCTTCGTTACCTCCACTATTTATATATCTTATTTGATTAAAATTAACACTTTCACGTTACCTGTCGATCTTATCTCTTTGAAAATACTTGCCTTTGATGTGATTTTTGGAAACGATTGGTTAACTACTCATCATGCTCTTCGTAAGGTTGTTAACTTTCATACTCCTAACCAACCTATTATGCGAATTCAAAGTAACCAAACCACTAAAGTCAATCATTGTCATATCAAGCCATAAGTAAAGGGTCGCGGTCCTTTCGTTGTTGACTTCCTTGTGTGGAATGCACCGAAGCCAGACTTTCCGTAGGGGACGTTGTGAATGACGATGGCAAATTGATAGGTATCAATATGACATATTATCCGAGTCTTGGATGAGAGTCACAATTTTGAATGATATTTCTATTGTTAATAAATTTTCTGACGTATTCCTAAAGACTTCTTAGCCTACCCCTAGAGCATGAAATCGAATTTTTTATTGACCCCAGTACAAAACCCATTTCTTAAACCCTCAAATATTTTTTCAACCAAAACGAATGTATAATGCGCCAAAGACGTTAGCTCGAGCTGTTGAAGATTACGATCTTACCATTCAATATCATCGTGGAAGTGCGAACGTGGTAACTGACGCATTGAGTAGAAGAACGTATGCGAGTGCGATGTTGTTAACACAAAGACCCATTTCGTATAACTTACAAATGATGAAGATAGAGTTAAAGACTCTAGGGACCCATGTGAAGATAACGAATATACGATTAGAATCGACTTTAATCGATAAAGTTAAAGCCGCTCAAACTACAAACCTGGAGCTGTTGACTGAAGAAGGTTCAAGAGGGTGTTATTCTAGAAGCAAGAATCAACGAAGAGAGGAAATCTCAACCCTCAATTTAATTGGCCCATTTGAAATCCTCGATCGAGTAGGAACTGTGACCTATAGACTCGTTATACCGCTAAGTATGTCGCGTGTTCATAACGCTTTTAACGTATCGATGTTACGTAAATATGTGGACGACCCGAACCACATTATTAATTTAGAACCGGACGAGATAGCGGATGATTTAACGTATGAGGAGATACGTGTTAAAATCTTGGATAAGAAGGATTATATTTGACACTCAAAGGTTATACCTCAAGAGTTAGAATCTGAAATAGAGTCAAGGTAGCCTCACCTCTTCAGCATACCAGGTACGTACGTAAATTTCGAGGGCGGAATTCTATAAGGAGGGGAGATTGTGAGACCACAGATTTTATGAATAAATATTTAATTTTCTCGAAATATTTTTTTTAATATTATGGTGTGGATTTGATATAATGTTATAGTTGTGGATGGTATTTATAAATTTTGCAAAGTATGCAAGTTGTCATATTATATTCGATTGGTCGGGGAATATTCGTTTTATCAGGGAATATTCGTACAACGACGCAATCATTGTTGGACCCCACAACGGAATTATTATCGAATTGGGAAAATGACAAAAATATTTTATGAAAATAACGGTGGAAGTTTTCTGAATTAATATTGTTGAACTACTTCTTTAGTAAAAAGTACGAGAATCTGGCGTGGTTGCATAAGTAGCACACACGGTGTTGATTATTGATTCTTACGTGATAAGTCACTCATTTTTGTTTTATTAGTATTATTAATGTAATAAAATGGAAAAACTTTTTTTATATAAAATGTAATACTTTTATAAAGTTATTCTATAAATAGAATATATTATATTCTATTTTGCATAGTAAAATCTTTTTATATAAAATGTAATACTTTTATAAAGTTATTCTATAAATAGAATATATTATATTTTATTATGCATGGTGTTGCATAAAGGTTCTGCAGATAGTGTTTTGCATAGTAAAAAATTTTTTATATAAAAATGTAATAATTTTATAAAGTTATTCGTTTTATTAGATTATAAATAGAATATATTATATTTTATTTAAAAGATTTTGCTTTAAATATGGACCGTCTGATTAAAAGTAAATCAATCTAGATCGTTCATGAATTAGTTACTATGCAGTCCATTCTTCTATAAATAGAAGCTCATTCCTTCATTATTTCTTATGAATTCACTGAAACTCTAGAGAGAGAAACTACAGAGAGAGTTCTTCTTCTGTAATCTCGAGCGTATTTCTTTAGAGTTTAAGAAAGCTTTGAGCGTAGTGCAAGTTTTCTTCGAGTATATCCTCGCCTTACCGAATGTAATACTCTTCTCTCTCAAAGGTAAGGGATATTATTTGTTGTACTAGTAAGGGGTATTATTTTTTTTGTATTCATGAAGAGAACTTCATTATTCCATTTTTATTATTACATTGGAATAACTCAGATACGCGGACTACCTTATACTTGGCGAAATTCTTCTGTTATTCTATTCTTTATTATTATATTGGAATAACCTGTTTATGCGAAGTACCACATACATGGTGAAATTCTTCTATTATTCCGTTCTTTATTATTCTGTTGGAATATCCTATATCATGCGTTTACCGCGGGACTGGTTCCATTATTTATTATTCGTTTAATATCACATGCAATGCGTTTACGCCAAACCTGGTTCCATTATTTATTATTCTGTTGGAATAACCTGTCGGTGCGATCTCTCGCATGCATGGTGATTTCTTTTGTTATTCCATTCTTTATTATTCTGTCAAAATATCCTGTCGATGCGTAATGATCATTTGTATTCATTCCTTATTAAATTGTGGAAATGATCTGTATACATGGATTACCGCATGACGGGCGAAAATCCATTTGTAGTTTCATATATTCTCTTATACTCAGTTGTGTTAGTTCCTAGTTGGCACAATAGTTATCTAGAAGGGGGGTTGAATGGATATTTAAAAAATCTTTTCGTTTTAAACTTGTTCTTTGATGATGATTAAAACTTAGCGGAATTGATGTTTGTTTTAATCTTCTTTACAAAGCAGTGGAGTTATGAGAGTGAGGCAGTTATAGCAGTTATGGGAGATATAGCAGTTATAGTTATGAACGTAAAAGACACAGTCGTTTTAAGTTGTTCAAAGCACTTAAAGCTCCTAGTCCACTCTTCTACTCAACGAGTAGGATATCCACTAAGGATGTCTTTTACAACTTCTGAATCACACAGATTACTTCTAGACCAGCAGTCTAAGAACTTCTTAGTTCACTCTTGAACTCTTCAAGTCCAGCAGACTTGGCTCTCTTACAGTTCACTTAGAACTCTTTAAGTCCAGCAGACTTGGTACTCTTCTTCAGTTGATTGATAGATGTTGAGTTCTTGATGGTTGCTACTCAGTTACTGTTTAAGCACTTGTTCGAAAGAACTGAGTAGCTGAGCAAGCTTTGCAATTTCTCAGATCGTAGAGTTAAGCTTTGAGAGTTGTTCACATTGTTTGTTCAATGCTTGTTTGCTTCTCTCTCATCTGCTTGTTTTGCATATATGTGATCATTGAAAACTATCCGTTGGATCCATCCGTTGAGGCATTAAATGTGTTTGACCTTTCTGATCTTTGATGGAGATATTTCTGCACATCTTCTGAAACTGCATTCTGGCCCACTGACACTGCAGACATCTTTCTCACCTAACACCTGAAAAGGTGTTTTTCCCCTTACCAATGGTACTTTCCTTAGCTTCTTCAATACGCCTCTTTGTTGTATACTAAGGATATTTCTTGTGACTTTGGGACTGGTGAGTACTGCAGCGTTTAGAATCCATTCCTCTAATGTTTGAATTTGTCTTCCACATAAATCATGAGGCTCGACGTTCTCTGACACAAGACAGATGCTCTACGATTCAGATCGTGGTACTCTACGATTCAGATCGTAGTGACTAGTTGTCTTGGTGCCTGGTCTGATGCTATCAGTCAAGAGCACTACGATTCTCCTTAAACCTTTGCATACTACGATCTTTGCTTGCTTGAGTTGTAACTCTATGTTTCCGAGAGCACACTACGATCGTTGACTTATAAACTCTACGTTTCCTTCATCACACTACGTTGAGTTGGCTCGGCAAACGTTGGGGCCACTCTACGATTTCCGAAGAGGCCCTTCAAGGCAGGCATACTACGATCTTCGAAGCTCTACGTTTCTGCCTTGACTTCTGCAATGCTAATCAGATTGATACACTACGATTTCTTTGAAGCCGATATTACATCTCAAGATCAACCTAACAGCTTTGATCTTTCTATCTATACATTTCATTACAGAATGACACACGTTAAGAGTTTAGATTAACCTAACAAATTTGATCTATCACTAAGTCCTTGTACATATATTACTTGGAAGGACTTTACAAATAATCATGAGCATATACATTAAAACATCAAATCATAATATGCATTCTCCCAACAATCTCCCCCTATTTGATTTTGACATAACCAAGGAGATTTGTTGTCATGATTATTAGTGTCTAGATGCATTTGCAAGAAATTTAAACATGACTTAGTATTTCAGTGAGCAGCTAAAATTTCTAGAGAATAAACATGAATTTATTGATGTTCAAGAAATATTATAGTTTTGCTTTACATCAATAAGAATTTAAAGTTTCAACTTATCTCTATTTCTTTGACCTTTTCCTTGGAGGATTGGCATACTCCTCAGCCCTTCCTTTCCTGCTAGCTTCATCTCTTCTGGCTAACTCTTCTAGCTCACTTGGACTTACTATCGGGTTGTGATCATGCCTATTCATGAATGATGGATCTCCAATTGGCATTCTTAGGCCTGTGGTAGTCACATTTGGTGAGCTGGTAGTTGGCCCTTGACTTCTTAAAGGTTGAGCCATCAAGACTTCCTGCTGATCAGATCGTTGAGTCTGATTGCTTGATCATGGAGTCTGTTGGTGGAACTGTCTTGCAGGAGGGCTTCGTGAAAATTATCCTCTTCCCCTTTCTTGGTTTCCTTGACCTCCTCTGCCTCTGCTCTGATCTCCATGTGCTCCTTGAACTCATTTCCCTTTATTCTCCCCCTTTATGTCAGCATCAAGGGTTCGAATGTCTGCAGAAAGTCGATTTACTCCTTCGACAAGCTCGTTCAGTTGGCTTTGTGTTTGAGAAATGTCCTCTCTACTTTCCTTGATCTGGGTTTCAGATCTAGCTTCTTTGTTTCGGAGGGTTGTGAGAACAATATCAGTCTGTTGTTCCTGATTCACATAAGCTTTCTGGAATTCTTTGACTGAAGCTTTCAGGTTTATGATGTTCTCCAGCATGAGTTTATTTTGGACTTCTTAATTTTTCTTCATTTCAAGAACAACCTCTCTTTGCTTGGTAGCTATCTGGAAATGAATCTCATCTCTGTCCTTCATGCTTTGAAGAATTTCTTGGATAATTTCTCTCAGCTTCTTTGTAAGCTCAGCATTTAGAGTGTCAGGGATATTATTTGCAGCAGTGATTATTTGATTCAGCCGGAGATGAATGAGGTCTGAGTGAGTGTCCAGGCTTTCTTTAATGTTCTTGGACACTTCATTCAAGTCATCTTTTGTGGGCAGATTTGGAAGAGTATCATTGGTTTGAGGATTGTTGAATGGAGGGGATCTTTTCTGGGATTGATCTTGTAAAGAGTAGAGAGCAAGATCAAGACTAAAATAGTCATTGGAGGAGGAGGATGGTATGTCTAATGGAGGGGCCTGAGTTTATATGGTTGGAATATGTGGCTCTACGATTTCTATTTGGGACTCTACGATGGGACTAGAGTCAAAATCGTAGAGATGGTGGTTTGTGGGAGCAAAATGAAGTTGGTTGCATTTGGTTCCGCAGTTACAGAATTTTGGGATTCTATAACTGGAAATTGATTTACTGGATTAAGAATCACTTCCAACCATCGAGGGAATTCATAGAATTGACTAAATGAGGATGATGGCAAGTGATTAATTCTGAATTGGGTAGGGATGATGATTACCTCAAGTTTATCCTTTGAGGAAGAGGTGTTGGTAATCAACTTCTTGGCAAAGTTGAATCTCCCTGGGAATCCATGAGCCAGTACTGAGATGGCCGGATACTCTTTGAAACTCCAGAACATGTGATCCCAAGAATTATTGATTTGGGCTTGATGATATGGCATCATGGGTAGGTAAAAGAATATCTAATTGTAGAGATAGCTTTTATACCCATCATTGCCCACACTAGTGATTTGAAGGTCATCATCATCTTCTTCCTCTTCCTTGTCTTCGTTTGAGGACTTCATTATCTCAATGGGCTCTTGATGATTTTGCACTGGTTTCTCTTTATTTTTGGCAGGGACTTCTTCTTCTGCCATGGAGATATCTTGAGGCTCCCCCTCAACTTGATCATCTTCTTGTGCGATCAATAGCTCCCCTTCAAGTGGAGCATCTTCTTGAGCTTCAGGCATCTCCCCCTCAGCTGGTGTATTCTCTATCATGAGAATTTCAGGGATCTCCCCCTCAGCTAGAGCATTGTCCTCTTAACTTGCTCTGGACAGTTCCTTCTTGGCAACTATATTCTTTGCTTCCTTCTTGAGCACCTTTTCATTTTCAAGAATGTACTTCTTAACCAGCTTTCTCCTTGATTTGCTAGGTTTAGCCACAGCTTCAGGACTTTCTTGATTCTCAATTTTGTCCTGTTCAACAGTCACTATGCTTGAAGCAGCTACTTCCTTGCCTGCCATGCTTGGTTTTCTCTCTGAGCAGAGAGACTCTCACGATCGAGTGATCGATGGCCTTTTGGACTTATGACCAGCTTTGTTCTTCTTCAAGATCTGGGATATGGTAGCCTGATCCTCATCTGCTTCATCTTACTGCTGCTTTCTTCTTAGCATCCTCAAAGTCTCTATATCAGAGGACTCTACAGGTATATCAGTGGTAGATCCTTGAGGGTCTTCTACCAGTCTAGCCCTTAGCTTCCTTTTGCCCTTGCTTTTTCTGGTAAGGACAGAGGGTTCTTCTTTATTGGTTTCTTCTTCTTCGATCTCCCTGAAAACAGACATGTTTCCTGGAAGGCCTGAGTCCTTTAGATCCCCAGTTCTTCCACTGGATTCGGTCATCATTCGAACATACTCAGCTGGGTTCCTCTTCCAGTTTTCAAATAGCTGCTGGGTCATTCGCCTATTTGGGTTGATAGCTTCTCCTTCTTCATCCCCAATTTTGTCACCCAGGGTAGACTGTAGAATAATGCTTATGAATCGCCCATATAGCATCTTTTGAGGGATTTTTGACTTCATTGAGTTGGTAATCCACTTGCCAATCCAATCGAGCAATAGGGCTCCATAGTTGAGTTGTATTCCATAACACATGGCAGTCATGAGCTTAAGTTGTACTTCATTTACTGAGTCATGACCTGAGCTCTTGCAGCATATACATTTTCCAATAATATCAGCTAAAAATTCATACCTTTGTGGGAACTCCCTCTTCTTGTAGCCTTTCACAGAGGGGAGTTTCTTGTGGTGCATTCTCTTGAGTCCCTCTTGGAAACCCATGTTATCTATGCAAGGATGCCCTTCATTTTTGAGACCTAGGGCGAGATTGATGTCTTCGGCTTTCAGACTGATTTCTAATTCCTTTACTCTCATAGTGATGGTGTCGTGTTTAAACACACCATTCATGTAGAACTCTTTTACTAGCTTGGGATAGATCAATGTATATGTGCCTAAAGCCTCTTCGAGACCCGCCTTCTTCAGCAGTGCCAGGGTCTTGTGAAATTTTCGTTGAGCGATTTTGAACTCATCAAAACAGAGTCTGTAGCCGGAGATAACACTGGATGCCACCGTTGATTTTGTAGTTGGAAGTGAGATATGACTGAGCTTTGTTCTGATTTAGGGCTTCTTCTTTGAGAGAGGATGAGAGAGATAATCTTTAGAACTTCAGATTTCAAAAATACGATTTCAATTTGTACTTGTAACTTCCCTCTCTCCTTTTTCGCTTAGTGGGACATGTATCGACTTTTGCTTGGCTCTACGATTTTGACTGATAAGGATTGTACTGATTTTCCCTTGGCTCCTATAGAGCTGAGGTGTCCTTAGGGAGGACTACGATCGTTGAGGTAGTTTAGTGATCGTTGAGTGATTTATATTTGTCGAGTCTGATCTACGATCGTCGAGTCTGTCCAGCATTCGTCTTGTCTGAGCTACGATCGTCGAGTCTGTCCAGCGTTCGTCGTGTCTAAGCTACGATCGTCGAGTCTGTCTAGATCCTTGTGATGAGTTTTTGATAAAGAATTCTTTTAAGGCAACTCAGGAAGGGCCAACCTCTTGGAGTGAGTCAAGGGTTAGGTTTGTTCCTGAGGCGCTTATCAGAGGGATTGCTTTATTTTGAACCTTATCATCACAGGGTGCACTCTTGCTTTGTTGATGAGGCTTTTGTCATCATTGAGTCTTCACTACGATGGTTGAGTCTTTTCTACGATAGTTGAGGTAGTTGTCTTTTCAGCTCTATGATCGTGGACTTCCCTTGATCATGTCTACGATTTTGAGTTCAGCCTTTGTATCTGTTATGGTTAGCACAATCTAGAGCATATATTTAAGGTTGTAGATTTAGCATGCCTAGCTCACTTATTAACTTATTAAATCTGGATTCATCTAGAGGTTTTGTAAAAACATCAGCAATTTGATTTTCAGTAGGGATATATTGTAAAGATATAGTTCCATTTTGCACATGATCCCTAATGAAGTGATACCTTATTTCTATATGCTTAGTCCTAGAATGCATAACAGGAATATGAGTTATTGCTATGGCACTTGTGTTATTACAGTGAATGGGAATAGATTTGAAATCAAACCCATAGTCAGCTAGTTGATTTCTCATCCATAGGATCTGAGCACAGCAGCTGCCAACAGCAATGTATTCAGCTTCTGCAGTTGAAGTAGATACTGAATTTTGCTTTTTGCTAAACCAGGACACAAGTCTGTTTTCTAGCAATTGACAGGTGCCACTGGTACTCTTTCTATCTATTTTGCATACTACAAAATTAGCATATGTGAATCCTGTTAATTCAAATGAGGATTCCTTGGGGTACCAAAGCCCCAAGTAAGGTGTACCCTTGAGATACCTGAAGATCCTCTTTACAGCTGACAAATGTGACTCTTTAGGGTTAGCCTGAAATCTAGCACATATGCATGTTGTAAACATTATGTCTGGTCTACTGGCAGTTAGGTATAAAAGAGAACCTATCATACCTCTGTATTAAGTTATATCAATACTTTTACCTTTTTCATCTTTGTCAAGCTTGGTTGCAGGAGCAATTGGTGTTTTTTCATGGAGAAAGTGGTTCCATGCCATACTTCTTGAGTAAGTCTTTGATGTACTTGGCTTGGTTTATGAAAATTCCTTCATCGATCCGCTTTACTTGCGATCCAAGAAAGAAATTCACTCACCCATCATGCTCATTTCAAACTTGCTTCTTGCATCGACTTAGAGAATCTCTTGCATAACTTTTCGTCAGTAGAACCAAAAATAATATCATCAATATATATTTGAACTAATAAGACTTTGTCTTTATTTTTTCTAAGAAACAGTGTGGTATCTACTCTACCTCTAGTAAACCCATTTTCAATTAAGAAGTTAGTTAGTGTTTCATACCATGCTCTAGGTGCTTGTTTAAGACCATATAAGGCTTTGTCTAATTTATAAACATAGTTGGAAAGAGATGGATTGATGAAACCTGGAGGTTGCTCTACATAGACTTCTGCTTGAAGTTCTCCATTTAGGAATGCACTTTTGACATCCATCTGAAAGACTTTGAACTTCATGTGAGCAGCAAAGGCAAGAAAGATTATGATGGCTTCCAGTCTGGCAACAGGTGCAAATGTCTCATCGTAGTCAATGCCTTCTTCTTGAGAATAGCCCTTTGCCACTAATCTTGCCTTGTTCCTGGTTATAACTCCATCTTCATCCATTTTGTTTCTGAAGACCCACTTGGTTCCAATGACAGGATGACTCTTTGGTCTTGGTACCAATCTCCATACTTTGCTTCGTTCAAATTGGTTGAGTTCTTCCTGCATGGCTTCTATCCAACTAGAGTCTTCCATAGCATCCTTTATCTTCTTTGGTTCTGTTTGTGATAGGAAGCTTAAATAAAAGCATTCATTTTGAGTAGCAGCTCTAGTTTTGACTCTAGCACTCGAATCTCTAATGATTAGATCCTGAGTGTGATCTCTGGCCCATCTGCGGTTGGGACATCTGTCCTGATGCCTTCTTGTCTTAAGTCTTCAAGATCTATTTCTTTTTTTTGGTGTGGAGGTTCATTGTCTTGCATAGACCTCTCTACGATCTCATTTTGTTGCTCAACGATTTCACTATCTGGCACTACGATCGTAGTGTTGGGTTCAACGACTTCATTCATAGTGTCTGCACTATCGATCGTAGTGTCTTGAAGCACTGTGTTGTCTGAGTTTGTTTCATCGAACATGATATGAATTGAAACTTCAACACTCAGTGTCTTTTGTTGAACATTCTGTAAGCCTTACTGCCTGTGGCATATCCAAGAAAGATTTCTTCGTCTGACTTGGGCTGAAATTTTGTCAGGTACTGCTTTCCATTGTTAAGAATATAGCATGCACAGCCGAAAACATTAAAGTAGCTGACACTTGGCTTTCTTCCTTTCCACAGTTCGTAGGGCGTCTTCTTGATCGTAAAGTGTATGAGTGATCTGTTCTGCGTATAGCATGCAGTGTTGACAGCTTCTGCCCAGAAGTATTGTAACACCCCGAGAATTGGATTTTTGAGAATTAAATTTTTATTTTTATTAAATGAATTTAATGGATTATTTATGGAGCAAGCTAATTGAAGGTCGTTCTATGACCTAAACATATCAGAACGTCGTAGTATTTTGGCTACGTGGTAGAATTAAAGTGTTTGAATTTCCAAGACGAAAATAAAAGCTTTCCGAGAAATTTTCTAAAAAACACTATTCACGCATTTCTGCTCGGGAATTATTATTGTGACGCCCCCAAATCCAGGTTCTCTAACCTCAGATTCAGTGCTCACGATCCTATCATCATCATAAGCATTCTATAACTATTTCGAAATAATAAACATACATTGTTCATTATACAAAAGTCTCAAAACATGGTCCCAAGGTCTCTCTAACCTTAACTTTAAATACACCATTTATAATACAAACAGTTTACTCAAGAAATTCCATTAGATAATAACTAATTTAACATTCATTCTAAAATTACTCCTGGATCTTGCCCTTGCCCTTGTCCTTCGCATTAGATCCTTCGCTTAATCGAAAATAGAGGTCATGATATAGCAAGAGTAAGCAACTAATTTGCTTCACAAGTTTAAAAAGACAAAGGAGATATATCATGACTTAGAAAGAAATATTGCCTTCAATGTTCAACAATAATATAAGATTGTGAAGGAACATGAATTAATAATCAACAATTGAATATTCGATAATTGAATAACATGAACTGAGTGGTTTTGAATAACTATGAACATTTGCCAAGGTGCTCAGTGATTTAAACTGGACCTTTTAATAAGTTTTGGTATTCAAGGGGATCAGCCTTTCATACCCCGTGATTTATGCATAAACACTTAATAATCCGACATTGATATCATGCCTTAATCAAATTTGTTCATTTCTCAGTCAAGAGTTCTTACCATATCAATTAATAAGAACATGCTTATTTAAAATCCATTTGATTTAACAAATTTAGACATGCTTGATCTAGCTGATACAATTAGCATAGATCTATCCCATAAACAGTTCATAAATGAAGAACTTTAATTTAATTCACAGTTCAATGGCAGTAGAACGGAATTCAATTGCACAAAGTGCGAATTTCAATAATCAATAAAGACGTGAATAATCATCAATAATTATTCACTAATATGCTTTGAAAATAATAACTCAAGTTGAGTTAGGAAACTTGCCTCGATCGTAGGTTACATACCACTGTAAATAAATTTCTATCCACTATGTAGTTAAATTATCTTCCTTTGAGAGACCTATAATTAGTCTTTCAATTAGTCAATGCATAACATCAGATTATGTAATCACATAGATATCATACATTACAATAAGTTCTTATAAACATTACCATGCCTAGATAAGTGTTATTATTAATTAACGACTACCTTTAATTCACATAATATTATTAACTTAGATAATATTAATTCACCTTCTAGTATTATTGGTTCACTAATAATACTTTAAATCATTTATCAACATTTTATTCACTTACTAATATTATTAATCATTTAATAATATTTTATTCACTTACTAATATTATTAATCATTTAATAATATTTTATTTAATCTCGAATATTATTATTTAATAATAATACTCTAATCTAATATTTTATTTACATAACAACATCATATTATAATATTATTAGTATTATAATAATATTCCAATGATTTATTAAATTAATAAACAATTTATTCTAATTGTTCATCCTTTAATAACCTCTTATTTAATATCCATAAAAGGTCATAAGTAATATTTATTATTATAAATTACCAAAATGCCCTAAGATAGTCATGATATAATATATTATGAGCATTCAAGCATAAAAATCATATTTTTCTCATTAAAGGCATCATTTAACTATTTATTTCCTTTTATTCATAACCTAATCATTTTTTAGGAAAAATAGCAAACTGATTCCAAAAATTCTCAGCTTTTGGATTTTAACAGAATATGAACCAACAATGATCCTCTAATTTTTCTAGAATTTTAGAAAATGATTTACTATTTTTAGAGTGTCCAAAACACTCGGATCTTGCTCTATTTTTCATAAATTGAGTTTTACTCAGAAAGATCTGAAATTTTCAGGGTATGCTCTCTTAACATATATGAAGCTACTGTAAAAATTTTGGAATTTTCCAGTGTATACACAGTGAGATATTCGTAGGATAATATTTATGGAGTCCTTTACGGAAATAGTCATTACGCACAATATATAACTCGAAACGTGTCCGTTCTTTTTCCTACGCGTAGATAACTTCATAAGGTACCTCTGTAATATTTTTCCAGATTTTTACAAGACAAGGAACTGACCGAAACAGCCTCATGAAAAACAAGTCAGTAGCTGATTTAGGATTTCAAAGCTTTAGCATATAAAGTGGACTGTTTTGGGAAAAATAATCTTAAAGGTTCCAAAACATGCTAGATTTGTGATCTACCACTTGGGTTTACTAGATAACTCATGTATCTAGCACCCCCTCGACGGATCATAATTCCAAGTTGTAGAACTTGAGTTACACAAGATTTAGTGGAAGAAAAACAAGAGTTTTCACCCTTGGAGAACATATGCTCATTTTCTTCCTCTAAGTCTTTGATCTAACACTCAAGATACTTAGTTTCATGCATGATGGTATGTATAACTAGTGTATCTTGAGTAGTTGTACATAACCCCATCAAAACTCAAGCTATCAAAACAAGGTAAGAGAAGAAGATGAAGGTACATTATACCTTGACTTAGTGGCTACCTTCCTTGATTTTCCAAAGTAACTAATAAACTTAGGGGCATAAACCACTAGAACTCCTATAATTCTTCTTCCTATGGCTGAAATTTCTCTTTATTTTCTCTCTTTGAAGTTGGCTAGCTTGGGAGCAAGAGGTAGAAGAAGAAGATGAAGAAGATGGAGAGAAAATGAGATGTTGGAAGAATGAATGTGAATTCAAAATGTAATGGGCAATTCATTATTAATTCTCCCACAATCATTTTGTTGCCCATTAGGTAAAACACTTTGTTTATTACTTACCTTAGGTTAAACATGATTAAATGTGCATAATGGAGTGGCAACCAATGGGAGCTTTACCACATTGTCCTTATGTTTATTCATGTCTACTAATGGACAAGCTAGATTAATTATTCCACTTAGGATCCTCATAATATCCACCATTTAGCTTTTATTTTAAATACCCAATTTTGATTAATCAAATGTCTAGAATACCCCCAATCAAGTGGGCTAAGTATTGGATTACAATTTATTTTCCTTGGGCTTCTCTTTTAATTGATTTGGGCTAGATAAAAACATAGTCCAACAATTTTAATAATGTTACCCAATTTGATAATTTAGGGCTTTCATCTCCTATCATATGAAGTTTAATTACTTATACATATGATTTTATCTCATAACCTAATTAGATTTACAAGAATTAGGTTTAAAATTATTAGTCACTTGAAATACTAAGTTTACCCACTTAAGTTAGTATACGTATAAAATACTAACTTTTTCGTGTTACCATAACCCTTAGGTTATTTAATATCCTTACCTAATGTATAATTAGGTCACAAGGCTTTCATTTTTAATGAAATCCATAAATGTATGTATCCATATATAATACAAAGTTTAAAAAAAATGTACATACATACATGGTGACTTAAGATTCACGGTTATTACAATTATTAAACTTCCGAGAAATACGTAACGATAGAATATCGATGTGAGATGGAATATCCAATAATATTTCTGTTATGGAAAACGTAATATTTCGCATGTGGACTTAAAACCTAACGTTTAAGGAAAATGATTTACGAGAAGGAAATGTAATGCGATTAATGAATTAAGCGATGATTGTATAATACGTAGGTATTATACGAGGTAATGAATACGAATACTACATGAGGTAGTATACGAGAATGTATGAATGATGGTATATCGTATATGAGTAATAAGTATACGAGTTAGAATACGAGAATTATACGTGGAGTATATGTTGTAAGGCTTTAAGCCAATTGTAATGAATTAGTAGGATTATGTAGGAAATGGTTAAGTCCAATAGAATTAATGTGAAGCCCAAAATAAGTTAAGGATCAAAGCCCAAGTGTTTGATAATGCAAGCCCAAACGAGTTAAGTAAGTTAATTAATCTAAGGCCCAAAGTAAATATCCAATGGGTTAAGAGTTGGTTTAAACCTATGTGGCAAACCATGGATGATCCAAATTAGGGAGCAAGTAAACTTAGAGGCTAAGTAAGTGTGGTGAGCACACAAAGTGATTAATGTGATTAACAAAGAAACTTAAGGGCTAAGTGTAGTAATGATCAAGTATACTTAATAATTAAGTAAGTGTGATGACCAAGTGTGGTGGTGAGCAAGTAAGGTGACTTAATGGCTAAGAGGAGTGGTGAGCAAGAGTTGTGATGGCCAAGAAAAATGTGTGGAGGCCAAGTAACTTAATGAGCAAGTAGTGAATAGTAAGGAGGTGATTAAGGAGGTGGAGTGGCCTTATGACCCTTTTACCCTCACTTTGGAATGCCTATAAATAGGAAGCTCTTGATTCATTTTGTTGGTTGTTCATTTCCTCCAACACCTTATACATAATAAGTTGAGAGCTTATTTACTTGAGAGAATAAGCACATAAAAGCTAGACTTCTATTATTTGATTTTCCACAACTTATAGCTTAATGGCTTGAGAGAAAAAGCCAGAGTTCTTATTAAGCAAGAAGCAAGAAGAAGATTGAGGTTTAGCAAGTGATCATCAAAGGGTAAGCAACCTTAATCCTTGATTTTCTTTCTCTTCCATTGTTAGAGAAGGGGGTATTGGTAGAACTAGTATGTTAAGGAATGATAAACCAAAGGGCTTAAGTCTTAATAAGCCGTATAAATCATGAATAAGCTATTCGTAATCATTTAAGTTACGAACTTGTGAAGAACAATAATGAAAGTATAAGAACTTGTAAGAAGTGGTAATATGTTTACATTAAGAAGCTAGCATGATTAATAAGATGTAAGAATAAGGATTAATGGACTTAACTCATTAATAAGTCATATGAAAATAAGACATAAGTCATGAAATGGAAATATAAGTATTTTATACTTTAATAAATTGCAAAATCATCAAGAATAGGTAATGACTTATCATGAATATAAGTTAACGAAGCATGTATGTCAAGATGATAGTATAATGGATTGAATCCAAGTGAAATGGTTTAAAAATCTCAAGTAACGAAGTTTCGCCGGAATTCACACGATTAGACGACGATCGTCAAATTCGTGAAATTCTCGGAATGGAAGTCGAATTTTGATATTGAGCTTGGAAACATTGGTTTTCAATGGAGACAAGTCTTATTTGGCATTATAGAGTTGAAGACTCGAAAATGGCCGGATTCCAAACTTAGAAGCGGAAAAAGCGGCGTTGAACGCGTTCACTTAACGCCACCGCTTTTTCGTTGAAAATGGACTAATAGGTGAATTTTTAGCAAATAAAGTCGGATAGATAAAATTCTTGCATGAACACGTAGAGTATGTGATTTGTGAACCGTAGGCTCTTGAATGAGCCAATTCGGACTTATAACGAAGAAGTTACGAGTCCGGGAATCTCGCAAAGTTGAAAATCTATCAAAACTATATACGTGGCTCAAAGTCCGTGGCTACTCCAAGCTTAAATGACCGGTGCCTCAGCGCCAAAGTGAGCTTCAGATCAGCAAACTCGCCTTGGCAATACGATAGTTAACAAAGGACTCATGGCGCGCATCGCCGAGTCCGGTCTCCAAGCCTCTAACAATAGGCAGCCGCGGCGGCGTCACAACAAAGAAACACCAGCACAAGTAAATACCAACCTTAAAAGCTAGGCGAGGAAAAGAATGGTTTCAAGTAAAGATGAAGGGAAATTGTTTAGTAATGAACTAAGGAACTTAATCATACATTATTAAGTTATAATTAAACCTTAAGTATGATCACTTAGGGTTAAAGAAAGTCAATTGAATATGAACTTGAACTATACGTAATAAGTACACTTAACCAATGATGATCGAGTTTCGGATGATAACGTAAGGACGTTAGTAAGCCGTGAGGAAGGATAATTAACTTGAACCGAGTTGTACTAATGAAATAACTTCACTTAAGTTATGGAAGAGATGCAAGCTCAGTAAGAATGATGTAAAGAATAACGGAAAGCCGGAACCAATAATAACAAATCTAATACGGGATTAGATTGAGAAGTTGGGTAAGATTCTTTAGGAACTATGTATGTTCATTCATGACCTAATGTGGTATATTATGTGATTATGTATTGTAGAGATTGTAAAGACTCAATGGAAACGTAATTATTGATGGCAGAGTATTTTGAAGGCAAGTTTTTCTTAAACGCTTGTCTAACCTTCGTGTTAGCCGTGAGGTTTTCAAATGATTCAAATTATGAGATGCATGTATGGTTTTGAAGAAAGAGTCGATGCCAATTTTAGCTCGGGTAGACTAATCGTGATAGATTGATTGAACTATTTACAAGTCTTTCAATATAGAATTGCTAACGCTATCCTACACCAATTATTGGGTTCAGATTCAAGGTAAGCCTGGATATGAATAAACAAATGTATTTTCATTGAGTATTCGTGGGCACGTGAGGTTTCCACAACTTAAAGCATAATACACGTTTAATGGATGTAGTGTTGATCAATATAGGTACTATAAGTCGATCACCTAGATGTACTCGTAAGATATGCTGGGACTTCTACGGACTTCGTGTCGGTTGTCCTTTTCAAAGAAACTATAAGACGTTCACGTCTTGAACCAGAATTGATGAATTGATAAATATTGTTATTGTAAAATGTTTTGAAGGAAAAAGGAAAGCTATTTTGAATTATTGATAGTACTTCGTAACTATCATCCAGTTATTGAAGATATACGATTCCTATGTTTCAAGCATGCTTTTAAAATGAAATTGTTGTACTTGCTGAGCTTGTTATGCTCACTCTTACTTGAACCATATGAATGCAGCTTAGACCAAATGGACCGAAGGATTCTATAAGGATAAAGAGAAGGCTAAAGTGAATGTGTAGATTGCCTACGTAATAGTATAGGTTTGTAATGATAATATTTGATATTATGACAAGAACAAATGTAACGGTTATAAAGAACATGGGGAATGGTAGTATTGTTTTGGAATATATATAAGACATATTCGTTCTTTTGAGGCATTTCAATTGAATGTTTGTGTGAACTGTAGCACCGTGGAGCACCATATGTCGGGTTGAAAGAGACCCGAATTTGGGGGCGTCACAAGTATTCAGGCAGATGGGCTGCTGCTAGTAGAGTTCTTCCAGCCTCTATCAAGGTTCTGTTCTTTCTTTCAGCTACTCCATTTTGTTGAGGAGTTCGTGGAGCTGAGAAGTTATGACTGATCCCATTGTTTGTGCAGAACTGGTCCATTTCTGAGAAGTCAAATTCTCTGCCATGATCACTCCTTATGGCCTTGATTTTCTCTCATTTCTCGTTCATCACCAGTCTGAACATCTTGATTAATTGGGAGCTCGTTTCATCCTTTGAAGTTAGGAAGAATACCCATGTGAATTTGGTGTAGTTGTCGACTATAACGAGAGAGTATCTTTTTCCTCCAAGACTAGTTGTTGGAATTGGCCCAAATAGATCCATGTGAAGCAACTATAGGGGCTTGTCAATAGAGTTGGCAGTTTTGCTTTTGAATGAGCTTATAGTTTGATTTCCAAGCTGACAGGCATTGCATGGCCTTTCTTTTACGAAGTTGAACTTAGGTAGGCCAGCTACGAGATCTTTTGAGGCCAGTTTGGACATGCTCTTGAAGTTTAAATGAGACAACCGTCTATGCCATATCCAGCTCATTTCTTCAGATGCTTTTGCCAGAAAACATATTGTCTTATCTAAGCTTAGTTGACCAAGATCCACTGTGTAGATATTTCATTCTCTTGTCTCGGTTAGCTTTACAATAGATGTCTTCAAATCTCTGACTTGACATTAGTTGTTGAGGAATGTCACTTGATGACCCTTGTCGCAGAGTTGACTGATGCTTAGAAGGTTGTATTGGAGACCTTCTACATATGCTACCTTGCTGAAAGATACTACACCATTGCCAGCAGAGCCGTATCCTCTTGTCTTGCCCAAGCCGTTGTCTCCAAAGATGACTGAGGGACCCTCCTTCTCTATGTAGTTAGATAAGAGAGCTTTGTTCCCGGTCATGTGCCTTGAGCATCCACTGTCCAGGTACCATGTAGTGATCGTGGAGCTCTTTTCCTGTCAAAATATTGAACCTTCATTTTGGTACCCATATTTGTATGGGTCCTTCTTTGTTAGTGCCTTTGGGGATCCAAATCTGTTTAATCTTGGGTTTCACATCCATGGAATTATAATAACACTTGGCAGCCTTGTGACCATATTTATTACATATAAAACATCTAGTATGATGCATGTCTGTATGTGTATGATGATTCATCCTCCATTTGGACTTGTGTGGTTCTTTAGTTGTCCTTTTGTTAAATTGATTCTCATTCTTCCACGTGTCCTTGGATTTCATAAATAGTGAGGAGTGTGCCTTACCTCTACTGTATCTTCCCAGTTGGTTCGTAGAGTTGGTCTTGGTTGACTCTACGATTCTTCGAGGTTGATGAGTAGAGGTTAGGTTACTCTTCTCTTTACGAAGCCTGCACCGACATGAGATCCCTTACTCCTTTGAGTGTGAATGGAAACAGTAGAACAGGGTTGAACTGGTTCTTCCTTCTGTGAGGATTTCACAAATGTAATGCTTCTACTAAAACTTGAGGCATTACTAGTGCTAGTTTCCTTCGTCTTTTCCACACATGGCTCTGAGATGGATTCCCCGAAGCCTAAGCCTGTTTTGTTGAATGTGCTTCTCTGACTAGAGAGCAGGGAGTCCATGGATGATGAGGATTTGTTCCATGCAGAGATAGTCTTTTCTAGTTCCTCAATTTTAGAGGTTAGGTTAAACTCTCTTAGTGCATTGAGTGTGTTTGTCTGTTTTAAAGTCTTATTCTCAGCCTCAAGCTTGGAAAGAAGATTAGTACTTAGAAGGGATGTTTCAAGCTCTTCTTGAACTTTCTTTTTCTCCTCTTGAAGAAGTGAATGATCCTTAGACAAAACTCTGAACCACTTCATGTATTGATGTAGAGAAGTGGTTATGCCATGCAGTGCAGTTCTTAAATCATTTATATCTACATCAGGTGAGTTGAAGTCAAATACCTCATCGAGACTTACATCATGAATGTTGAGGTTTTGTTTGTCCTTTGCATGTTTGGCCATTAAGCACAGATTAGCCATTTGTGGTTCTTCATCATCTCCGAAGTTAGGATTGGAGTCATTGTCTGAATCGCTCCATGATCCTCCAGCTACCAGGCCTTTGTCTCTCTTCTGAGGCCTTTTGTTTCTTTTGTATTCATTCTTTTCATGTTGTTTCTTCTTTAGTTCTTCTCTTAGAGGTTTGTTGCACTTGGCAATGAAGTGGCCAGGCTTCTTGCAGTTGTAGCATAGATCATTTATTTTCTCCTGGCTGTTGTAGTTGCTGACCTTCTTTGGCTTGCTTGTTTTGCCTTGACGCATGAACCTTCTCAGTCTTTTTACCAGTATAGCAAGGTCTTCATCATAATCAGAGTCAATCTCAGTGTTGACTTTAGATTCACTTTCGGTTGCCTTTAGAGCAACACCCTTATCCTTCCTTCTTCCTTCTGATAGGGTTTTAGCTCGTTAAGTCAGCTCTAGTTCGTATGTCAGGAGATTGCCATATAGTTGTTGAACTGTCATCTCGTGAAGATTCTTTGACTCTCTTATCGCAGTGGTTTTGGCATCCCACTTGCTCGGTAGGGCTCTCATGAACTTTATGATTAGATCTTTGTTATGATAGATCTTCCCATATGCTCGTAGAGAGTTGAGCAGAACGTTGAATCTCTCATAGGTGGCAGTCACGTTTTCTCCTTGAACATGAGCAAACATCTCATACTGCTGTGTCAGGAGAGATTGTTTGTTTTCTCTGACTTCTTCAATTCCTTCGTGCATGATCAACAATGCTTCCCAAACCTCCTTAGCTATTTTTCTGTTGACAACATTTTCGAACAGATCATCTTCTAAGGATTGGAACAGGATGTTCTTGGCCTTTTTGTCAAGTTGGACAGCACTCTTCTCGTTGTCTGTCCATTCTTCTTTAACTTTGAACTGTATTCTGTTTGGATCGTCAGTGGTTGGTGCAAGCTTTGTTGGAATATAAGGCCCATTCTGAACAGTCTCAAATAGATCTTCATCTATTGAGTTCATGTATGCTTGCATCCTGACTTTCTAGTTTGCAAATTTATCTTTGTTGCATATGGGTGGCTTGCTGCCTCCTCCAGTTCTAGATTCGCTTGGTACGTGTGTCATTGGATCTACTAAAGCTTGTACGCTGTATAATAGAACATGCTTTGATACCAATTGTTAGTTCCTAGTTGGCACAATAGTTATCTAGAAGGGGGGTTGAATAGATATTTAAAAAATCTTTTCGTTTTAAACTTGTTCTTTGATGATGATTAAAACTTAGCGGAATTGATGTTTGTTTTAATCTTCTTTACAAAGCGATGGAGTTATGAGAGTGAGGTGATTATAGCGATTATGGGAGATATAGCGATTATAGTTATGAACGTAAAAGACACGATGTTTTAAGCGGTTGAGCACTTAAAGCTCCTAGTCCACTCTTCTACTCAACGAGTAGGATATCCACTAAGGATGTCTTTTACAACACGAATCACACGATTCCTTCTAGACGGTGATGCAAGAACTTCTTGAGTTCACTATTAAACTCTTCAAGTCCAAAGAGACTTGGCTCTCTTACTGATTCACTTAGAACTCTTCAAGTCCGATGAGACTTAATACTCTTCTTGAGTTGATTGATAGATGTTGAGTTCTTGATGGTTGCTACTCAGTTGTTGTTTAAGCACTTGTTCGAAAGAACTGAGTAGCTGAGCAAGCTTTGCAATTTCTCAAATCGTAGAGTTGAGCTTTGAGAGTTGTTCACGTTGTTTGTTCAATGCTTGCTTGCTTCTCTCTCATCTGCTTGTTTTTGCATATATGTGATCTTTGAAAACTATCCGTTGGATCCATCCGTTGAGGCATTAAATGCGTTTGACCTTTCTGATCTTTGATGGAGACATTTCTGCACATCTTCTGAAACTACATTTCGCCCATTGACAACCTTTTATGATCGCTTTTCACCTAATTTTGAAAAGGTGTTTTCCCCCGCACCAATGGTACTTTCCTTAGCTTCTTCAATACGCCTCTTTGTTGCATACTAAGGATATTTCTTGTGACTTTGGGACTGGTGAGTACTGCAGCGTTTAGAATCCATTCCTCTTATGTTTGAATCTGTCTTCCACATAAATCATGAGGCTCGACGTTCTCTAACACAAGACAGATGCTCTACGATTCAGATCGTAGTGACTAGTCGTCTTGGTTCCTGGTCTGATGCTATCAGTCGAGAGCACTATGATTCTCCTTAAACCTTTGCATACTACGATCTTTGTTTGCTTGAGTTGTAACTCTACGTTTTCGAGAGCACACTATGATCGTTGACTTGTAAACTCTACGTTTCCTTCATCACATTACAATCGTTGAGTTGGCTCGACAAACGTTGGGACCACTCTACGATTTCTGAAGAGGCCCTTCAAGGCAGGCATACTACGATCTTCGAAGCTCTATGTTTTTGCCTTGACTTCTGCAATGCTGATCAGATTGATACACTACGATTTCTTCGAGGCCTATCTATTACATCTCAAGATCAACCTAATGACTTTGATCTTTCTATCTATACATTTCATTATAGAATGATACACGTTAAGAGTTTAGATCAACCTAACAAATTTGATCTATCACTAAGTCCTTCTACATATATTACTTGGAAGGACTTTACAAATAATCAGGAGTATATACATTAAAACATCAAATCATAATATTCATTCTCCCAACAAGTTGGTTAATGCTTTGACTTCTATACTCTATGAAATTAGTGGAATATCCTTGATATTTGCGCTTCATCCAGTATCTTTTCATGGAAATATTCTTTTGAGCATTCTTGAATTTTACTCTACAAAGAAGTATCATGTTGACAATTTGGACGTTATTAGTTCCTGGATAAATTAATTCTTGAACTTATTTTATTGAATTATTATGTCATTGTCATCATCCTCATGTTTATATTATGTTGAAAGTCATCTGTGGCCTGTAGTGCATAGATGGACTTGGTATGATTATGACTAGGAATTATTCGGTATAATCATGATCGTAATGTTACAAATGATGTAGAAAAAGTCCTCCGTTAGCGTAATGCATTGATGGACGCTTTTTGGTATGATTATGGCTATGGATTCTCTTTGCCAAGGGTGCAAAGATGAATTGTTTTATGGCATAATCGGGACCGTTGATGAAAGCACGATTATCTTTGGCCCGTAGTGCATAAACGCATGCATGAGGATATTCCGACAAAATAATAAATAATGGAACGAAAGTCCCACAGAACGCAGATGCATGTGGATATTCACATAATAATAAAGAACGGAATATTAGAAGAATTTCACCATGTATTCTTGTGATTGTGATAAACAAAGTTATTCCAATGGAATAATAAGAATGGAATAATGAAGAATTTCACCATGTATGCGATTACTTTTGCATGAGCAAAGTTATTCCAACATAATAATAAAAATGGAATAACAAAAGAATTTCACCATGTATGCAAAGACTTTGCATGATAAAAGTTATTCTAACATAATAATAAAGAATGGAATAACAGAAGTTCTCTTCATGAATAAGAAAGAAAGAATACCCCTTACGAGTACAACAAATAATATTCCCTACCAGTATTGAAAGAAAATAACTCTCAACATGAATACGAAAGAATAATATCTCTTAGGAGTACAACAAATAATATCCCTTACCTTTGAAAGAAGAGTATTTCGACAGGTAGGGCGAGGATATACTCGAAGAAAACTTGCACTACGCTTAAAGCTTTCTTAAACTCTAAAGAAATATGCTCAAGATTATAGAAGAAGAACTCTCTCTATAGTTTCTCTCTCTAGAGTTTAGTGAATTCGTAAGAAATAATGAAGGAATGAGCTTCTATTTATAGAAGAATGGACTGCATAATAACTAATTCATGAACGGGTCAGGATTGATTTACTTTTTAATCGACGGTCCATATTTAAAGCAAAATCTTTTAAATAAAATATAATATATTCTATTTATAATCTAATTAAAACGAATAACTTTATAAAAGTATTCTGTTTTATATAAAAAGATTTTACTATTAGCCTAATAAAATGAATAACTTTATAAAAGTATTCTATTTTATATAAAAAGCTTTTCTGTTCTATTACATTAATAATACCAATAAAACAAAACTTAATGACTTATCACATAAGCATCAATAATCAATACCGTGTGCTACTATGCAACCACGTGTATTACTGTACTTTTACTACCGAGTAGTTCAACAAAGATTAATGGTAAAACTTCAAGTTATTTTTTTCAATAAAATATTTTTGTCGTTTTCTCAATCCAACAATAATTCCGTTGTAGGGTCCACTAATGATTGTACCGTCGTCACGGATATTCCCCGACAAAAAGAATATTCTATATCAACTTGCTTACTTTACAAAAAAAAAATAAAAAAAATCACATATTACCCTTAACTTTAAACTTTTTTCAATTTAACTATTTACCAAAATAGAACAATTGAATACTTTTATTTCATAAAATTCGGGGTCTCACAATCTCCCCTCCTTATGAAATTTCGCCCTCGAAATTTACGTACATACCTGATATTCGAAGAGATAAGAATACCTTGCTTTCTTTTCAGATTGTACCTTCCCTATTATTTCCTCTCTATCATGATTTGCCATTTCTCATCTCCTGTATTTAAAATATCATTCTAGAATATAGTTTCAAAATAAGGGTTAATTGACATACCACATAATACCCCTATATTCTGACCGACCAATTAAATAACAAATAAACTTAGGTAGGTCATACTAGCGAAGGAATTTCCCGTCTCTCCCCTCCTAGTTATTGTCTCACATCTCAGCTAGGGATCATATCTCTAAGCTTTGATACCAACTGTGACGCCCCCAAATTTTGGTTCTACATCACCCATCTTGGGTCACCAGATACATGGTACAGAATTCAAATACAAACTTAAATATACAACATGAGCTGTGAGTTTTAATACAAATATTGTCATCTAGACAATATCCACACTCAATGGAGTCCTCATTACATTTATTATTACACTATTTCACATAATAGTGAGGACTACTAATGCACCATCTAGGACCATCACTCTGTTCCCGACTAGTCCCAATCCTACGTTCTCATTTCCTGAAGAGAACAATGAAAGAAAGGTGAGCTCAACTAGCCCGATGAAATATTATGACTAAGATAATGCGAGAATAAATTATCATTAGCCTTCAACGATGATAAAGCGTCTGATATAACAAACATCAAGTTTAGCTGCGGCATGATGAACAAGCAATCCATTAGAAGAGTCAGTAGAGAATAAAATCTATTATCTTCTATGATTTAAAAGGTTTTTCATCACTTTTATCGCCGAGACTCATTTAAATAAATAATCCACATCATCAAATCATCCACGCACTACAAGCCAAGGATATTCTTTAAGAGTATCCGACCACGAATTATCCATGCACCTACTGGCTAAAGATAATCGTGTTTTTCATCAATTACGATCATGCCATAAAATAATTCATCTTTGCACCCTTGGCGAAGAGAATCCATAGTCATAATCATACAAAAAGCATCCCATCAATGCACTACGGGCCAATGAGGACTTTTTCCACATCATTTGTAACATTACGGCCATGATTATACCGAATAATTCCTGGTCATAATCATACCAAGTCCATCTATGCACTACAGGCCACGGATGACTTTCAACATAATATAAACATGAGGATGATGACAATGACATAATATTTCAATAAAACAAGTTCAAGAATTAATTTATCCAGAACCAATAACGCCCAAATTGTCAACATGATCTTCGCTTTTGTGGAGTAAAATTCAAGAATGCTCAGAAGAATATTTCCATGAAAAGATACTGGATGAAGCGCAAATATCAAGGATATTCCACTAATTTCATGGAGTATAGAAGCCAAAACTTTAAGCAAAAAAGTATCATAGAATATATGAAACTGTAATGGATTTTCACCCGTCATGCGGTAATCCACGTAGACATCTCATTTCCACAATTTAATAAGAAATTAATACGAAGGGTCATTCACCATGCAAGTGGCAATCCACATAGACAGGTTATTCCAACATAATAATAAAGAATGGAATAACAGAAGAATTCACCATGCATGCGATAAACCGCACAAACAAAAAGTTATTCAACAAAATAATAAATAATGGAACCGGTCCTAAACAGTAACGCACAAAGCAGGATATTTAATGAGAATAATAAATAATGGAACCAGTCAGAACATAAATGCACAAGCAGAATATTCCGACGAGAATAATAAATAATGGAACCAGTCCCACAGCGTGAACGACGCGATGGTGATATTCGACGCGAATAATAAAGAAACGGAATATTATAAGAATTTCACCGTGTATGCAGTACTTAAGATAAACAAAGTTATTCCATAGAATAATAAGAATGGAATAATAGAAGAATTTCACCATGTATACGTGATTGCATGCATATGCAGTTATTCAACATAATAATAAAGAATGGAATAATGGAAGAATTTAACCATGTATGCAAAACTTTAGATAGACAAAGTTATTCCAACATAATAATAAAGAATGGAATAATGGAAGTTCTATTCATGAATAAGAAAGAAAGAATACCCCTTACGAGTACAACAAATAATATTCCCTACTAGTATTGAAAGAAAATAACTCTCTTCATGAATACGAAAGAATAATATCCCTTAGGAGTACAATAAATAATATCCCTACCTTTGAAAGAAGAGTATTCCAACTGGTAGGGCGAGGATATACTCGAAGAAAACTTGCCTTTCATTAAAGCTTTCTTAAACTCTAAAGAAATACGCTCAAGATTATAGAAGAAGAACTCTCTCTCTATAGTTTCTCTCTCTAGAGTTTCAATGAATTTGTAAGAAATAATGAAGGAATGAGCTTCTATTTATAGAAGAATGGACTGCATAATAACTAATTTATGAACGGTCCAGATTGATTTACTTTTAATCGGACGGTCCATATTTAAAGCAAAATCTTTTAAATAAAATATAATATAATATATTCTATTTATAATCTAATAAAATGAATAACTTTATAAAAGTATTTTGTTTTATATAAAAAGATTTTACTATTAGCCTAATAAAACGAATAACTTTATAAAAGTATTCTTTTTATATAAAAAGCTTTTCTCGCTTTTATTACATTAATAATACCAATAAAATAAAACTGAGTGACTTATCACATAAGCATCAATAATCAATGTCGTGCTACTATGCAACCACCACGTCGACATGTATTTTTTTACTACCGAAAGTAGTTCAACAAAAGATTAATGGGTAAACTTCCGCCATTATTTTTAATAAAATATTTTTGTCGTTTTCTTAATCCGACAATAATTCTGTTGTGTGGTCCACCAATGATTGTACCGTCGTAGTGATATTCCCCGACAAAAAGAATATTCTATATCAACTTGCTTACTTTGCAAAAAAAAAAAAAAAAATTCACATATTACCCTTAACTTTAAACTTTTATCAATTTAACTATTTACCAAAATAGAAAAATCGAATACATTTATTTCATAAAATTCGGGGTCTCACAATATTCACAACATCTAAATACAAACAAAGTTTATGAGAAATGAGGTATTGACGAATTTCAGGTTTCAAACCTCTCAAAACCATTTGTGTAATTCGTTCCTCATTATACACCAAATGGGATGCAAACAATGATAAATTAGTAAACTTGGCCTTGCATTGTGATACATTCATATTGTTCTGTTCCAGGTTGATGAATTCCACCTCCTTCATATGACGAATACTTTCTGGAAAATACTTGTCGTTGAACAATTTCTGGAACTTCACCCAAGTCATCTTAAGTGCGGAAAGATGAGTATGTTTTATAGATTCACACTAGTGTAGTAGCAGAATACTCTTCTTCTTTCTCTCTTATTCTCTCCTTCTATAGTTTCTTTCTCTATAGTTTTAGTGAATTGGTGAGAAAGAAAGAAGAAATGAGCTTCTATTTATAAGAAAATGGACTAAATAGTAATTGATTCACGGACGGTCCATATTGATTTACTATTAAAACAGACGATCCATATTGATCTACTATTAAAACTTCAACGGACGGTCCATATTGATTTACTATTAAAACTTCAACCGACGGTCCATATTGATTTATTATTAAAACTTCAACCGACGGTCTAAAAAATTAGCATATCCCCCATGGGATAATAAGCCAAATTTACAACAAATGCCTCATGACAAACCCCTCTATTTATATAAAAAATTGAATAAATAATTACCACAACATATTTTAATCTTTCAACAATTATTCATCATTAATATTATAACTCACAATATTGACAAACAGATCGTTCCCAGGAAAGATGGGGCTTTTCGATAAGGATTTCTCTTTATTGGCGTGCAATTAAATAACCTAACCTCTTTACTCGACAAAACTTTCTAGACATTGTCAATAATGTAAATAATAATATGAATAACTGTGTTGTGTCAATTATTGATTTAATAATATAAAATATTGTACAGATGATACCGTGACAATAATTGAATATGAGCTACTATGCAGCAACTATTGTAACAATTATTGAATGAAACTGAGTGACTTCTTCGTAAGCATCAATAATGAGAGATACTGTGTATTACCGTGTGCTACTGTGCAACAACGCGTATTACTGTACTTTTATCACCGGGTATTTCAAGAGTTTAACGGTAAAAATTTTGCCGTTATTTTTATAAAAATGATTTTTTTGTTGTTTTCTATATCTGACAGTTATTCCGGTATTGGGTCCACCAATAATTATAATATTTTACGAATATTTTCCGACAAAAAAAATATTTTCCGATTAAACGAATATTCACTGACAAAAGAAATTTTTTATGACAACTTGCTTACTTTGTAAAATTTGCATATATCACTCATAACTATAGTATTTATTAAATTATCATTTTACTATTTAAAATAATATTTAGAAAAAATTAAATATTTATTAATAAAAACTTAAAAGTTTTTTTTAGAAAATATATGTATTACTACCATTCATGTAACAACTATAAGGTCAAACCTATCAGGTTTGAGTTTATGAATTTTGAAAAACTTAAGAATAAAAAGGAAAATAAAAGAAAAAAACTTACATTTTTTATTTTTAATGTTGTTTGTGAGACTATAAAAGAAAGAAAATAAAAAATCTTCAGTTTTAAAGTTAGGTTACTATTTTATTCTTCTATTAAATATTGCTATTTTTGTGAGTAGAAGATCCAGATTATGAAAGTTAGCTTATGTATTTTTTTTTAAAGTCATTCTATTTTGAGTCATGTTATATATTATAATAAATTTATGTTAAATTATAATTGTAAAATTTATTAATATAATATATGTAATTGGTAAAAATTATAAAATAATACCACTTATTACACGTATCCTAAAAAAATAATATTTATCACGTAACTTACAATTAAAAAATTAACCTAAATATTCATAATATATATCATTTTCTTCTAATTTTTTCACATAAATTTTGACAAAAAGTAAAAACACAAATAGTCAAGTCCCTCTGCCTCATTTTTTATTTTATTTAAGTAGAAACAAAATAATAAAAAATTTCTCTCCATCAAAAACACAAGACTATTAAATTAAGATAATTTAAATACTAAAGCCAAAACCTCAACCCATCAACCTCTTAACTCATCCCTCTCTGGAATCTTCTTCGGTCTCCACAAAGTCTCTCCCTCAATTCTCAAATTTATTGTGTCCAACAAATTAAACCCTTGAAGATCAAATCCCAGTAAGTGAACTCAATACCCTACAACCGCAATTCAAAATTTATTTTTTTTGCAGTTTTATCCTTTTTTTTTTGGTTTTAACTTTGTTCTTGCTTACATAGTGTGTTAATATATTTATGAGCTTATATTTGCAATTACTTCCTTCAATGTTCTGTTGAGTTGCTCAGAAAATTTGGGGAAACTAGAGAAAATGATAAAGGATATTTCCCCCCTTTTTATAGTGAGATCAGCACTATTTTTCTCAATGACCAAAAGGGGTTTAATTATTATATATTCTTTTTGTGGAAAGACATAGAATAACTTTGTTAGAGTTCAAATGAATTGCGCTTGTTACTGATTTTCCTCTGTTTTAATGTTGTTTTGAGAATTCTATCAGATTCCGATCGGGAGTTTTGAGCCAATCGAATTGGGGTTTTGAGAAGATTTTGTAATGGAGGAAGTGCAGGAGCAACAGCAAAGTCAATCAATTGGTACCCATCAATTTCTAGCATTCTTGGCACAGTTCTTGTGAATCTGACAATTGCAATTTGTAATTGGAACACCCTTTTTGCATATCGTAATGAAACTTTGAAATATATATAGAACAATTATGGAAATCCTGGGTGCTATTTTTTGAATTTCTTAACAATAATGGAATTGGGATGACCAGTGTATGTTATCAGATCTACGAACCATAAATGACAAAACAAAACTTTAGACAAGCAGTTTGTTGTGTATGATGGTTTTAATGTCGTTTTACTGCTAATTGTTTGGATGCATTATTATGTATAGACTATGGAGTAGGTTCCTCCTTTTTTTCTTCATTACAATTTTAAATTTATGTTTGAAGTAAGCTTTCGATATATCAATGATTGATTCAATCTGAAATGATTATCTCAGGTTCACTATTTTTCAATGTATTTGACATCTGGTATACCAAAACAATCTTAACCTCGGCAGATATCAAGGGTTGCTTTTTAAATACAAACCAAGTCCATGTTTTGACCTGTGTTAATATGAGCTTATGTGTTACTTTCACCATCAGGGCCAGTGGTGGGAAGATCGTGTGTATGCATGTGTGTGTATGAATGTTTGTGTATGTATACATGCTTGTTTGTGTGTGTGCATATGCATGCTTGAACTTTGAGCTATATCTAGTGTTTTGGTACACTAATAATGTGTTGAGATTGTAATTAATATATCTGGACATTAGTATGCTGTTATGGAGTGTAATGTTTTTGTATGTTGTGATAAGATTTCTCATGTTATTTTACCTTTCAATATCTGGGGTGATTTTGATCAGTTGGAATCAGGATTTGATCTGGCAGAATCCATGGAAGTAACTAGAAGTTGTTATACGTCATTCTCTGTTTTTATACTGTCATTTAATTCTTATTCTCTAATTTAATATTAACATTTGACGGGTGTTTGACATGACAATATACCACTTTCATTTTCTCAACCAATCTACTTGTTTCTTGGGGCGACCTCAAATATAGACATAATAAGTGCTACTCATTCTACTTATTTTCTTGTTAATTTCCTGGATAATACAACTTATATTATTCCAAAATATCAATATGTATCTTATCTACACATGAGAAGCATATTAGGAAATAGAAAGTGAATAATGCAACTTATTTCTTTTTAACAGATCTTCAATTGAATTTGAAACTTATGGTAATGCAGAGGAATATTATTTTGACAAGTACTAATGTGAACATATTTTTTTTTCAGGTGTAGATGATGAAAATGAAATCACCACTGAAGGCACTTCATTTGTGCATGAAGAACCTCCTCAAGATGGCAGGGCTCCTCCCAAACCTGATTCTCAAGTGGAAGTTCTCCATGATAAAGTCACTAAGCAGATTATTAAGGAAGGTCAAGGCCAGAAGCCATCAAAGTATTCAACATGCTTTGGTAAGTCCACACTCTACTGTACGACTACAGTCTGTACAGACCTTTGTAATATAATCACACAATTTAGGTCTAATTGGGATTACCATATACTAACACATTTCCTCATAGCGATGTTCCTTCATTATTATCATTTTCAACTTTTCAAAACGATTGTTAAAGTTCTTTCATTTTTTATTATTTTTTTTACTTTGTTTTTTAATTTTTATTATTATTTAAAAAAAAAAAAAAATTCAAGCTCTACAGACTTTTGTTTATAAATTTGGTTGTTTTGTATGTGATGATAGAAATTTTAGGTAAATGAACACTAATTGTCTTTAACTTCTTTCGGGCGAATATATTCTGATCGGTTATATGTGTCTAAATACTTTTACTAATTTTCCTTTGCTGATTTTATTATAGATATAAAGATATAAGCACACAACTTTTATCTATTAAAAAAAGAAGGTATGCTAACACAATTCATTGACTTCTTTAAACAAATCAATCTGTTTACCAACGAAGCATTTACTTATCGATGATATCATAGGAATTAACTATTAAAAATCTTGATTGACACAGATTGTCACCGGCGCATGTAAAAGTTTCAGAAAAGAATCTAGAAGTTGCATTTTAAAGCACCACATTTTTTTACTTTTTCCTTTAGTAAGAGTAAACTGGAGCTGCGGTGATTGCTTACTGCGTATCTATGCAATCTTTTATTCTTCTATAAAGACATTGATACCCATACTGAAATAAAAGAAAAAAAGAGGCTGTGCATGTGTGCAGTCACTGCACACAATTTCTAGAATAGTTATCTGTGGACAGATTATGTGTCAAACTGTTGAACAAGTTAATACTTCATAGAAAGTTTCACCGAGCTTCACCTTAAAATCCAAAATTTGTTTCTTGCAAGTATAAGAAGTATCTTGTCAATTGCAGTTCCACGAGTGGTGTGTGTTGACTCATTGTCCTTTTATCATGAGGTACTGTAATGTTACAATTTAAGTGGGAACACTAAAGCTAGTATTCCTTGTAAGGCTGCATATACTCATGCTGATGTATATCTGTTTGATGATTACCAAATAGTATTCAAGTGGGAACACTAAAGCTAGTTCATGGACCACAATATATAATGTTGATTGACATGAAGAAAGCTATTTTTTAATTGCTATTTTTGTTAATCATATGTTTATGTATAATATTAGGCAGTGTCTCAGACACTCCAGAAAGTTATGGTCTTATAGTATGTGAATTCTGTACTTTTCTTCCGTATGGAAGATTTAATGATTATTCTCGAACTTAACTGAGTTCTGAATATCAGAATAACGACATTGTTGTTGTAGTGCACTACAGAGCATGGACTGAAAGCACCCAGCACAAGTTTGAAGATACATGGCATGAACAGCAACTACTTGAATTGGTCTTAGGCAAAGGTATTTGGTTAAAATTATTCTAGTTCCATAATATCACCATGGATTTTTGGTAATTACAATAATTCTTCTCCTTGTTAAACCTCATTATCATCATGGACATTATATTAGGTTTTCTAAAATTGTTTAAATACTGGTCTCCTACTTATGTTCAAGGCCACAATCATAATTTGGTTAATTCGTTGAAATTGGCACCATTTGGAACTGATGGGATTATCGATATTCTTTTTTGTAATCAATGATTGTACTTTCCAGTTTCGTGTCTGATGTACATGAGCTGAAATGAACATTATTCTTTTGCAACAGAGAAAAAAGAAATGACGGGCTTGGCAATTGGTGTGTCGAGCATGAAGTCTGGTGAACATGCTTTCTTATGTGTGGGTTGGGAATTAGGCTATGGCAAAGAAGGAAACTTCTCCTTCCCAAATGTTCCACCTATGGCAGATATCTTATATGAAGTTGAACTAATTGGTTTTGATGAAGTCAAAGAAGTTAGTTTCCATGAAATAAAGTATTAAAAGTACAAGTATTTAGCAAATATGGTGATTGGACCTTATCATGTGCTGACAGTAATTTTTAAAATTTAATGTTGTCAAGGGGAAAGCTCGTAGTGACATGACAGTGGAGGAGAGAATTAGTTCTGCAGATAGAAGAAAAATGGATGGAAATGCTTTATTTAAAGAGGAAAAACTGGAGGAGGCTATCCAACAGTATGAAATGGTTATAAGCTCTTACTTTGTCATGTTGTTTGTGGATTTCCAACCCCAGCTCAGGGCAAAATGGACATTTTTCTAACATAATATATTGGTTATTTTACACTTTAGGCCATAGCATACATGGGAGATGACTTCATGTTTCAGTTGTTCGGAAAGTACCAGGACATGGCTTTGGCAGTGAAAAATCCTTGCCACCTGAATATGGCAGCTTGCATGATAAAGCTGAAGCGCTATGAAGAAGCTATTGGGCAATGCAGCATTGTATGTATCTGAACAGTTGCTTTTTTCCTTTTCCTATTTTCCTCTGTTTTCAGTGCCAGCTACCTCTATTTTGTGAAAAACCCTTTGACATGTTTGTGAGATCCAAATATAAAGCCTCTTTTGAACACAAGATTTTTTATGCAGTCTGCAGTTTTGGTCTTTAGGACTGCAAAATATGAAGTTTGTAGTACTTAGCCATTTTTAAGGCAAATTTGCAAGTATAGATTCTTGAAATCTGAAAATGTTATATAATTCTCTATGCATTAAATTTTGTATGGCATTTGGCCACAATCTTATATACATCTTTCAAATTCCCTCAACCTATTTCGCTATATTAAAATCTTTGAGGTTGCTGAACTCTTTTGATCTATTATTAAAGATATTGTCATGGTTTTTAATATGTTAAATGGAATCATTCTTTTCCAGTGACTTATAGACAATATCTATCAACTAGATGTGCACCGTAAGCAACAGTTTAAGTTTCTTTTAAATCTTCTGTCAAGTTTGTTGAAGTTTTTGTTCTTCCTATTATTAGCAAATCTGTCTGCACAAAATCTAGGTGCAGCTTTACTTCTTTTGACAGTCTACTGCCAATCCTCTTCTGATTGCATGCATAATGAAATCATTTCCATATATGGCCCTTAAAATCTGAAATGCTTGTTCTCCTACCAGCTTTGTGCTTACTTATTAAGTGATGAGTTAGTTCCCAGTCTCCGTGCTTTCTTAATTGCCAATCGAGTCGAAGTTTGGCTTTCTTTGAGAGATTTAGGAGATGCTATCTTCAGTTTCTTTCTTTATCTCTTTCACAGACACACATCTGTATACATCATGATATTCTTTTCGGTTCCACCTGTACTCATAATGAATTGCATATCCAAGTATGATATAACTTCCAAAATGGTTCTCATTGTGCTTGTGATTGTCTTTAGGTATTGGGAGAGGACGAAAATAATGGCAAAGCACTGTTCAGGCGAGGAAAGGCTAAAGCAGAACTTGGACAGACAGATGCTGCCCGAGAAGACTTTCTCAAGGCACGCAAATTTGCTCCTGAGGACAAAGCAATTTCAAGAGAGTTGCGGCTGCTTGCTGAACACGACAAGGCTGTTTATCATAAGCAAAAAGAGCTCTACAAAGGTTTATTTGGACCACCACCTCAGCCCAAACCCAAAAAAAGTAATTGGTTAATCCTGTTTTGGCAATGGCTGCTATCATTATTTTATCGCCTTTCCAAACGCGAAAGACAAAAGGCCGAATAATCTAGGCTTGCAGTAGGTAAACTTGGTTCGTGAGACTTCTAATCTTTGAACGCAATAATTTTACCTAGAGTTCCTTGGTTTGAATGCATACCATAACGCTGAACTGTGTCCCCTATACTTTGTTTCTTTCCTCAAGTATTAAGATCATAACCCGTGCTTATATTTTACAACTGATATTTCAATATCGTATTTTGGGAAAAAAATTCAAAATTCAGGACAACTTGTACTATCTTAATATATTCTGTTGGAGGTTGATTAACCCTCCTGCGTTCCTTCTCTTCCTCTTCCCTGCCTCCAAGGAACTGCTTATTATGATTGCAATTTTATTCACGGTGAAACAATAACTGGTGTCATTAACTGGCACAGCTTGTATTTTCACTTCTTTCTATGCTAGTATGTAATTTCCTTTGTGTGTGTTGATTTGGGGCTTCAAGTACTGAAAGCTATATTAGGTAGAATGTTTCAAGAAAGATGTGCTGCAGGGGAAGTTATGACGAGGACTAGTTGAAAAATTCTCAATTTCTCATTAATACTGTATTTATATGTTTGAGAAGAAAAGAAAAGGGAGTGTGTTTAAACAGAGGAAAAGGGAGTACAAAATAGAGTAAATTTCTTTCTGTGTTTGTAAGTTGTGGAAGAAAATTCAACTTAAATGATATATTAATTTTATCCGTATGAGATTACGTTTGATAAATTGCTTAGGATATTTTGGTACTTTGAACTGTTGCACAAGTCTAATCTATATTCTCTCAAATTATCACAACTTTGGAGGAAATTTTTGAGAGAACAATTACCTCAATTTTCTCTCCCTTTTTTCTTCTGTCCTTCAAAAACTTGCTCTGCTCCCGACAATCATGTTTTTTGTATATAGACTCCATATAGACTCTCCGTCAAATAAGATTATATAACATTAAATATAATATTAATTGTCTATATTGTCCTTGTATTAAAAAAAGAGTGTTATTTATTGGACAAAGAGTAGTGAGAGAATTAAAATTATATTTAATACTTTGAATAATATTAGAAATTAAATAATTAATATTTATTTGAAATTTTCAAAATTAATATTTATTTAAAATTCTCAAAAGATTTATATTTAAGGGACAAAACATTTTTTTAAATTGACTTATATTATATTAAGGGAGGAAGGGAGTAATAATTATGATCATTGATTTACTTGCTATTTTCAATTTTTTTTTTGGTAGCTGAAGACATAATTTAAACACATACTTTTGCCACTGCTAATATTTGAAGTCTAATCCTCTTGGTACACAAGGGATGGGGGTTAATCTTTTTCTTTTTCCATGCTCCCACAATCATGTTTTTGTACGAGAATTAACATACAGTACAGTTATACTAATACTGCTCAGCTGAGATTCATAGATACATTTTTAAAATGATGACTTTTTAAGAAAAAAAATTTATTTTTCAAATCCGGTGTATACATGATAGTATTTAATAGAAATAATGTAATCTCAGTTTATGATCTAAAAATAGAAATGTATCTGTAATTTTGAAACCAACTAAAATGTAAAGTCTCTCATTTTGGCACAGCTTTGACCTCGTTCATTTTCATTTTCATTTTCGGCGCAACTCAGAGAAATAGAAAGATAGATTTTAGTAGGTCAGCATGACAATCATAGTAGGAGTTTTTGTATGCAAATCAGAAATTTAAACATAAGTTTATCTAAATCCAAAATCAATTTGGAATTTTATACACACATGCACATATGAATATATAGTATATCACATATAGATCACAAGATCAGCTGATAATCCATGTCCTACCATGGCATGGCTACTTGAGTTTAGAAGTCCGAACACAATAAGCACAAACTAACTTTTGAGAAATATAGACATACACTGCAAATGATAAACTCATCAGCACCAAATCCTTCCAATCACCCTTTTTCTTTGGGCTCAAATTTTCTTTCAATCCCTTCACCAATTTCTCAATACTAACCAAAAGTTTTACCATTAATGGCCCCTTAATCTCTCCCTTCTCTTTTTCTCCCTTTGTTTTCAGGCTCGACGAACCGAAAAGAGCTCTGTTTTGGCAAGAAACAGGGGAATGAAATCTTGGGTTTTTCTTGTTATTTTTGGATTGGAAAGAATGAGCAATTGAGATTGCAGCCATGGGGGAGATGAATAATTGCAAATTGATCAAGAAAATATCTTTCAAGGGAGAGTAATATGTGCCTTAGGTTTTGGTAACTTGAATAAGAGGATAAGAGTAGGAAAAAATGAACTCTTTTTGCTTTTTTTGTTTTTTTCTCGACAAAAAAAGTTTATAATTTATTAGTTTTTTGTTTTTGTTGCAACTCATATGTTGCATGAAACGAAGTTCGGATCATTTATGCGGAAGAAAAATATTGGAATTTTTTCGGGAAAAAACAACGCAGTCAAGAAGAAAAGTAATAAAGATTAGAAGTAATGCCGGTTGTTTTAAATTAGAGATACAGAGAGGTGTCTTAAATGAGTACTTTCCTGTTTTCAAAATTAAAGATACAACTTGATTTTTAAAAATGATGACATATCAAATTTTAAAGCTCATATATCAACTATCAATTATCAATTATAATTAACTATATCAACTATCAACCATCAACTATCAAATATAAAGAGACGTAACCAACCGGTAACGTAAGTTAACTTGAAGAGTCAACTCGATTAATTTGAAAATAAGGCGATTCATCTCGGTTTAAGTCGATTCCTATTTTTTGATTGACTTTTCTAATTCTTGTATTCTGTTTTTGAGTTTTAAAATGGACAGAAAAGAACATAAATGGACGAAAAATATAAGTTTTTTTTTATAATTCCCATGTTTCTGAGTTTTTTAATAAACGGCAAAAGAAAAGAAATAGATAGAAAACTTGAACACTTTGACTTTCAAAGTTTTTTGACCAAAATTGGTATAATTTGGACAGAAAAGAAATTGGAATAAATAATATTTTTATAATTCTCATATTATCCTCAACTTTTAATATAATAAATTTTAAATTACAATTTATCTACTAAACTGACAAAGAGAAAGAGATTTCTTGGCGCGAACGACTTCTTTGTTGCCGCGAGCAATTCAGGTACATGCCTTTGCTTATTTGCTTTACCTTCTCTTGAATATCGACTTTTTGTTACAATTTTCTTGTGAAGACTTATTTATGGCTACTAGAAAATCAAGACAAGGCACGAGCAATGTTTGAGTTACTATCAGAGAGAAGATTGAATTTCTTGAAGAATTTGATGAATAATCTCTATTAGTATTAATAATATAGATTATATTTGATGACTTTTGGGTATGGTATGACAATGACTTTGTAGAAGTAGTTTTTGTTTAAAATTTATTTGGATATTTGTCTTTGATTGTGAAATTTTTTCTTTGATTAAATTTATCTTGCATATTTTATTCATAGTTCAATGGTTATAATTAATAAAAGGGTAAAATTGTAAAAGTGATATTTTTCTTTTCTTTTCATTGGAACTCAAAAACACAAGAAAAGAAAATTTTTAAATTTTCTATTCTTTTCTATTAAAAACTTAGAAATAACATAAAGGAAAACTTCAAATCTTCTATTCTTTTCTTTTCTGTTCTAATTCAAGTTTTTATTCTTTTCTTTTCGATCCAAAACTCAGAAACAGAGTGTTATAGTCGATGGATACACGTTTCGTCTTTCGAATTTCAAATACCAACGTGTATATACAGTTAAAAATAATTTAATCTCTATAAATGAAGGACAAAGAGTCTTTAAATGCTGCGCCTGTAAAGCAATTTGTTTTCTATTCGTTGAATCCGTCTTTCCTCCATGCTATTCAGCTTCCTTTTTCGATCCGTTGATTTCTCCTTATTCAATCTCATTAGATCACTTCTCCTCCCTTCAGTTCTCTCAAATCTCTTCTCCTCACTCATGTTAATTTCTCTATTTAATCCACCAACTTAGAAGAAGAAAACTTCACGTGCCCAATAATTTAGAAATTGAAAAAGTAATAGAATGGAGGTTATATCAACAGGGGTAAGAACCACAAGCAGAAAATTATCTCACAACTTTGTTTTACCATTTCTACTCACAAGATAGAAATCAAAGAAACGAATAATTGAATTCACAGTACATTTAGAGATTCCAGGTACATAAAGATTAAGCCTCCCCAATTACTATATTTGTTCCTCCAAATCTATATTTACTTTTGCATATGAAAATTTGATTTGTTCCAATTTTACTGATGTCTCTGTCATATGCAAGTTACCTGTTTGATAAAATGCCAAAGAGAAAAAAATGTTTTACATTCGCAAGGTTGCTTAGCTTCATGGTATTCATTTTTTTATATACCCAACAATTTCGTCGGTGTTGATGTTATTGAACTTATGGACGCAATGAACGATGCGTTTAGGTTTAACTCTGAATTTGTTTGTTATCTGTTTAATTTTCATTAAAGTGAAAATCAATTTACTTATATTTATTGTCTAGACTTAAGAAATTGCAGCATCCTATTTGGTATTTTCACAGCAATCAAGATCTACAAATTTGGTAGATGGATTTAAGTGGAGGTAAGCCACTTCCCTCCCCCACATTTGACCTCCACACACAGATACATACGAAACCTATTTGCTTTTCAATCTCTTAATTTTATTTATTGGGTTAAATAGAAAATCATCATGTTTTTACTGGTGGATTGGTTCTACGGAGTTCTTGCATCATTAAGTCTACGACAAGAGGATGATAAAATCATATCATAACGTTGAAAGTAGTATGCACACAAGCCAATCCTGTTTGATGATAAAACATATAATTTGTAACAATCTTATTCATTTATTACTAAAAGAATTATTTATTAAAGGCTTTAATTTATCTACATGGTGCTATTTTATAATATGTGATAAACCCATATATAGTTTTGAGCATTGCTTTTAGAATCATGATGATGATCATGCTAATGAGATCTAAATTCTTAGATAGCTCACAAACTAAAATTATTCCCAGTCGTTAGATTACTAAAAAGAGGATTAGTGAATCCGGATAGATTGGTACATATGTTGCTTGCTCATTGGATGAGAATGATTGATCTCATGATCATTTGTGTGGAGATACTAAAGAAAGTATATAGATACTTATTGGAGAATAAGTTCACTGAACATAGCTCGCTAAGGAATACCTAATGTAATTTTATTTGCCTGTCAATAGGAATTCCTGCAGTGATAGTACTGCAAGTGATCCTTAGACTTGAGATCATTATAGTATCTTGTGTATAATAAGTTATGTTTTGACATATTCCTTAAGACCCTTAGGGTCTATCAAAAGGTATGCTTGGGTGTAAAAAGTTATATATGGAGACAATTAATGAATGATCAACAAAGAATCTATCGCTTCTAGTAAAAGAAGAGAATGCTCTATGTGATTCGATAAGTGAACCCAATAGTCCTTGTCCAAGGAATAATAAAATTACAAAGGAGTTTCTAATTTGCATTATTTGGAGTTGTGCATTTAACAATCGAAATACATATAATTAAATAAAATAGGACTTGAAAGTAATTCCATGTCTTATATTTAATTGGGACGTTGTATGGTGGGAATGATTGAATTGTACGGTAACTATTTACTTAAAAGTTCTTTTATGATTAATGTTAAAATCTATATTATCTGGAAAGTCGTTGACCGCTAAGGAGACTTATCCTTATTGTAGAATAAATGTTATTTATTTAAATGAATTAAATAGTTTAATTTATTTATTTAAATAATATTAGAATTGTTCTAATTGATTTATTCACAACCAGTTTAATATGGAGAACCTAAAGGGTCACAACGCAAAAGAAAAATATATTTATTTAAGAAGTATATGTCATAATCGTAATAATAAGTTAAGTGTATTTAATTTAATCTACAGTGATAGATAAATTAAACAGCTTAATATTTATTATTTAATATTTTAAAAATATTAAATATAAATTAATAAGAGGAGTCTTATTATTATTATTACTATTATTATTATTATTATTTAATTCTTAAAATAGTTTAGGAATTAATTAATAAATGTACTCTCATGAATTTCTAATTGGATTAGGAGCCTAATTAATTAAAATAAAACCCTATTCCTAAATTGTTTAGAAGGGTTGCCTACATCTATAAATAAGATGAGTCTTATTTTAATTTAGGGTTAATCATACTTCCAAGAGTTGGGAGAGTATTGATATATTGTATAGAGATAGAATTAGGATTTTGCCAAACATTCATCTTCTTGAATACTTGTTCTTCGTTGGTGGATCACCTCTAGAGGCCAAACACTTGAGTGACTAACGTTGATCAAAGGAAGGAATCCAACCTGGTAAATTTAAGTTGAACGTGAAAGGAATTGCAGGTGAACTCGTACCTAAGGAAGCTAGTTTCTACAAGGGTATGAATCTGATCTCCTTCTCTTTTCTATTGATTTATAATTATGCACAAAATATGATTATGGTGATGGTTTGTATGAAAAAAAAATTTAAAATACGTTTTATCGCACTTCCATACTTTTTTTATAATTTGATTGCATGATCGCGCTATATACAAACCTAACAAACGTCCGACTCTAATTAATTAAGAGAATTTATTATGAATTCGTAGTGGGTATTTGAAATTTCATGTGTTAAGTATGAATTAGTTATGAATAATTTTGTTGTTGATCAATTGACGTTTCCAGCCTTAAAAACTGCAGTTATGAATTCATTGCTTATAGGCTCCTCCTTCACACCAACTCTGATTTGCAATATTTTACCTATGATGATCATTTAAAAACCTGAACATTCCTTTTTAGGTTTTCATTAGAAATTGTTCAATATATTTACTCAATTGAGATTTGTCATGATTGTGGTCAAAATCTAGCATAAACAGAGTCCAAGAGTTTTGTGGTTTTAGAATACTTGGATTTCTATCTTTATTTGGATTTTCTTTCTTGCCACAAGATAGAAAGGAATGACCTCTATCTTAAAACCTTTTGATGATGTTGATTTGTCTGTGGCATTAAATTATGCTATATACCCCTTTATGTTAGAAACAGTGAAAGATGCATTTGCATCTTTGAACACGTAGGAGAATCAGGAAAAATGTAACATAATAATTTCTTATTTATTAAATTGCTCACATCAGCCGTTTGTTCTTGCTTTTTTCGTGTATTTTGCATCTTGGGATTGTATTTTAATGCTTCAAGTTTCCCTGAACATGAATCAAACATGGAGCTACATTGTATAGTGAAATTATTGTGCAGGGTGGTATAAATGTTGCATTAGGGAATATGACCGAGGATGATTGGAGGTGGCACATGTATGACACAGTCAATGGAAGTGGTTGGTTATGTACGATTATTGTTTGAATGGATATTCCTCAACTCTTGATAATTTGCACATAAACAATGTTTTTTTATGTATGATCTATTGTCAAGGTCACATCAGCCCCCTTCCCCCTGGTCCCCCGTGTTTAAGGAGACTTAACATCTCTAGAAGCTATTTAATCAAATGTTGTGATATCTTGCCATTGTGTTTCTACATGTGACCAAGATGTTATTCAATATATGTGTAGGGAAGCTCCAAAAGCTGTTATAGAGCTTGTTGGAAGAGTGCACATTGTGATTTGATGTTTAAAGTAAATGCTCATGATTATATGTAAAGTCCTTCTAGGAATGTATGTACAAGGACTTAGTGATAGATCAAATTGTTAGGTTGATCTAAGCTTTTAATGTTTATCATTCTGTAAATGAATGTATAAATAAATAGATCAAAAATGTTAGGATGATCTATAAAATGTAATAGATAGGCTTCAATAAAATCGCAGTCTATTGAGCTGATCAAGAACTTGCAGAAGCCAAGGCAGAATCGTAGAGTATCGAGGATCGTAGTATGTTTGCCTTGAAGGGCCTCTCCAGAGATCATAGTGTGGTCCAGACATTTGCCGAAGCCAACTCAGAGATCGTAGTGTGGTCCAGACATTTGCCGAAGCCAACTCAGAGATCGTAGTGTGGTCCAGACATTTTCGAAAGCGAACTCAGAGATCACAGTTTGCTCTTGGAAACGTAGAGTCTACAAGACAAGCAAGTGAAGATCGTAGTGTGCCAGCCCTTAAGAGAATCGTAGTGTTCTCGTTTGGTTGCATTCAGCACCAAGGTGGCATAACACCACGATAAGAATCGTAGAGTATCATCTGGCTGTGTCAGAAGTTGTGGGTCCTGATCATTTGTTCAAAGATAAAATCTTAACAAATGTGGAATGAGTTACAGACGTTGAAGTAATCACCAGTCCCAATGGCATGACAATATCCTTAGTATGCAACAAAAAAACGTATTGAAGAAGCTAAGGAAAGGACCATGGGACAGAGGAAAACACCTTTTCAAGTGTTAGGTGAGAAAGCAGTCTGCTATGTCAGTGGGCCAAAATGCATTTCAGAAGGTATGCATAAAAGTCTCCATCAAAGTTCAGAAACGTCAAATGCATTAAATGCTTCAACGGATGGATTCAACGGGCAGATTTTCAAAGATCACATATATGCAAGACATCTGCAGATGATAGAAGCAAGCAAGCATTAAACAAAAGCGAGAAGAACACTCAACGCTCAACTCTATGATCTGAGAAGAAAAAAAAGCTTGCTCAGCTACTCAGTTCTTTCGAACAAGAGCTTAACGGCAACTGAGTAGCATTACAAGAACTCATCAACTACAAATCAAGTGAAGAAAGAAGTTCCAAGTTAGAAGGACTTGTAGAGTTCTAAAGTGAACTAAGAGGAGCCAAGTCTGCTGGACTTGAAGAGTTCAAGAGTGAACTAAGAAGTTCCTAGACTGCTGGTCTAGAAGGAATCTATGAGATTCAGAAAGTGTAAAAGACATACTTAGTGGATTTCCTACTTGAGGAGTAGAAGAGTGGACTAGGAGCTTTAAGTGCTCCGAACCACTTAAAACCTGCTGTGTCTATTGTATTCTTGCTATAACTGCTATAACTAATTATATCTGCTTCACTCTCATTAACTCACTATTTAAAAAAGGGGATCAATCAAATCTTAATTCCGCTGTGTTTGAATCATTATCAAAACTAACAAAGTAAAATAAGAAAATTTTTAAATATCTATTCCACCCCCCCTTCTAGATAACTATTGTGCCTCCGAGAACTAACAATTGGTATCAAAGCAGGTTCTATTCTATAGCCTAAAAAGTTGAAGTAGATCCAATGGCACACTTACCAAGCGAATCAAAGACTGAAGGAGGCAGCAAGCCACCTATGTGCAACAAAGACAAGTTCTCCAACTGGAAAGTTCGGATGCAAGCATACATGGATTCAATAGATGAAGATCTATTTGAAACTGTTCAGAATGGGCCCTACATTCCTACAAAGCTTGCACCAACTACAGACGATCCAAACAGAATACAAATCAAGGTCAAAGGAGAATGGATAGAAAACGAGAAGAGAGCTGTTCAACTCGATAAAAAGGCCAAGAACATCTTATTCCAATCCTTAGAAGATGATCTGTTCAAAAACGTGGTCAACAGTAAAACAACAAAGGAGGTTTGGGAAGCATTGCTCATCATGCATGAAGGAACAGAAGAAGTCAGAGAAAATAAATAATCCCTCTTGACTCAGCAATATGAGATATTTACACACGTTTAAGGAGAAAACGTCACTGCCACCTACGAGAGATTTAATGTTCTGTTCAACTCTCTACGAACCTATGGAAAGATCTATCCAAACATAGATCTAATCATAAAGTTCATGAGAGCCTTACCAAGCAAGTGGGATGCCAAAATCACTGCCATTAGAGAGTCAAAGAATCTACATAAAATGATTGATCAACAGTTATATGGCAATATTCTTACATACGAACTGGAGCTGACTCAACGAGCAGAAACTCTATCTGAAGGAAGAAAGAAGGATAAAGGTGTTGCTCTCAAAGCAACTGAAAACATCTCCAAAGTCAACATAGAAGTTGACTCTGACTATGATGAAGATGATGATGAGGACTTTGCAATGCTGGTGAAGAGACTCAGAAGGTTCATGCGTCAAGGCAAAACCAACAAGCCAAAGAAAGTCAGCAACTACAGCATCCAGGAGAAAATAAATGATCTATACTACAATTGCAAGAAACCTGGCCACTTCATTACTAACTGCAACAAAGAAGGAATACAAAGGCAACAAAAGGCCTCAGAAGATAGACAAAGGCCTTGTAGCTGGAGGATCGTGGAGTGACTAAGACAATGACTCAACTCCGGAATCTGGAGATGATGAAGATCCTCAAATGGCAAATCTTTGCCTGATGGCCAAGAACGCAAAGGACAAACAGAACTCCAACATACATGAAGTAAATATAGATGATGTATTTGACTTTAACTCTCCTGATGTAGACATTAATGACTTAAGAACTGCACTGCAAGGCATAACATCTGATCTGCATCAATACATGAAATGGTTTAGAGTTCTGACTAAGGACTATTCACTTCTTTAAAAGGAGAAAGAAAAAGTTCAAGAAGAACTGGAAACAGCCCTTCTAAGTACTGATTCTCTCTCCAAGTTTGAAGCTGAGAATAAGCTCTTAAAACAGACCAATGAGCTCAATGCAAAAAGAGAGTCAAGTCTAAGCTCTAAAATTGAGGAACTAGAAATGAAAATCTCTACATGGAATAAATCCTCTTCATCCATGGACTCCCTAATCTCTAGCCAGAGAAGTGTCTTTGACAGAACATGTTTAGACTTTGGGGAATCTGCCTCAGAGCCATGTGTGGAAAAAGTAAAGGAAATTAGCACTAGTAATGCTTCAAGTTTTAGTAGAGGCATTATATTTGTGAAATCCTCATAGAAGGATGAGCCAGTCAAACTTTGCTCTACTGATTCAATCCATATTCCAAGAAGTAAGGGATCCCATGCTGGCCTGAGTTTCAAAAAAGAGAAGAGTAACCCAGCCACTACTCACCAACCTCGAAGGATCGTAGAGTCAAGTAAGACCAACTCTACGAACCAACTGCAAAGGTACAGTAGAGGTAAGGTACACTCCTCACAAATCATGAAACACAAGGACACATGGAAGAAGAAAAATCAGCTTAACAGAAGAATGACTAAATGTAAAATCCCAAATTTTACGAATAAAGATTTAATTTTTCTCGATTTTTTTTAAAATTATGGTGTGGATTTGAGATAATGTTATAGTTGTGGGTAATATTTATAAATTTTGAAAAGTATGCAAGTTGTTGTATAATATTAGATTGGTGGGGAATATTCTTTTATCGGGGAATATCCGCATGCGGCATTGACAATCATTAGTGGACCCTACAACGGAATTATTGTCGGATTGAGAAAACGATAAAAATATTTTTATGAAAATAATCTGGCTGAAGCTTTACCGTTAAAGCTGTTGAACTACTCGGTAGTAAAGAAATGCGATGTCTGGCGTGGTTGCATAGTAGCACACACAGTATTGATTATTGATGCTTACATGAGAAGTCACTTCGTTTTGTTCAATTATTCACTGCGAGAATTGTTGCATAAGTATCTCACGTTATTTGATGCAATTATTGTCGATATTTTATATATTATTAAATCAATAATTGAGATGACAAAGTTATTAATATTATTATTTGCAATATTAACGATGTTCAGAAGTTACGCCGAGGAGAGGTTTGGTAACCTAATTGCGCACTGATAGGGAGAAATCCTTATTGAAAGCCCCTCTTTCCGGAAACACAATTGGTCGATTAATAGGGTGAATTATAATAATGATGATGAGTTTTGTTTTATTTGTATTATTAATGTAATAAAATGAGAAAATCTTTTTTATATAAAACAAAATACTTTTATAAAGTTATTTGTTTTATTAGACAATAATTAGAATATATTATATTTTATTATGCATAATGTTGCATAGTGCACGTGATAATATTTTGCATAGTAAAATCTTTTTATATAAAACAAAATACTTTTATAAAGTTATTTGTTTTATTAGACAATAATTAGAATATATTATATTTTATTATGCATAGTGTTGCATAGTGCTGCATAGTGTTTTGCATAGTAAAATCTTTTTATAAAATGTAATACTTTTATAAAGTTATTTGTTTTATTAGATTTTAAATAAAATATATAAAATATATATATATATATATATATATATTATTATATTTTATTACATAATATCCTTTCTATTTTCCTATAAATAGGAAGCTTAGTTAGAATTGAAATCACACCGAAGTTCGAGAGAATTCTTCTATAATCATGAGCTTATTTCTTTAGAGTTTTAAGAAGCTTTGGCGTGGTGCAAGTTTTCTTCAAGAATATCCCATACTCTACCAATTGGAATACTCTTCTTTTACTACGGTAAGGGTATTATTTCTTTTGTATTCATGAAGAGAACTTGTTATTCCATTCTTTATTATTACATTGGAATAACTCAGATATGCTGTGCTACTACCTATACTTGGTGAAATTCTTCTATTATTTTATTCCTTATTATTATGTTGGAATAACTTTATACATCTAAATACCGCATACATGGTGAAATTCTTTCATTATTCCATTTTTATTATTCTGTTAGAACATCCACATGCATGCGTTACGCATGACTGGTTCCGATTATTTATTATTACGTTGGAACATTACATACGTGCGTTTACGCATAACTTTGTTTCATTGTTTATTATTCTCGTTAGAATATCACGTCTGCGTGCGTTACGCATGACACCGTTCCATTATTTATTATTCTATTGGAATATCCTATCTGTGCGGTCTATCGCATGCCTGGTGATTTCTTTTGTTATTCTATTCTTTATTATACTCAGTTGGTTAAAGTTTTGACTTCTATACTCCATGAAATTATTGGAATATCCTTGATATTTGCGCTTCATCCAGTATCTTTTCATGGAAATATTCTTCTGAGCATTCTTGAGTTTTACTCTACAAAAAAGTAAATTGTTGAAAATTTAGACGTTATTAGTTCCTGGATAAATTAATTCTTGAACTTGTTTTATTGAATTATTATGTCATTGTCATCATCCTCATGTTTATATTATGTTGAAAGTCATCTGTGGTCTGTAGTGCATAGATGGACTTGGGTATGATTATGACCAGGGATTATTCGATATAATCATGACCGTAATGTACCAAATGATGTGGAAAAAGTCCTCATTGGCCCGTAGTGCATTGATGGACAATTTTTGGTATGATTATGGCTATGGATTCTCTTCGGCCAAGGGTGCAAAGATGAATTATTTTATGGCATGATCAGGATCGTTGATGAAAACATGATTATCTTTAGCCTGTAGTGCATGGATAATTCGTGGTCGTGATACTAAAGAATATCCTTGGCCTGTAGTGCAGGGATGATTTGATGATGTGGATTATTTATTAAGCTGAGTTCCACCGATAAAAGTGATGAAAAACCTTTTAAATCATAGAAGATAGTAGATTTTATTCTCTACTTGACTCTTCTAATGGATTGCTTGTTCACTATGATTAAACTTGATGTTTGTTATATTGTATCGGTTTAACATTGTTGAAGGCTAACAATAATTTATTACGCATTATCTTAGTCATAATATTTCTTCTTGGGCTAGTTGAGCTCACCCTTTTACTTTCATTGTTCTCTTCGTGAAATGAGAACGTAGTATGGACTAGTCGGGGAGCTGAGTGATGATTCGGATGATAGCATTAGTAGTCCTCACTATTCATGAAATAGTGTGATAATAAATGTATTGAGGACTTATTTTGAGTTTGAATCATGCCTGAAGACAATATTTGTATTAAAACTCACGACTTATGTTGTATATTTAAGATTGTATTTGTATTCGTACCATGTATTCTGGCGACTCAAAATAGGTGATGTATACCTATTTTGGGGGCGTCCTGATTAATATCAAAGCTTAGGGATATGATCCCTGGCTGAGATGTGAGACAAGAACTAGGAGGGGAGAGACGAGAATTCCTTCGCTAGTATGACCTACCTAAGTTTATTTGGTATTTAATTGGTCTGTCAGAGTATAGGGATAATATGTGATCTAAAAATGTTGAGATCAACAATGAAGCACATGAGACTGTTGAGTCACCAACGATCAATACCCAGGATAATGTGCAACAAGAAGACAATAATCCTCAGGTAAATAACAACACCGATCAGATGATGAACAATGAGATGTTCAGAGGCTTTATGCAATTCATGCAACATCAGGTAAGTGAGACTGCTGTTCAAAATATAGGTGGAAATAATGGCAACTCACGGTCGGTCACCGTTAAGCAGTTCAAGGAGCTAGGACCAATTTTGGAGTTTTGGGAAAGCCGAACCACTTAAGGCAGAGACGTGGATAAAGCAGATCACCAAGATATTTGGGGTCTTGGGATGCTCAGAGGAGCAAAAGGTTCCCTTTGCCACCTTTATATTGCGTGAAGAGGCAGATTACTGGTGGGAATCTGTAAAATGTACCCAGACTGACGCACTCAAGATGTCTTGGGAGAAGTTCCAAGAGCTGTTCAATGACAAGTACTTTCCTGAAAGTATTCGTCACATTAAGGAGGTGGAGTTCATCAAGCTGGAGCAAAACAATATAACCGTGTCGCAGTACGAGGCTAAGTTTGCCGAGTTGTCTTGGTTTGCATCCCATTTGGTCTAATGAGGAGCGAATGAAGAGAATGTTTCTAAGAGGTTTGAAACCCAATATACGTTAATACCTCATTTCTCACCAATTTTGTTTATATTAAGATGTTGTGAATAAGGCTCAGTTATTGGAGCGCGATAATGAGTCAGCACAACCAAAAGGCAACGACCAACAACACGATAATAATCGTATCGATGGCAACGGTCATCGAAACAATGATAACCATCATGGGGGAAATTATCATGCCATGAATGGTAACTTTAACGCCCCAAAATTCGGTCTATCTTCACACCCGGATTCCGTACGTCACGAGTACATCTTTCATCCAACATACATCATTATATACCGAAATATAATAACATACATTCTCAAATCCCAGGTTCTGGAAACCTTATAACCTTTTTTATTACAAATAATAATAAATACATTATTCATTTCATCTTACAAGAGTGACTTTTATCCGCCACCAAGGATACATAATAGTTCCTTAAACTAGTCTAGAGTTCAATTCATCTTTCTAAATTACAAGTCTTCACTTGATCTTCTCGCTACCTTCATACTCGAATGACAATTCATCGGAGACCGTCGACTTGATCTTTTTACGGGATCTTTAAGTTCTTCTAACCTTGTTCATTTGAAAATTGTTTTTCATTTAAAGCAAGTCACGAGCATTCAATTGCCCAAAGAAGTCATGATTGAACAAACAACGGAATTAAAACATTTCTTTAGAACTTCTATAACCGAACAAAGGTTATGAAGCAGCTTGAATAATAGGAATAATCTCGATTCCTATCATATTAAAACATCAGTCATTTTCACTTTGAAATATTTTCATTCTTCTACCTTTTTCATACACATCCTATCTGGCTAGAATCATTAACACAGACTTAACAATAACGGTTCATGTATAAATAGAACATACTTGTATTGAATAGCTCAATCATAGAACAATGCATATCATAGAAACACCGAAGTGTTCAAATTGTGGCTCAAGGCCTCATACGTTCTACCACATTGTACAAATATCGCACATTCGCACATAGACAGAACTTCTCATGTACAACATCTGAGGAGTTTAAGAAACTAACATTCATATAATATGAATAAAATTTAGGAAACTTGCCTTACGCCCAGCTACAGCATACGCTGAACTGCTCATTCAATTCCTATATAACACATAAGAAAAAAACATAAACACCAATTAGTCATATATTGAACTTACGCATTGGTTTACTTAGCTTTACTTCTTAGGGTTCACATTCTTGCAATATAAGTTTACGCGACTAACTTCCTTTACTAGTTTATGGCTTTGTGACATACGGAGATGTCTTACTCATACGTTCATCATCTTGAATGATTTATATTCTTATCTTATCCGAACCATTAAACTTAATGTTCGTTAAATCAATTTCTTATTCTTTACGGCTTTCTGGAAACTAAATGTCATACCTTAGGATTCATTCCTTATCGACTCACATTCGGCTGTCATTAATCTTATTACCGTTTGTTACTGCTTTCGTGATAATTTCTATTTTATTAATACTTTCGTTATCCATTATACGAACCCCATGTTCATTACCCTCGATGCTCAACGTCTAAGGAATAACAACCATAGCAATCCCTCACGTTCGTTCATCGCGACTACGGTCCCCGGATATCGGTTACGTAACCCGCATTTATATTCTTTACCAATTAATCTTGCTTAATCTTTACGATCAACCTTTAATAAAGGTTTACATTACTTGAATAAGTGTTACATTAGTTGAATATTATATTCTTTATCTTCCCTTACATTTCCCCCAAGAGCTGAGCAGTTAAAAGCTCATCTCTGGCTTTTTGTTCTCAACACCGGCGCTGCGGCTCCACTTCCTTCTTTATTTTCTCTATGGGCGCGAGTTTGCAAGCTCTGGGTCCACAGTCGTGATTTGCGTGCCACTCTACAAGGCATGGACTGACATAAGGCGCCAAGCCCTAACCCTAGAAAATTTCTCTAAGTGTTAAATAAATTTTGAGATTCTTACTTCGCGATCTCATAACTCCTTCGTTATAACTCAGAACGAGGTCGTTCCAAAGCCATTCTCTTCCTTATCTTACATACTTTAATACCCATCGAGTAGAAATTCAATATAAATCTGTTAACCTACCATTCGATTGGCTTGATTTTCACCTTTTGTTCATTTTATGTTTTTAACGCTCTTCGTTCGTTTGTCCGTAATTCGGTCATCAGAGCTTGGAACTCGCTCGTTCTTGAGTCCACGACTCACGTTTTTTATGTTCTCTTACTTTCTTATGAAACCCTACACGTTCGGGTTCATTTACTAACTTTCTAATTCTCGTTTGACTTTTACAAAATTTTTTCCATAACTTCGTTATAGCTAAGTTTCAATCCATTCTTCATGAACGTTTCTACCGTTCCTGTGACAACCCCAAAATAGGTCCATTCCATCCAACTCATTCTAAGTCACCAAATACATGGTACAGAAAATAACTACAACTTTATTACAACAATTGTCGTGCAAAATACAACAACATAAATGCTGTGAGTTTTGATACAAATATATACCAACTGTGACTCATGTCCCAACCTTGGATAGCATGTCACAATGACACCTTACATAAAGGTACAGTCAAAAACTGTTTTAGAAATTAAAATCTTTGGGAAGTGCTCAAGGAAACCTTCGTACATGGGAGGCCATAAATACAGGTTATGATAGATATCATATGCCCACAAAATTATCCTTGGTTGACCCAATAGAACCCAAAGAAAAATGAGAAGATTACTACCATATTCTTTCCAATGGTGAGTCTTCTCTTGACATATCATTATCTCCACTGTCTCTAATTGAGAGTTATACTTCAACCAAACACCAAGATTATATAGGTAGTGCTCGTAGATATACTCAGCAAGTGGATGAGCACAACCTTGTCATATGATGACACGAGGTTGTATGTCATTAGACATCTTGTATGATAGTGGCAAAACACCCTTCCAAAGTTGAGTTCACCTCACCCTATTCGGTTCACCAAAATTAAATATCAAATGACGTATATAATACGACACACTTATCTAAAGTCTTAATAAAATTATTTTCATACTATTTAGGGAGAACCTCAACAGCTATAGACCACCGTTCTATTCCTCTGTTATCCCCCGCTCGACCCAGCTACACTCTTATTACCTGAAAGGATTTGTGAAGCAAAAGGGTGAGCACAACTAGCTCAGTAAAGAATATCATGACTAAAGATAATTAAATTATCAATAGCCTTCATCAATAATAAATCAAAGATTTAGAACATATGGTAGATGATAAAAAATTTCAACCATAGTTGCAGCGGAACGAGCAATCCATTAGAAGAGTCAAATAGACCATAAAGTCTATTATCTTCTCCACATTAAAAGTCCACCAACAATGTTTTATCCTTGTAACATTAATCAACAGTTCCTTTCCACAATTATATGAATAACTCATAATCATAATTGTGATTCAAAATTCCTCTTCGCACCCAGGACGAAGATAATTTTCATCACATGTCTTTACCTGAAACATCAAAGATTATGGTTATACCAAATCACAGTTCCTGTTTATAATCATACTAACAATTTCATCTTTGCACTACGGGCCAAAGATATTCATCAACAGACCATCTTTGCACTACAGGCCAAAGATATTCAACAACAGGTCATCTTTGCACTACGGGCCAAAGATATTTATCAACAATTCATCTTTACACTACAGGCCAAAGATATTCCTCAACAGTTCATATTTGCACTATAGGCCAAATATATTCATCAACAGTTCATATTTGCACTACAGGCCAAATATATTAATATCTCAAAGAAATATATAATCATTTTAGAATTTATATAAACAATAATTATAACCATGTTGATCATTTCACCTTTGCACTTAAGCTAAAGATATTCAATTATAAATTCAATGGTCATGATCATACCAGTCAACAATTCAACTTTGCACTATTGGCCAAAGAGAACCCATAGTCATGATTATACCAAAAATCTACCCATCTTTACACTTAAGTCAAAGAGAAATTAATATCATCATTAGGGTTATAAAAATGTTATATATGATAATAAAAATAATATAATCAACATATAGATTTAATTTCAAGAGTAATATTCATAACTCAACTATAAATTTGGTTAGAAAAAGAAACCAATTTTGTCATGAATAGTAACTCGTGAATAGTAACCCCGACATGAAAAAGGTAAAAATTCCACAATAAAATCCATACCAATATTTCGGTATAATGATATTGAAAGAATAACATTTCTTAAACTTATAAACAATTTATTTTAATTGTTACACTTTACTAAATAATGCATTTAATCATCCTAAAATTCCAAACTCAGAAGATTTCATCACCAATAACCAAAACCCTCATCAAAAATCTGCATATACCTCATATAGGATTCTCAAGCCATAAAATCCTATTTTTTAATTTTTTAATTCACATAACATATTTAATTCATTTACTCATAACTAGTCCATTTTCATGAAAAATACCAAATCAGTACAAACAAATTTTCTTTTCTGAAATTTAGTAGAATATAGTCCCATATTGAACATATATTTTTCTCAGAATTTTTAAAAATCATTTACTATTTTTCATATGGCCAAAACAGCCGAATATTTAGATATTTATCAAAAATTGTACTTTTATCCAAAAATTCCAAAATTTACAGAGTATACTTCTATCATATACATGTACTCCTAATAAAAATTTGACCAATTTTGGAGTTAACCACAAGGAGTTATAAGGGTTTACTTTTAAAATAGTATTTTTCTCATAAAATTCATAACTAATAATCTATACATCCAAAAATCACCATTTTCGGACACAATCAAGAAAACTCATCAAATTATCATTTTAAATTTTTCTAGAATTTTTGAGGGTCGAAAAAATTACGAAACTGAAAAACATAATAACCCTTCAAATCCCTTGCTATCCCTTACCTCAAAAAGAGCAATTACATTTGGATATCGGATATATGATATTTGAAGGAAACTTACATAACGATGAATAGCAACTCACCAAGTATCTAAATACTCATAAAATACACTCGATAATCTAGAGAGAAAAAGAGAGAAAACTTATGAATTCTGGTGTGATTTTCAATTCTAACTTAGCCCTCTATTTATAAGAAATTGTTAGCATGCCGAAGCAGACTTGACCTGCTACCTGATGGCTTTACCTGCTACTATTCCACCCACCAAAAATCAGCCATCTTCCCCAACAACCAAAAGTGGGACCCACCCATTTCTAGAATTTTTTACCAAAATCATTTATAAACCTAATTTCCGAATTAGTCACCTCTTAAAATTCATAACAAATCATTCGTTTATTTTTAACGGTTCAAAATTTGTGAACATATACTCAACTTATATATGTATAACATATCCAAAAATCACAACGATCCAACGGTCAGATTAAAAATTATAACTCACACAATAAAGCTGTAAGAACACTGATTTGATCTTTTAATACCTTCAATCCGACAAAATACTGATAAAATACCTCAACATTAATTCCTTCATTTATAACCACATAAATAAATCCATCATTTATATCCTCAAATAAATATTTCATTATCATATAAATCAATAATTAATTATTCATAAATAATATTACAGAATCAAAATAATGACAACCAGGCAGTTCACAGGAAAGAGGGGGCTTTCCGATAAGGATTTCTCCTTACTGACGCGCAATTAGGTGACCAAACCTCTCCTTGACAGAACTTTCTAGACATTGCCAATAATGCTATCTAATAATATTATTCAAATAATATGAATTATTGATCTGATAATGGAGATACTGTGCAGTGACAATTATTGAACAACAATAATATAAAATATCAACGCATCAATTATTGAATCAATAAAATAAAATATTGAGCGAATAACTCGTGTAACAATTATTGAGTAGTACCTTTCACGTAAGGATCAATAATTCAACAATCAACTTGTGCTGTAACACTGCAGCTATTGTGCAACCATGCGTTATTGTATTTTAACCACCGGGTATTCCAAGCAGTCTTAATTCAGTAACAACTACGCAGTTATTTATAAAAACTCAAACTTTGTCATTTTCTTCATCCAAGCGGTTATTACATTATGGGGCCCATGAATGGTATTTGCGTCGTGCATTTAATATTCCCAAGCGGAAAGAATATTTCACGACTAAACGAATATTCCCCGACAACAATGAATATTTTATAACCACTTGTGTATTTTAAAAAATTTCATATATTACCCTTAACTTTAACTTTTATCAATTTAACCATTTACTGAATAGTAATTATAAGAAAAATTGAATACTTTTATTTCATAAAATTTGGGGTCTTACAATCTCCCCTCCTTATAAAATTTCGTCCTCAAAATTTACGTACATGGTATTTCAAAGAGTTGAGAATACCTTGCTTTTATTTCAGATTCCATCTTCTCTGTCATCATAATTTCTCCATTGCTTATCTCCTGTATTTCAGATATCATTCTAGAATACAGCTTCAAAACAAGGGTTAATTGAACAAATTAACATATCACATAATATCCCGATATTATGACTGACCAACAAATAAGCTTAGGTAGGACACACTAGCGAAGGATTTACTCATCTCTCTCCTCCTAGTTATATTCCCCGATCTCCGTCAGAGACCATATCCCTAAGCTCTGATACCAAATGTGACAAATGTCCCATTAGTGGACAGCACCTCACAGTGATACCTATCAGCTTGCCACCGAAAACGGCGTCTCCTACGGAGAGTCTGGCTTCGGTGCATCCCCCATCAACAGGAAGTCACCAACGAGAGGCTCGGGGCTCTTCACACTAATGGCTCTGATAACAAATGTGACAACCCCAAAATAGGTCCATTCCATCCAACCCATTCTGAGTCGCCAAATACATGGTACAGAAAACAACTACAACTTCATTACAACAATTATCGTGCAAAATACAATAACATAAATGTTGTGAGTTTTGATACAAATATATACCAACTGTGACTCATGTCCCAACCTTGGATAACACGTCACAATGACACCTTACATAAAGGTACAGTCAAAAACTGTTTTAGAAATTAAAATCTTTGGGAAGTGCTCAAGGAAACCTTCGTACATGGGAGGCCATGCGTCTAGGTTATGATAGATATCATATGCCCACAAAATTATCCTTGGTTGACCCAATAGAACCCAAAGAAAAATGAGAAGATTACTACCATATTCTTTCCAATGGTGAGTCTTCTCTTGACATATCATTATCTCCACTGTCTCTAATTGAGAGTTATACTTCAACCAAACACCAAGATTATATAGGTAGTGCTCGTAGATATACTCAGCAAGTGGATGAGCACAACCTTGTCATATGATGACACGAGGTTGTATGTCATTAGACATCTTGTATGATAGTGGCAAAACACCCTTCCAAAGTTGAGTTCACCTCACCCTATTCGGTTCACCAAAATTAAATATCAAATGACGATATATAATACACACACTTATCTAAAGTCTTAATAAAATTATTTTCATACTATTTAGGAGAACCTCAATGACTATAGACCACCGATTCTATTTCTCTGTTATCCCCCGCTCGACCCCACTACACTCTTATTACACGAAAGGATTTGTGAAGCAAAAGGGTGAGCACAACTAGCTTCGATAAAGAATATCATGACTAAAGATAATTAAATTATCAATAGCCTTTATCAATAATAAATCAGAGATTTAGAACATATGGTAGATGATAAAAAATTTCAACCATAGTTGCAGCAGAACGAGCAATCCATTAGAAGAGTCAAATAGACTATAAAGTCTATTATCTTCTCCATATTAAAAGTCCACCAATAATGATTTATCCCTGTAACATTAATCAACAGTTCCTTTCCACAATTATATGAATAACTCATAATCATAATTGTGATTCTAAATTCCTCTTCGCACCCAGGAGGAAGATAATTTTCATCACATGTCTTTACCTGAAACATCAAAGATCATGGTTATACCAAATCACAGTTCCTGTTTATAATCATACTAACAATTTCATCTTTGCACTACACAATGCTAAAGATATTCATCAACAGAACCATCTTTTGCACTGGCCAACGATATTCAACAACGGGTCATCTTTTGCACACGGGCTAAAGATATTTATCAACAATTCATCTTTGCACTACAAGCCAAAGATATTCCTCAACGATTCATATTTGCACCTACGGTGCCAAATATATTCATCAACGATTCATATTTGCACTACTGAAGCCAAATATATTAATATCTCAAAGAAATATATAATCATTTTAGAATTTATATAAACAATAATTATAACCATGTTGATCATTTTACCTTTTCACTTAAGCTAAAGATATTCAATTATAAATTCAATGGTCATGATCATACCAGTCAACAATTCAACTTTGCACTACTGGCCAAAGAGAACCCATAGTCATGATCATACCAAAAATCTACCCATCTTTACACTCAAGTCAAAGAGAAATTAATATCATCATTAGGGTTATAAAAATGTTATATATGATAATAAAAATAATATAATCAACATATAAATTTAATCTCAAGAGTAATATTCATAACTCAACTATAAATTTGGTTAGAAAAAGAAACCAATTTTGTCATGAATAGTAACTCATGAATAGTAACCCCGACATAAAAAAGGTAAAAATTCCACAATAAAATCTATACCAATATTTCGGTATAATGATATTGAAAGAATAACATTTCTTAAACTTATAAATAATTTATTTTAATTGTTACACTTTACTAAATAATGCATTTAATCATCCTAAAATTCCAAACTCAGAAGATTTCATCACCAATAACCAAAACCCTCATCAAAAATCTGCATATACCTCATATAGGATTCTCAAGCCATAAAATCCTATTTTCTAATTTTCTTACTTCACATAACATATTTAATTCATTTACTCATAACTAGTCCATTTTCATGAAAAATACCAAATCAGTCCATATTGAACATATATTTATCCTCAGAATTTTTAAAAATCATTTACTATTTTTCATATGGCCAAAACAGCCGAATATTTAGATATTTATCAAAAATTGTACTTTTATCCAAAAATTCCAAAATTTACAGAGTATACTTCTATCATATACATGTACTCCCAATAAAAATTTGACCAATTTTGGAGTTAACCACAAAGAGTTATAAGGGTTTACTTTTAAAATAGTATTTTTCTCATAAAATTCATAACTAATAATCTATACATCCAAAAATCACCATTTTTGGACACAATCAAGAAAACTCATCAAATTATCATTTCAAATTTTTCCAGAATTTTTGAGGGTCGAAAAAATTACAAAACTGAAAAACATAATAACCCTTAAAATCCCTTACTATCCCTTACCTCAAAAGAGCAGCACTTTTGACTGGATATCGGATATGACGCAGAAAAAAACTTGCACTGATGAATAGCAACTCACCAAGTATCTAAATACTCACAAAATACACTCGATAATCTAGAGAGAAAAATAGAGAAAACTTATGAATTCTGGTGTGATTTTCAATTCTAACTTAGCCCTCTATTTATAGGAAAATGTTAGCAAGCCGGAAGCAGATTTTGACCTGCACACGATGGCTTTTACCGCTACTATTCCACCCACAAAAAATCAGCAATCTTCCCCAACAACCAAAAGTGGGGCCCACCCATTTCTAGAATTTTCCACCAAAATCATTTATAAACCTAATTTACGAATGAGTCACCTCTTAAAATTCATAACAAATCATTCGTTTATTTTAATTCGGTTCAAAATTTGTGAACGTATACTCAACTTATATATGTATAACATATCCAAAAATCACAACGATCCAACTACGATTAAAATTATAACTCACACAATAAAAGTTGTAAGAACAATCGATTTGATCTTTTATTACCTCCAATCGACAAAATCTTGATAAAATACCTCAACATTAATTCCTTCATTTATAACCACATAAATAAATCCATCTTTTATATCCACATCAAATAAATATTTCATTATCATATAAATCAATAATTAATTATTCACAAATAATATTACAGAATCACAATAATGACAACCAGCAGGTTCACAGAAAGAGGGGCTTTCAGATAAGGATTTCTCCTTCTTTGGTAGCGCAATTAGGTGACCAAGCCTCTCCTTGACATAACTTTCTAGACATTGCCAATAATGCTATCTAATAATATTATTCAAATAATATGAATTATTGATCGATAATGGAGATATCATCTTGGTGATAATTATTGAACAACAATAATATAAAATATCAACACATCAATTATTGAAACAATAAAATAAAATATTGAATAAGAATTCATCGTAACAATTATTGAGTAGTGCCTTCTTACGTAAGGATCAATAATTCAATAATATTTCAGGTAATACTGGTGTATTCTTTGTGCAAACCACGCGTAGACATCGTATTTTAACCAAGGGTATTCCAATGATCTTAATTCAGAATAACTACAACCGTTATTTATAAAATGCAAACTTTGTCGTTTTCTTCATCCAAGCTTATTATACATTATGGGCCCACAAATGGGCTACCGTCAGTCATTTAATATTCTACGAGAAAGAATATTCCACGACTAAACGAATATTCCTCGACAACAATGAATATTTTATAACCACTTGCGTATTTTGAAAAATTTCATATATTACCCTTAACTTTAACTTTTATCAATTTAACCATTTACTGAATAATAATTATAAGAAAAATTGAATACTTTTATTTCATAAAATTCGGTGTCTTACAGTTCCTAACCAAGCAAGAAGCAAATAACTTATTCACGATGGTTTTAAACTTGTCCATCAACAACAAATATCCTATGATGGTTTTAAATTTGTCCATCAACAACGTTTTTCGTGTTCTTCTCATGTTCTTCGTGTTCTTCGTTCGTTCTTCATTTTAATCGATATTTTGGATTACGATTTCACTTTTTATTGGAATTTGATGTTATAGAATATCATTCCTTACTTATTTCACCTACTTATTCATATAATCTACTCGGATCGCTCTAATTCATTACGAATCTTATACTTCCTTAAGAAATTTATAAACTAAATTTCTAAGTTCTTATTTCTTCTTTTCTCATAATTCAACCATATGAACTTATCTCTAACCTTATCTACTTCTTATCTTCATTAATTTATGTTTTAAACATATTAAACTTAAAGAAAATACTATTAGAAGCTAGGTTTTAGATTACCTCTTCTTCTTATTTTTCTCCCGCTAGACAAAGCCGGCGATTTGCAAGCTTTTCTATTTCACGATCACCCTTGATCCGAGCATCCATGCTCATGTTCTTTCTTCTTCTCCCTATTCGACTTCTCTCTCTCTCTCAAGTGTGGGATTTGCAAAATCCTCAAAATAAACAAATGAGCTTCCTATTTATAGAAAATCAAAGCTAAGGGCATTTTAGTCATTTCGCCCCCACCTCCTTACTATTCCCACCTACTCCAAGACTTAGCCACCAAGTTTACTTGGTGGCCAAGTGGCCGCCCCTCTTGCCCCATGGGTCACCCCATGGGTTGCCCCATTGGTTATTACCCATCCGTTTACCCATCGGTTCGATCCGTGGTTTCTTTTCTTGGTTTGGGCCTTAACCCTAATTCTTATTGGGCCTATCTTGGGCTTGATTTCACAAAGCGTTGGGCTTGACATAATCCAAGTCCAATTAGATTCTACAAAGTCCATGAACTCAAAGTTCATTAAGACTTATCGTATTTTACGCATCTCATTCTCGTATTCTCGTATTTTCTTCGTATATAGTTCTCGTACGATATTCGTATTATACGCCGTAATAATCTTCGTACTATATTCGTATAATAAATAGTATCATACTCGTATCTCTTACGCATAATAACCCTAATTATTATACGTGATCATTAAATTCTCGGAACTCACTTTTCCTAACCCTTAGGTTTTGAGTCCGTAGGCGAAAACTTCATTTTTGCCATAACTGAAATATTATTGAATATTCCATCACATCTCAGAATTTTACGTAATCAGTAACTTCTTAGAATTTCAAAATAAATCTCCGAGCAGAAACGGATGAATAGTGCCTATTTCGTCTTTTTCCTCGAAAATATTTTGTTCCCGGAAAACTTTCATTTTCGTCTTGAAAATTCTTATTCGCTCAAACTAGCTCGTAGCCAGGATCCTCCTAATTTATAATCATCCTAGGTTATAGAATGATTAATAAACACATAGCACATAATAATATTAATAAAAATTCCTTTTATTAACAACTAATTCTTTAAACCTAAATTCTGGACGATCCGAATTTCTGGGTCGTCACATTCTTCCCTCCTTATAAAAATTCTGTCCTCGGATTTTCTTAAAACCACACCCTTACCTGGGTCATCACATTCACCCCTTCTTCACAGAATTTCGACCTCAAAATTTTAGCTTACCTTTCTTCTCAACTTCACTTCAACGGAGTTCTTATCTTTTCCTCATTCTTAACCCCCATAACCTATCAAGAATCATGAAGTAGAAGGAATAATGAGGACTATAAAAATTCCTCTTACAACGTTTCATACTTTTGCTGAGGGGTCAAATCGAGCATTAACTCTTACTAGGTTAAACAGCATTTCGCCGTAAGCCCTTCTTTAACGGTCAGTTTACAATCACCAAGAAAGTAAACTACCTCTTCCATGTTATCCTCAGACTAAATCATTAGATTCCGCACCAAAACAATTTGGTTTGGCACAAGTTCTCAAAGAAAGCTCGATGACATACCATTTGTCTAGCCGAATCAAGTAGCTTAGACCATACCAATAAATTGGATATCAACGTGAAACATTCGTCTAGTCAACTCAATTGACATCGACTACTTCTTTAAATTGTTTTCACAATACATCAAAACAGTTTATGACGTCATGATACCGTACTTTTCACAGTACGTTGAGGACTTCGTCAGTTTGTGACTTCGTCATTATACATCATACCATAGCGGGTTGTTGATCATAAGATCACCTCCAACACCAGGTTCAATTGCATTAACAACTCCATCGTTTTACCACCCTTGCATTGAATGCACAGATGATATCAAATTCATTTTGAATATTTTAAATCAATTTCTGTCTAGCCGAAGCAATTAGCATAGACATACCAAGTATAGCTCTTTTAAAAATTCTATTGATTCCAAAAGTTGAACCAATTCTTTCCTTTTCAAAGTACATATCAGCACGAGTTCAATAAAGTTCGAAATCTAGCATATCTAGATGACTTAGAATATCCTATTCTCTACCTTCCTTCATTGTCTTACTGCGACAATACTTAATCTTCTCTAGCACCTTCACTGCTAAGCCTACTGAAAACAACGTGTTTTCAATCTAACCATTCCTATACGTTAGTACAGTCTATCAACTTACCACACATTATGAGTTCAGGAACTTTCCACAATAATATGAGTTTAAAAACTATCCAGACAGACCATAGGCGTCCATTCGCTGAGGCGTTCGAAAACATACCTTATCCAGACAGACCATAAGTATGAGTTTCAAGAACTTGCACCTACCTTATCGCTCTCTACCTACCAAGTACATACATGAGAAAAGATTCACCTTCTCGTCATATACATCTTGATAGTGCGACCAATCCCAATGATTATCACTACCAGAAGCTAAGTGATTATAGAACCAAACACAATTCCCTGCCCATACAGAAAATTGGTCAACTCAAACCAATCGATATAAGAAGCTAAGCGGTTGTTACACCAAGAACAATTCTCCGCCCATACAAAGAATTGTTCAACTTAACCACTATATCGCATAAGAAGCTAAGTGGTTCTAAAACCACGTACAATTTCCCCACCCATACAAGGAATCATACAACTCAGCTGCTGATATGAGTCCTCAATTGAAATTTTACAACTCCTAAATCTCTCTTTACTTAATACGAATTTTCTTTAATTCATATACTATCCTTCATAACTCAATCTAAGTTCTTCTTCCCGTACTACTTCATAGTACCTTCATTCATAGCACTAGCTATAAAGCATTCATTGTTTAACACCCCATCTGTTACTACGAGTCACTATGATCACGTGGTGATCTTCTTATCCTTCTCTCTACGATTATAGTCTTAGGTACTCCTACCTATGGTTTATAACCTATGAGCTCTGATACCAACTTGTAACGCCTCGAAATCCGGTCTATCTTCACACCCGGATTTCGTACGTCATGAGTACATCCTTCATCCAACATACATCATTATATACCGAAATATAACAACATACACTCTCAAATCCCAGGTTCCGGAAACCTTATAACCTTTTTCATTACAAATAATAATAAATACATTATTCATTTCATCTTACAAGAGTGACTTTTATCCGCCACCAAGGATACATAACAATTCCTTAAACTAGTCTAGAGTTCAATTCATCTTTCTAAATTACAAGTCTTCACTTGATCTTCTCGCTACCTTCACACTCTGAATGACAAGACCGTCATCTTGATCTTTACGGGATCCTTAAGTTCTTCTAACCTTGTTCGCTGATTTTTTTTTCATTTAAAGCAAGTGTGAGCATTCAATTGCCCAACAAGTCATAATAGTTGAACAAACAACTTTAGAATTAAAACATTTCTTTACAACTTCTATAACAGAACAAAGGTTATGAAGCAACTTGAATAATAGGAATAGTCTCGATTCCTATCATATTAAAACATCAGTCATTTTCATTTTGAAATATTTTCATTCTTCTACCTTTTTCATACACATCCTATCTGGATAGAATCATTAGCACAAACTTAACAATAACAGTTCATGTATAAACAGAACATACTTGTATTGAACAGCTCAATCACAGAACAATGCATATCATAGAAACACCAAAGTGTTCAAATTGTGGCTCAAGGCCTCATACGTTCTACCATATTGTACAAATATCTCACATTCGAACATAGACATAACTTCTCAAGTACAACATCTGAGGAGTTTAAGAAACTAGCATTCATGTAATATGAATAAAGTTTAGGAAACTTGCCTTACGCCCAGCTACAGCATACGCTGAACTGCTCATTCAATTCCTATATAACACATAAGGAAAAAACATAAACACCAATTAGTCATATATTGAACTTACGCATTGGTTTACTTAGCTTTACTTCTTAGGGTTCACGTTCTTACAATATAAGTTTACGCGACTAACTTCCTTTACTAGTTTACAGCTTTGTGACATACGGAGATGTCTTACTCATACGTTCATCATCTTGGATGATTTATATTTTTATCTTATCCGAAGCATTAAACTTAATGTTTGTTAAATCAATTTCTTATTCTTTACGGCTTTCTGGCAACTAAATGTCATACCTTAGGATTCATTCCTTATCGACTCACATTCGACTTTCAATAATCTTATTACAGTTTGTTGCTGCTTTCGTGATAATTTCTATTTTATTAATACTTTGGTTATCCATTATACGAACCCCATGTTCATTACCCTCGACGCTCAACGTCTAAGGAATCACAACCATAGCAATCCCTCACGTTCGTTCATCGCGACTACGGTCCCCGGATATCGGTTACGTAACCCGCGTTTATATTCTTTATCAATTAATCTTGCTTAATCTTTATGATCAACCTTTAATAAAGGTTTACATTACTTGATTAAGTGTTACATTAGTTGAATATTATATTCTTTATCTTCCCTTACATTTCCCCCAAGAGCTGAGCAGTTAAAAGCTCATCTCTGGCTTTTTTTTCTCAACACCGGCGCCGCAGCGCCACTTCCTTCTTTATTTCTCGCACCGCAACATGAGTTTACTGATCCGGCCCCTATTCGACCTCGCGCGCCACTCCTAAGGCATGGATCAGTGGCCACTGGCGCCAAGCCCTAACCCTAGAAAATTTCTTTAAGTGTTAAATAAATTTTAAGATGTTTACTTCGTGATCTCATAACTCCTTCGTTATAACTCGGAACGAGGTCGTTCCAAAGCTATTCTCTTCCTTATCTTACGTAATTTAATACCCATCGAGCAGAAATTCAATATAAATCTGTTAACGTGCCATTCGATTGGCTTGATTTTCACCCTTTGTTCATTTTACGTTTTTAACGCTCTTCGTTCGTTCGTCCGTAATTCGGTCATCCGAACTTGGAACTCGCTCGTTCTTGAGTCCACGACTCAAGTTTTCTATGTTCTCTTACTTTCTTATGAAACCCTACACGTTCGGGTTTACTAACTTTCTAATTCTCGTATGACTTTTACGAAATTTTTGCCATAACTTCGTTATAGCTAAGTTTTAATCCGTTCTTCATGAACATTTCTACCGTTCCTAACCAAGCAAGAAGCAACTAACTTATACATGATGGTTTTAAACTTGTCAATCAACAACAATTATCCTATGATGGTTTTAAATTTGTCCATCAACAACGTTCTTCGTGTTCTTCGCGTGTTCTTCGTGTTCTTCGTTCGATCTTCATTTTAATCGATATTTTGGATTACGATTTCACTTTTTATTGGAATTTGATGTTATAGAATATCATTCCTTACTTATTTCACCTACTTATTCATATAATCCACTCGGATCGCTCTAATTCATTACGAATCTTATACTTCCTTAAGAAATTTATTAACTAAATTTCTAAGTTCTTATTTCTTCTTTTCTCATGATTTCAACCATATGAACTCATCTCTAACCTTATCTACTTCTTATCTTCATTAATTTATGTTTTAAACATATTAAACTTAAAAGAAAATTATATTAGAAACTAGGTTTTAGATTACCTCTTCTTCTTATTTTTCTCCCGCTAGACAAAGCCGGCGATTTGCAAGCTTTTCTATTTCACGATATCCCTAGATCCGAGCATCCATGCTCATGTTCTTTCTTCTTCTCCCCATCTGACTTCTCTCTCTCTCTCTCTCTCTCTTTCTCTCTCTCTCTCTCTCTCTCAAGTGTGGGATTTTCAAAATCCTCAAAATAAACAAATGAGCTTCCTATTTATAGAAAATCAAAGCTAAGGGCATTTTAGTCATTTCGCCCCACCTCCTTACTATTCCCCCCTCCTCCAAGACTTAGCCACCAAGTTACTTGGTGGCCAAGTGGTCGCCCCTCTTGCCCCATGGGTCACCCCATGGGTTGCCCCATTGGTTATTACCCATCCGTTTACCCATCGGTTCGATCCGTGGTTTCTTTTCTTGATTTGGGCCTTAACCCTAATTCTTATTGGGCCTATCTTGGGCTTGATTTCACAAAGCGTTGGGCTTGACATAATCCAAGTCCAATTAGATTCTACAAAGTCCATGAACTCAAAGTTCATTAAGACTTATCGTATTTTACGCATCTCATTCTCGTATTCTCGTATTTTCTTTGTATATAGTTCGTACGATATTCGTATTATACGCCGTAATAATCTTCGTACTATATTCGTATAATAACTAGTATCATACTCGTATCTCTTACGCATAATAACCCTAATTATTATACGTGATCATTAAATTCTCGGAACTCACTTTTCCTAACCCTTAGGTTTTGAGTCCGTAGGCGAAAACTTCGTTTTTGCCATAACTGAAATATTATTGAATATTCCATCACGTCTCAGAATTTTATGTCATCAGTAACTTCTCGAAATTTCAAAATAAATCTCCGAGCAGAAACGGATGAATAGTGCCTATTTCGTCTTTTTCCCCGAAAATATTTTGTTCCCGGAAAACTTTCATTTTCGTCTTGAAAATTCTTATTCGCTCAAACTAGCTCGTACCCAGGATCCTCCTAATTTATAATCATCCTAGGTTATAGAACGATTAATAAACACATAGCACATAATAATATTAATAAAAATTCCTTTTATTAATAACTAATTTTTTAAACCTAAATTTTGGACGATCCGAATTTCCGGGTCATCACAGTAACCACTTCGGTGGTAATCATGGCCAAGATAATAGAAGTGGAAATTTCAAGAAGAGAAGGTTCAATAATGATGGAAAGACAATGAAAGACTAGCAATTCGTTTCAAAGGAAGAAGAACGACCACCGGTCGTATGTTTCAAATGTGGACAGGAGGGACACATCCGTCCAAACTGTACGCAGCAATCCAAAGCTTGTTTTAATTGCGGAAGAAAAGTTCACCTAGCTCGATTTTGTCTTATGGTGAAGTCAAGTCCAGCTGGGATAGTGATGCCAAAGGATGTCCTAGACAAGTCAAAGTCGATAGTTTAAGTCAGAGCGTTTATTGAGGAACCCGAACGAGGTTATTACGGGTAAGTTAATCATAAAGTACTCTTGCGAAGTCTATACCTTATTCGATACCGGTTCTACCCACTCTTTTATTTCTCCTATTTGCGCTCAACCTTTAAATTTGACTCCGGAGAAATTAGACTTTAACTTATTTGTTGAAACTCTGTTAGGAGAAACCTTCATTACCTCTACTGTTTATAAATCTTGTTTGATTCAAATCGACACTTTCATGTTACCTGTCGATCTTGTCTCTTTGAAAATACTTGCCTTTGATGTGATTTTAGGAATCGATTGGTTAACTACTCATCAAGCTTTTCGTAAGGTTGTTAGCTTTCATATTCCTAACCAACCTGTTATGCGAATTCAAGCAACCAAACCACTAAAGTCAATCACTGTTATATTAAGCCATAAGTAAAGAGCCATGAGCCTTTCGCTGGTGACTTCCTTGTGTGGAATGCACCGAAGCCAGACTTTCCGTAGGGGACGTTGTGAATAACAATGGCAAGTTGATATGTATCAATGTGACGTGTTATCCAAGTCTTGGATGAGAGTCATAGTTGTAAATGATATTTCTATTGTTAATAAATTTTTTGACGTATTCTTAAAGACTTCTTAGCCTACCCCTAGAGCGTGAAATAAAATTTTGTATTGACCCCAATACAAAACCCATTTATTAAACCCTCAAATATTTTCTTCACCCAAAACGAACGTAACATGCGCCAAAGATGTTGGCTCGAGCTGTTGAAGATTACGATCGTACCATTCAATACCATTGTGGAAAAGCGAGCGTGGTAGCTGACGCGTTGAGTGGAAGATCGTATGTGAGTGCGAATATACGAACCCACGTGAAGATAACAAATATACGATTAGAATCGACTTTAATCGATAAAGTTAAAGTCGCTCAAGCTACATACTCAGAGCTGATGAATGTGAAGAAGAAGGTTCAAGATGGCATTATTGTGACAACCCGAATTTTCATAAGTTATTAAAATAAGAATTTAATAATTAAAATTCTTATTATAAAGTGTATATATTTTGAATTATATGATTTGGTATAAGAGAATTATATATTCATATGTTGATTAAAGAAATTAAATAATATTAGTTATTATTTAATTAAGTTGAAATTATGTTATGAGATAATATAATTTTAATTATTGTGCCGTGTGGGCAATGGAAATTATTATGAGTTAAGTTTCATAAATAGTGTGAATAATTCACTTAATTAAAATAGTGAATTAATACAAGTATAATTGATTTAATAAAGTGAGAATGTAATATATTGCATGAAAATGTAAATATTAGTATAATGCGAGTAAAATATTTATTAAGTACATTAAATATTTTAGTTGAAAACTTTATGGAATAAAATGAATATTTATGATATTAAATAAATATTTGATGAAAATTGTTATGGGATAGTTTATTTAAGTGTGATAAAATAGATGAGATTTATCACGTATTTTATTACGAGTATAATTATGATATTCTAATTTAATTAAATAATTAAATTAGAGGAGTGAGAATTTGTTAAATAATGTTATGATTATAATGGTTGAATAGAAATTATAATTTTACTGATAAGGTTAATTTTATTTCTTAAGGAATTAAAGGTACATAATCTAGTTTATATTTCTAGTTTATGTGTTCTTGAGTTTCTTTTAAAATTGGAGTTTTGGTTAATGAATTTATGGGTTACGATGTTATATATGTTATTAGATATTTATAATTTGATAGTAGTCATCTAGAAATAAATTTTCAGAAATCAAATTCATGTATTTATACTAAAGAAGAGGAATTTGGGTTTTGATTGTAATGTGTGTTTTGGTGTACTTTGGGACTAAAGTTGATGATGAATTCATGATGGAAACTTTAAATTGATGGATGATTGTTGTTCACCTCTATAAAATGAAAACAACGCAACTTGAACGGATCGAATTGGTTAAAAAACGAATTCGTGATGAATGAATACACTCAACATGTTGAAAATAGGAAAAAATAGTATAAACAAATTAGAATTAGTATAAACCAAGTCCCACATCAACTAAATTGAGAACTTTAGCCTTTCCTAAACCTACAAATAGAAGGGCTTGATCCTTTGTTTCATTCACCAACAGTAAGGCCTCCAATTTTGAGAAAGGTTTTGTTGTGGGAGGACTTTTATAAAGATCTTCTTAGTTAAATTTTGGTCGAATCATTATTGGGTTTGTGGAATTCGTATTTTGGGTATGTTTCTTATTTAATTTTTGGTAATGTTATTATTTTAAATATTGTATTTAGTTTGTTAGTTAAAGTTTGTATTTTGGAAGTTTAGTTAGTTTTGTTAGTAAACTAGTTAGTTTACTATGTTTATTTTGGATTGTAATTGATTATGTAAATGAGTTCCAATGATTGTAATTAGAGATATGAAGCCTCAACATCATTCAAGTGTAACCAAAACTCACAAAATAAAAGATTTACAAAGAACCTTGTTGGGCAGTTTTTGGGACTGAGCTTGAGGACCATTTGTGCTTTTGATTTATGTCTAAAAGCTTAATTTGATGATTGTATGTTATATACCTCTAAGTTCTGAAGATTTCCTAACTTGGAATGAACCAAAACGGAGTTAAAATGAATCCGTGGTGAAGATTTTAGTAAACCATGTCTAGAAATGAAAACTGAATGAAGTAGTGATTGAGAGTGTCAAATTCGGAATAGCTATGTTGCTGAAAAATTTTCGAGTTTTGGGTAGTTGTAGTGCATCGAGTTAGGAAGCCATAGGCTTTGAATGACCTCATTCCGAGGCCTCGGATGAGAGGATTTCGGTGATTGGAAAGAAATGTGTCGAATTTGTCAAACCCGAAAGTCGGCGAAGAGGCGTGCTATTCGGGACATTGTTTCGATCAATTAATGTTTCCACAAACTTCTGGGCTTTTGGTATGTTATAGTACACTGAATTATCTTTCCATAGACTCTGGAACGGACTAATTCCGACTTCGAAACAAAGAGTTATGACCATTCAAAGTAGTCGCGTCAAAGCTGTCTAACCTACTAAAGGTGGTCATACTTGAACGAATTTTCCAGAATTCTGTGTTTTGAATTTGGAAATGGTCAAAGAATGAAAGTTGTAGCCTCGGAAGTTAGCTTCGCATGGGCTCAACAATCGCTCAAAAATGTTTTGAAATGAATTAGTTATGACTGTTTTAGCGAGAGAGGGTAAAGTTGGAAAAAAATTGAAGACTGCTATGAACATCAATTTTTGGCACGCTTTTTAGACTACTTAACAAACCCGAAATGAGAGGTTAGTATTTTTTTAAAAATAGTCTTGTATGCCATGAAAAACATACTAAAAAATGTCTTACGATTGGATAAGTAGATTGCAAGCTATTAAGCCGCCAAGTGGGTGTCAAAGTGAGGGTCTTGCGCATGGCGGCAGACAGCAGAGCAACTGATCAAATACGGGTCGCTCATTAGTGTGTGCGATTTTTCCGTAACGCTTTTGGGTGGTTTTGTTGCTGTTTAACATGTAACAAAACACCGAGAGAGATGTATAGATATTATATAATGCTTATATATTGCAAAAACTCACTTTAAATGTAAAGAAAACGATAGAAATGTAATGTAAATGTAAGTTTTCATAACTATGCGAGCGTAATTCGGAAAATGATATGTAAAACCTATATGAAACATAATGAAGTGCGCAAATCCGTTTGAAATTATATTGAACCTAGTAATGTAAAACAAAGGGGATATAAATGGTTTATGTTCTGATACGTAAAGTATTTACATACTAAATCCATGAGAGAACCTTTTTGAGTGTAAAAAGGTTATAACGGACAAAAGTTTCTAAAGAAACATGGAATGGTTTTAAGACAAGAACAAAATATGATAGTTAAATAAAATTAGTTTACATTGAGTACGTGAATTTTGTATGTGAAACTAATATGTACATATATGTATCCTCAATTTGTGTAGGATCATCACATCGCAGATAAGTTATAAGCATTAAACAACATCCAAGGCAAGTTTTTCAGTTCTATTATGTTTGTGGATTAAATGTGATTATGTAGTGAGTTACATACCATGCTTTATGAATTGTTAAAGTCAAAATATGACCAAGTTAATTGGGTTATGGAACTCAATTTATATGTGATATGTGATAGCACATGCATGTTGTATAATGTAACTCAATAAATTAGAAATGTATAATGCATGAAATGTGTGCTATGTAAATATTAGTATAATTCGAAAAATGATATGTAAAACGTATATGAAACATAATGAAATGCGCAAATCCGTTTGAAATTATATTGAACCTAGTAATGTAAAACGAAGGGGATATAAATGGTTTTTGTTCTGATACGTAAAGTATTTACATACAAAATCCATGAGAGAACCTTTTTGGGCGTAAAAAGGTTATAACGGACAAAAGTTTCTAAAGAAACATGGAATGGTTTTAAGACAAGAACAAAATATGATAGTTAAATAAAATTAGTTTACATTGAGTACGTGAATTTTGTATGTGAAACTAATATGTACATGTATGTATCCTCAATTTGTGTAGGATCATCACATCGCAGATAAGTTATAAACATTAAACAACATCCAAGGCAAGTTTTTCAATTCTATTATGTTTGTGGATTAAATGTGATTATGTGGTGAGTTACATACCATGTTTTATGAATTGTTAAAGTCAAAATATGACCAAGTTAATTGGGTTATGGAACTCAATTTATATGTGATATTTGATAGCACATACAAGTTGTATAATGTAACTCGATAAATTAGAAATGTATAATGCATGAATTGTGTGCTATGTGAAACATGATAGACTGTTAAATTTGCTGGGCTGTCGAGCTCAACCTTGTAAATAATCACTTTTGCAGGTTCAAGATTGAAGGTAAAGTTATGTGTTACTTGAAAGATATGAATCAGATGTGATACTTGAAGATTTATATACTTTGGTTGTGTTATTATTATTTGAACCATGTTTAAGGTTTCGAATAATGTATTAATGTTGAATTATAATATTGTTTTGTGAATGTAAACTATTGTAGTATTAAAATGATTATGAGATATTTAGATTGTGAGACCCCGAATTTTATGAAATAAAAGTATTCAATTTTTCTATTTAGGTAAATAGTTAAATTGATAAAAGTTTAAAGTTAAGGATAATATGTGAATTTTTTTTTTTGCAAAGTAAGCAAGTTGATATAAAATATTCGTTATGTTAGGAATATTAGATTAGTGGGGAATATTTTTTTTGTCGGGGAATATTAAATGCACATACAATCATTAGTAGACCTTAATATAGAATTATTATCGGATTGAGAAAACGACAAAAATACTTTATGAAAATAACGGCGGAAGTTTTACAGATTAATCGTTGAAACACCGGTGTTAAAAGTACAATGTCTGGCGTCGTTGCATAGTAGTACACGGTATTGATTATTGATGCTTATGTGAGAAGTCACTCAGTATTATTCAATCGGGTATTCGGGACACTTTTCGTGTCGGAGTACTATTCACGAGTTACTATTCACATGTTACTATTCACGAGTTACTATTTACAAAGTACTATTCACCCGTAAAATATATTTCTTTTCGGTCCAAATTATTTTTTGGGTACAATATTTAGTCCATGATGAGATGTGCTAATTTTTCATACCGTTGGTTGAAGATATAATAGTAAATCAATATGGACCGCTGGTGGATAGTTATAATAGTAAATCAATATGGATCGCTGGTTTAAAGTTTTAATAGTAAATCAAGATGGACCAATTACTTTAAGTTTTAATAGTAAACCAATATGGACCGTCTGGTTTAAAAGTAAATCAACTGGACCGTTCATGAATTAGTTACTATTACGATCCATTCTTCTATAAATAAGCTCATTCCTTCATTAGTTCTTACGAATTCATTGAAACTCTAGAGAGAGAAATTATAGAGAAACTATAGAAAAGTATTCTGGCTACTTCCCTACTCTTATATTCGGTTTCTTTTACGGTAAGGGTATTATTTCTTTTTTATTCATGAAGAGAACTTCTATTATTCCATTATTTATTATTCGTTGGAATAACTCAGATCATGAAGCTACCATATACTTGGTGAAATTCTTACGTTATTTCATTCTTTATTATTCATTTTGAATATCCTGCATGCATGCGTTTACATGGGACACTGGGTTCTAGTTTTTATTATTACATTTGGAATATCACATGCATGCGTTTTTACGACTTTGACCGGTTCCATTCTTTAATATCATGTCACGTATGCTTTTACCTGTGAACACAGTTCCGTTATTTATTATTCATTAGAATAACACACTGCATCTGATCTATCGCATGCCTGGTGATTTCTTTTGTTATTCCATTCTATATTATACTCAGTTGGTTAAAACTTTGACTTCTATACTCCATGAAATTAGTGGAATATCCTTGATATTTGCGCTTCATCCAGTATCTTTTCACGAAAATATTCTTCTGAGTATTCTTCAATTTTACTCCACAAAGTAGTATCATGTTGACAATTTGGACATTAGTGAGTTCAGGATAAATTAACTTATAAATCTTTAAAACTTATTCTTAAACTTGTTTTATTAAATTATTATGTCATTGTCATGATGAGTTATGTTGGTTATTATGTGAAAACATTAAAAGTTCTTAGAAAACACAAAGGGTTGAAAATCAGATTTTGGTAAAAATGGAGTATGAAATTCAATTGACCATATCTCCTATATTTTGAATTTTTGAGTGTGGTCAAGTTCTATAGTTAGATCTATGAGTTTTCTAACTTATCCAAGTGGAATCACTAGAAAAGGTATTGTAGATTTTCGTGTGGACTGATTTTAGTAAAGGAGTCAAAAATTGAAAAGTGCCAAAAAGCTACTGCCAGAAAATTTAAAAGGGCATTTTCGGCCACTTAAATTGTGAGAAAAATTCCGGCCTTTTGGGACATGAAAATATATGGTATAAAGTACCTACTGTCCAAAAATGAACTCATTCCAACTTAAAATGAGCAAGTTATGACCATTTCAATATTTAGGTTTTTTCGACGGAAAACGCTATAACCGGAGTTCTATAACTCCGATAACCATGAAATTTAAACTGGAAGCTCACGTTAACATGTGTAAGATCCTGCCAAGATTTGGGAATTTCTGGAGTTAATCTTGAGGTAGCTAATTTCTTAAGGAATTAATTAGAAATTGTTTTTTGAAAAATAGTAAATAAATTTTAAAAATTCCGAGAAAAATATATGTTCAATATGGGACTATATTCTGCTTAATCCGAGAAAAGAATAATTTTTGGACTAATTTGGTATTTTCATGAAAATAATTTAATTCTGAACATATGAATTAAATATGTTATGTGAAGTTGAAAAATTGGTAAATAGGATTTTATGGACGAAAATCCTATATAAGGTATATCTTGATTTTGATGAGTAATTTGATTATTGGTGATGAAATTTTATGAGTATGGCATTTTGAATGATTAAATGCATTATTTAGAAAAGTGTAAACAATTAAATTAAATTATTTATAAGTTTAAGGAGTGATTAAAATATTGTTATAATATTAACAATATTAGATTATGATTTTATTAAGTGATTGATAATGTTTAGATAAATTTAAAGTCTTTAATATTTATCCTTGATTTAGTTTGACTAATGCTTATAATATTGTCATCATCCTCATGCTTATATTATGTTGAAAGTCATCTATGGCCTGTAGTGCATAGATGAACTTGGTATGATTATGACCAGGGATTATTTGGTATAATCATAACCCATAATGTTACAAATGATGTAGAAAAAGTCCTCATTGGCCCGTAGTGCATTGATGGACAGTTTTTGGTATGATTATGGCTATGGATTCTCTTTGGACGTAGTGCAAAGATGAATTGTTTTATGGCATGATCGGGGAATGATTGATGAAAACACGATTATCTTTAGTTGTAGTGCATGGATAATTCGTGGTCGTGATACTAAAGAATATCCTTGGCTTGTAGTGCATGGATGATTCGATGATGTGGATTAATTATTGAGCTGAGTCTCAGCAATGAAATATTAATTCATGGATGTGATAATAATGAATATCTTTGGCCGTAGTGCAAAGATGATTTAATGATTACGAGGAGGAATTGTGATTTGGTATAACCATGATTTTTGATGTTTGGTGATGAAAATTATCTTAGATCACAGGTGCGAAGAGGAATTTAGAATCACAATTGTGATTATGAGTTATTCACATGATCGTGGATGAGGAATTGTTGATTGATGTTACAGGGATAAAATATTATTGGTGGACTTTTAACATAGAGAAGATAATAGACCTTATGGTCTATTTGACTCTTCTAATGGATTGCTCGTTCCGCTGCAACTATGGTTGAAAAGTTTTATTATCTGTCATATGTTCTAAATCTCTGATGTATTATTGATGAAAGCTATTGATAATTTAATTATCTTTAGTCATGATATTCTTTATTGGTCTAGTTGTGCTCACCCTTCTGCTTCACAATTCCTTTCAGGTAATAAGAGTGTGCCGTAAGAGTGTTGCTGGGTCGAGCGGGGATAACATGGGAATAGAACGGTGGTCTCTAGTTGTAGAGGTTCTCCCTAAATAGTATAGAAAAGTGTGTTGTATTCTATACATCATTTAGTAGTTATATTTGGTGAATCAAATAGGGTGAGGCGAACCCAACTTTGGAAGGGTGTTTTGCCACTATCATACAAGATGTCTAATGACATACAACCTTGTGTTATCATAAGACAGGGTTGTGCGCATCCACTTGCTGAATATATCTACGAGCACTACCTATATGATCTTGGAGTATATTTGAAATATAATTTTCACTTGGAGACAACGGAGATATTTATATGTCAAGAGAACACCATTGGAAAGAAGATGATAGTAATCTTCTTGTTTTTCTTTGGGGACTTTTGGGTCAACCAAGGATAATTCTGTGGACATATGATATCTATTATAACCTAGACGCATGGCCTCCCATGTACGAAGGTTTCCTTGAGCACTTCCCAAAGATTTTAATTTCTAAAACAGTTTTTGACTATACTTTTAAGTAAAGTACCATTGTAAGGTTGTGGTTGAGGCACCATGAGAGTTACATACAATTGTATTAAAACTCACAGTTAACTATGGTCGTATTCTATACGACAGTTCAACAGTTGTATAAATGAAGTTGTATTTGAATTTTGTACCGTGTATCTGGCGACTCAGAATGGGTGATGTATACCTAATTTTGGGAGCGTCACATAGATGTAAAGGTTGAAGATTTTGGGAACGAGGATAGTTTGTAATAGAAAATTTTAATTATTTTGCAAATTTCAATGGTTGTATTATCGTTTAATGATGTAAAATTAGAGGTTGAATGTATTATTAACGACCGAAGTCGAGAATTAAATTGTATGAATTTTGGGGTCGTTACAGTTATTCTAGAAGCAAGAATCGATGAAGAGAGGAAATCTCAACCCTCAATTTTATTGGCCCATTTGAAATCTTCGATCGAGTAGGAACTGTGGCTTATAGACTCGTTTTACCGCCAAGTATGTCGCGTGTTCATAACATTTTTAACGTATCGATGTAACGTAAATATATGGATGACCCGAACCACATTATTAATTTAGAACCGGACGAGATAACGGAAGATTTAACATATGAAGATGTACCTGTTAAAAATCTTGAAATATATTTTACGCTCAAAGGTTATATCTCCAGAGTTAGAATTTGACGAAGTGTCCTCATTTGTTCGGTATAGCAGGTACGTACGTAAATTTTGAGGGCGAAATTTCATAAGGAGGAGAGATTGTAAAATCCCAAATTTTACGAATAAAGATTTAATTTTTCTCGATTTTTTTTTTAAAATTATGGTGTGGATTTGAGATAATGTTATAGTTGTGGGTAATATTTATAAATTTTGAAAAGTATGCAAGTTGTTGTATAATATTCGATTGGTTGGGGAATATTCTTTTTGTCGGGGAATATCCGTACGACGGTACAATCATTGGTGGACCCCACAACGGAATTATTGTTGGATTGAGAAAATGACAAAAATATTTTTATGAAAATAACAGCGGAAGCTTTACCGTTAAAACTGTAGAACTACTCGATAGTAAAAATACAGTAATACACGTGGTTGCATAGTAACATACGGTATTGATTATTGATGCTTACGTGAGACGTCACTCGATTTTGTTTAATTATTGCTGCAGTAATTTTTGCATAGTATCTCACGTTATTTGATGCAATTATTGTCGATATTTTATATATTATTAAATCAATAATTGAGATAACAAAGTTATTAATATTATTATTTTCAATATTAACGATGTCTAGAAGTCTCGCCTGAGGAGAGGTTTGGTCACCTAATTGCGGCCATGATAGGAGAAATCCTTATTGGAAAGCCCCTCTTTCACAGAACGACACGATCGATTAATAGTGTGAATTATAATAATGATGATGAGTTTTGTTTTATTTGTATTATTAATATAATAAAACAGAAAATCTTTTTATATAAAACAAAATACTTTTATAAAGTTATTTATTTTATTAGACAATAATTAGAATATATTATATTTTATTATGCATAGTGTTGTATTGTTATTAAGTAAAAAGAGAGTTAGAAGTTATAAAATTTCAATTGAAGACTCATGTGATAGCTGAGTTGTATGAATCTTTGTATGGGCAGAGGTTTGTGCTTGGTATAACAACCACTCAGTTTATTACAGTGATAATCATTGAAATTGGTCGTATTATCAAGATATATATATGACGAGAAGGTGAATCTTTTCTCATGTATATACTTTGTAGGTAGAGAACGATAAGATTATGTGCGAGTTCTTGAAACTCATACTTATGGCAAGTTCGTGACTCATAATTATATGGTATGTGTTTGAACTTCTCGTGAATGGACGCTTTATGGTGCATGCAGGATAGTTCTTAAACTCATATTATTGTGGAAAGTTCCTGAACTCATAATGTGTGATAAGTTGATGGACTGTACTAAGGTATAGGAAGGTGTAGACTAAAAGAGTTATTTTCAGTAGACTTGGCATTGAAGGTGCTAGAGAAGATTAAGTATTGTCGCAGTAAGATGTTGCCTCTTTTATAGTTCTTATAAAAGAGCTCTAACTCATGCAAGTATACACGGGTCAATAAGTAATACAGAGTAAGTAAAGTATCGATCCCACAGAGAAAGTTGTTAACTTAGACTACTATGCATTAATCACTCACTATATTTATATGCTGAGACTTTAGACTAAATTGTTGATTTGAATAAATTATAATTACCAACTAAAAATAAGAATATAAACGAATTAAATATGATGTGGAAACAATGGGATCCTAACTTCATTCAATATTTCATTCAATCGCCATATGTCATGCAAGAAGTGTTTACATATCAGGATAATAGCCAAGGGCTTCTGTTGAGTTATAACCATTTTCCAATGCACTATAACCAACTCACATATCATCTATAGATGTTAGAATCCATGTAATCACCAATAACACCACAATTACAGTATTCTACATCTTGTGAATTGCAATCCTATTGATTTTAAGCACAACCCTTACTCTAGCTCATACGGTAAAACAGTATATTCCTATCTGTTTCACAAAATATGCAAGACTTACTCTAGCCCCATATTCACATGCTATCATGATTTCATCCATATTCATATGTTCATTTCCAATTCTATACAAATACTAACATAAAGATTATCAGTCATTCATACATATAAACAAACCATGATAGATAACCCAATGATATGCAAAATAAATCTAACACTTAGATGTGCAACCAAACTACATATTAAAATCCGTTAGAATCCCATAATAGAGTTTAGTTCATGGCGGAACCAAAAGCCATTATGGGATCAAGACTAAAAATGATCAATAATCAAGCAAATAAGAGTAAGAGATAGAGAATAATCAAACCCAAACGCTGAATAGTAATCAATGATTAACTATGAAAACCCCAAAGAATTCCATTCAATAATAATAAAAATCCACAATGGTTAAGAACTCTAGAAGAAGAAGAGAATAAAACGCGTTGCTTTGCTTCTCTCGTTGGGATCTCCCCCACCGTGTTAACCCTAATTCTAATATAAAAATACGTAAAATAATGTCAAGTCACCTCTCTGACACACGTCAGAATCGTTTTATACCAATTACACATCATCAAATTGCTTCATTAAAAATAAAACAAATTACAAAGATCGAAGATCAAGATCGCGCATGCGATCTTAGTATATCCGTCTTCATAGCCAGCGAGACTTCTGATGTCTTTCGGTGCCTCCAGACGTCTTAGCGCGCAGCGGCCGCGCCCTCACGCTTCTCATGGGCGCTATTTGGTCTCATGGTCTTGTGTCGCTATCCTTGCATCATGGTGCTTAAATTGCAGAATGCTCCTTATGTCCGATATTTCAAGACTTTCACGCGCAGCGTAGCTGAACTACCTTTGTATTAGCACTTGTGGCTACCGTGTGTCCCGCAAATCCTGAGTCTGGTTTATGCTTTGCTGCTGCTGCTACTTATTTGCTCATGCCTTAACCTCTTGCTTGCTTGATTTCCATGCCTCATTATGCTCCCATACCGTGCACATCCTCGTCTTTCCACTAGCCTACATACATACGCTCACCGATGACTCAATTTCCACCAAAATAACGCCGATTCCTGCACTTATTCACTAAAAGGAGTTTTAAGTATATGAAATGCAAAATAACGTGAAATGCGACTAAAACACAATGAAATGTACTCAAGGTGGGCACACTTCGCATGGATTAATATACAATAAGTGAGTAAAAATATCACTTATCAAATACCCCCAAACTTGAACTGTTGCTTGCCCTCAAGCAACAACAATGCTAATGCAATCTATATGCTATGCAAGCTACGCTACTATGACAATGAATCCCCATATTTCTAGCCATGTTAAGAATTCCAATAAGTCACGCCTCAGAGAAATATCAAGATCCAAGAACAAAGCATTAAACTAAGCTAAAGGCATAATGACATACAATCATATAATCCTAACTTGCTATAAAGATGCTGTGTGTGTGTGTGATGCGTCACAGATAAGCTTGACAAAGGTGAAAATACCACATGCTTTATTGCTTAAGGCAGAAAATTGAAGTTTAACTCAAGAAGTGCATATACTAATGAGACATCAACTACTCCAACACATCAATACACACTAAGGTTCAACAGTGGGTTTATTCTGCTCTGTTTTTACTCACAAGGGCGATTCTCGCACTTTCCCACGGTGTTTATTGATTTTTTTTATATAGCGAGTGCGTTTTACGCTCCATCTCACTTTCCATTTCCATTTAAACGAGTGCGTTTTATGCTCCATCTCGTCCCAATAGCAAGCATACCCATGTGTTCTCAAAGTTTGAGTATCTGTGTTTTCATAGTCTATGTCTCACTTTCTACACAATTCTATCATTAAAAACAACATTTTGCTCCCAACAGACAAGCATGCTAATCTTAACCAACAAGCAAATAGGAACATTGTCGTGCTACCTGGTAACATCTAAACTGCAAGCATGAATTATATCGTGTATAAAATTATAACTAAGCTCAAGATATCAACCAAATTCAAAAATCTATCAAATTTCTATGTCATCATTGGCCAAATTAGAATTTAACTGGCTGAAAACCTGGGATTATGCAATGTTATGCAACTAAACACATACTAAGTAAACAAGACAAAAGAAAACTAAAAAAATAAATAAATAGATACAAATAAAAAAAAATTCATACTAAAATACCCCGACTATGCTACTTAAACATGCAATCAAACTATATTCAACTAACTATATGCAACAACTACTCACTACATCCCAATACCCCTAAACTTAAAATAAACAATGCCCTCATTGTAATTAAAATTGAAAAAATACTCCCCTAAATGGCAATGCCATCTCCGTTCGCCTCCTCATGATCCGCTAGTATATCAGGCGATGGCTAAGTTTGAGATATTCTGTAGTTGGAAACTGAGTGTGGGCTTCTAACTTTCCGAACGCTTTAGTCAGAAATTCTAAGAATTCAGTAATTTTTTTTTTCTGCGATTGAGTATCATGTGTGTTTGGCTTGTAGGGTAAATGCGGCATGCGCGACATTTACTAGCGACTTCGGTTTTTGACTTCATTTTGATCTGAATGCTTATAGCAATTGGATTGAACTTTGAGAGAGAAAGCGAGTAAAGTCCCCGAATCCAGGATACTTGAAACCCGAACTCGGTACTTCACGATACCATTTCTATGAGCGGAATAATACTAATAATATTAACAATAATATAGATTTTCAAATTTTATTTACATATTATCGAGTTTAGTTCCCAAATCTGAAACCTTTAAACATTCGTTACATGATAATAATAGTAGTACTTATCATCCTCATCATAAAGTTAGACTATTACATAGAATAGCTTAAACATTCATTCAACAACTTTCCTTTCCCCTTGTTCTTGGCGAGATCCTTGGTTTGTTCACACTTAATGAAAACATTTAAATTAAGCAAGAATGAGCATTTGAGTGCCCAACAAGTAATATCAACAATATCGATTAATTTGAAAAGATTAAATATTTTCTTTGAAGCGAAACTTCTACAACGGATCAATAGTTGTGAAGTAAAGCTGGACCAATAATCAATAACATGTCATTTTCAATTTTAAATTTTTGAAACTACGTACAGACTATAAATGATGATCATTTGACAGACTGTGAACATTGTTTTATATTTTTGAAAAGGTTTAAGCAGAACTTCATCTGTAAACCGTCATTACTTACGGGCACGGGGGTGATCAGCCCGTTATGCCCTGTATTGATCAATACTACATTGCTAGAACGATATTATCGTTCATCCTTTGTCCGTCGTAGCGCATAAATATTTCCCATGATTGGGATGTTCATAACAGTCTTGAATCCATACCAAAACAATTCGGTTGGATAAGTTTTATCTTGTTCAACAACAACTTTAAATATATGTCTAGCTGGATCAAATAGCTTAGACGACCTTTATTTCAAGGTATACATACTAAGCAACTATAAGTATGTATCAACATGTGATAAAATATAATGATTATCCAAGTGAGGACACTTGCCTAACCATGTTATAGAAATTAATCTAAATGAATAAATAACTTGATCACTATTAATGAGAATAAAGGAAATTGTACAATAATTATTGTTTAATAGCTTACTTATCTGAGAATCATTGCATAAGTATATACAAAGGTTGAAATATTTGAACAATTGAAATGAATAGTTTAGATATTATCTTTACGTATGTCCTTAGCATAAAGTAAATGCAAAGGTTTAGATACTTGCCTTGTCAATGCTTACACAACTTAGATATATCTTTTCTATCAAGTCCTATCATTAAATAGATCATTATCGATTAGAATAATATATCATATAATCGCTTATTGCGCCAAAGACATTCCTAATCACATTGTCACATAATTTTAACACAATGAATCACAATTAATTCACTTATCAAGTCAATCTATCTAAATCCAGATCAATTTCTGAAATGTATCGGTCTACCGACAACCTTATCGGGTAATTATTGAGTCTAAGACTCTAAACAGGTTGTTCAATATTCATTTGGGTATTTCAAAACACCCATGCCGACTATTTTTCATTGCCTTATAAAAAATTTTAAACAATTATTACCATTTATCATAACTTTTGAAATATCGAATCATTATTAAATGATTTAAATAATAAACAATTCTATTATCATTAATATTTAATTAATAATAAATTATTAATGAAACCATTGCCAAAATATTAAGTTATAACTTAAACTATTTTTTAAAACATTTATATTTCCTTTAAATGATTTTAAAACATTTAAAATCATTATTAAATAATTACCATTAATATTTAAATATTAATGAACTATTTATCTAAATATTAAAAGTCATTAATTATAACTTAAAATACTTTTAATTCATTTTTATCCCTTTTTAAATAATTTTTAAATTAATAAAACCATTTTAAAACTATTTATTTAATATAATTAAATAATTTTTAATATCATTATTAATTAATGAAATTAACCATTACATATTAAAAGTTATATTTTATAACTTAAAATATTCTTAAATACCTTATTATTATTTAAAATGATTTTTAATATAATAAAATCATTTTTAATTTAATTCATTTACTAAATAACTTAACTATCATTAATATTAATTTATTAATGAAAATTATCATAAAATATTAAAAGTCATTGTAGATAACTTAAAATATTTTCATATATCATAATATAATTTTTAATGATTTTTCATGTGTTTAAATCATTTTTAAATAATTTATTTAATATTATAATTAAATAAATTAAATACTTTTAATATTCCAAAATATTAAATATTTATGAAATATATTTAAAATAATTAAAATATAATTTTCGTAATTTAAAATAATTTTTTAACAATTTATTTTGTATTTTAATAATTAAAACCCTTTTTATCAATTTTTGTTTTAATTTTTGAAATTATAAATAAAGCTGTCATTTGAAGATCGCTTATATAAATGATGTAACTGGCCGCTATAGGTGTTCTTCATGTTCTTGATGAAACCCAGATTTTTATAGCGATGAACAAGGTATCGAGTTTGACAAGATTTACGGTCATATCCACGATATTCTTGAGCATGCTTTATCATTCCAATATTGTAGTACTAATGCCACACTACAAGGTACAACAATTAAAATGACCAAACAACCTATAACAAAATAGATCTGGAGCCACGAACAAGTTGTTGGGAGTCGTTCTTCATTTTCCGGGTTACCCGAAATGAAGAAACGATTCGGATCGCCTGATTTTGGGCTTCCACAACTGTAAGATATGATATGATTTAGTGATTTCAAAGTCGCAGAATATAAACCACGTGTAATACTATAGATCCATCACAAAACATCACTAAAACAACAATACAATAGCAGATTAACTCGGTCAAACCATGTCGGACGACATGTTCAAGTGTTTTTCGGGTACCCAAGAAAATAGCTTTTCATGTTAAATGCAGTCCGGTTTGACCATAGATTACTAATTCACACTTTGATTAAAAGGAGATTTTAAGGCATAAAATGTACTGGGGATATACAGACTACAACATAGATCCAACAAATTAACAAAAAATTAACAACAAGCGGGATCTCGAGCCATTGAACTTCCCCGTCAGGGACGAATCTGGGCAAGTTCTTGGCGCTTGAAAGTTCCGAAATAATGCCTTGGTCAACTAGATTTGACCGTTAATAACTTGCAATATAATACGGATTTATGCATGATTCTTGATCTAGGTTAAAGAGGACATACCGGACTACAAGTTCAAAGCTTTAAACAACAAAAATAGTTAACATACAAAGATTACAGGAGGTTCGACATTTGCTTGTCGATTCGACAACAAAAAATTTCCAGATTTTTCAAAACTCAAATCAAGATTTTGATGATATGGATCTATCTAAAACCAACCCGGATCGTCATAATAACTTATAAACAACATGTTCTAACAATAAATTCTAACATCTAACAACAAAATTTTTGATGATTCAAGCTAAGGTTTTATACCTTTAATGTCCAAATTCGATTTTGTGTTCTTCGATTTTGGTATGGTGATCGTGGGGCTTGTTTCTTGGTGATTTTAGGAGAGAATTTCAGTAGGTTTTAAGTGAGAGAGATAAGTGGAGTGTTATTGCAAAAATAAGTGGGCAAATGAGATTTTCTCTCCAATACTATATATATAATGTGTTGGATGCATGTATCTTTGAGATTTGTAAAATGGTTCTTTGAGATTGTATGTCACCATTTGTCAACATAGTTGGTTACCAACTCCAACCTATTGTCAAAACCTACTAATGTAGCCAAAAAATAATACACTTAGGGGCAAAATGGTCATTTGGCATGACAAATTAATGGCATTTTGGTAATTGCCAAACCCTTAGGGTTAGGGTTTGGTTTAGGGTTTAGGGTTTGAGCCAATTTTAGCAAAAGTCTAGGATTCCAAATTTAGGATTTAACAATTATGGTTTATTACAAAATAATAATATAAAATAACTAAATTTTTGTTTCTAAAATTTGACAATTTAGGTTTGTTAATTAGATTAATTTTCTAATTACTTTATACAAAGAACATTAGGGTTTAGATCATATAATTATCATTGACTTTGCTAATTTAGCAATTAGGGTTTATTCTTTTGGTAATTAGGGTTACCAAATTACTATTAGGTTTTTAATTACTAAATTAGGGTTTTAGTTTAGTAATAGGGTTTAACAATTTAGGGTTTCTAAATTTAATAATTATAACCACAATATTTGTTAATTGATCACATTACCACGATACCACCAACAATCTCAAACTCTAATTTCAAATTAGGGTTACTAATTATAAGAATTAGGGTTTAGCGACAAAATTAGGATTTTAATCATTATGGTTTTAAATCACTAATTAGGTTTATTTATTAAGTGATATAAAATATATTATACATGACCTTTAATCACAATAACACAATTCTTGACAAATCATACCTCCGGTTTAAATTTTAGGATTAGGGTTTATAAAAAATTCGAGATATAATTAGGGTTTTAATTTAATAAGTAGGGTTTTCTAATTAGCATATCCTCAAGTAACACATAACATATATCATATAACCCAAATATTTAATTAATGTAAGTTTCCCATTTAAATTGATAAACAGAGTTAAATCGATTAATCGTTAGGGTTTGGTCGATATACCATAATTGACCAACCATCAACAAATACAATTTTTACAAATTACATTATTATAGATCGAAAAATCAAAATATTATAATATTATAATATTATTATCATTCCTTGATCAAAACCCAAAATTAGGGTTTGGATTCCATATCTCGATTTATCTGTTATCATTAAGTTAAAATAATTAACTTAATATCCCGAACAAATTTATATAATGAAATAATTATTATAATTATTTTAAAATTATTTCATATATTATTTGAATAATATAAACATATAATTTCATGGAAAAATAATTAATAAAACATTTCTAATATAGAATTAATTACTATAAAAATATCACTTATAATAACCAATATTTCTAAAATAAAATTATTTACAATTAATAATGTAATACTTAAATTTTATTTATCAAACATATAATTATAATTACACATTACCTTGACACATATCATTCATATTTATTTTTAATAAATAAAAAAAAAAAAAATTTATCTATAAAATTTATGATTTATTTATATAGAAAATATCGGGTTGTTACATTCACCTCCCTTATAAAGATTCCATCCGGAATCACCACTTTAAAACCTATACTCACGAGGTACATGACATTCTCAATCATTAGTAAGTAGATTTTTATCACTTTAATCGATCGTTCTTTAACTATTTACGTAAAGCTTGTCTTTTTCGATTATACTGAAATTTGATTTCTAAAAGAACTCAAATTCTTCCTTCAAATTTTATTATAAAATTATTTACTATAACTAGAAAAATCATATATATGAAAATAAAAGTTATCTGAAAAGTACACAGAATCCATCGCCCTACCACCGTGTCTTCTTGGGTATCATGTTGAAGACCACTTGCGTCGATTTTCGGCTTCTTTGGATGAAGTTGGTCTGTGATTGCCAAAGTTCGCCGCTTTTCCCCATGTTCACACTTCTTTACCTCCGCTTTTCCTTTTGGACAGTCTTTCACCCTATGATCCTTTGATCCATTGAAAACACCCACCAATTGTCTTAGAATTGGGGGGCGGTTGGGAGAGATATGGCCCTCCCGCCCACACTTGAAACATGCGAATTTTCCTTTAGACATTCCCTAAATGATTTTTCCCACAATTCCCACATTGCACCAATGCTTCTTATTTACACCTTCTTGTTTTACCTGCGCACCCTCCAAAGTTGTTCACCTTCCTCTTATCCCTCCTATTCCCAATGATTTGCTTCCCACCTTCCCAGTTCCTCAACTTTTCCTTGTTCCTCCTTTCTTTGTTCAGAAGGCTCATGGCCTCACTTCCTCCTCGGCGATAAGTGCTTTCTCCATGAGTCTTTGCCAAAATGAGGGATTTGCAACATCGCCACCTTGTTGTAGAGCTAGGGTTTTAATCCCACTCAAACCTTGGCGCCTTTTCTAGCCTCCGTATCGACTTGATGCGGGCTAACCTAGCTAATTCATTAAATTTTATGCGGCATATTCATAAATACCATATTCTCTTGTTTTAATTCAAGAAATTTTACTTCCATCCTAGCCTGCATGCTAGATGAAAAGTAGTTTTCGAAAAACAGTGTTTTAAACCTTTCCCAAGCAACTACACCTTCCCCAGCCCTTGCCTGATTCGCTTCCCACCAAAAATTTGCCTCTCCCTTCATCATGTAGGTGGCAAAAGGGTCTTTGCCCCTCGGCTACCCTAGCTATTATAAAGCGCCTTTTCTATTTCTTTAACCCAAGTTTGGGCTTCTACAGGTCAGGTTGTACCTCTAAATTCGGGAGGTCCTACGACTTTAAAGTCCTTGAAGTTTGCTAGCGATTGTCCTGTTGGTTCCCAATGTTTGTCGTTGCCCTGTTGCATGGCTTGAGCTACCATGTTTGCGAATTGCTGCATTGGATCTGGTTGTGGTTGTCCTTCAACGTTGTTGACTGATTCTTCTGCCCTTTGATTTCGAGTTTGTCGTCGGCGGCATTATCTCAGTTAAATAAAACATAATTTAACTTACATTCTAAACCTTATCATATAAGTTTAATATATTAAACTTGTTTCATTACCCAAACATGAGTTCATTTTCATTAATTCAAAGTAATTTACATAATATAGCCCACAATACTATCCTTTGTGACCACAAGAGTTTGGGATTTACAACTTTGATTAACACAAAGGGAGAATATTATATTACACAAACATACTAAGCACACATATAATATTAAACAAACCTACACCACAGAACCTATACTACCTATTCACTACGCCTTTTTCTTGATTGTGGACATCCCTTTGCTCGATGACCTTCTATTCCACAAATAAAAGCAGACACCTTTGCTTTGGATTGGGACCTTTGAAGAGAAAAATGTCCCCATGACCGCATAATTGTAGCAAATATTTTCCCTTTCCGCATTAACGCCTTCATGCTTCTTGTCACGGTTTGTACACTTTTCTATGTGTTTAAAGTTCCTTTGGTTGTTATCGGGATCACGATCATTTATTTTATTTTTCCCTTTTGGTTTGGAGTGCATATGACTTGTTGCTTTTAGCTCCTAGTTGGTCAATTGGATTTTAAGCTTATCTTGTTCTTCCATGGTTTCAATTAATGCTTCGCGATTGACTATTTAATAATTTTTCTATTTCCACAAGCTGTTCCAAAAGAGAAACTCCGGTCCGCAGATTACGCGACCCGGTTGATGCTTGATCGGCTCAACTTGATTGTCTACGAATCAACGCCGGTTAGTTCCACCATTTTAGGATGCAGTGCGATATTCTCCACTATAACCACCTCATCGAGGTTGCTTTCACTTTGAGCCTCTATTTCAACTATTGGCTTTGATATCGGCTATTTTTCTTTATGATCCAAAGGTATCCTAATCCTTTTCACTCGACATCTACACATATAAATTATCACGATTAGCATAAATTATATACACATAAACACATAAGGGTTTTATATAAGTTATCTTTTAGTTTGTTTTGACGATGAATTTATCTCGATTCATCTACTTTTAAACTCTATATGAGTTATTTATATTTTCAACATTTCCTATGTTCTAAGGTTATAGCCTAAAGTCTATCCCACCTAAGGTTTCTAACCTATAGCTCGATACCATTACAGTAAAGTCCCCGAATTCGGATACTTGAAACCCGAACTCGGTACTTCACGATACCATTTCTATGAGCGGAATAATACTAATAATATTAACAATAATATAGATTTTCAAATTTTATTTACATATTATCGAGTTTAGTTCCCAATCTGAAACCTTTAAACATTCGTTACATGATAATAATAGTAGTACTTATCATCCTCATCATAAAGTTAGACTATTACATAGAATAGCTTAAACATTCATTCGACAACTTTCCCTTTCCCTTGTTCTTGGCGAGATCCTTGGTTTGTTCACACTTAGTGAAAACATTTAAATTAAGCAAGAATGAGCATTTGAGTGCCCAACAAGTAATATCAACAATATCGATTAAATTTGAAAAGATTAAATATTTTCTTTGAGCGAAACTTCTACAAGCGGATCAATAGTTGTGAAGTAACCTGGACCAATAATCAATAACATGTCATTTTCAATTTTAAATTTTTGAAACTATATACGGACTATAAATGATGATCATTTGTGATTGTGAACATTGTTTTATATTTTGAAAAGGTTTAAGCGAGAACTTCATCATGGCCGTCATTACTTACAGACGCAGGGTGATCGGCCCGTTATGCCTGTAGATTGATCAATACTACATTGCTAGAACGATATTATCGTTCATCCTTTGTCCGTAGTAAGCGCATAAATATTTCCCATGATTGGGATGTTCATAATGATCTTGAATCCATACCAAAACAATTCGGTTGGATAAGTTTTATCTTGTTCAACAACAACTTTAAATATATGTCTACATTTGGATCAAATAGCTTAGGCGACCTTTATTTCAAGGTATACATACTAAGCAACTATAAGTATGTATCAACATGTGATAAAATATAATGATTATCCAAGTGAGGACACTTTCTAACCATGTTATAGAAATTACAAGCAGAATAAATAACTTGATCATTATTAACGAATAAAGGAAATTGTACAACAATTATTGTTTAATAGCTTACTTATCTGAGAATCATTGCATAAGTATATACAAAGGTTGAAATATTTGAACAATTGAAATGAATAGTTTAGATATTATCTTACGCATGTCCTTAGCATAAAGTAAATGCAAAGGTTTAGATATTTGCCTTGTCTGCGCTTACACAACTTAGATATATCTTTTCTATCAAGTCCTATCATTAAATAGATCATTGTCACGATTAGAATAATATATCATATAATCACGCTTATTGCGATCAAAGACATTCTAATCACATTGTCACATAATTTTAACACAATGAATCACAATTAATTCACTTATCAAGTCAATCTATCTAAATCCAGATCAATTTACGAAATGTATCGGTCTCAAAACAACCTTATCGGGTAATTATTGAGTCAAGACTCTAAACAGGTTGTTCAATATTCATTTGGGTATTTCAAAACACCACAGCTATTTTTTTCATTGCCTTATAAAAATTTTTTAAACAATTATTACCATTTATCATAATTTTTGAAATATCGAGAATCATTATTAAATGATTTAAATAATAAACAATTCTATTATCATTAATATTTAATTAATAATAAATTATTAATGAAACCATTGCCAAAATATTAAGTTATAACTTAAACTATTTTTAAAACATTTATATTACCTTTAAATGATTTTTTAAAACATTTAAAATCATTATTAAATAATTACCATTAATATTTAAATATTAATGAACTATTTATCTAAATATTAAAAGTCATTAATTATAACTTAAAATACTTTTAATTCATTTTTATCCCTTTTTAAATAATTTTTAAATTAATAAAACCATTTTAAAACTATTTATTTAATATAATTAAATAATTTTTAATATCATTATTAATTAATGAAATTAACCATTACATATTAAAAGTTATATTTTATAACTTAAAATATTCTTAAATACCTTATTATTATTTAAAATGATTTTTAATATAATAAAATCATTTTTAATTTAATTCATTTACTAAATAACTTAACTATCATTAATATTAATTTATTAATGAAAATTATCATAAAATATTAAAAGTCATTGTAGATAACTTAAAATATTTTTTCATATATCATAATATAATTTTTAATGATTTTTCATGTGTTTAAATCATTTTAAATAATTTATTTAATATTATAATTAAATAAATTAAATACTTTTAATATTCAAAAATATTAAATATTTATGAAATATATTTAAAATAATTAAAATATAATTTTTCGAATTTAAAATAATTTTTAACAATTTATTTTGTATTTTTAATAATTAAAAACCCTTTTTATCAATTTTTGTTTTTATTTTAGGAAATTATAAATAAAGCGTCATTTGAAGATCTTTTATAGCGACGAGTAATCCGTCATTATAGGTGTTCTTCATGTTCTTGATGAAACCTGATTTTTATAGCGATGAACAAGGTATCGAGTTTGACCGAGATTTACGGTCGTATCACGATATTCTTGAGCATGCTATCATTCCAATATTGTAAGTCTTAATGCACGCACTACAAGGTACAACAATTAAAATGACCAAACAACCTATAACAAAATAGATGCGGAGCCACGAACAAAAGTTGTTGTGAGTCGTTCTTCATTTTACGGGTTACCCGAAATGAAAAACGATTCGACCAACTCGTTTAGGCTTCCACAACTTACGAATATGATATGATTTAGTGATTTCAAAGGCTGAGAATATAAACCACGTGTAATACTATAGATCCATCACAAAACATCACTAAAACAACAATACAATAGCAGATTCAACTCGGTTAAAACCATGTCGACTGACATGTTCAAGTGTTTTACGGGTTACCCGGAAAATAGCTTTTCATGTTAAATGCAGTGCGGTTTGACCATAGATTACTAATTCCTGCTTTGATTAAAAGGAGATTTTAAAGGCATAAAATGTACTCTGTATACCGGACTACAACATAGATCCAACAAATTAACAAAAAATTAACAACAAGCGAGGATCCGAGCCATTGAACTTCTGTCGACGAATCTGGGCAAGTTTCTTGTTGCCCGAGAAAGTTCCGATCAATCTTAAATTCAACGGTATTTGACCGTTAATAACTTGCAATATAATACGGATTTATGCATGATTCTTGATCTAGGTTAAAGAGGACATACCAGACTACAAGTTCAAAGCTTTAAACAACAAAAATAGTTAACATACAAAGATTACAGAGGCCTGACATTTGCTTGTCAGTCGACAACAAAAAAATTTCCAGATTTTTCAAAAACTCAAATCTGAAGATTTTGATGATATGGATCTATCTAAAACCAACCCAGATCGTCATAATAACTTATAAACAACATGTTCTAACAATAAATTCTAACATCTAACAACAAAATTTTGTGATTCAATTTAAGGTTTTTATACCTTTAATGTCCAAATTCTGATTTTGTGTTGCTGATTTGGTATGGCTGATCGTGGGGCTTGTTTCTTGACTGATTTTAGGAGAGAATTTCGTAGGTTTTAAGTGAGAGAGATAAGTGGAGTGTTATTGCAAAAATAAGTGGGCAAATGAGATTTTCTCTCTCCAATACTATATATATAATGTGTTGGATGCATGTATGCTGAGATTTGTAGCTGGTTGCTGAGATTGTATGTCACCATTTGTCAACATAGTTGGTTACCAACTCCAACCTATTGTCAAAACCTACTAATGTAGCAAAAAAATAATACACTTAGGGGCAAAATGGTCATTTGGCATGACAAATTAATGGCATTTTGGGTAATTGCCAAACCCTTAGGGTTAGGGTTTGGTTTAGGGTTTAGGGTTTGAGCCAATTTTAGCAAAAGTCTAGGATTCCAAATTTAGGATTTAACAATTATGGTTTATTACAAAAATAATAATATAAAATAACTAAATTTTTGTTTCTAAAATTTGACAATTTAGGTTTGTTAATTAGATTAATTTTCTAATTACTTTATCACAATAACATTAGGGTTTAGATCATATAATTATCATTGACTTTTGCTAATTTAGCAATTAGGGTTTATTCTTTTTTGGTAATTAGGGTTACCAAATTACTATTAGGTTTTTAATTACTAAATTAGGGTTTTAGTTTAGTAATTAGGGGTTTAACAATTTAGGGTTTCTAAATTTAATAATTATAACCACAATATTTGTTAATTGATCACATTATCGATACCCACCAACAATCTCAAACTCTAATTTCAAATTAGGGTTACTAATTATAGCAATTAGGGTTTCGCGACAAAATTAGGGTTTTAATCATTATGGTTTTAAATCACTAATTAGGTTTATTTATTAAGTGATATAAAATATATTATACATGACCTTTAATCACAATAACACAATTCTTGACAAATCATACCTCCGGTTTAAATTTTCGGATTAGGGTTTATAAAAAATTCAGATATAATTAGGGTTTTAATTTAATAAGTAGGGTTTTCTAATTAGCATATCCACAAGTAACACATAACATATATCATATAACCCAAATATTTAACGATCGTAAGTTTCCCATTTAAATTGATAAGCAGAGTTAAATCAATTAATCTTTAGGGTTTAGTCGATATACCATAATTGACCCGACCATCAACAATGACAATTTTTACGATTACATTATTATATGAAAAATCAAAATATTATAATATTATAATATTATTATCATTCCTTGATAAAAACCCAAAATTAGGGTTTGGATTCCATATCTGATTTATACATTATCATTAAGTTAAAATAATTAACTTAATATCACGAACAAATTTATATAATGAAATAATTATTATAATTATTCTAAAATCATTTCATATATTATTTGAATAATATAAACATATAATTTCATGGAAAATAATTAATAAAACATTTCTAATATAGAATTAATTACTATAAAATATCACTTATAATAACCAATATTTCTAAAATAAAATTATTTACAATTAATAATGTAATACTTAAATTTTATTTATCAAACATATAATTATAATTACACATTACCTTGACACATATCATTCATATTTATTTTTAATAAATAAATAAAAAAAAAAATTTATACGCAAAATTTATGATTTATTTATATAGAAAATATCGGGTTGTTACATTCACCCTCCCTTATAAAGATTCCATCCCCGGAATCACCACTTTAAAACCTATACCTACGAGGGTACATGACATTCTCAATCATTGCAAGTAGATTTTTATCACTTTAATCGAATTGTTCTTTAACTATTTACGTAAAGCTTTGTTTTTACGATTATCTGAAATTTGATTTCTAAAAGAACTCAAATTCTTCCTTCAAATTTTATTATAAAATTATTTACTATAACTAGAAAAATCATATATATGAAAATAAAAGTTATAATGAAAAGTACACTGAATCCCACCGCCACCGCCACCGTGTCTTGGGTATCGTATTTGAAGACCCTTGCGATGAGATTTAATCAAACTTCTTTGGATGAAGTTGGTCCTGTGATTGCCAAAGTTCCGCCGCTTTTCCCCATGTTCACACTTCTTTACCTCGCTTTCCTTTTTGGACGATCTTTCACCCTATGATCCTTTGATCCGCATGCAGAAAACACCCACCAATTGTCTTAGAATTGGGGGGGTTGGGAGAGATATGGCCCTCCCTCCTTACACTTGAAACATGCTGAATTTTCCCTTTAGACATTCCCCTAAATGATTTTTCCCACAATTCCCACATTGCACCAACTGGCTTCTTATTTATTTACACCTTCTTGTTTTATCTCGCCCCTCCAAAGTTGTTCACCTTCCTCTTATCCCTCCTATTCCCGATGATTTGCTTCCACCTTCCGAGTTCCTCAACTTTTCCCTTGTTCCTCCTTTCTTTGTTTGTAAAGGCTCATGGCCTCACTTCCTCCTCAAATGATAAGTGCTTTCTCCATGAGTCACGCAAATGTAGGGATTTGCAACACCTTTGCCACCTTGTTGTAGAGAGCAGGTTTTAATCCCAGCTCAAACCTTGGCGCGCCTTTCTAGCCTCCGTATCGACTTGATCTGGGCTAACCTAGCTAATTCATTAAATTTTGCGGCATATTCGCAATGATCATATTCTCTTGTTTTAATTCAAGAAATTTTACTTCCATCCTAGCTTTGCATGCTAGATGAAAAGTAGTTTTAAAAACGAGTGTTTTAAACCTTTCCCAAGCAACTACACCTTCCCCAAATTTCGCCTCGATTCGGCTCCCACCAAAAATTTGCCTCTCTCCTTCATCATGTAGGTGGCAAAAGAGGTCTTTGCCCTCACCACTACCTAGCTATTACAAACGCCTTTTCTATTTCTTTAACCCAAGTTTGGGCTTCTCTGAGGTGGGTTGTACCTCTAAATTCGGGAGGTCCTATGACTTTAAAGTCCTTGAAGTTTGCTAAGCGATTGTGTCTGTTGGTTCCAGTGGTTTGTCGTTCCTGTTGCATGGCTTGAGCTACCATGTTTGCAATTCTTTGCATTGGATCTGGTTGTGGTTGTCCTTCAACGTTGTTGATGATTCTTCCGCCTTTGATTTCGAGTTTGTCGTCGGTGGCATTATCAGTTAAATAAAACATAATTTAACTTACATTCTAAACCTTATCATATAAGTTTAATATATTAAACTTGTTTCATTACCCAAACATGAGTTCATTTTCATTAATTCAAAGTAATTTACATAATATAGCCCACAATACTATCCTTTGTGACCACAAGAGTGGGATTTACAACTTTGATTAACACAAAGGGAGAATATTATATTACACAAACATACTAAGCACACATATAATATTAAACAAACCTACACCACGTAACCTATACTACCTATTCACTACGCCTTTTCTTGATTGTGGACATCCCTTTGCTCGATGACCTTCTATTCCACAAATAAAAGCAGACACCTTTGCTTTGGATTGGGACTTTGAAGAGAAAATGTCCCCCATGGCCGTAATTGTAGCAAATATTTTCCCTTTTCCCGCTTTGCGCCTTCATGCTTCTTGTCACGGTTTGTACACTTTTTCTATGTGTTTAAAGTTCCTTTGGTTGTTATCAGGATCACGATCATTTATTTTTCTTTTTCCCTTTTGGTTTGGAGCTGCGCATGACTTGTTGCTTTTAGCTCCTAGTTGGTCAATTTGGATTTTAAGCTTATCTTGTTCTTCCATGGTTTCAATTAATGCTTTCTGCGAGTTGACTATTTAATAATTTTTCTATTTCCCACAATCTGTTCTAAAAAGAGGAAACTTTGGTCCATGATTACGCACGCCGGTTGATGCTTGATCGGCTCCAACTTGATTATTCGAATCACCGTCGGTTAGTTCCACCATTTAGGATGCAGTACGATATTCTCCACTATAACCACCTCATCGAGGTTACTTTCACTTTGAGCCTCTATTTCAAATTTATTGGCTTTGATATGGCTTCTTCTTTATGATCCAAGGTATCCTAATCCTTTTTTCACGACATCTACACATATAAATTATCCGATTAGCATAAATTATATACACATAACACATAAGGGTTTTATATAAGTTATCTTTTAGTTTGTTTGACGATGAATTTATGTCGATTCATCTACTTTTAAACTCTATATGAGTTATTTATATTTTCAACATTTCCTATGTTCTAAGGTTATAGCCTAAAGTCTATCCCACCTAAGGTTTCTAACCCTATAGCTCGATATTATTCTCAGTAAAGTCCCCGAATCCAGGATACTTGAAACCCGAACCTTCAGACTTCACGATACCATTTCTATGGCGGAATAATACTAATAATATTAACAATAATATAGATTTTCAAATTTTATTTACATATTATCGAGTTTAGTTCCCAAGTCACGAAACCTTTAAACATTAGATTACATGATAATAATAGTAGTACTTATCATCCTCATCATAAAGTTAGACTATTACATAGAATAGCTTAAACATTCATTCAGCAACTTTCCCTTTCCCCTTGTTCTTGGCAGATCCTTCGGTTTGTTCACACTTAGCTGAAAACATTTAAATTAAGCAAGAATGAGCATTTGAGTGCCCAACAAGTAATATCAACAATATCAGTTAGCTGAAAAGATTAAATATTTTCTTTGAACGAAACTTCTACAACGGATCAATAGTTGTGAAGTAAACTGGACCAATAATCAATAACATGTCATTTTCAATTTTAAATTTTTGAAACTATGTACAGACTATAAATGATGATCATTTGACAGACTGTGAACATTGTTTTATATTTTTGAAAAGGTTTAAGCAGAACTTCATCTGTAAACCGTCATTACTTACGGGCACGGGGGTGATCAGCCCGTTATGCCCTGTATTGATCAATACTACATTGCTAGAACGATATTATCGTTCATCCTTTGTCCTCACCGTAGTAAGCGCATAAATATTTCCCATGATTGGGATGTTCATAATGATCTTGAATCCATACCAAAACAATTCGGTTGGATAAGTTTTATCTTGTTCAACAACAACTTTAAATATATGTCTAAATTTGGATCAAATAGCTTAGGCGACCTTTATTTCAAGGTATACATACTAAGCAACTATAAGTATGTATCAACATGTGATAAAATATAATGATTATCCAAGTGAGGACACTTTTTAACCATGTTATAGAAATTAATGAGAATGAATAAATAACTTGATCACTATTAATGGAATAAAGGAAATTGTACAACAATTATTGTTTAATAGCTTACTTATCGTAATCATTGCATAAGTATATACAAAGGTTGAAATATTTGAACAATTGAAATGAATAGTTTAGATATTATCTTCACGCATGTCCTTAGCATAAAGTAAATGCAAAGGTTTAGATACTTGCGCTTGTCTGCCGCTTACACAACTTAGATATATCTTTTCTATCAAGTCCTATCATTAAATAGATCATTGTCGATTAGAATAATATATCATATATCATCGCTTATTGCGATTCAAAGACATTCTAATCACATTGTCACATAATTTTAACACAATGAATCACAATTAATTCACTTATCAAGTCAATCTATCTAAATCCGGATCAATTTACGAAATGTATCCGATTCACTTGAAACAACCTTATCGGGTAATTATTGAGTCTAAGACTCTAAACAGTTGTTCAATATTCATTTGGGTATTTCAAACACCCGCCGCACTATTTTTCATTGCCTTATAAAAATTTTTAAACAATTATTACCATTTATCATAATTTTTGAAATATCAGAATCATTATTAAATGATTTAAATAATAAACAATTCTATTATCATTAATATTTAATTAATAATAAATTATTAATGAAACCATTGCCAAAATATTAAGTTATAACTTAAACTATTTTTTAAAACATTTATATTACCTTTAAATGATTTTTAAAACATTTAAAATCATTATTAAATAATTACCATTAATATTTAAATATTAATGAACTATTTATCTAAATATTAAAAATCATTAATTATAACTTAAAATACTTTTAATTCATTTTTATCCCTTTTAAATAATTTTTAAATTAATAAAACCATTTTAAAACTATTTATTTAATATAATTAAATAATTTTAATATCATTATTAATTAATGAAATTAACCATTACATATTAAAAGTTATATTTTATAACTTAAAATATTCTTAAATACCTTATTATTATTTAAAATGATTTTTAATATAATAAAATCATTTTAATTTAATTCATTTACTAAATAACTTAACTATCATTAATATTAATTTATTAATGAAAATTATCATAAAATATTAAAAGTCATTGTAGATAACTTAAAATATTTTCATATATCATAATATAATTTTAATGATTTTTCATGTGTTTAAATCATTTTTAAATAATTTATTTAATATTATAATTAAATAAATTAAATACTTTTAATATTCAAAAATATTAAATATTTATGAAATATATTTAAAATAATTAAAATATAATTTCGAATTTAAAATAATTTTTAACAATTTATTTTGTATTTTAATAATTAAAAACCCTTTTTATCAATTTTTGTTTTAATTTTCGGAAATTATAAATAAAGCGTCGTTGAAGATCGCTTTTATATGACAGGTAACCGTCATTATAGGTGTTCTTCATGTTCTTGATGAAACCAGATTTTTATAGCGATGAACAAGGTATCGAGTTTGACCAAGATTTACGGTCATATCCACGATGTTCTTGAAAGCATGCTATCATTCCAATATTGTAGTACTAATGCACGACTACAAGGTACAACAATTAAAATGACCAAACAACCTATAACAAAATAGATCCGGAGCCACGAACAAGTTGTCAGAGTCGTTTCTTCATTTTACGGGTTACCGAAATGAAGAAACGATTCGACCGCCTCGTTTGGACTTCCACAACTTGCAAGATATGATATGATTTAGTGATTTCAAAGTCTGCGAGAATATAAACCACGTGTAATACTATAGATCCATCACAAAACATCACTAAAACAACAATACAATAGCAGATTCAACTCTATTAAACCATGTCCGACGACACATGTTCAAGTGTTTTCTCGGGTTACCCGAAAATAGCTTTTCATGTTAAATGCTGGTGCTGGGTTTGACCATAGATTACTAATTCCCCCACTTTGATTAAAAGGAGATTTTAAGGCATAAAATGTACTCAGTATACCGGACTACAACATAGATCCAACAAATTAACAAAAAAATTAACAACAAGCAGGATCTGAGCCATTGAACTTCCTGTCAGACGAATCTGGGCAAGTTCTTGATCGCCAGAAAGTTCAAATAATGCTTAGGTCAACAGATTGTGACCGTTAATAACTTGCAATATAATACGGATTTATGCATGATTCTTGATCTAGGTTAAAGAGGACATACCAGACTACAAGTTCAAAGCTTTAAACAACAAAAATAGTTAACATACAAAGATTACAGAGGCCTGACATTTGCTTGTCAGTCGACAACAAAAAAATTTCCAGATTTTTCAAAAACTCAAATCTGAAGATTTTGATGATATGGATCTATCTAAAACCAACCCAGATCGTCATAATAACTTATAAACAACATGTTCTAACAATAAATTCTAACATCTAACAACAAAATTTTTGACAGATTCAAGCTAAGGTTTTTATACCTTTAATGTCCAAATTCTGATTTTGTGTTGCTGATTTGGTATGGCTGATCGTGGGGCTTGTTTCTTGACTGATTTTAGGAGAGAATTTCGTAGGTTTTAAGTGAGAGAGATAAGTGGAGTGTTATTGCAAAAATAAGTGGGCAAATGAGATTTTCTCTCTCCAATACTATATATATAATGTGTTGGATGCATGTATCTTTGAGATTTAGTAAATGGTTCTTTGAGATTGTATGTCACCATTTGTCAACATAGTTGGTTACCAACTCCAACCTATTGTCAAAACCTACTAATGTAGCCAAAATAATACACTTAGGGGCAAAATGGTCATTTGGCATGACAAATTAATGGCATTTTGGGTAATTGCCAAACCCTTAGGGTTAGGGTTTGGTTTAGGGTTTAGGGTTTGAGCCAATTTTAGCAAAAGTCTAGGATTCCAAATTTAGGATTTAACAATTATGGTTTATTACAAAAATAATAATATAAAATAACTAAATTTTTGTTTCTAAAATTTGACAATTTAGGTTTGTTAATTAGATTAATTTTCTAATTACTTTATACAAAGAACATTAGGGTTTAGATCATATAATTATCATTGACTTTTGCTAATTTAGCAATTAGGGTTTATTCTTTTGGTAATTAGGGTTACCAAATTACTATTAGGGTTTTAATTACTAAATTAGGGTTTTAGTTTAGTAATTAGGGTTTAACAATTTAGGGTTTCTAAATTTAATAATTATAACCACAATATTTGTTAATTGATCACATTATCGATACCCACCAACAATCTCAAACTCTAATTTCAAATTAGGGTTACTAATTATAGCAATTAGGGTTTCGCGACAAAATTTGGGTTTTAATCATTATGGTTTTAAATCACTAATTAGGTTTATTTATTAAGTGATATAAAACATATTATACATGACCTTTAATCACAATAACACAATTGTTGACAAATCATACCTCCGGTTTAAATTTCAGGATTAGGGTTTATAAAAATTCCAGATATAATTAGGGTTTTAATTTAATAAGTAGGGTTTTCTAATTAGCATATCCTCAAGTAACACATAACATATATCATATAACCCAAATATTTAACGATCAGTAAGTTTCCCATTTAAATTGATAAAAGCGAGTTAAATCAATTAATCTTAGGGTTTGGTCAATATACCATAATTGACCAACCATCAACAAAGACAATTTTTACAAAGACATTATTATAGATCTGAAAAATCAAAATATTATAATATTATAATATTATTATCATTCCTTGATCAAAACCCAAAATTAGGGTTTGGATTCCATATCCGATTTATCTGTTATCATTAAGTTAAAATAATTAACTTAATATCACGAACAAATTTATATAATGAAATAATTATTATAATTATTCTAAAATCATTTCATATATTATTTGAATAATATAAACATATAATTTCATAGAAAAATAATTAATAAAACATTTCTAATATAGAATTAATTACTATAAAATATCACTTGTAATAACCAATATTTCTAAAATAAAATTATTTACAATTAATAATGTAATACTTAAATTTTATTTATCAAACATATAATTATAATTACACATTACCTTGGCACATATCATTCATATTTATTTTTAATAAATAAAAAAAAAAAAAATTTATACTTAAAATTTATGATTTATTTATATAGAAAATATCGGGTTGTTACGTAAAACAATCAAACTATTATTAATACTTACCACTATCTAACCTCTACTAAATATGGAAATGTAAATAAGAATTAAACAAGGAGGAGAAAGATTGGATGGGGTGCCTCCCATCTAGCGCTTCGACTTATAGTCAGATTAATTTGGACTCTTTTCTTGACACCATTATCCAATTCCTCTACGATAAGATAAGAACCCTCCATCCATTAGAACCGCTATGTGCTTTGGTAGGTTCCCCATCATGAGAGTCTTCAGATTGAAGTCATCTAGCATATTTCTTGTACATGATGTCTCCATTTCTATTGCATCGCCAGGTGCTTCTCCCGTTGTATCTGTGAATAGATTTTTGCATTGAGGAATGAAAGATACAACATGCTTTTCTTCTTCTATTATCTCTTCCGCAGTTCACCATGGTTTGTAAGAGGCCTCATAATCGCAAAAATTATTGCTTTAGATGTGACTACCAAGGGAACATGGGTGTGCAAAGGTCACTGAATTTTTCAACTCTAATTGAGAAGGCACTTGGGGTATTATACAAGTCAGCTCATGTTCTTTATTTTCCATACCCCCAATTGTCTCCTCAATGTCCACTCCTTTCAGTTCATTCAGTGGCATGTATACTTCTGGCTCTCCATCGATTTCATCATCCATGTCATAGCACCAATTATTTGGAGGGCGATTGTTCAAGGCTTCGAACATTTGATCCATATGATTCTGAAGCTTTCGAATTGACCTCTCTTGCTCAATCATCTTCTCCTCAGTTGATGCTACAACTTTGAACCACAAATCATCCGATCTTGAATTATCTTGTTCAGTTTCAAAATTCATGTATTGAGGACCATTCACTGAGGAGTTAATGAGTTGTTCCATCTCATCATTAAGATTTTGGCTTGATAACTCCCCGACTCATCATCGTCTCTCCATGGTCTGCTATGCTTTTTGACATAAATTCCTTCAACTCTGCATTTTCTTCTTGTTACATTGGAGGTGGATATGAGAAATTTGATGGATATGTTGGACTTGAGATGCAGTATTGACCTTGATAGTTATAACCCCTTTCATAATCTGGGTGATACCCCCAACCTTGTTGATAATCATGATAAACATCGTTGTTGAAGTAATCACCCCCAAATCGCACTTGTCCAACCTAGATGTTGACCGATAACTTCGGATGCTCGCCAAAGACAGTATTCACATGTAATCGCTATCTCTCGAGTGCGCCAATGCAAAGAACATCCAACCTCTCCGAAAGTGTTGCAATCTATGCTGACAATGTAGAAAATACATTGAGTCCTTCAGGTCTTGTGTCCCTTGGTTGAATCCTATTTGCATAAGGCCATTGATAAGCAAAAAGTCATCCATGGTACCCTCTAGCGTGTTTGTAAATTTACGCGCACTCTTGCTTTCCAACCTTTTCCGTTTATATTATCTTGTGCTGGTGCTAACTCTAAATTGGAAGATCGTGTGTGCATAAAACTTTACAAGTACCTGTAACCAAAAATAAAATAAAAATAGAAATGAGAAATGAACAGAATTGTCTAAGTCATACAATACAACTTTAAACTAATGATAATTGTCTAAATTAACGCCTTTCCCCGGCAACGGCGCCAAAAACTTGTTGCCTCTTTTATAGTTCTTATAAAAGAGCTCTAACTCATGCAAGTATACACGGGTCAACAAGTAATACAGAGTAAGTAAAGTATCGATCCCACAGAGAAAGTTGTTAACTTAGACTACTATGCATCAATCACTCACTATATTTATATCTTTGAGACTTTAGACTAAATTGTTGATTTGAATAAATTATAATTACCAAATAAAATAAGAATATAAAGCGAATTAAATATGATGTGGAAACAATGGGATCCTAACTTCATTCAATATTTCATTCAATCGCATATATGTCATGCAAGAAGTGTTTACATATCACGGGATAATAGCCAAGGGCTTAAAAGCGAGTTATAACCATTTTCCAATGCACTATAACCAACTCACATATCATCTACAGATGTTAGAATCCATGTAATCACCAATAACACCACAATTACCGTATTCCTATGCGCAATTGAAATCCTATTGATTTTAAGCACAACCCTTACTCTAGCTCATACGGTAAAACAATATATTCCTATCTGTTTCACAAAATATGCAAGACTTAGTCTAGCTCCATATTCGTATGCTATTATGATTTCATCCATATTCATATGTTCATTTCCAATTCCATACAAATACTAACATGAAGATTATCAGTCATTCATACATACAAACCAACAATGATAGATAACCCAATGATATGCAAAACAAATCTAACACTTAGATGTACAACCAAACTACATATTAAAATCCGTTAGAATCCCATAATGGAGTTTAGTTCATGGCGGAACCAAAAGCCATTATGGGATCAAGACTAAACATGATCAATAATCAAGCAAATAAGAGTAAGAGATAAAGAACAATCAAACCCAAACGCTGAATAGTAATCAATGATTAACTATGAAAACCCCAAAGAATTCCATTCAATAATAATAAAAATCCACAATGGTTAAGAACTCCAAGAAGAAGAAGAGAATAAAAGCGTTGCTTCGCGTTCTCCGTTAGGATCTCCCCCCACTGTGTTAACCCTAATTCTAATATGAAAATACATAAAATAATGTCAAGTCACCTCTCTAACACACGTCAGAATCGTTTTATACCAATTACACATCATCAAATTGCTTAATTAAAAATAAAACAAATTACAACATCAAAGCATAGCAGCGCTCTAATATATACATCTTGCGGTAGCGAGACTTCTAAAGATGCTCAAAGTGCCTCCAGACGTCTTAACGCGTGGTCGTGCGCTCCTACCTCACGGGCGCGCTCTGGGTCTCTCGCGGGCGCGCGGTCCTTGCCTCGCGGGCGTTTAAATTGCAGAATGCTCCTTATGTCGATACCGCACTCGCATGGCGCATGAGCCTTTGTATTCATTGCTGCCGGCACTGTGTGTCCGCAAATCCTCGAGTCCGGTTTATTCTTTCTTTCTTTCTTTGCTACTTGTTTGTTCATGCCTTAACCTCTTGCTTGCTTGATTTCCATGCCTCATTATGCTCCCATGTGTGCACATCCTCGCCTTTCCACTAGCCTACACATACGCCACGGGATGACTCAATTTCCACCCAAATAACGTCGATTCTCGCACTTATTCACTAAAAAGGAGTTTTAAGTATATGAAATGCAAAATAACGTGAAATGCGACTAAAACACAATGAAATGTACTCAAGGTGGGCACACTTCGCATGGATTAATATACAATAAGTGAGTAAAAATATCACTTATCATAAGACAATAACGGAAGATGGAGAATAAGATATTCCAAGTCATCTAGTTATGCTAGATTTCGAAATTTCTTGAAATCGTGCTAATGTGCGCGTTTTGGAAAATGAAAGAATTGGTTCGACTTTTGGAACCAATGGATTTTAAAAGAACTATTCTTGGTATGTCTATGCTAATTGTTTCGGCTAGACAGAAATTGATTTGAAATATCAAAATGAATTTTATATCATCAGTGCATTTGATGCAAGGATGGTAAAAGGATGGAGTTATTAATGCAATTAAACCTGGTGCGGAAATTGATCATAGGATCAACAACCTGCTATGGTATGATGTATAATGACGAAGTCATAAACTGACGAAGTCCTCAACGTAGTGTGAAGAGTGCGGTATCATGACGTCATGAATCGTTTTGATGTATTGCAAAAGAATTTAAAGAAGTAGTCGATGTCAGTGAGTTGACTGAGCAATGTTTCAAGTTGATATCCAATTTATTGATATGGTCTAAGCTACTTGATTTGGCTAAGACGAATGGTATGTCATGATTAAAAGAAAATCGAGCTTTCTTTGAAGAGCTAAGCTGAACCAAATTATTTTGGTGTGGAATCTAAGTCTGAGGTGAACATACCCTGAAATGGGGTTATACGATAGGCTGATCACCAACGTATGGAAGAGGTAGTTTACCTTCTTTGTGATTGTAAACTTACCGTGTAAGAAAGGTTTACTGATGAAATTTGTTTAACCTAGTAAGAGTTCATGGTCGATTTGACCCCTCAGCAAAAGAATGAAATGTTTTAAAGGAATCCTTATATTCCTAGTTATTCCTTTCGCTTCATGATTCTTGATAAGTTATGAAGGGTAGGGAATATATGAAAGATAAGAACTTCTTTGAAGAGAAGTTGAGAAGATGGGTAAGCTAAAATTTCGAGGACGAAATTCTTTAAAGAAGGGGAGAATGTGAGGACCCAGGTAAGGGTTTGGTTTTAAGAAATTCCGAGGACGGAATTTTTTTAGGAGGGAAGAATGTGACAACCCGGAAAATTGGATTGTCAAGAATTTAAGTTTAAAGAATTAGTTATTAATAAAATGAATTTTTATTAATACTATTCTATGCTATGTGTTCATTAATCGTTCTATAACCTAGAATGATTATTAATCGGGAGGATTCTGGCTACGAGCTAGACTGAACGAGTAAGAATTTTCAAAACGAAAATAAAATTTTTTCGGGAACAAAAATATTTTTGGGGAAAAAGACGAAATATGCACTATTCACCCGACGAAACCTAAGGGTTAGGGTTTGAATAACCTAAGCCTTTTCGAGAGTTCGGTATGTCGAAATGATATTCCATCGAAAGATTTGACGATAATATATCGTGAAAAGTTAAGTAAGCCGATAAAAGTTTTTCTCAAAAAAAACGTAAAAATCGAGACGAAATAAAAGCGACGAAAAGTAATCTATTTGTGTACTTTTCATTCGTTTAGTTACGTTAGGGGGAAAGCGTGAAGGAAAACGCTTAACGTGAAAAAGTGTTTTTAGGTTTTTCGAGATCCGAAGAATACATAAAAATTAATTCCAGAGAGAAAGATAAAATATCCAAAAATATTTGGATTAGAGAATTTCAATTTTTGATGTCGGACAAATTCAATTACGGAAGCACGAAGCTTCCAAGGAAGCTAGGTAAGGAGGGTGGGTGACCACTTGGCCACCAAGTAAACTTGGTGGCTAAGTTTTGAAAAGTAAGGAGGTTAAGGGCTGAAATGACTAAAAATACCCTTAGCTTTGGTTTTCTATATAAACAAGCCTTAAACTCATTTGTTTGGTTAGAAAATTTCAACCAACTTTGTGAGAGAGAGAGAGAGAGAGAGACTTCGGATGGGGGAAGAGAAGGAAGAGAATGAGGAAAAACTAGCCCGAGTGCACGCTTTGTCCGATGGAAGGAGATTAAAGAAGAATGGTAATCCAAACCCTAGTTTCTTCTAAATTTATTTAAGTTTAATATGTTTAAAAACATAGCTTAATGAAGATAAGTAGTAGATGAAGTTAAGAATGATTTCATATGGTTGAAATCATGAGAAAACAAAGAAATAAGAATTAGAAATTTAGTTTATAAATTTCTAAAGGAAGTATAAGATTCGTAAGGGTTTTGAGCGATCCGAATGAATCTTATGAACGAGTAGGTGAAATAAGTAAGGAATGATGTTCTATAACATCAAATTCCAAGAAAAAGTAGAATCGTAATCCAAAATATCGATTAAAATGAAGAACGAACGAAGAACGCGAAGAACACCCGAAGAACACGAAGAATGTTGTTGATGGACAAATTTAAAACCATCGTAGTGTAATTGTTGTTGATGGACAAGTTTAAAACCATCGCGTATAAGTTAGTTTCTTATTGCTTGGTTAGGAACGATAGAAACGTTCATGAAGAATGGATTAAAATTGAGCTATAACGAAGTTATGGCGAAATTTTCGTAAAAGACGAGCGAGAATTAGAAAGTTAGTAAATGAACCCAAACGTGTTGGGTTTCATAATAATGTAAGAGAATGTTGAAAATGTGAGTCGTAGACTCAAGAACGAATGAATTCTGAGTTCGGATGACCGAATTACGGACGAACGAACGAAGAACGTTAATAACGTAAACATGAACGAAGAGCGAAGATTAAGCCAATTGAATGGAATGTTAATGGATTCAAAACAAAATCCTATCCATGGATAATCGAAGTACATAAGATAAGGAAGAAAATGGCTTTGGAATGACCTCGTTCTGAGTTATAACGAAGAAGTTATGAGATTTTGAAATCAGCGTCTCAAGCTTATAAAAGACTTAGAAAATTTTTTCTAGGTTTCATGCTTGGGCGCCAATGCAGTTGTTACCTTTGGAGGTGGTCTTTGAACGTGAGCTTCGAGAGCCATTCTCTTGCTAATTAAGTCTTGCCGTAATGAAAGGAAGGAAGCGCATCGCATGGCCGGTCAGAGAGAGAAAGCTTTAGAAATGAGATTTTAATTGCTCAATTTCTCGGGGGATGTGCAAGAAAGAAATGAACATGTAGTTCAATTAATGTAACACTTAATCAAGTGTTTTAAACCTGTAATAAAGGTTGAACGAAAAGATTTAAATGAGATTAAAAGATAAAGAATGTGGACGCGAGTTACGGAACCGATGTCTGGGGACCGTAGTCGCGACAAACGAACGTGAGGAATTACTATGATTGTGAATTCCTTAGACGTTGGTTGGCAATGGTAATGTATAACATTCTGATGTTATGACATAGTAATGAGAGATAAATGAAAAGCGTTTAGATGTTGTGAACGCAATGCTGTTGCGATGAACGATTGGTCTTAGCATACAATGATCGGTATGGCTTTGACATTAAGAAAGAATAAAGAACATGGGGTTCATGGGCTAGTTAACGATCAAAAGCGATTAAAACCTTGAGTAAAGGTTGAATGAGAGAGTAAGAGATGAGCAACGTGAACATTGAATACGTAAACGATCCTTGTGAATCGTATTCGCGTTGGACGAACGTTCTAAGTATACCCTAGTTGTATAATTTAGACGTTGATGAAGGTAGTAAGTAAGATATGAATTATCAAGAAAGTCGTAGCGAACGGTAAAAAGATTAATGAAAGTCGATGGTGAGTCGGATGAGAATGTTAGAATGAAATGTAAGCGTTGAATACTTTAACCGACGTGAAGGTTGAGTGTACGCAAATATTAAACGGGTAGAACCTACACCCCGTGTATGGTTTGACCGTAGGATAACGAAGACTATTGATTAAACCTGTGAACGGTGAAGAAGCTGAATTAAAGAGGTATGTATAACGTAAAAGAAACCGAGTTAATGTTTATAACTTGGATGACGCTCTGAGTCGAATGAACCGGATGTTGTAAGATAAGAATTAGGTAACGTAAAATGCTTAACGCTATAAATGCGTAGAATGAATATGGAATAATTGTTCTAAGTATACAAAAGACTGTATGACTTAGACGATGATGAATAAATCCTGAGGTATAACATTTAGTTGCCAGAAAGCCATAAGGAATATGAATTTGACTTAAGGAACATTATAGTTTAATAGTTCGGATAAGTTAAGGTAAGTTAGGTTATAGTACAATCGTAACCTTTGATGGTTAACATATGGGAGCTGGGCTAAACAATTCCTTCAGAGAGCGAAGGTATATACAAAACTGGCAACCGATTTAACTCACTGTGTGGGCAATGTAGATGAGACGGGAACTTGTTTGTTGGTTGTTTGTAGGAAACCACTCAGAGTACCATATGGACTACTAGCAGAGACGCGATGTGTGCTGAGTCCTAGAAAAGTTATAAGAAGAAGATAAGAATGTAAATCATCAAAGATGATGAACGTAATGAGTAATGTCAAGAAGCTGTTAACCGATAAAGGAAGTTATTCGCGTAAACTTATATTGCAAGAACACGAACCCTAAGAAGTAAAGTTAAGCCAACCAATGCGTAAGTCAAGTATATGACTAATTGGTGTACGTGTTATTTCCTTATGTGTTATATAGGGATTTGGAATGAGTAGTTCAGCGTAAACTATAAGCTGTAGCTGTGCGTAAGGCAAGTTTCCTAACTTCATTCATATTGTAAATGAATGCTAGTTTCTAAAACTTCTCAGATGTTGAACTTGAGAAGTTCTGTCTATGTGCAAATGTATGATATTTGTGCAAGGTGGTAGAATGTATGAGGCCTTGTGCCAAAATGTGAACACTTTGATTGTTTCTATGATATGAATGAATGCTACGTGATTGAAGCTATTCAATATGAGCATGTTCATTTATACATGAACCATTATTGATAAGTCGTGCCATTGATTCTAGCGCACGAGAATGTGCATGAAAGAGAGTAGAGAATGAATGTATTTCAAAGTGCATGTAACTAATGTTTTAAGATGATAGGAATCAAGACTATTCCTATTATTCAAGCTGCTTCATAACCTTTGTTCGGTTATTGAGGTCTTAAAAGAATGGTTGAATCCTTAAAGTTGTTTGTTCAACTGTATGACTTGCTGGGCAATTGAATGCTCACACTTGCTTTAAATAAAAATATTTTTAGCGAACGATGTTAGAAAGAACTTAAGGATCCCATAAAGATCAAGCTGATCGGTATCCAGACAATGTGCCATTCATTATATGAATGAGCGTGAAGATCAAGCGAAGACTTGTAATATAGAATGATAGAATTAATCTATAGAATAGTTTAATGAACGATTATGTATCCTTGGTGGCGGATAAAAGTCACTTATACAAGATGTAAAGAATAATGTAATTATCATTATTTGTAATGAAAGAGGTTTTATGGTTATAGAACCTGGGATTTGAGAATGTATGTCGTTATATTTAGCTATATATTGATGTATGTTTGGAAGAAGATGGGATCGTGACGTACGGAATCCGGATGTGAAAATAAATTGGATTTCGGGGCGTTACAACAAAGCCCTTATGTCTAACTACACAGAGAAGGAGGGTCCCTCAGTCATCTTTGGAGACAACGGCTCTGGCAAGACAAGAGGATATGGCTCAGCTGGAAATGGTGCAGTATCCTTTAGTAAAGTGGCCTATGTGGAAGGACTATAACACAATCTTCTAAGCATTAGCCAACTCTGCGATAAGGGTCATCTAGTAACATTCCTCAACAATTAATGTCAAGTCCGAGACCTGAAGACATTTGCTGTAAAGTTAACCAGAACAAGAGAAGGAAATGTCTACACAGTAAATCTTGGTCAACTAAGCTCAGATAAGACAATATGCTTTCTGGCTAAAGCATCTAAAGAAATGAGCTGGTTATGGCATCGAAGACTGTCTCATCTCAACTTCAAGAGCATGTCCAAACTAGCCTCAAAAGATCTTGTTGCAGGCTTACCTAAGTTTAGCTTCGTTAAAGAAAGGTCGTGCGATGCATCGACTTGGAAAGCGGCACTGTAAGCTCATTCAAAAGCAAAACTGCCAACTCAATTGACAAGCCCCTGCAGTTGCTCCACATGGATCTACTTGGGCTAATTCCAACAACGAGCCTCGGAGGGAAGATATACTCACTGCTCATAATCGACGATTACACCAGATTCACATGGGTATTCTTTCTAACCTCAAAGGATGAAACAAGCTCCCAACTGATCAAGATGTTCAGACTAGTGATGAACGAGAAAGAGGAAAAAATTAAGGCTACAAGAAGTGATCAGGGCAGAGAATTCGACTTCTCATAAATGGACCAGTTCTGCACAGACAATGGCATAAGTCATAACTTCTCAGCTCCACAAACTCCTCAACAAAATGGAGTTGTTGAGAGAAAGAACATGACATTAATAGAGGTTGGAAGAACTCTGCTAGTAGCAGCCCATCTGCCTGAATACTTCTGGGCAGAAGCTATCAACACTGCTTGCTACACTCAGAACAGATCACTCATACACTCTACGATTAAGAAGACCCCCTACGAACTATGGAAAGGAAGAAAGCCAAGTGTCATCTACTTTCATGTATTCGGTTGTGCATGCTACATTCTTAACAATGGAAAACAGTATTTGACAAAGTTTTAGCCCAAGTCAGACGAAGGAATCTTTCTTGGATATGCCAAAGACAATAAAACCTACAAAGTATTCAACAAGAAGACACTAAGTGTTGAAGTCTCGATTTAAATCATCTTTGATGAGACGGACTTAGACAAAACAATGCTGCAAGACACTACGACCAATAGTTCAGACACTACGAACGATATCGTCGAGCTCAACACTACAGTCATAGTTCCAGATAGTGAAATTGTTGAGCAAGGAAATGAGATCGTAGAGAGGCATATGCAAGACAACGAACCTCCACACCAAGAAACAGATATAGATCTTGAAGACCTCAGACAAGAAGGCATCAGGACAGATGTCCCAACAGGAAACAGATGGGCAAGAGATCACACTCAAGACTTAATCATTGGAGATCCGAGTGCAAGAGTCAAAATAAGAGCTGCCACCCAAAATGAATGTTTCTATCTAAGCTTCCTGTCACAAATGGAACCTAAAAAGATAGAGGATGCTTTGGAAGACTCCAGCTGGATAGAAGCCATAAAGGAAGAACTTAACCAGTTTAAAAGAAGTAAAGTATGGAGATTGGTACCGAGACCAAAAAGTCATCCTGTCATTGGAACCAAGTGGGTATTCAGAAATAAGATGGATGAAGATGGAGTAATAACCAGGAATAAGGCAAGACTAGTGGCCAAGGGATACTCTCAGGAAGAAGACATTGACTATGATGAGACATTTGCACCTGTTGCCAGACTGGAAGCCATCAGAATATTTCTTACCTTTGCTGCTCACATGAAATTCAAGGTCTTTCAGATGGATGTCAAAAGTGCATTCTTGAATGGTGAACTTCAAGAAGAAGTCCATGTAAAGCAACCTCCAGGTTTCATCAATCCATCTCTCTCTAATTATGTCTATAGATTAGACAAAGCCCTATATGGTCTTAAACAAGCACCTAGAGCATGGTATGAAACACTAACTAACTTTCTTATTGAAAATGGGTTCACTAGAGGTAGTAGATACCACACTATTTCTTAGAAAGCATAAAGACAAAGTCTTATTAGTTCAAATATACGTTGATGACATTATTTTTGGATCTCTTGATGAAAAGTTATGAAAGAGATTCTCAAGCTTATCGAGCAAGTTTGAAATAAGCATGATGGGTGAGTCAATTTCTTCCTTGGATCGCAAGTAAAAGCAAATCGATGAAGGAATCTTCATAAACCAAGCCAAGTACATTAAAGATTTACTTAAGAAGTATGGCATGGAATCAACCTCTCCCATGAAAACCCCAATTGCTCCTGCAACCAAGCTTGACAAAAATGGAAAAGGTAAAAGTATTGATATAACTCAATACCGATGTATGATAGGCTCTCTTTTATATCTAACTGCCAGTAGACCAGACATAATGTTTGCAACATACACATGTGCTAGATTTTAGGCTAATCCTAAAGAATCACATTTAACTGCTGTACAGAGGATTTTCAGGTATCTCAAAGGTACACCTCACTTGGGGCTTTGGTATCCCAAGGAGTCCTCATTTGAACTAACAGGCTACACAGATGCTGATTTTGCAGGCTGCAAAGTAGATAGAAAGAGTACCAGTGGCACCTGTCAGTTACTAGGAAACAGACTTGTGTCTTGGTTCAGAAAGAAACAAAACTCAGTATCTACTTCAACTGCAGAAGCTGAATACATTGCTGCTGGCAGCTGCTGTTGTAAGACCCCAACTTATTATAAATAAAAATTGAATTTCCTTTAATTATTATTGTGAATAATAAGGTATTAATTTGATATAATTTTCTGGTTATGGGTGAAATGTGTAAATTTTGCAAAATAAGCAAGTGGTTATAAAATAATCATTCTTGTCGGGGAATATTCGTACGATGGCGCAGTCATTTATAGGCCCCATAACAGAATAACTGTCGGATGAAGAAAACGACAAGTTTGAGTTTTTATAAATAACAGCGTAGTTGTTACAATTAACCTTTGTTGGAATACACGATGGTTAAAATACGATGTCTGGCGTGGATGCACAATATTTTGAATTATTGATTCTTACGTGAAGGCACTACTCAATAATTATTCACGATAATTCTTTATTCAATATTTTATTTTATTGTTTCAATAATTCTTTGCGTTGATATCTTATATTATTGTTGTTTCAATAATTATCTTTCGCACTGATATTTCCCATTATCGGATCAATAATTCATATTATTTGAATAATATTATTAGATAGCATTATTGGCAATGTCTAGAAAGTTCTGTCAAGGAGAGGTTTGGTCACCTAATTGCGCGCCAGTAAGGAGAAATTCTTATTGGAAAGCCCCCTCTTTCCTAGGAACGGTATGGTTGTCATAATTGTGATTCTGTAATATTATTTGTGAATAATTAATTATTGATTTATATGATAAGGAAATATTTATTTTATGTGGATATAAATGATGAATATATTTATTTTTATGTGGATAAAAATGAAGGAATTAATGATGAGGTGTTTTGTCAGTATTTTGTCGGTGTGGAGGTATTAAAAATCATCCGTTTGTGGATTTCGGATATTTTATATTTGGAATTTGGAAAAACTCAAAGCTACAAAGTTGTAAAGAATTCAATTTCAGGCAGAATGGACATAAAATTCATATTTTTCTAATAAATGACCTATTTTCTATGAATTACTGAAGTTTCGGAAAATAAAATAATTTTTATTTAATTATTGGGACCCACTCTTGTTTGACAACACATGGGCTGCTGAAATTTTCAGCATCGAGGGGCTGTTCTTGAGTCTTGATTAGCATGCATAGAGAATTGGTTAAATAATACTATATTTTATTATTTTAGTCTCCTATGGCGTTCTAGCATTTTCCTATAAATAGAATCTTAGGTTAGAATTGAAAATCACACCAGAAACAAGTTTTCTTTCTCTCTAGATTATTGAGCGTATTTTTGTGAGTATTTTGATACTTTGAGAGTTCCTATTCAGTGTAAGTTTCACAAGACTATATCCGAAATTCAGGTTAGAATACTAAGTTATTTTGAGCTAAGGGATGTTATTTTCTTCTTAAATGATATTATTTTCTTCAATATCATTGTCTTAGAAATATTGGTGAACGTTTTTATCAAATTTGGAACTTTTTTTGTGTGGGATTACTATTCACATATCGGCATTATTCACGATATCTGACTATTCATAGAAAAATGAAATTTTCTTCTTTTTGTCCAAGATGTCTATTATGGTTACTATTTTTGATTGTATCCATGTTTTGATCTTTATTTTTGAATTCTGTTACAAAATTGGTTATTATGGGGTATTATTGATCTTGGATAAACTGTTATACGAATCCCTACTATTTGTCCTTCTATCTCACTGGATTCGTTTTCTTTAAAATATTTTTCATCATCCTCAGCCTAAATGATGATATTCTTGAATATCTTTGGCACGTAGTGCAAAGATGAATGATTACTCTAATGAATATCTTTGGCCCGTAGTGCAAAGATGAGCAGTGTTGAGATGAACATGACCAACCTTGGTGATACAAATGAATATTTTTGGTACAGAAGTGCAAAGATGAATATTTGATTAAAGATGTATATTGATTGTTATTCTGAGGATAAAATATTGATGATGGACTTTTAAATCTTAGAAGATAGTAGAACTCATTCTCTACTTGACTCTTCTAGTAGATTGTTGTTTCCACTGTAGTTGTTGATCTAAAACTTGTTGTCTATTATATTTTATCAGATTTTTTCCCCTGTTGAAAACTAAGGATAATTTGTTGTATATTATCTTAGTTATAATATTCTTTACTGGGCTAGTTGAGCTCACCCTTTTTCTTTTTGTTCCATTTTTCTTCTCAAGAGGTGAGAACATAGCAGGATCTAGTCGGGGTATGGAGTGATTGTTCTAGAAAGATATTTTAGCAGTCCTCACTATTTCTGTAAAATAGTGTTTGAATAATTGTAATGAGGACTCCTTTTGAGTTTGTATACTCTCTAGTATACAATATTTGTATTCAAACTTACAGTATAGGCGTTGTCGTATTCTGCACGACAATTGTATTACTGAAGTTGTATTTAGTTCTATACCATGTATTTGGTGACTCAGAATGGGTGTTGTATACCTGTTTTGGGGGCGTCACAGTTGGTATCAGAGCTTAGGGATATGATCCATGGCTGAGATGTGAGATAAGAACTAGGAGGGGACAGACGGGGAATTCCTTCGCTAGTATGACCTGATTAAGTTTATTTGGTCGGTCAGAGTATATGGATAATGTATGACATGACTATTAACCCTTGTTTTATGGCAGTATTTAAGAATGACAGCTGAGAACGTTAATAATGGAGTAAATCAGACCGTGGAGACGCCTTTGATCACCACCCAGGGGAACGTGCAACAGGAAAGCAATATTCCTCTTGTAAATAACACTACCGAACAAATGATGAATGATGGGATGTTCAGAAGTTTTTTACAGTTTATGCAAAACCAGACGAGGGAAACTTGTGCACGTATCACGGTGGAAATGCTAGTAATGCTGGCTTGTCACAACCAAGCGATTCAAAGAGTTGGGACCACCAGAATTTAAGGGAAAGCAGGATCCGATCATGGCGAAAACGTGGGTCAAGCAAATCACCAAGATATTCGATGTCTTGGGATGTACGGAGGAACAGAAGGTTCCATTCGCCACCTTTATGTTCCGCTGTGAGGCAGACTACTGGTGGGAGTCTGTGAAACGTACCCAGCCTGCCGCACTCAACATGTCTTGGGAAACGTTTCAAAAACTATTCAATGACAAGTACTTTCTTGAAAGTATTCATCATATGAAGGAGGTAGAGTTTATCGACCGAATAAAACAACATACGATTTGGTGTCCCAAAGACGAGGCGAAGTTTGCGAGTTATCCAGGTTTGCACTTCATTTGGTCAAAAATGAGGAACGAATGACAAGGATGTTTCTGAGAGGTCTAAAGCCCGAGATTCGGCAATATCTTATCTCTCATAAATTTTCTTTATACTCAGATGTTGTAAATAGGGCTTAATTATTAGAGCGAGATAATGAGGACCACAACCAGGGTCATACCAGTGGCAGTGGTCATCGGAGCAATGACAACCAGAGGGAAGGAAAGCATTTGGACAAAAGCGGTAACCACTCTGGTGGTAATCGTGGCCTTGATAATAGAAGGAGCGAGTCGGGAGGAGATTTCAAAAGGAAAAGGTACAACAATGATAACGTGAAGACGTCATCACAAACATCAACTATTTTTAGGGGAGGAGAACGAGCATCGGTCGTTTGTTACAAATGTGGGAAGGAGGGACACATCAGCCCAAACTGCGCACAACAATCCAAGGTGTGCTATAACTGTGGAAAGGAAGGTCATATAGCTAGAGATTGTCTAGTTGCAAAACCAAGTTCAACAGGGATGGTGACTCCAAAGGCTGTCCCGGACAAGTCAAAGTCGGTGGTTCCTGGAAGGGCGTTTGTCGTGACTGCATAAAATGCGAGGAACCCAAACGAGGTGATCACGGGTAAGCTAATCATAAACTCTTGCGAAGTTTATACCTTATTAGATACCGGTTCTACCCATTCTTTTATTTCTCCTGCTTGTGCTCAACTTTTAAACTTGACTCCAAAAAAATTAGACCTTGACTTATCTGTTGAGACTCCGTTAAGAGAAACTTTTATTACATCTATTGTCTATAAATCTTGCTTGATTCAAGTCGGTACCATCACATTACCTACCGACCTTATTTCGTTGAAAATTCTTGCATTTGATGTGATTTTAGGGATTGATTGGTTAAGCACGCATCATGCTAAAACTGATTGTTTTCGTAAGGTTGTTAGTTTTCATATTCCTAACTAACCTATTATGCGAATTCAAACAACCAAACCATTAAAGTCAATCACTGTCATATCAAGCCATAAAGCTATTCGTTTATTGAAAAATGGATGTCAAGCTTTCTTAGCCCATGTCATGGACTTGAACAAAAACACGTTAGATTTGAATAAAATTTCTGTTGTTATTGATTTTCCTGAAGAACTTCCCGGTCTACCCCCAGAATGCGAAATTGAATTCTTTATTGACATTGAACCTGGTACAAAGCCCATTTCTAAAACCCCATATCGAATGGCTCCTATTGAACTTCAGGAGTTAAAGGTTCAACTACAGGAGTTGTTGGACATCGATTTTATTCGTCCTAGTACATCTCCTTGGGGTGCTCCTGTGTTATTCATAAAGAAGAAAGAGAGGAGTATTCGACTTTGTATTGACTACCAAGAATTGAACCATGTCACCATCAAGAATAGGTATCCGTTACCTCGTATTGATGACCTGTTTAACTAGTTGCAAGGAGCACAATTCTTTTCATAGATCAATCTTCGTTCTGGATATCATCAGCTGAAGATTAAAACTGAGAATATTCCAAAGCGCCTTGTAATCCCCAGACGGGTATTATGAATTCTTAGTCATGTCTTTTGGATTGACTAATGCTCCTACTGCTTTCATGGATATGATGAACCGTGTATTCAAGGAATATTTGGATCAGTTCGTTGTTGTCTTTATTGATGACATCCTCATCTATTCCAAAAGGCGTGAAGATCATGAGCACCATTTGAAGCTGGTATTGCAAAGGCTTCGTGATAACAAGCTATATGCCAAGTTGAAGAAATGCGAGTTCTGGCTTGAGGAAATAGCATTCCTTGGGCACGTGGTGTCAAAACATGGAGTATCTGTCGACCCGGCGAAGATTGAAACCATACAAAGTTGGGAGCAACCAAAGTCGATGACTGAAGTACGTAGCTTTCTGGGCTTAGCTGGTTATTATCGGAGATTTGTGGAAGGATTTTCTCGAATCGCTACTCCGTTAACTCAGCTGACTCGTAAAGATATAATATTCGGTTGGAGCGAGGATTGTGAGAAGAGTTTTCAAGAACTCAAGAGAAGACTCATTTCGGCACCTGTTCTTACAATACCATCTGGTTCGAATGGATTTGTTATCTATAATGCGATGCTTCGTGCAAAGGGTTAGGATGTGTTCTCATGCAACATGGGAAAGTCATAGCTTTATGCCTCACGCAAGAACTCAAAGAATATGAGAGGAATTATCCTACTCATGATCTCGAGTTAGCGTAGATCGTTTCGCGTTGAAGATTTGGAGACACTACCTGTATGGGGAGAAAGTGGAGATCTATACAGATCATAAAAGCCTCAAATATTTCTTCACCCAAAAGGAACTCAACATGCGGCAACGACGTTGGCTCGAACTATTGAAAGATTACGATCACACTATTTAATATCATCCTGGAAAAGCGAACATAGTAGTTGACGCATTGAGTAGAAGATCATATGCGAGTACAAGTGCAATGTTGTAAACACAAAGGTCCATTTTGTATGACTTGCAAAGGATGGAGATAGAGATGAAGGCTCCAAGTACCCACGTGATGATATCAAACATACGAGTAGAACCGACTTTAATTGATAAAGTTAAAGCTGCTCAAGCTATGGACCTGAGGCTGATATGTATGAAGAAGAAAGTGCAAGAAGGAGCTATTCCAGAAGCGAGAATCGATGAAGAATGAATACTTAGATTCAACTCCAGACTTTGTGTTCCTAACGACTCTGATTTGAAACATAGAATCATGATGGAGGCACACAACACACCGTTTGCAATCCATCCTGGGAGTACCAAAATGTATCATGATATTCGACATACATTTTGGTGGAATAATATGAAGAGAGAGATCGCGGAGTTTATCTCGAGGTGTTTAACTTGTCAACGCAGTGTAAAGCGGACATCAAATGCCAAAGGGTCCATTACAACCACTTGAGATTCCAAAATGGAAGTGGGAACACATTACTATGGATTTCGTTACAGGTCTTCCTAAGGTTTCTCAAGGCATAGATGCGATTTGGGTTATTGTTGATAGATTAACCAAGTCTGCCCATTTTTTTCCTATATGTGAGACTTATTCCCTTGAACGTCTTGCTAGTATGTACGTGAATGAGATTGTGAGATTGCATGGCATGCCAGTATCCATAGTTTTGGATCGTGACCCAAGATTCACTTCAAGATTTTGGGTTAGCTTCAAGCAGTAAAGCTATGGGCACGGATTTATTGATTGATTCAAAGATACCATCTCAAACGGACGGACAATCAGAGAGGACTATTCAAACTCTTGAATATCTATTAAGACTCTGTGTTCTAGATTTCAAAGGAAGTTGGGATAAGTACTTGCCACTGGTGGAATTCTCCTACAACAACAGTTATCAGGCAAGTATAGGTATGGCTCCATTCGAGGCATTGTATGGAAGAAAATGTCGTTCTCCAGTATGCTGGGACGAGGTGGGTGAAACAACATTGTTGGGACCAGAGTTGGTACGAATGACTACAGAGAAGATCCAAATGATTCGATAACGTATACAAACGGCATAGGATCGTCAAAAGAGTTATGCGGATCTTCATCAGAAGGACGTGGAATTTAATATTGGGGATCATGTATTGTTACGTGTTTCACCATGGAAGGGAGTTACAAGATTTGGGGAGAGGAAAGCTCAATCCATGATTTGTTGGTCCATTTGAAATTTTTGACCGAATAGGAAATGTGGCCTATAGACTCGCATTACCTCCAAGCATTTCTCGTGTTCATAATGTTTTTCACATATCTATGCTTCATAAATATATTAAAGACCCGAACCACATTATTGAGTTAGAACCAGACGAGATAGCAGAAGATTTAACGTATGAGGAGGTACCTGTTAAGATCTTGGATAGGAAAGAGCATGTCCTACGCACGAAGGTTATACCACAAGTTAAGGTTTTATGGAGAAACCATGCTATTGAAGAGATGACCTGGGAGTAGGAATCAGAAATGAAAGCGAGGTATCCTCACCTTTTCGAAACACCAGGTACGTACGTCAATTTCGAAGACAAAATTTCATAAGGAGGGGAGGTTGTAAGACCCCAACTTATTATAAATAAAAATCGAATTTCCTATAATTATTATTGTGAATAATAAGGTATTAATTTGATATAATTCTCTGGTTATGGGTGAAATGTGCAAATTTTGAAAAATAAGCAAGTGGTTATAAAATAATCATTGTTGTCGGGGAATATTAAGATGACTACTAGCGATCATTTATGGGCCCCATAATGAGAATATCTGTCGGATAAAGAAAATGACAAGTTTGAGTTTTATAAATAACTGGTGTAGTTATTACTGCTAATTAATCGTTGGAATACCCAGTAGTTAAAATACGATGAATGGCATTGGATGCATGTATTATTTTGAATTATTGATTCTTACATAAGAAGGCACTACTCAATAATTATTACAGTAATTACTGTTCAATATTTTATTTTATTGATTCAATAATTGCTGCGTTGATATCTTATATTATTGTTGTTTCAATAATTATCACTGCACAATATTTCCCATTATCAGATCAATAATTCATATTATTTGAATAATATTATTAGATAGCATTATTGGCAATGTCTAGAAAGTTCTGTCAAGGAGAGGTTTGGTCACCTAATTGCGCGCCAGTAAGGAGAAAATCTTATTGGAAAGCCCCCTCTTTCCTGAGAACGGCCTGATTGTCATAATTGTGATTCTGTAATATTATTTGTGAATAATTAATTATTGATTTATATGATAAGGAAATATTTATTTTATGTGGATATAAATGATGGATATATTTATTTTTATGTGGATAAAAATGAAGGAATTAATGCCGAGGTGTTTTATCAAGATTTTTTTTGCGGTGTGGAGGTATTAAAATCATCCGTTTGTGGATTTGGATATTTTATGTTTGGAATTTGGAAAACTCAAAGCTACAAAGTTGTAGAGAATTCGATTTCAAAGAATGGACATAAATTCAGTATTTTCTCGATAAACGAGTTATTTTCTATGAATTATGAAGTTTTGGAAAATAAAATGATTTTTATTTAATTATTGGGACCCACTCTTGTTTGACAACACATGGGCTGCTGAAATTTTTAGCATTGAGGGGCTGGTCTTGAATCTTGATTAGCATGCGTAGAGAATTGGTTAAGTAATAATATATTTTATTATTTTTGTCTCCTATGGCGTTCTAGCATTTTCCTATAAATAGACGCTTATGTTAGAATTAAAAATCACACCAGAAACAAGTTTTCTTTCTCTCTAGATTATTGAGAGTATTTTTGTGAGTATTTTGATACTTTGACAGTTCCTATTCAGTGCAAGTTTCTGTCAGCACTATTTCCAAAATTCAGTCAGAAGTATGGTTATTTTGAGGTAAGGGATGTTATTTTCTTCTTAAATAATATTATTTTCTTCAATATCATTATGCTGAAATATTGGTGAACATTTTTATCAAATTTAGAACTTTTTGTGTCGGGGTTACTATTCACGTATACGACACTATTCACCGAAAAATGAAATTTTCTTCTTTTTGTCCAAGATGTCTATTATGGTTACTCTATTTGATCGTATCCATGTTTTGATCTTTATTTTTGAATTCTGTTACAAAATGTGTTATTTTGGGGTATTATTGATCTTGGATAAACTGTTATACGAATCCCTACTATTTGTCCTTCCATCTCACTGGATTCGTTTTCTTTAAAATATTTTTCATCATCCTCAAATTAAGTAAATGATGATATTCTTGAATAGCTTTGCTTTTGTAGTGCAAAGATAAATGATTACCTAATGAATATCTTTGGTCCGTAGTGGAAAGATGAGCAGTGTTGAGATGAACATGACCAACTGGTGATACAAATGAATATATTTGGTCAGAAGTGCAAAGATGAATATTTGATTAAAGATGTATATTGATTGTTATTCTGAGGATAAAATATTGATGATGGACTTTTAAATCTTAGAAGATAGTAGAACTCATTCTCTACTTGACTCTTCTAGTAGATTGTTGTTTCCGCTGCAGTTGTTGATCTAAAACTTGTTGTCTATTATATTTTATCAGATTTTTTCCCTGTTGAAAACTAAGGATAATTTGTTGTATATTATCTTAGTCATAATATTCTTTACTGGGCTAGTTGAGCTCACCTTTTTCCTTTTTGTTCCATTTTTCTTCTCAGGAGGTAAGAACATAGCAGGATCTAGTCGAGGTATGGAGTGATGGTTCTAGAAAGATGTTTTAGCAGTCCTCACTATTTCTGTAAAATAGTGTTTGAATAATTGTAATGAGGACTCCTTTTTAGTTTGTATACTCTCTAGTATACAATATTTGTATTCAAACTTACAGTATAGGCGTTGTCGTATTCTGCACGACAATTGTATTACTGAAGTTGTATTTATTTCTGTACCATGTATGTGGCGACTCAGAATGGGTGTTGTATACCTATTTTGGGGGCGTCACAGTTGTGCTCAGATCTTATGGATGAAAAATCAGCTAGCAGAGTATGGGTTTGAATTCAAATCCATACATGTTCATTGTGATAACACTAGTGCCATAGCAATAACACACAACCCTGTCATGCATTTTAGGACTAAGCATATAGAAATAAGGTATCATTTCATTAGGGATCATGTGAAAAATGGAACCATATCCTTACAATATACCCCTACTGAAAATCAACTTGCTGATGTCTTTACAAAACCTTTAGATGAATCCAGGTTCAACAAATTAATAAGTGAGCTAGGCATGCTTACTTTACAACCATGAAATATGTAACGACCCCAAAATTCATATAATTTAATTGTCAACTTTGGTCGATAATAACACATCTACCTTCTGATTTTACATCATTATTTGATGTTAAACTTTATAAAATGCGAAATAAATTAAACTTTTATGTCTTCTTACTTTAATTCCCTGAATCAAAACCTTTACCATCTACATGACTTTGAATCAATCTTGTTTTTATGATTCACATTATCACTGTTATTATATAAACGTTTAAATTTCAATCTGATAACCTTTATATATCAGATTACTCTAACTTTAGCTTTACAACTCAACATAAAACTATACATCATAAAACGTTTAATACATTCATGAATCCTCATCATGGTATAAGGAAATAACAACTTTAGCTAAAATATTAATCTTCGTGTATTATTTTGGATCCACGTCATTCAAGTAGCACATAGTGTTACCTTCAATCCTTCACCTACAAAAATGGTTATTTACAAGGTTGAGCTCGACAGCCCAGTAAAATCTAACAGTTTTCATGCATCACGTAACACATAATAACATGCTCAACATATATGTCATAAACATTAGACTAACATAACATACATGTTATAGTTCATATAACAAGTATAAAGATTGAGTTCCTTACTCAATCAACATGCTTTACTCGATCAACGTAGTCATAAGTTGACTTTAACATTTCATGCATTCAGCATATATATAACACATCATGCTCTTTGCAATAAAGATTTAAAACAGTTAATCACCAAGTTCACATAGCAAATAGGAACTGAAAGACTTGCCTTGATCGTTGTTTACCAATAATGCTTTTAACGACTTACATGATATTCGCACTTCACGTGCCCTACACAATTATATAATCATACACATCAACTATTAGTCACATAGCAACGCATAGTAGTTGTAATGTAAACTTTAATTTACGTCTCATAACCCTTCCTATTATCAATACACAATGTTCAATTTTATTGTGTTACTTTTGACTTATAGCTCACTATATTTCATATTCGAAGTTCATTCAAGTGCTTAAGTCCTGCTAGGAATCATTATTGGTTTTATATTAACCCTATTCAATATTTATAATATTCATTTCATTTGATTTAAAACACTTTTTATGTTCATTAACACTTATCACGACGTTTCGACATTTATTCGTCACATGCCCAATTTGTCTCTCTTGTGTATGCTTAGTATGCGTATTCAACTTATCTAATATATTATTTATTAATGTTAAACATCATTATACTTCATATTATTCATGTTTTATAACTTAGAACAACATCTATTATTGTCTAGAGCACTACACTTGCATACGTGCATGCCCGACGCCCTCTGATTGCCTTCAAAAACACAATAGTCCTCAAGATGACCATTTTGACCCTTCCTAAATACCTCAAACTAAAACCCTTAAAGAACAAAAGTTGTAGGTCTATTCGTCCTCGTTCCGGATCATCTTGAATCGCCTTAATCGGAGTTCGTATGAAAACGTTATGGCCGTTTTACCAAACTAGGTCAAAGTAGTCACAGTCAGCAAACATGGGGCTCGGCCGCGCCCCTTTTCCGAGTGTCCGCGTGACCTAGCAGCACCCAGCTACACGCCCGCGCTCCTGGGATGCGCGACCGCGCTTGGCTACGCCCAGATTACAGTGTTTTTGCGATTTTTTGACATTTTCTCCTACTAATCTTCATAACTTGAGTTATATACATCCAAATTAGTTCGTTTTCGATTCTATGGATTCGTAATTCATAGAACTACAACATACCAAAGAATTAACAATTTACAAGAATATTAACTAACCCAAATCTTGACTTAAAACTCATATTTATACTAAATTTTCATATTTTAAAATGTTTAGCGAATTCATTCACTTCGAATTCGTTTCTTAACAAAATTGTTTTATTCAACTTGCATTATTTTTGTTTGTGAATGTATTAACACAAACCATTGCCAATTTACAGATTAACACATGATTCAACCACTAATTTTGGTCTTAAAGTAATCCAAAAATATATATTATCACATAACCAAGTTCTTCATCCTAAACATGTTTCCACGGATTTTGATTTCTAAAAATCATTCCTAGACAACATATACAGATTATAATCATCTACCAACATATATGTGAGACCCCAGATTTTTTGAATAAAGATTTAATTTTCTCGAAATAATTTTTTTTTAATATTACGGTGTTGATTTGATGTAATGTTATAGTTGTGGGTAATATTTATAAATTTTGCAAAGTAAGCAAGTGGTTATATAATATTTGATTGGTCGGGGAATATTCTTTTTGTCGGGGAATATCCATACGACGGTACAATTATTGGTGGACCCCGTAACGAAATTATTGTCGGATTGAGAAAACGACAAAAATACTTTATGAAAATAACGACGGAGGTGTTACCGTTAAAACTGTTGAACTACGGTAGTAAAAGTACAATGAATGGCGTGGTAAGCACAAGAGTAGCACACGATATTGATTATTGATGCTTACATTGAGAAGTCACTCAAATTATACTCAATTATTACTCACAGAATTCTTGCATCATATTTCTCATATTATTGATTCAATTATTGTTACAGTATCATCTGCATTATATGATATATTATTAAATCAATAATTAAGACGGCAAAGTTATTCATATTATAAATTTCAATATTTATAATGTCTAGAAGTTCTGTCAAGGAGAGGTTTGGTCACCTAATTGCGCGCCAATAAGGAGAAATCCTTATCGGAAAGCCCCCTCTTTTCTGGGAACAACCTGGTTGTTAAATATTGTAAATTATAATATTAATGATGAATAAGTTCGTGTTGATTAAAGATGAATTTTATAGTTCCATTGTGTTGGACTTATTTGTGTTAGTATAATTGATGTCTGGAGGATATATTTTCAATTGGGTATTGGGACACTTTTAGTTTGAAAGATTACTATTCATGAATTACTATTCACGAGTTACTATTCACGAGTTACTATTCATGAGTTACTATTCACGAGTTACTATTCATGAGTTACTATTCATGAGTTACTATTCATGAGTTACTATTCATGAGTTACTATTCATGAGTTACTATTCACGAGTTACTATTCACTCGGTTACTATTCACTCTAGTATTGTGCATTCGAGTATTTGGGTACAATATTATTCCATGAGAAGATGTGCTAATTTTTCAGACCGTTGGTTGAAGATATAATAGTAAGTCAATATGGACCGCTGGTGGAGTTATAATAGTAAATCAATATGGATCGTTGGTTTAGTTTTAATAGTAAATCAGTATGGACCGTTGTTTTAAGTTTTAATAGTAAATCAATATGGACCGTCCGTTTAATATTAAATATCTGGACTGTTCATGAATTAGTTACTATTCATTCCATTTTCCTATAAATAGAAGCTCATTCCTTCATTATTTCTTACGAATTCACTGAAACTCTAGAGAGAGAATTATAAGAGAACCTATAGAAAAGTATTCTGCTACTTCCCTACTCTTATATTCAGTTTCTTTTACGGTAAGGGATGTTATTTATTGTACTCATGAAGAGAACTTCTGTTATTCCATTATTTATACACGGGCTACCTTATACATGGTGACATTATTCTAATATTCCGTTCTTTATTATTACGTGGAATATCACGTCTCATGCGTTCTGCCGGACACGGTTCCATTATTTATTATTCTCGGAATATCCATGCGTCATGCGTTTATCTGGGACACGGTTCCATTATTTATTATTATGTCGGAATATCGTCATGCATGCGTTTTGGGGACTGGTTCCATCCTTTATTATTACATTGGAATAACTTTTGCTTGTGTGCGATCTACCTCGCATGCATGGTGATTTCTTTGTTATTCCATTCTTTATTATACTTAGTTGGTTAAAAATTGACTTCTATACCCATGAAATTAGTGGAATATCTTTTATATTTGCACTTCATCCGATATCTTTTCATGGAAATATTCTTCTAAGCATTCTTGAATTTTACTCACAAAGCGATATCATGTTGACAATTTGGGACGTTATCGGCCCTAGATAAATTAATTCTTGAATTTGTTTTATTGAATTCTTATATCATTGTCATCATCCTCATGTTTATATTTTGTTGAAAGTCATCGTGGTATTCGTAGTGCATAGATGGACTTGGTATGATTATGACCGTGGATTATTGATTGTAATCATAACCTTAGTAATGTTACAAATGATATGGAAAAAAAATCCTCATTGGCCCGTAGTGCATTGATGGACGGTTTTTGGTATGATTATGGCTATGGATTCTCTTTAGCCGTAGTGCAAAGATGAATTATTTTATGGCATGATCAGATCATTGATGAAAACATAATTATCTTAAGTCAGTAGTGCATGGATAATTCATGGTCGTGATCTTAAAGAATATCCTTGGTCAGTAAAGCGGAGTGATTCGATGATGTGGATTATTTATTGTGACTTTCCGGCGATAAAAGTGATGAAAAACCTTTGAAATCATAGAAGATAGTAGATTTTATTCCCTACTTGACTCTTCTAATGGATTGCTTGTTCCGCTGCAGTTAAACTTGATAGTTATTATATTTTATCAGTTTAACACTGTTGAAGGCTAACGATAAATTATTCTGCATTATGTTAGTCATAATATTTCTTATTGGGCTAGTTGAGCTCACCCTTTCTTTCACTGTTTTCTTCAGGAAATGAGAACGTAGCTGGGACTAGTCGGGGAACAGAGTGATGGTCCTAGATGGTGCATTAGTAGTCCTCACTATTCTATGAAATAGTGTGATAATAATTGTAATACGAACTCCTTTTGAGTTTGTATAATCTCTAGTAGATAATATTTGTATTCAAACTCACAGTTTATGTTTTGTCGTATTGTACACAACAGTTGTATTATTAAGTTGTATTTAAATTCGGTACCATGTATCTGGCGACTCAAGATGGGTGATGTATACCTAATTTTGGGGGCGTCACAATATATATAATATCTATTTTTATCATATCATCCAATAAAATATAAGTTTCAACAAAAATTCTAAGAACACATATACTAAAGTTTGTAGAATAGGTTATTACCTCTTTGATTCTTGGAATAGATGATTAACAAGATGATTACCCTTCTTCTTCTTTTTCTTTGATTCTCAACCTTGTCTCTCAATTTCCTCAATTTCTCTCTTCTCTGTATTTTTCTTTCTTGCTTTTAGACTTAGGAAAATATATGTATAAAACTAAACTGATAAAACACGTAACATAAAACTGATATAACATTAAGCATACAATTATATGGCTTCATCAGTTAAACTATGCCAAAGGTCACAAGACCATGTTTGGCAAAACCCTCTCCAACCTCCTTTTAATTTATTTTCATGTTTTGCTTATTATGTAGTATACAAATATCACACTTATTAAATTTAAATCATAATATTTAATTATCCACATAATATTTACTTAGCCAACATAATTCTTAATATTTATTTAATAAATATTAACCTTCTAAATTAATCATTCCTTAATTCCATTAATCAATTAAATTAAAATAACACCATTACACGATATTATAATTATTAAACAATTAATTTAATTTGATTATTTCATAAAATTAAATCTTCAATCCATAAAATTACTATACATTAATTTAGTTAATATAAACACTTAACTAAATTATTACACAACAATTTCATCGAATATTTATTTATCTCAATAAATAAATTATTTAAAATATTTATTTAATTCAATAAATATTTAAAATAATTACAAAATTCATTTAATTTCTTCAATAGTTAATTTAACTATTGAACCTCACTTTCCCAATATATGAATATATATTTCTCTTCACACCAGATCACACATTTCAAAATATATATAGTACATATATATACATACTCAAATTCAAAACATCTCATAATAAGAATTTTAATTATTAAATTCATATTTTAATAACTTATAAAAATTCGGGTTGTCACATCCTTCCCTCCTTATAAGGATTCCGTCCTCGGAATCACCGAAACCCTACCTTACTCAGGTTTTTACCAAATCTCTTTGTTGAATAACTTCAACACATTACCTTAATATAGGTTTTATATTTTCTACTCCCACCATTCTTGATAATAAATTCTTGTAAGTTTTATTTCATAACCTTTACTTAGACTCAATTATATTTGAGTATTACATATTCTTTGACCCGTTCATTATCTTTTCCTAAGGATCATTATCATATACTATATTCTCAAACTCTCGGGACATTACATTCACCTTTTCTTCTAAGAATTTCGTCCTCGAAATTTTTGACTTACTAATTTTCATTCATTCCATTTATCAAAATAGAGTTTATGTTAATATCTATTTATCCATTAGGTTCTGCAACTAAATTCTTTCTCTAAGGATCATTCTGAGATCATCATATTCTTCACCTCATCCTCTTTTAAGAGTTTCACCTTTCTCTTCTTTCTGGAATTTTATTTCTTTCTTGAAATTATTATGTTTTGCTTAATTTTCTCATCCTTTCCACTTTCACCTTTCAGAATAATAAGAATCTTCCACAATTGCTCAATAATTGGGAAGCTATATGAATAACAGGAATTTCAAAGATTCCAAATCATGCTGAGGGGTCACAAGACCATGAACTCTATTCTCGGTTTACTAGTGCTTCAACTCAATCCTCCACACTGCAAACCAAAGTGTTTATCAATCACAAAGACCGAAAACACCTCCACACGTATAACTAGGTGGGCGAAATTTATTGTACCACGCACACGCTAATCGTGCACAACGTAGTGTTTTGTAACGATTATATGCATTACGCTCGGAACCATTGTCCCCGAAAACATGTCCCCTTATAGGGTTGTTCACCTCAACTTTTCAACATCTGAATCCGCACAAAAAAAATTTGGTTTGGCATAACTTTTCAATAAACGCTTGAATTTCATGAACATCTTTCAATATCCATCTAGCTGAATCAAATAGTATAGACTTCTACAATAATTCGGACATCAATCAAAATATACATATATATATATATATATATATATTCTCATATCTTAAAGAAATCTTAAATATCTTTTTATAACGTCATGATACCGCACTGTATTTACAGTCCGTTTGAGGATTCCATCATACTACATCATACCATAGTGGGCTGACAATCCTTAGATCACATCCAACACTAAGTAATACTGTATTAATGACTCCATCATTTTTATCATCTCTACACCAGGTTACATGATGCATTGATGATATATAAAAAAATATATTTTGATATATTTCAAATCATTTTTGTCTAGCCAAAGCAATTAGCATAGACATACGAATAATATCACTGTTTTTAAAAATTCTTTGGTTCACTAGTGTGACCCAACATTTGTTTTCCAAAAATCAAAAGTATAACCATCGGCACGAAGTCAATAAATTTTGAAAATCTAGCAAAGCTAGAAGATTTGGAATACCTAATTTTCTCCATCAATTTCAATCTTTACACCAAATATTCTTGTATTTCAACTTATAATCCTCCTATATCCCCAGTATAGTTCATCAAACTTACCGCACATTGGAAGTTCAGAACTTGCCACAATAATATGAGTTTAAGAACTTGTCCTAGTCGTAACCATAAAGGCGCCCATTCACTGAGGGATTCAAAACATACCATATTATTATGAGTCACGAACTTACCATATGCATTAGTTTTAAGAACCGCACCTAATCCTAATAATATCTAACTAATCTTAATAGTTTCTAACTATCAAATATACACATGAGAAAAGAATCACCTTTTCGCCTATACATTGATAGTGCGACACCAACATTCCAATGATTATCAATGTGATAAATTGAGTGCAAGCACAAAACCCTCGCCCATACAAAGATTTGTACAACTCAACCATCACATGAGTCCTCAATTGAAATCCCACCTAACCCTATCTTGCTCATAACTTGCTCTTTGGTCAATACAAATTCCTCGTATCACATCATCTATAACTCCTCGTGAGTTATCTCGTACTATTTCATAGTACATCATCTTTATAGCATCAAGCTATAATTATTCAAACATTACAGACCATCTTTCTTTTATAACTTAAACAGATCACGTCGTGATCTTATTCTAGAATCATCTCCCTTAAAAGTCTTTTCTTAGCTCGTGATCGTTTTGTTTTACGATCCCCTTTCTTTCCCTTTTCATCATTTACTACATTATTCGTTATCTTGGTTATTGGAGTTAGGGTAACTCCCATTTCTTATCTTTATATCTCTTCAAGATTCTTCTTTGAATTTTTTTGTTTATATAACACTTCTTCCTTTAAGAACTTCTAACTTCATTTACATTGCTCCACGTTTCATTCATGTTCTACATTTTTATCATACGTATCCACTTTCTATACTTGGTACACATCGAGTCTCTAACAGTTTCAATATAGTACGCTGAGTGGTTTCCCTCAAACAACCAACAAACTAGGTTCCGAGTTGCTAGTTCATATATACCTCCGCTCTATGAAAGAATCGTTTAGCCCAAATACCATACATTAACTATTAAAGAGTACGATTGTACCACACTTAGAAATAACTTTTTGATTCTTAACTTCTTTATCACTCTCTTCTTATAGACATAGTCTATTTATTATCACCTTACATCCTTATTATTGGAGTTGGGTAACCCTACATTCATATTCCTTATGACTCTACGAGATTCTTCTTTGAATCCTTTCACGCGTGTTTTAATCCCTCATTTATAAATTTCTTAAATTACTTCTCATTATGCAAACTCTACTTGAGCTTATTCTTTCATTATCTTCACCTTCCTTCTCTAAGGTTATAGCCTATACTACTCCTACCTAAAGTTTATAACCTACAGCTCTGATACCAACTGTAACGACCCCAAAATTCATATAATTTAATTCTCAACTTCGGTCGATAATAACACATCTACCTTCCGATTTTACATCATTATTCGATGTTAAACTTTATAAAATACAGAATAATTTAAACTTTTATGTCTTCTTACTTTAATTCCCTGAATCAAAACCTTTACCATCTACATGACTTTGAATCAATCTTGTTTTTATGATTCACATTATCACTGTTATTATATAAACGTTTACATTTCAATCTGATAACCTTTACATATCAGATAACTCTAACTTTAGCTTTACAACTTAACATAAAACTATACATCATAAAACGTTTAATACATTCATGAATCCTCATCATGGTATAAGGAAATAACAACTTTAGCTAAAATATTAATCTTCGTGGTATTATTTTGGATCCACGTCATTCAAGTAAGACATATAGTGTTACCTTCAATCCTTAACTCGCAAAAATTGTTATTTGCAAGGTTGAGCTCGACAAACCAAAGAAAATCTAAAAGTTTTCATGCATCACGAAATACATAATAACATGCTCAACATATATCTCATAAACATTAGACTAACATAACATACATGTTACAGTTTATATAACAAGTATAAAGATTAAGTTCCTTACTCAATCAACATGCTTTACTCGATCAACGTAGTCATAAGTTGACTTTAACATTTCATGCATTCAAAGATATATATAACACATCATGCTCTTTTGCAATAAATATTTAAAATGCTTAATCATCAAGTTCATATAGCAAATAGAACCGAAAGACTTGCCTTGATCGTTGTTTACGAATAACGCTTTAATAACTTACGATATCTCAGACTTCACGTGCCTTACACAATTATATAATCATACACATCAACTATTAGTCACATAGCAACACATAGTAGTTGTAATGTAAACTTTAATTTACGTCTCATAACCCTTCTTATTATCAATACACAATGTTCAATTTTATTGTGTTACTTTCGACTTATAGCTCACTATATTTCATATTCGAAGTTCATTCAAGTGCTTAAGTCCTGCTAGGAATCATTATTGGTTTTATATTAACCCTATTCAATATCTTATAATAGTCATTTAATTTGATTTAAAACACTTTTTATGTTCATTAACACTTATCATGGCGTTTCGATATTTATTCGTCACACGCCCAATTTGTCTCTCTCGTGTGTGCTTACTATGCGTATTCAACTTATCTAATATATCATTTATTAATGTTAAGCATCATTATACTTCATAATATTCATGTTCTATAACTTAGAACAACATCTATTATCGTCAAGAGCACTACACTTGCATACGTGCATGCCCGACGCCCTCCAATTGCCTTCAAAAACACAATAGTCCTCAAGATGATCATTTTGACCCTTCCTACACACCTCAAACTAAAACCTTTAAAGATCAAAAGTTGTAGGTCTATTCGTCCTTGTTCTGGATCATCTTGAATTGCCTTAATCGGAGTTCGTATGAAAATGTTATGGCTGTTTTACCAAACTAGGTCAAAGCAATCATACAAAAAACAGACATGCGGCGGTACGCCCTTTTTTCCACCGCCAATTGCTCCACCTAGCCAAAAGCTCTCGGGACGCCATGGTACGCGCTTGGCTACGCCCAGATTACTGTGTTTTTTTGATTTTTTGACATTTTCTCCTACTAATCTTCATAACTTGAGTTATATACATCCAAATTAGTCCGTTTTCGATTCTATGGATTCGTAATTCATAGAACTACATCATACCAAAGAATTAACAATTTACAAGAACATTAACTAACCCAAATCTTTACTTAAAACTCATGTTTATACTAAATTTTCATATTTTAAATGTTTAGCGAATTCATTCACTTTGAATTCGTTTCTTAACAAAATTGATTCATTCAACTTGCATTATTTTCGTTTTGAATGTATTAACACAAACCATTGCCAATTTATAGATTAACACATGATTCAACCACTAATTTTGGTCTCAAAGTAAGCCAAAAAATATATATTATCACATAACCAAGTTCTTCATCCTAAACATGTTTCCACGGATTTTGATTTCTAAAAATAATTCCTAGACAACATATACAGATTATAATCATCTACCAACATATATATAATATCTATTTTTATCATATCATCCAATAAAATATAAGTTTCAAAAGAAAACTCTAAGAACACATATACTAAAGTTTGTAGAATAGGTTATTACCTCTTTGATTCTTGGAATAGATTATTAACAAGATGATTAACCTTCTTCTTCTCTTTCTTTGATTCTCAACCTTGTCTCTCAATTCCCTCAATTTATCTCTTCTCTGTATTCTTCTTTCTTGCTTTTAGACTTAGGAAAATATATGTATAAAACTAAACTGATAAAACATGTAACATAAACCGATATAACATTAAGCTTACAATTATATGGCTTCATCAGCTTAAATTATGCCAAAGGTCACAAGACCATGTTTGGCAAAACCTCTCCAACCTCCTTTTAATTTATTTTCATGTTTTGTTTATTATATAGTATACAAATGTCACACTTATTAAATTTAAATCATAATATTTAATTATCCACATAATATTTACTTAGCTAACATAATTCTTAATATTTATTTAATAAATATTAACCTTCTAAATTAATCATTCCTTAATTCCATTAATCAATTAAATTAAAATAACACCATTACACGATATTATAATTATTAAACAATTAATTTAATTTGATTATTTCATAAAATTAAATCTTCAATCCATAAAATTACCATACATTAATTTAGTTAATATAAACACTTAACTAAATTATTACACAACAATTTCATCGAATATTTATTTATCTCAATAAAGATAAATTATTTAAAATATTTATTTAATTCAATAAATATTTAAAATAATTACCAAATTCATTTAATTTCTTCAATAATTAACTTAACTATTGAACCTCACTTTCCCAATATATGAATATATATTTTCTTCACACCAGATAACACATTTCAAAATATATATATACGACGTATATATACATACTCAAACTCAAACTCAATTTTAATTATTAAAATCTATTTTAATAACTTAAAAATTTTTTCACAAAATATATTATTAACCAATATAAAAGGCTATGTTTCAAAATCATAGACATGATAAAAAGTCCACGATCGTGAGAGGGTGATATGAAACAACGATCGCAGTAGCGAGAATCAGCGATCGCAGCAAGGCGTAATCAACGATCGCAGCACACACTCAACATTGGAATAACAAAGGAGCCTCCGGTGATGACAAAAGTCCAACAAAACAAAGCAATCTCTCTGATAAGCGCCTCAGGGACAAACCTAACCCTTGATTCATTCCATGAGGTTAGCCCTTCCTGAGCTACCTTAAACTAAGAAGAATGCCAAGTTAAAAGTACATCGCAAGGACCCAAACAGACTCGACGATAGAAGTTCAGACTTGACGATTGGTGAATAAACTCAATGATTGCTGAGCAGACTCAACGATTACAAGGACTACCTCAACGACCGTAGTCCTCCAAAAGGACAGGTCAGATGTTAAGGGAAAATCAGTATAATCCTCCTCAGTCAAATTCGTAGAAGCCAAGCTGAATTTGACACCTGCCCCACTAAGCAAAAGGGAGAGAGGTAAGTTACAAGTACAATTTGAAAACGCCTTTTCAGAAGCTCAAAGGCTTATTTCTCTCTGCAAGCAGAAACCCTAACTCTCAAGAAAGCTCAATCAACCATACTCCTTGCAAAGAAATCAATGGCAGCCTCCAACGTAATTTCGGGCTACAGACTTTGTTTTGATGAGTTCAAAACAGCTGAACCCAAATTTCACAAAACTCTATCATTAATAAAGAAGGCTGGTCTCGAAGAGGCTCTAGGTAAAAGAATTAATAAAGAAGGCTGGTCACGATAATCTACTCTAAGCTGATAAAAGAATTCTACAAAAATGGTGTGTTCAAAAATGACATCATCACGACGAGGGTCAAGGACGTGGAAATCAAGCTGAAGGTTGAGAACATCAACCTAGCCCTAGTTTTCAAATCTGAAGGGTTTTCATTCATTGATGGCATAGATTTCCATGAGGGACTTAAAAGGATGCATCACAAGAAATCCCCCACTATCAAAGGATACAAGAAAAAGGAGTTTCCTCAGAGGTACGAATTTCTGGCTGACATTGTTGGAAAATACATATGCTGCAAGAGCTCAGGCCATGATTCTATAAACGAAGTACAGCTCAAGCTCATGACAACCATCAGTTGTGGGATACAGCTTAACTATGGAGCCCTGCTGCTTGAATGGATTGGGAAGTGGATTCTCAGCTCGAAGAAGTCAAAGGGCTATGGAAAGATGCTCTACGAGCGATTCATCAGTATCATCCTATAATCTGCTTTGGGCGATAAGATAGGGGATGATGAAGGAGAACCAATCAATCCAAACAGACGAATGACCCAGCAACTGTTCGAGAAGTGGAAAAGAAATCCAGCCAAAAATGTACGAATGATGTCTGAGTCCAGTGGAAGGACATCTGATGCAAAAGAGTCAGAGATTTCGGGAAATATGTCTGTGGTCAGGGAGACTGAAGAAGATGAAGAAAAAACTAATAAGGAAGAACCCTCTGCCCTGGTCAAAAAAAGCAAGGGCAAGAGGAAGCTAAAAGCTCGAATGGCAGAAGAACCCCAAGGATCTACCACTGATAAACCTGTCGAGTCCTCCGACATTGAGACTCTGAGAATCTTAAGAAGAAAAGAACAGTAGGCTGAGGCAGATGAAGACAGAGCTACCATCTCACAGCTGCTGAAGAAGAACAAAATCAGTCACAAGCCCAAGAGGCTATCTGTCTCCTCGATCATAGAGTCTCTACCTATCATAGAGACCAGATTGAACGCTTCTCCTAGGGAAGTTGTTGCACTAGAGACTCTTGCTGATCAACAGTTCAGAACTGAAGCTGAAGGAAGAGTTGAGGTTGTGGCTCAGCCTAAAAAGTCCAGAAGAAAACTTGTCAAGAAATACATTCTTGTCAATGAAAAGGCATTAAAGGAGGAAGATAAAAGGATGGCTGCTGAGAAGGAGCTATTCGAAGCTGGACAAGAAAACACTGCTCAAGCTAAGGGGGAGCTACCTAAAGCTCTCACCCTAGAAAGTGCTCAAGTTAAGGGGGAGCCACTGGCAATACAAATGGATGATCATGTTGAGGGGGAGCCTCATGAAATCCCCATGACAGAAGCGGCTGCTCCTACAATAAATGAGAGAGAACCAGAGCAAGAACAAAGAGAAGTCATTGATGTAGTGGAATCCCTGAATGAAGACAGAGAAGAGGACGAAGATGATGAGGTTGAGATCATCGCTGTGGGCTATGATGGGTACAGGAAAGTTATCTACGATCAGATGTTCTCTTATCTACCCATGATGTCTTTTCATCAAGCTCAAATTCTACAATCCTGGAATCACATGTTCTGCAGTTTCAAAGAATATCCAGACATCTCTATGCTGGCTCATGGATTCCCAAGCAACTTCAACTTTGCCAAATAGCTAATCTCAAATGGTCCCTCTTCAAAAGCTGTGCACGAGGTATTATCTATCCCAATCTTTTTCAGAGTTAATCACTATCCACCATCTTTTTTCAGCCAATTTTATGAATTTCCAAGATGGTTGGAAGTAGTTCTTAATCCACTAACTCAATTCCCAGTTACAGAATCTCAAAATTCTATAATTGATGAACTAAATATGCCCAACTTCATACTGATCCTAACTCCTATCATCTCTACGATTACTGACTCTAGCCCCATCGCAGAGTCCCTCGATCAAATCGTAGAGCCACCTACTCTAGACACCCAAACACAAACCCCTCCATTCGATATTCTCTCCTCATCCACAAATGAATACTTCAACCTTGATCTTGCCCTCTACTCATTACAAGATCAAGACAAGAGAACACCCCCTCCTTCACAAATTCCCCAACTCAATGAACTTCTTTCAGAACTGCCCACCAAAACCGATTTGTCAGAAATGTCCAAGAAAGTGATCAAGGAAATCAATGATAGTCTTGAAGAACACACTGAACTCATTCAAATGAGATTAACAACAATGATCAGTGCTGAAAATAGTCTCCCAAGCACCCTAAGCTCTAAACTCACTAAAAAGCTTAAGAAGATCATCAAGGAAATGATTAAGAGCATAAAGGACAGGGATGACATCCACTTTCTCACAGCCAAAAGACACAGGGATGTTGTTCTTGTCTTACAGTCCACTCAAGAAGCTCAGGATAAACTTATGATGGAGAGCTTCCTCAATCTGCAAACTGCCGTAAAAGAATTCCAACAATTTTACGTCAGCCAAGGACATCAGACTGACAATATTCTAGTCGTCCTTCAACAAAGGGAAGCTCGATCTGATGCTCTGATCAAAGAAAATTGAGAGGACATTGCTCAAACTCAAAGTCAACTCAACGAGCTTGTCCAAGGAATGACTCACCTCTCAGAAGATATTCGAACCCTTGATGCTGACATAAAGGGGGAGAATAAAGGGAAAGGGGATCAAGGCAGAGGCATAGGCACCTTTTTTGCTCAATCTTCCAGGAATCCTCCTCCAAGGCAGTATCACCAACAGAATCCACGATCTGGCCATCATACTCAACCATCTGATCATGAGCCAATCATTATGGCTCAACTATTAAGGAGTCTAGGGCCAACTCCCAGCTCACAAGAAGTGACCACCACAGGCCTAAGAATGCCAATTGGAGATCCTGCATTCATGAATAGGCATGATCACAATCCAAGACTAAGTCCAAGTGAGCTGGAAGATCTAGCCAGGAGAGTTAAAGCAAGCAGGAAAAGGAGAGCCGAGGAGTATGCAAATCCTCCACGAGGAAAAAGGCCGAAGAAATAGAGATAAGTTGAATTTTAATTCTTATTGATGTAGTCAAACTTAAATGAAATATATATCTTCAAACATCAATAAATTCATGCTTATTCTCTAGAAATTTCAGCTGCTCACTGAAATATTAAGTCATATTTACTTTGTTGCAACTGTATATAAAATTTGATAATTGTAGACACTCAAAATTTTCTGCACACCTGTTACTAACATTGCAGAGGGCAGGTTCATCTTTCGGAGATAACCCTGGAAGACAGCTCACATCCATCCCGGATACTATCAAAAGTTCATTCTTAACCCCAGAACACACCCCGGGAGTATCATTTCCAACCTCAGAGATAACCCCGAGTTTCTTCCTTGGAGATAACCCCAAGGAATGTTGTTGCAGTTCTGGCGATAACTCTGGAAATGCTTGTTTCAAATGCATGCTATCAACTTCAATCTCAGACCTCCTGCCGAGGCACTCATACCTCAGACCCGGAGCTAACACCGGGCAGACAGACATATTTACAGATGACCTTGAGGCATTCAAACATTTGCAGCAGTCCAATCTCAGATGTAACCCTGAGCAACGTCTGCTTTCAACTCAAACCGGAGATAACCCCGGTGAGGAGTTAAACGTCATCTTGCCACCTCACCACCTGCGCGTTTTCTCAACACTTCATACATACATACATATAAAAATGTCCTACAAGAACCAAGGAGTTCCAATCCTGAGTGACTATTGCGCGTGGCAGCACACTGGATAGAATTTGAAGCTTAAAGACCATGAGCATGGTCCCTTCTTCCTGACTTCATACAACCTCTAATCCTATTTCATTGCATAACTCTCGACACAAGCAGTCTGAAGAAGGTCTTATATACTTCGTTCGGATGCTCGGATTGAAGTTATGCAAGTTCGAGCGAACATTACAGTGCACGTACTTCGAGACGATGGAACCCGTGGAGCCCGGGGCACCCCAGAAAGCTGCAGGTGCATATGCAGCTATCGCAGGTGCACCTGTGGCTCCCTCCTCTATAAATAGAGGGCTTGGGGTGGCCATTTGAAAAAAAAAGAGGTGAGGAAGTCCTGTCCAATTTGCTTTGTACACACCCCATATTGAGTGTTTCCTCATTTTAAACATCTGTTAGCTCACATATAGCTATATTTTTACCGGTGGGAGCTGAGTGTTTATTCATATAGAGTCATAGAAGCCTGCATTGGCAGCCCATTGTAAGCTTTCTCACACTCTATAAAACCTTTCTCTTTATCTTTGCACACACTATTCTACACATTGAGAGCCGTGTTGTGTGCGTATGCCCGGACTTCGGTCCGTGGTTTTCATTTTTGTCTATATATATATACTTATATATATATATATATATATATATATATTTATATATGGACTAACATTATCGAGTTATGCCTCGATTGAGCCTAGACTTATGTCTGAAGCGTTTACTTTTTTATATATATATATACTTATATATATACTATTATCGTGGTATATATCGATGAGCTGAATTTTACATCCGGAAAGCGTTTTCGCTTTTATATATATATACTTATATATATAATCATTGTCGAATATATCCGATGAGCCCGAATTTTACATCCGGGAGCGTTTACATGCTTTTTTATATATATATATATATATATATATATATATATATATATATATATATATATATATATATATATATACTTATATATATAATTGTTGTCGGACATATCCGATGAGCCCGGATTTTATATCCTATATGCCATCGCTATATATATATATATATATATATATATATATATATATATATATATATACACATTTTACTGTGCCTAGAGTTTACTTCGAAGCCTTTTACTGCTTTATTTACATTTAGTCCCACCTGGAGTTTACTTCGTGGCGGTTGATTGTCTTTACTACTTTCTTTACATTTAGTTTCGTCTGGAGTTTACTTCGTGGCGGTTGATCGCATTTACGGCTTTATTTATTTTTTTGATCCCCATGGAGTTGCTTCGTGGTGGTTGATCATGTATATATATATATATATATATATATATATATATATATATATATATATTTACCGCTTTTATATATTTACATTCTGATCCCCTATGGAGTTGTTTCGTGGTGGTTGATCATGTCTGTATATATATATTTCTGACTTTTTATATATATAATCGCCATCGCTTTTCATATAAACTGCGGTATCATGTGAGCCTAGGAATCACGTGATCACAGATTCATTCTATTGAATCTAGATTCCGTTCTCGTGATGGACATTTATAGCTTTAAGCAGCTTGTATATTATTTACAGTGTCTGAATTTCCTTGGATGACTGTCATGCCCATGAGGAGTTCGGTGTTGCTGTATATTATTTTCTTGAAGATGCCTCGCATCTCGAAAATAAAAGCAAACAAGCCGAACATCTAATTATAAAATGGAAGTATCAAAGTCCTCAATTACTATTGAGCACAGGGTTTGAAAAACTTCTTTTACAAAACCTCATTGCTATATCTTGTTTAAATTAAATTTTTATATAAATTCAAACCCTCTGCATATAGGTGCGAACGAGGCATAGCACTACTTTCAAATAATTGCACATTGATCCACACACACACACATACACACACATTCATATAATAGTTTCTTGAAAAGTGGCGGTCACCTTGGCAACACGGATGTCGGGGGGTGCCTAACACCTTCTGTGACGCCCCCAAAATAGGTCCACACGACCCATTCTGAGTCGCCAGATATCACACTATAAAAATCAAATACAAACTTCATTTATACAACTGTTGAACTGTCGTGCAGAATACGACCACAGTTAAGCTGTGAGTTTTAATACAATATTGTCTTCACCAAAATCAATTATTAAGTGACGTATAAAATACGACACACATCTTAGGTCCTCAATACAATTATATATTGTATGTCATGTCATTTTATAATGTATTGAGAAACTTCGACAGTCTCGAACCATCACACTATTCCCCTGTTATCCCCGCTCGACCCAGCTACACTCTTATTACCTGAAAGGAATTATGAAGCAAAAGGGTGAGCACAACTAGTCCAGTAAAAAATATCATGACTAAAGATAATTACATTATTAATAGCTTTCATCAATAATAAATCAGAGATTTAGAACATATGGTAGATGATAAAACTTTTCAACCATAGTTGCAGCGGAACGAGCAATCCATTAGAAGAGTCAAATAGACCATCAGGTCTATTATCTTCTCCATGTTAAAAGTCCACCAATAATGTTTTATCCCTATAACATCAATCAACAATTCATGTCCACAATCATATGAATAACTCATAATCATAATTGTGATTCTAAATTCATCTTCGCACCTAGGACGGAGATAATTTTCATCACCTATCTTCACCTGAAACATCAAAAATCATGGTTATACCAAATCACAATTCCTGCTCATAATCATACTAATAAATTCATCTTTGCACTACGTCCAAAGTTATTCATTAACAATTCATCTTTGCACTACAGGCCAAAGACATACAAATCGCAAAACTAATAACCAACAGTTCATCTTTTGCACTACAAAGCCAAAGATATACAATCAGAAACCAATAATCTTTGAGACTCACCTTAATAGTATCATGACCACGAATTATCCATGCACTACGGGCCAAGGATATTCGTGTTTTCAATTACGGTCATGATTATACCGAATAATCCCTGATCATAATCATACCAAGTCCATTTATGCACTACGGGCCGAAGATGACTTTTACCACATCATTTATAACATTACGGTCATAATTATACCGAATAATCCCTGGTCATAATCATACCAAGTCCATCTATGCACGTAAGCCACAGATGACTTTCAACACAATATAAGCATGACAATTATGACAATGATATAAAGAATCAATCAAATGAGATAAAGGATAAATATTAAACATTTATAATAGAATTTTATCCAGGGTTCAAGAATATCCCAATGTTATCAATCACTTAATAATCTCATAATCTAATATCATTAATATTATAACAATATTTTAATCATTTCTTAAACTTATAAACAATTTATTTTAATTATTTACACTTTACCCAATAATGCATTTAATCATTCAAAAATGCCATACCCATAAGATTTCATCACCAATGATCAAATCCCTCATCAAAAATCTACATATACCTTATATAGGATTTTCAAGCCATAAAATCCTATTTACAAATTTTTCAACTTCACATAACATATTTAACTCATATGTTCGTAACTAAACCATTTTCATGAAAAATTACCAAATCAACTTATTATTTTTCTATCCTTTGTCCAAACATATATACATATATTTCATACACAACAAGTATTTTTTAACTCCCTTAAGTATTTTTCAAAAATAAATTTCTAATTAATTCCTTAAGAAATTAGCTACCTCAAGTTTAACTCCACAAATTTCCAAATCTTGGAAGGATCTTACACATGTTAACGTGAGCTTCCAGTTTAAATTTCATGGTCATCAGAGTTATAGAACTACGGTTATAGCGTTTTTCGTCAAAAAAACCTAAATATTTAAATGGTCATAACTTGTTCATTTTAAGTCGGAATGAGCTCATTTTTGGACAGGAGATACTTTATATCATATATTTCCATGTCCCAAAAGGCCGGAATTTTTCTCACAAATTAAGTGGCCGAAACAGCCCTTACAAAATTGTGGGCAGTAGCTTTTTCTCCTTTTTCACTTTTTCGTGCTTTGTTAAAAATAGTCCATACAAAAATCTACAACTCCTCTTTCAGTGATTCCACTTGGAGATGTTAGAAAACTTATCATAATATCCTCCCAAATTTTTCCGTAATTTTGAATGTCCAAAAATTACTTAAACCGGAAATGGATTTTCGCTTCATTATGCAGTAATTCACGAGACAAATCATTTCCCCAATTTAATAAGGAATGAATACGAAGGATCATTCACCATGCATGTGATAATCCATATGTATAAAAGTTATTCCAATGTAATAATAAAGAATGGAACCAGTCATGTGTAATCCCATGCAGATGGGATATTCCAATAGAATAATAAAGAATGGAATAATGGAAGAATTCACCATGCATGCGATAATCGCATGCATAAAAGTTATTCCAACAAAATATAAATAATGGAACCGGATCATCGTAATAATACGCATGCACAAGATATTCCAATGTAATAATAAAGAATGGAATAATGTAAGATTTCACCAGCATGCGATAGACCACATGCATAAAAGTTATTCCAATGTAATAATAAATAATGGAACTGTGCCATGCGTAATACGCATGCATGTGATATTCCAATGTAATAATAAAGAATGGAATAATAGAAGAATTTCACCATGTATATGCGGTACTTTGCATAGATAAAAGTTATTCCAACATAATAATAAAGAATGGAATAATAGAAGAATTTCACCATGTATGCGGATTCTCAGATATACAAGTTATTCCAACATAATAATAAAGAATGGAATAATAGAAGAATTTTACCATGTATGCAGATTAGATATACAAGTTATTCCAATGAATAATAAGGAATGGAATAACAATAGCTCTCTTCATGAATACGAAAGAAATAATACCCCTTACTATAATAATAATATCCCTTACCTCGGAAGAAGACTGGATACTGGAATAGTGAAATAGTGATGTAGCAGACTTCGCTTCTTCTTTCTCTCTATAGCTTCTCCCTCTATAATTTCTCTATAATAATTGCTCTATTGCTTTAGTGAATTGGTGAGAAATGAAGAAGAAGGAGCTTCTATTTATAGGAAAATATAGTTTTGATAATTGCACATTTTGGGGCTCGAAATATTACAGTACAATACCTTCATCTTTTTTTTCATTGTTAATTTAGTCCTGCAAGTATTATCAAACTTGCACCACCTCCCCTAATAGTAAATCATGTGAATCAATAGTTCTAGACATGTAAAAATACGAATTACAGTATAGTACCTCCATCTATACCTATATTTTTAACTTAGTCATGCAAGTATTATCAAACTTGCACCAACTCCCCTAATAGTAAATGAATGTGAATCAATAGTACACACATGTGAACAAATAGTTATAATCATGTGAATCAATAGAAATTAATTGCTCATTTATCCGGTTAATTATCCGATTGGTCAATATAATCTCCAGACATCAATTATTATCGAAATAAATATTGATTTTCACTAACACTAATAATTCCAACACAATGGAACTATTTTTATCATAAAATTTATTTTTGAAATTTTGAAATTTGACTTTTTGACCAAAAAGTCAACCCCGGTAAATTTTGTGTTTTTAGTCTATTTTTACTAATTTCATCGCTCAGGACTCACAAAATAGGTATACATCACCCATTCGAGTCGCCAAATACATGGTATGTAAACAAATACAACTTCATTAAACCTGAGTTTAAATACAAATAGAGAGTATAAAAACTCAAAAGGAGTCCTCATTATAATTATTGATACACTATTTTAAAAATAGTGAGGATCGCTAAAACAACTTTCTAGAACCATCACTCCGCACTCGACTAGTTCCTCGCTATGTTCTCACCTCCCGAGAAGAAAAATGGAACAAAAGGGTGAGCTCAACTAGCCCAAAGAAGAATATTATGACTAAGATAATATACAACAAATTATCATTAGTCTTCAACAGGAATAACTGATAAAATATAATAGACAACAAGTTTTAGATCAACAAATCGCAAATGAAAAAACAATCCATTAGAAGAGTCAAGTAGAGAAAGAATTCTACTATCTTCTAAGATTTAAAAGTCCATCATCAATATTTTATCCTCAGAACATCAATCAATATACATCTTGAATCAAATATTCATCTTTGCACTACAAAGCCAAAGATATTCATTTGTATCACCAATGGGTCATGTTCATCTCAACACTGCTCATCTTTGCACTACGGCCAAAGATATTCATTAGGTAATCATTCATCTTTGCACCACCACAGCCAAAGATATTCATTTGTATCATCATTTAGGACCGAGGATGATGAAAATATTTTAAAGAAAACGAATCCAAAGTGAGATAACAGATCAAATATTAAGGATTCAGATATAGCTTTATCCAAGTTCAATAATATTTCAAATAACCAATTTTGAAGGTAATTCAAAAATAATGATCAAAACATGGATACAATCAAAGATAGTAACCATAATAGACAACTTGGACAAAAAGAAGAAAATTTCATTTTTTTGGTGAATAGTGTCGATTCGTGAATAGTGTCAGATACGTGAATAGTGTCGTATACGTGAATAGAAACCCCACACAAAAAGTTCCAAATTTGATAAAAAGTTCATACCAATATTTTTAAGATAATGATATTGAAGAAAAAATATCATTTAAGAAGAAGATAATATCCCTTACCTCAAAATATCAAGATTTCGATCTAATATCTCAGATAAGGTCAAGGAAACTTGCAATCGATTAATGTAAACTCACAAAGTATCTAAATACTCACAAAATACACTCAATAATCTAGAGAGAGAAAGAGAGAAAACTTGTTTTTCGTGTGATTTTCAATTCTAACTTAGCCTCTATTTATAGGAAAATGTTAAGACGTCAAGGCAGACTTAACTCGCAAAACCCGATGGCTTTTACTCGCTACTATTCCCACCCACCACATTTGAATAAAATCTCAAAGACATTTCTTCACCAACCAAGAGTGGGGCCCACCAATTCTAGAATTTTCCACCAAAATGATTTATAACCTGATTTCCGAATCAGCCACCTCTTAAAATTCATAACAAATCATACGCTCATTTTTAACGGTTCAAAATTTGTGGACATATACTCAACTTATATATGTATAACATATCCAAAAATTACAACGATCCAACGGTCTGATTAAAAATTATAACTCCCGCAATATATCTCAAAAAACACTGGTTTGATTTTTAATACCTCCAATCCGACAAAATACTAATAAAACACCTCAACATTAATTCCTTCATTTATAACCACATAAATAAATCCATCATTTATATCCACATAAAATAAATATTTCCTTATCATATGAATCAATGATTAATTATTCACAAATAATATTACGTAATCACATTTATGACAACCAGTCGCTCCTCAGAAAGAGGGGCTTTCCAATAAGGATTTCTCATCGCCGCAAGCAAGGTGACCAAACCTCTCCTCGATGTAACTTTCTAGACATTGCCAATAATGTTATCTAATAATATTATTCCAAATAATCAATTATCGATCCGATAAAGGAGATATCGTGCAAAATGATTTATAATCAAAACAACAATAATATAAAATATCAATGCAAAGAATTATTGAATCAATAAAATAAAATATTGAATAAAGAATTCATCGTGACAATTATCGAGTAGTGCTTTTTCACGTAAGGATCAATAATTCAACAATACTGTGTAAATATCAGATGCCATCGCGGCAACAACGCCAGACATTTTACTTTTTAACCACCGGGTATTCCAACAAAAAGTTAACTCAGAATAACTACGCCGTTATTCAATTTTGTCATTTTTTTTCATTCGATCGTTATCCGTTATGGGGCCCATAATGGTCATACTGGCATCGCATTTAATATTCCCCTACGTAAAGAATATTCCACCGATAAAATGAATATTTTATAACCACTTGCTTATTTTGCAAAATTTTCACATTTCACCCATAACCAAAGTTATTATATCAAATTAATACCTTATTATTCACAATAATAAATAAAGGAAATTTGATTTTATTCATTAAAAAGTTGGGGTCTTACAACCTCCCTCCTTATGAAATTTCATCCTCTAAATCGACGACGATCTCGGTGTGTTTCAAAAGGTGAGGATACCTCGCTTTCATTTTCGATTCCAACTCCTGTGTCATCTCTTCAATAGCATGGTTTCTCCACAAAACCTTAACTTGTGGTATAACCTTCGTATGTAGGACATGCTCTTTCCTATCCAAGATCTTAACAGTACCTCCTCAGACGTTAAATCTTCACTATCTCGTCTCGGTTCTAACTCAATAATGTGGTTCGGTCTTTAACATATTTATTAAGCATAGATATGTGAAAAACATTATGAACATTTAGACATACTTGAGGTAATGCGAGTCTATAGGCCACATTTCCTATTCTTGGGTCAAGAATCTCAAATGGACCAACAAATCTTGGATTGAGCTTTCTCTCTTCCCAAATCTTGTAACTCCCTTCCATGGTGCAACACGAATAATACATGATCCCCAATATTAAATTCCACGCCCTTCCGATGAAGATCCGATAACTCTTTTGTCGATCCTGTGCCGCTTTGTATACGCTGTCAATCATTTGATCTTCTCTCGTAGTCATGCGTATCAACTCGTCCCAACAATGTTGCTTCACCCACCTCATCCCAAAGATAATCGAGAATGACATTTTCTTCCATACAACGCCTCAATGGAGCCACACCTATGCTCGCTCGATAACTCGTTGTTGTAGGAGAATTCCACCAATGGTAGGTACTTATCCCAACTCCCTTTGAGATCTAGGACACAGTAGTCTTAATAGATCTTCAAGAGTTTGAATAGTCCCTCTCGATTGTCCGTCTGCTTGAGGATGGTATGTCGAATCAATCAGAACTGCGCTCCATAGCTTTTCGTAAGCTAACCCAAAATCGTGAAGTGAATCTTGGGTCACGATCCCAAACTATGGATACCGGCATGCCGTGCAATCTCACAATCTCGCTCATTCATATATACTAGCAAGACGCTCAAGGAATAAGTCTCACGATGGGCAAGAAATGGGCGATTTGGTTAATCTATCAACAATAACCCAAATCGCATCTATGCCTTGAGAAACCTTGGGAAGACCCGTAACGTAAATCCATAGTAATGTGTTCCCACTTCCATTTCGGAATCTCAAGTGGTTGTAATGGACCCTTTGGCATTTGATGCTCCGCCTTTACACGCTGACAAGTTAAACACCTCGAGATAAACTCCGCGATCTCTTTTCATATTGCTCCACCAAAATGTATGTCAAGATCATGATACATTTTGGTACTCCTGTGATGGATTGCAAACGGTGTGTTGTGTGCCTCCATCATGATTCTATGCTTCAAGTCGTAATCGTTAGAACACAAAGTCCGGAGTTGACTCAAGTATTCCTTCTTCATCGATTCTTGCTTCGAATAGCACCTTCTTGCACTTTCTTCTTCATACGATCACCCATGTCCGTAGCTTGAGCAGCCTTTTAACTTTATCGATTAAAGTCTGTTCTACTCGCATGTTTGATATCATCACGTGGGTACTTGAGCCTTCATCTCTATCTCCATCCTTTGCAAGTCATACAAAATGGACCTTTGTGTTAACAACATTGCACTGCATTCGCATATGATCTTCTACTTAATGCGCCACCTACCACGCTTTTGCTTTTCCAGATGATATTCGATGGTGTGATCGTAATCTTTCAACATTTCGAGCCAACGCCATTGCCGCATGTTGAGTTCCTTTGGGTGAAGAAATATTTGAGGCTTTTTATGATCTCAGATAGATCTCCACTTTCTCCCATATGTAGTAGTGTTCCAAATCTTCAACGTAAAAACGATCGCCGCTAACTCCAAATCATGAGTAGGATAATTCCTCTCATATTCTTTGAGTTGCCGAGAGGCATAGGCTATGACTTTCCCATGTTGCATGAGAACACATCCTAACCCTTTGCTCAAGCATCATCAGAGATAACAAATCCATCCCAACCAGATGGTATTGTCGTAACAAAAATAAATGAGTCTTCTCGAGTTCTTGAAAACTCTTCTCGCAATCCTCGCTCCAACCGAATTTTATATCTTTACGAAGTTAATGAAGTTAATCTGAGTAGCGATTCGAGAAAATCCTTCCACTTAATCTCCGATAATAACCAACTAAGCCCGTAAAGTTACGTGATTTTGGCCACCGACTTTTGGTTGCTCCCAACTTTGTATGGCTTCAATCTTCGCTTCAAACGACAGATACTCCATGTTTTGACACCACGTGTCCAAGGAATGCTACTTCCTCAAGCCGTAACTCGATTTTTTCAACTTGGCATACAACTTGTTATCACGAAGCCTTTTTAAAGCATCAAATTTCAAATGGTGCTCATGATCTTCACGGCTTTTGAATAGATGAGGATGTCATCAATAAAGACAACAACGAACCGATCCAAGTATTCTTTAAACACACGGTTCATCATATCCATGAAAGCAAAGCAGGAGCATTAGTCAATCCAAAAGACATGACTAAGAATTCATAATGCCCGCATCGAAGTTCTCAAGGCGCCTTTGAATATCCTCGCTTTTAATCTTCACCGATGATATCCGTAACTAAGATCGATCTTTGAAAAGAATTGTGCTCCTTGCAACGGGTCAAACAGTCATCAATGCGAGGTAGCGGATACCTATTCTTGATAGTGACATGGTTCAACTCCTCAGTAGTCAATACAAAGTCGATACTCCCGCTTTCTTTCTTCTTTACTTAATAACACAGAGCACCCCAAGGAGATGTACTAGATTAATAAAACCGATGTCCAACAACTCCTCGTAGTTGGACCTTTAACTCCTCAAGTTCAATAGAGCCATTCGATATGGGGTTTTAGAAATGGGCTTTGTACTGTGTTCAAGGTCAATAAAGAATTCAACTTCACGCTCGGGGTAGACCGGAAGTTCTTCAGAAATACATCAGAAATTCACTAACAATAGAAATAGTATTCAAATCGACGTGTTTTTGTTCAAGTCCGTGATATGGGCTAAGAAAGCTTGACATCCATTTTTCAATAAACGAATAGCTTTATGGCTTGATATGATGTTGATCGATTTTAGTGGTTTGGTTGTTTGAATTCGCATAATAGGTTGGTTAGAATATGAAAACTAACAACCTTATTTAAAACAATCAATTTTATGATGATGCGTGGTTAACCAATCAATCCCCAAAATCACATCAAATGCAAGAATTTTTTCAACTAAATAAGGCTTCAGTAATGTGATGGTACCGACTTGAATCATGCAAGATTTAAAAACAAGAGATGTAACGAAAAGTTTCTCCTAATGGAGTCTCAACAGATAAGTCAAAGTCTAATTTCTCCTGAGTCAAGTTTAAACGTTGAGCACAAGTAGAGAGAGATAAAAGAATGGGTAGAACCAGATTCAATAAGGTATAAACTTCGCAAGAGTTTATGATTAGCTTACCCGTGATCACCTCGCTTTGGGTTCCTCGCATTTTGGGGGCCACGACAAACGCCTTCCAGAACCACCGACTTTTAACTTGTCCGGATGCCTTTGGAGTCACCATCCTCGTTGAACTTGGTTTCGCAACTAGACAATCTCTAGCTATATGACCTTCCTTTCCACAGCTTATAACACACCTTGGATTGTTGTGCGGCCAATGATGTGTCCTCTTCCCAAGATTTGTAATATACGACCCGGTGGTCGCTTCTCCTCCCTAAAAACAAGTTGATGTTGGTGCCGACGCCTTTACGCTATCATTGTTGTACCTTCTCCTTTGAAATCTCCTCCCGACTCGCCTCCTTCTATTATCACTACCACGATTACCACCAGAGTGGTTACCGCTTTGTCCCAATGCTTTCCTTCCTCCTCGTTGTCATTGTTCGATGATCGCCGCCACCCAGATGACCTCGGTCAGGTTCCCTGTTGAACATACTCATTATCTCGCCTAATAATTGAGCCCCATTTACAACATCCAATATAAAGAAAATTTATGAGAGATAAGATATTGTCAATCTCTGCTTTAGACCTCTCGTAAACATCCTCGTCATTCGCTCCTCATTTTCACCAAATGAGGTGCAAACCCGATAACTCGCAAACTTCGCCTCAGATCGGGACACCGCCATGTTGTTTTGTTCCACCGATAAACTCCACCTCCTTCATATGATTTAATACTTTCGTGAAAGTACTTGTCATTGAATAGTTTCAAACGTTTCCCAAGACATGCCGAAAAGGGCCGTTGGTACGCTTCATGCACTCCCACCAAGAGTCCATTTCACCGCTGAACATAAAGGTGGCGAATGGAACCTTCGCTTTCTCCGCATCCCAAGACATCGAATATCTTGGTAATTTGTTTGACCCACGCTTCCGCCATGATCGGATCCCGCTTCCCTTAAATTTCGTGGTCCCAACTTTGAATCGCTTGGTCGTGATAAGTCGCGCATTGCTAGCATTTCCACCCGTATTTTGTGCACGAAGTCTCCTCGTCTCGGTTTTGCATGAATCGCAAAAAGCTTCTAAACATCCCATCATTCATCATTTGTTCTAGAACGTTGTTTACAGGAGGATTATTGCCTTCTCGCTGTCAGACGCCTCTCGGTAGTGATCAAAGGTGTTCCACCATGGGCCCGATTCACTCCATTATTAACGCTTCTCAAACCGCCATTCTTAACATCGCCATAAAACAAGGGTTAATAGTCATGCAACATATTATCCCTATACTACGAATCGACCAAATAAATACCAAATAAACTTAGTCAGTCATACTAACAAGGAATTCCCTGCCTCTCCCTCCTAGTTCTTGTCTCACACATCTCACAGGATCATATCCCTAAGCTTTGATATTAATCGTGACGCCCCCAAAATAGGTATACATCACCCATTCTCGAGTCGCCAAATACATGGTATGTAAACAAATACAACTTCATTAAACCGTGAGTTTAAATACAAATAGAGAGTATAAAAACTCAAAAGGAGTCCTCATTATAATTATTGATACACTATTTTAAAAATAGTGAGGATCGCTAAAACAACTTTCTAGAACCATCACTCCGCACTCGACTAGTTCCTCGCTATGTTCTCACCTCCCGAGAAGAAAAATGGAACAAAAGGGTGAGCTCAACTAGCCCAAGAAGAATATTATGACTAAGATAATATACAACAAATTATCATTAGTCTTCAACAGGAATAACTGATAAAATATAATAGACAACAAGTTTTAGATCAACAAATCGCAATGAAAAAAACAATCCATTGTAAGAGTCAAGTAGAGAAAGAATTCTACTATCTTCTAAGATTTAAAAGTCCATCATCAATATTTTATCCTCAGAACATCAATCAATATACATCTTGAATCAAATATTCATCTTTGCACTACATGTGCCAAAGATATCATTCATTCAGATCACCACTGGTCATGTTCATCTCAACACTGCTCATCTTTGCACTACGCCAAAGATATTCATTAGGTAATCATTCATCTTTGCACTATGTGCCAAAGATATTCATTTGTATCATCATTTAGGACCGAGGATGATGAAAAATATTTTAAAAGAAAACGAATCCAAAGGAGATAACAGATCAAATATTAAGGATTCAGACATGCTTTATCCAAGTTCAATAATATTTCAAATAACCAATTTTGAAGGTAATTCAAAAATAATGATCAAAACATGGATACAATCAAAGATAAGAACCATAATAGACAACTTGGACAAAAAAAGAAGAAAATTTCATTTTTCTATGAATAGTGTCAGATTCGTGAATAAGGTCGAGATACGTGAATAAAGGTCAGATACGAATGAATAGTAACCCCAACACAAAAAGTTCCAAATTTGATAAAAAGTTCATACCAATATTTCTAAGATAATGATATTGAAGAAAATATCATTTAAGAAGAAGATAATATCCCTTACCTCAAAATATCAAGATTTCGATCGGAATATCCAGATAAGGTCAAGGAAACTTGCAATCGATTAATGTAAACTCACAAAGTATCTAAATACTCACAAAATACACTCAATAATCTAGAGAGAAAGAGAGAAAACTTGTTTTCGTGTGATTTTCAATTCTAACTTAGCCTCTATTTTTATAGAAAATGTTAAGACGTCAAGTGCATTTAACTCGCAACCCGATGGCTTTTACTCGCTACTATTCCCACCCACCACATTTGAATAAAAATCTCAGCACATTTTCTTCACCAACCAAGAGTGGGGGCCCACCAATTCTAGAATTTTCCACCAAAATGATTTATAACCCGATTTCTAATCACCACCTCTTAAAATTCATAACAAATCATACGCTCATTTTTAATCTGGTTCAAAATTTGTGGACATATACTCAACTTATATATGTATAATATATCCAAAAATTACAACGATCCAACTATTTGATTAAAAATTATAACTCCCGCAATATATCTCAAAAACACTAGTTTGATTTTTAATACCTCCAATCCGGCTAAAAAATACTAATAAAACACCTCAACATTAATTCCTTCATTTATAACCACATAAATAAATCCATCATTTATATCCACATAAAATAAATATTTCCTTATCATATGAATCAATGATTAATTATTCACAAATAATATTACGTAATCACATTTATGACAACCTGTGTCGCTCCTCAGAAAGAGGGGCTTTCCAATAAGGATTTCTCCTCATCGGCGCGCAATTAGGTGACCAAACCTCTCCTCGATGTAACTTTCTAGACATTGCCAATAATGTTATCTAATAATATTATTCCAAATAAATCAATTATCGATCCGATAAAGGAGATATCGCAGCAAAGGATTTATAATGAAACAACAATAATATAAAATATCAATGCAACAATTATTGAATCAATAAAATAAAATATTGAATAAAGAATTCATCGTGACAATTATCGAGTAAAGTGCCTTTTCACGTAAGGATCAATAATTCAACAATACTGTGCAATACAGATGCCATCGCGCAACAACGCCAGACATTTTTACTTTAACCAACGGGTATTCCAAATGTTGTTAACGTGAATAACTACGCCGTTATTCAATTTTGTCGCTTTTTTCATTCGATCGTTATCCGTTATGGGCCCATAATTGTCGCTACCGTCGCATTTAATATTCCCTATGTAAAAGAATATTCCACCATAAAATGAATATTTTATAACCACTTGCTTATTTTGCAAAATTTTCACATTTCACCCATAACCAAAGTTATTATATCAAATTAATACCTTATTATTCACAATAATAAATAAAGGAAATTTGATTTTATTCATTAAAAAGTGGGAAATCATTGGGCTCATTACCACCAAAATCCAAAAAGGCCACGAGCCTACAACCAATCATGTCTTCTTCCGACCGGTCGCCTAACTCGCTTTCTCGAGAAGAATTTGACGGATTAAGTAAGCAAATCACAGATTTGGCTGTTTTCCTGAAAGAATTGCATCAGTCCACTCAGGGTACAAAGATGCCTACACATACAAAATCCTCTGCACAAGGAGGAACACAAGGTTTGGATAAAACAAATCCAGAACCTCAGTTGGATACGACCAACAAAGACCCTGAAAACACCCATCTCAAAGGAGATCCAGACACCGGTGATATCAGGAAGAAGGTACTCCAAATGGAGGAAACTATCCGTGCTCTCAAAGGGATTGGAACACATGAAAGTGTTTCATATGCTGACCTTTGTATATTCCCTGGTGTTCATTATCCAGAGATATTTAAAACCCCTGATTTTGAAAAGTATGACGGATTAGGGGATCCTTATACACATTTGAAGGTGTTCATTGGAGAACTTGGATCTTATGCGAAAAATGAGAAGCTCAGAATACAGCTGTTTTAGAAGAGTCAGACTGGAGAAACCCGTTCATGGTATACCAGATTAGACAACTCAAAGATCCATAGCTGGGAAGAGCTAGCTCACGCCTTCCTCACTCAATACAGTTTTCAATCTCAGATGGCTCCTGACCGGTACCAGATTACCAAGGTTAAGAAACAGTCTAACGAGTCTTACAGAGAGTATGCTCAAAGGTGGAGGTGCCTTGCTGCTCAAGTTATTCCTTATATGACAGATTCAGAAATGGTCATGACTTTCATAGACATACAGGAAGCTCCTTTCTATGAGAGAGTCTTAGCTGGTATTGGCAAACCATTCTCTGAAATGATCTAACACGAAGAGATGGCTGAGATGAGATTGAAGTCAGGTAAAATTCAAGACCTAGCCGCTCTTAAAGCAGTTACTGAGCACATCCAGTCCGGATCTTATGGAAACAACCCCCGGAGGGTCCATAAAAAGAAAGAGAAGGATGTTTCCTTGATACTACAAGGTCAAAAAGGTAATCAGAACATGCCTATACAGAGGAAAAACTACTCCCCTTTCCAAGCACAGTCTTCAAACCCTTCATTGCCTAAGGGTGGAGAAGCAAAGCGCCCTCGAACGTTCACACCCTTAGGGGACTCGCTCGAGAATATTCTTGCTCTTCTGACTACTCAGAAGAAAATTATACGTCTTCTTCCACCAGCCAACCCTAATGGGAGGGATTTTAATGCTACTCGGAAGTGTGCTTATCATGCCGGAGCACCTGGACATGATACTCAAGATTGTTGGGCCTTGAAACACAAGATCCAAGATGTAATAGATAACGGTGAGATTGTGGTCACCAAACCAGATCAACCTCATGTGCAAGACAACCCTCTTCCTCAACACAAAGAAGAAGAGGTCAACATGATTAGTTGGAGCACTGGACAGAGTTCCAGTTTTAATGGTGAATCATCCCAGACCATCAAAGACGGTGTTGACAGATGGGATTACGCAAAGTTCCAATTTACTATGGAACGAAAGATGAAAGCTCTTTGCAAGCAAAATGAGCAATCGACAGAACTGGTGACCCACCAGCATCAAGTCACACGCCAATTCATCAACCAAGAGCATGCATATCTCCTTCCTTTTGTTATGAATGCTCCACCATCACCTTCAGAAAGCGAAGCTATGGAGGATAAGGTTGAAAAGAGAGCAAATACTATAGCCCATCGAAATTTTGCCAATCAGAAGAAATTTACCTATCTGGGCCAATCTATGGAGGAGATATTTCAAATGCTGATCAATGAAGGAAGAATTACCTCCCTTCTGCCTCCAATCAATCCCCGCTCAAGACGGTTCAACTCCGATGGAGTATGTCAATATCATTCACATTGTCGTGGTCACGACACAGAAGAGTGATGGGCACTCCGCTATCTCATTCAGAATCTTATTGATAGCAGTGTCTTGCAGCTGGCAGATGATGACACTATGCAACTCGAGAGTGGGAATACCTGTCCTACCAAATGGAAGGGATCAATAGCAGTTATATCCGAAGTGGATGATGAGACTGTCGAATCATTTCCTATACAAGCAATTCAACTCAAAGGAGCTGACAATCCTTTGAAAGTGATTGCACTAGAGCCAATTTCTTTACCCTTCAAACCACAATATCCTGTTGTCAGCTTACACAAAGTTCCATGGAATTATGGAGAAGCTAAAGGATTCACGTCTCATACTAATACCCACTATATCTTCCTCAGCGGGTTATGAAGCCTACCTTCAAAGCAAAGGGGAAGATTCCCATGGAGAAGATTGAAAAATTCCTCCGCACTATGGGCCATAATGAAGCCAAGGTGGTTCTAAGCTTAAGAGAAGCTCTACATCAGATATCAATACTGGACCTGGTTTTCTCTTCCGAGGATCACCGGAAGATCTTATTGAAGGTTTTGGAAGAAGCCTACTTACCGAAATCAGTGGATATGGAAAAATTTCAACATATGGTTGATCACATTTTCAACAACAATGTGATATCCTTCACTGATGACGACATACCGCCCGAAGGGACCGGTCATTGCAAGCCATTGCACATTGAAGTTTTAACCTCCGGGTATATACTAGCTGAAGTTTTGATAGATGGAGGTTCGTCTCTAAATATCTGTCCTTATGCCACCTTGGTGAAGATGAATGTCAATCTCAAACGGATCCAAAGCAGCCATACGATTATCAAAGCTTTTGATGGATCCCAACGAAATTCCATTGGAAAGATTGAGCTTGTGACGCCCCCAAATCTGGGAATCTTCCAACCCGACAGATGGTGCTACACGGTACTACCATTCACACATACATTCAATTGAAAAGTCTCAAAGGAACGAATATGTCTTCTATATATTCAAAATAATATTAACATTTCCCTAGGTTCTTTATAACCATTACATTGTTCTTGTCATAATATCAAATATATTACAATCATTCACCCTATACTATTACATAAGTATTCTTGTAACAACCCGATATTTTTTGTATAAATAAATCAGAAATTTTGCATATAATTTTTTTATTTATTTTAAGGATGAGGATTTGTTAATGTATGTATATAATTATGTAATAAATAAAAATATATTTTTATTACATGAATGTTTACAAATAATTTTATTTTAGAATTATTGACTATTATAAAGTTTATTCTTATGATAAATAATTTTATAGCGTAAATGTTTTTATTAATTATTTTCTATGAAAATATAATTATATATTATTTAAATAATATATGAAATGATTTTTAGAATAATTATAATAATTATTTTATTATATGAATTTTAGTATAGATTATTAAGTTAAGTATTTTACCTTAATTATTAAGGTTAAATATGAAAGATAAATCAGATATGGAATCCAAAACCCTAATTTTGGATTTTTATCAATGGATAAGAATAATAATATAATAATATTATATTTTGAGTTTTCAGTGCTATAAATATGTATTGTGTGTTTGTGGACTGACAATGGTTGGTCAATTATGGTGTATAATGTCAAAACCCTAGCATTACTTTGTTTAACCCTATTCAAATGGGAAAGTCAATACTGTTATATAACAGTGTTATGTGATATATGTGGTGTATTATAGAATTTAATATTAATTAGAGAAGCCCTAATTAATATTTAGAAATCCTAATATTTTTTTTGAAAACCTAATATTAAAATTATAAACTCTAATTGATTTGAAACCCTAATTTGAAGGTCATTTACGACTCTATGAATTTGTTAAGTCGTTATGTAATCATGATAATGTGATTAACAACCGGTATTATTGATATTAACATTAATTAGGAAAAAAACCCTAATTGTTGAAAACCCTAATCGTGAAATTAGAAACCCTAATTTCTTAAGTGAAAACCCTACATTAATATTTTGAAATCCTAATTTCTATATTAGGTAACCCTAATTAGTAATTATAAAACCTAATTGCTAATTATAAACCCTAATTGTTAATTTTAGCAAGCTTAACTATAATTAGTAAATATTTAAACTTCAAATTTTATTTTAAGTAATTAGTAACCCTAATTGGTGGAGTAACCATAATTATTAAATAATTAATACACTAATGTTCATGTATAGTGTAATTAGAAAATTAATCATAATTAGGAAACCCTAATTTCAAATTTTTAGAAACTAAAATTTATTTATTTACTTATTTATTTTTTTGTGCAAACCCTAAATTGGAAATCCTAGATTTTTGCTTTTAAAACCTAAAATGGTTCAAATCCTAAACCCTAACCCAAACCCTAAACTCGGAGGGTTTGTCAAGATTACAAAATGGCCATTAAAATTTATGACAAATGACTATTATACCCTTATGTGCATTATCGAGTTTAACTTGTCAAACTTGTCAACCTTTAGTGGTTGAACCACCCTAAACCTAGCCATGTGCTACAAACTCTACAAATCAGCCCAATTGCCAGCCATATACATTGCATACTAGTATTATATAAAGATCAAAAAGAGAGAGAATGTTCATTTTTGCTCATTTCTTTCTAAAGCTCTCACCAACTCTCTCTCACTAAAAACCCACGAAAATATTAAGGTATATCAGTCCCTTAGACAAGCCCTACAAATTCCATAACAGATCAAGAAGCTCAGAATCAAAAATCAAAGCTTAAAGGTATAAACCCTAGCTTTATAAAAATTTATGTGGTTCATGTTGTTTGTTGTTGTTTGTTGTTTAAAGATATGATAGAAGGTGTTAATCAATGATCTGGGTTGATAGATGTTAGATCCATAACATCTATAGACTCGGTTTTGATGATTTACAAAGTCTGGAAAAAAATTTAAACCTTGGTCTGACAACGAATGTCAGTGCGTCTAGATCTTTGTGTGTTAAGTGTTATGTGTGTTTTATGTTATGGATATGTTCTTTGTCATGTGGACTATGATCTGGAACTGGAAATCGGGTCAGATAATGTCTAGATCATGAGATATAAGCGGTCAAAGTGAGTTGACCGAGCACGAATTCTGGAAATCTGGGTAAACCCAGAAACCCAAAATTTCTGACAACGTTTTGTAATCATTAGATCTGGCTTCTGGTAAGGTCTCTGGCCATGTTGTTGTATTCCATTTGTAGATTGACATATAAGGTACATGATCATGCATCTATAACATTTAGATCGTGCTTATAATAAAAGATATTGTCGGTCAAAGTAGCGTTGACCGGCTGTTTTGTCTCAAATCTGGAAAACCCAGATTTCTTCATGAGCTGTTTTTCTGACAATGTTTGACCGAACAAGATCTATTTTATTTGTTGTTTTTAGATCTATGTTATGTGTTATATTTGTTCACTTGCATGTTTTCTACACACTGAACATATTAGATCTCATAAATCAGACCTGTGAAGCAAGTTATAATGATCGAAAGAAGAAGCGGTATAACTGTTTCTTCATTTCGGAAAACCGTAAATGAAAAAATACTCGACAAGAGATTTGAGGGCTTATAACTCTCTGATTTGTTGTGTTCTGGCCATTATATCGATTGTTAGTGGTAGTATTACAGTTATACTAGAATACCCACACATTAACAAGCCCAGAATCGTGATAACCAAAGATCTAGAACCGGTCAAAGTAGTACACTCGTTACTGCACATGAATTTTTGGGTTTCATGAAGAACACTCAAGAACACCTATAGCGACGGTTTTGTCGCTATAGGTAGTCTTTAGTGACAGTTTATTTCCAAAAATAATTATTTTTATTAAATAATTAGTAATAAATAGTTTTTAATTATGAAAAATACAAATTAAATTCTTAAAAAAATTATTTTAAAATTCAAAAATTAGTTTTTAATTATTTTGAATATACTTCATAAATATTTAATATTTTTGAAATATTAAAGGTATTTAATTTAATTAATTATAATATTAAATAAATTATTTAAAAATGATTTTAATACTTAAAAATCATTTAAAATTATATTATGTTATAAGAAAATATTTTAAGTAATTTTCTATAACTTTTAATATTTTGTGATGAAATTTCATTAATAAATTAATATTAATGATATTTAAGTTAATAAATGTATTAAATAAATAATGAAAAATAGAATTAATAATTTTAAAATCATATAAAAATAATTTCAAAGATTATAAAATATTTTAAGTTATAAAATATAACTTTTGATATTTTGTAATGAAAAATATTAATTATTTAATATTATTGATATTATATATATTAAATAATTATATTAAATAAATTAGTTTAAAAATGATTTTAATATTAGAAAAATCATTTTAAATGAAAATAAATAGTTTAAAAGTATTTTAAGTTATAAAATATAAATTTCAATATTTAAAGGTATTTTCCATTAATTAATTACTATTAATGATATTAGAATTATTTAATAATTATATTAATTAAATTAGTTTAAAAATGATTTTAATATTATAAAAATCATTTAAAATGAAAATAAAGTGTTTAAAGGTATTTTAAGTTATAAAATATAACTTTTAATATTTAAAGGATAATTTCATTAATAATTAATGATATTAATTTAATATTAATGATATTAAGTTTATTTAATAATAATATTAAATAAATAGTTTAAAAATGGTTTTATTTATTTAAAATCATTTAATAAGGATATTAATGAATTAAAAATATTTTAAGTTATAATTAATGACTTTTAATATTTTGATAGATAATGCAGATAATATTTTAATATTAATGGTAATGATTTTAAAAATGATTTTAATTATTTTAAAAATCATTTAAGGGTAATATTAATACTTTAAAAATACTTTGAGTTATTATAAAAACTTTAATATTTTGGCAATGTTTTCATTAATAGTTTAATATTAATTAAATATTAATGATAATGGAATTGTTTAATATTTAAATCATTTAATAATGATTCCGATGTTTGAAAATTCATGATAAATTATAATAAATGTTTAAAAATTATTATAAGTCATTTAAAATAATATGACTAATACTTACAGATATTGAACTACAGGATAGAGTCTTAGACTCAATAATTACCCGATAAAGCCGTTGGTACACCGACATATTTCAGAAATTGATCTGGACTTAGATAATTTGGTTAAATATGTGTTTATTTATAATTCAATGGTTGTTAACACATATGTGACAATGTGATTAGGTTATGTGCTGATTGCAATAAGCAGTGTTATGTGTTATAGTATGTTATTCTAATCGATCAAATGATCTTATTAATGATAGGTTGCTATATAAAGATATAACTAAGTTACGAACTTTAAGCAGCACATCAGGCAAGTATCTTACTTTTGCATTTCAAGGAGCTGGGACCACCGGAGTTTATTGGAGAGCCAAAACCACTTAAGGAAGAAGAGTGGATAAAGCAGATCACTAAGATATTTGATGTGTTGGGATGCTCCGAGGAGCAAAAGATTCCATTTGCCACCTTTATGTTGCGAGGAGATGCAGATTACTGGTGGGAATCGGTAAAGCATACTCAACCTGCCGCACTGAAGATGTCTTAGGAGATGTTCCAAGAACTATTCAACGACAAGTACTTTCCCAAAAGTATTTGTCACATGAAAGAGGTAGAGTTCATCAAGTTGGAGCAGAGCAATATGACCGTGTCGCAGTACGAAGCTAAGTTTGCCGAGTTGTCCCGATTTGCGTCTCACTTGGTTGACAATGAGGAGAGAATGACGCTGATGTTTCAAAGAGGTTTGAAACCCAAGATACATCAGTATCTAATTTCTCATAAACTGTGTTTGTATTCAGATGTTGTTAATAGGGCTCAGTTATTGGAGCGCGATAACGAGTTAACTCAACCAAGAGAAAGCAGCCGACAAAATGATAATACCAGTGGTAGTAGTCATCGAAGCGGTGACAACAAACGTGGAGGGAATCAACATGCCATAAATGGTAACCACTTTGGTGGAAATCATGGTCAAGACAGTAAAAATGGACATTTCAAGAAAAGGAGATTCAACAATGATGGAAAGACGTCAGCACCATCACCCGTTGTTAAGGAATGAGAACGACCACCTATCATATGCTTCAAATGCGGAGGGTAGGGACATATCAGTCCAAACTGCGCGATGCAGTCCAAAGCGTGTTATAATTGTGGAAGAGAATGTCACCTAGCCCGATTTTGTCGTGCACCAAAGACAAGTCCAGCTGGGATGGAGGCACCAAAGGCCGTCCCAGAAAAGTCAAAGCCGGTAGTTCAAGGGCGTTTGACGTAACCTCCCAGAATGCAAGGAACCCGAACGAGGTCATCACGGATAAGCTTATCATAAACTCTAGCGAAGTCTATACTTTATTTGATACCGGTTCTACCCATTCTTTTATTTCTCCTACTTGCGCTCAACATTTAAATTTGACTCCAGAGAAATTAGACTTTGACTTATCGGTTGAAACTCCGTTGGGAGAAACCTTCATTACATCCACTGTTTATAAGTCTTGTTTGATTCAAATCGGAAACATTTCGCGTTACTGTCAATCTTATTTATTTAAAAATACTTGCATTTGACGTGATTCTAGGGATTGATTAGTTAACTACTCATCATGCTAAATTTAATTATTTTCGTAAGGTTGTTAGCTTTCATAATCCTAATCAACCTATTATGCGAATTCAAGCGACCAAACCATTAAAATCAATCACGGTCATCTCAAGCCATAAAGCTATTCGTTTATTGAAAAACGGATGTCAAGCTTTCTTAGCTCATGTCACAGATTTAAAAAAAAATATGTCAGATTTGAAAGATATTTCTATTGTTAAAAAATTTCCTGACGTATTCCCTGAAGAACTTCCTGGCTTACCCCTAGAGCGTGAAATTGAATTTTTTTATCGACCTTGAACCCGGTACAAAACCCATTTCCAAAGCCCCATATCGAATGGCTCCTATTGAACTTCAGGAGTTAAAGACCCAATTGCAGAAATTGTTAGACATCGGTTTCATTCGTCCTAGTACGTCTCCTTATGGTGCTCCTGTTCTATTCGTAAAGAAGAAAGATGGAAGTATGCGACTTTGTATTGATTATCGGGAGTTGAATCATGTCACCATCAAAAATAGGTACCCAATGCCTCGCATTGATGACCTGTTTGACCAGTTGCAAGGCGCCAAATTCTTTTCAAAGATTGATCTTCGTTCCGGATATCATCAGTTAAAGATTAAAACAGATGACATTCCAAAGACTGCTTTCACAACTCGGTACGGGCATTATGAATTCTTAGTCATGTCTTTTGGATTGACTAATGCTCTTATTGCCTTCATGGATATGATGAACCGAGTATTCAAGGAATATTTAGATCACTTTGTGGTCGTCTTTATTGATGACATCCTCATATACTCCAAAACCCGTGAAGATCATGAGCAACACCTGATGTTGATACTCCAAAAGCTTCATTAAAACAAGCTATATGCCAAGTTGAAGAAATGCGAGTTCTGGCTTTAGGAAGTTGCATTCCTTGGGCACGTGATATCAAATCATGGGATATCTGTTGACCCGGGAAAGATTGAAGCAATTCAAAGCTGGGAGCAACCTAAATCAGTGACCGAAGTACGTAGCTTTCTCGGCTTAGCTGGTTATTATCGGAGATTCGTAGAAGGGTTTTCTCGAATCGCTACTCCATTAACTCAGCTGACTCGAAAAGATACAAAATTCGATTGGAGTGAGGAATGTGATAAGAGTTTTCAAGAACTCAAGATGAGACTCATTTCAGCACCTGTTCAGACAATACCATCTGGCTCGGAGGGATTTGTTATCTACAGTGATGCTTCAGGCAAAGGGTTAGGATGTGTTCTCATGCAACATGGGAAAGTCATGCATATGCCTCACGACAACTCCAAGAATATGAGAGGAATTATCCTATTCATGATCTAGAGTTGGCAACAGTTGTTTTTGCGCTTAAGATTTGGAGGCATTACCTGTATGGAGAGAAGGTGGAGATTTATACGGATCATAAAAGCCTCAAATATTTCTTCACTCAAAAGGAACTCAACATGCGACAATGACGTTGGCTTGAACTGTTGAAAGATTATGATCATGCCATCCAATACCATCCTGGAAAAGCGAACGTGGTAGCTGACGCATTGAATAGAATAGCATATGCAGGTACAAGTGTGATATTGTCAACGCAAAGGCCCATTTTATGTGACTTGCAAAGAATGGAGATAGAGTTAAAGACACCAGGGACCCATGTGATGATGGCGAATATGCGAGTAGAACCAACTTTAATCGATAAAGTTAAAGCTGTTCAAGCTACAGACCTAGAGCTGATGCGTATGAGGAAGAAAGTGCAAGAAGGTGCTATGCCAGAAGCAAGAATCGATGAAGAAGGAATAATTCGAGTCAACTCCAGACTTTGTGTTCCTAACAACCCTGATTTAAAGTATAAAATCATGATGGAAGCGCACAACACATCGTTTGCAATCCATTCTGGGAGTACCAAAATGTATCGTGATCTTTGTCATACATTTTGGTGGAGCAATATGAAGAGAGAGATAGCGCAGTTTATCTCAAGGTGTCTAACTTGTTGTTAGGTTTGTAATATTCATGAACGCAATCAAATTGCACAAAGTAAGCGAAAACGTGTAAAAATCAGAGTTTAAATTTTACAAACCATATACCTGGAATCATCCTTTATGCACAATTATTAATTAAACAAAAAGATATGAAGAACAAGAATCATACCCTTGAAAGATTCGAGCTTCCTCAGGTACAAGTTCACCTCCAATCCTTTTTGCGTTCAACTTGAATCCACCGGGTTTGGTTCCTTCCTTTGATCAACGTTAGCCACCCAAGTGTTTGGCCTCTAGAGGTGATCCACCAAGGAAGAAGAAAGATTCAAGAAGATGGGTGTTTGGCTAAACCCTAGTTTTCTATCTCTATAGAAGAAAAAAAACGTACTATCCAACTATTGGAATTGCGTATTTGTGATATCTGATATAAGACTCTCCTTATAAAGATATCAGGTAACCCTATTTAATTAAAAATAAGGTATTATTTATTTAATTAAACTCTTTTAATTAAATGGGCTCCCTAATCTTATTAGAGACAATTAATTAAACTCCTTTAACTAATTTTCCCTCCTAATCATATTAGGAATAAATGAGAGTACTAATATTAAATTAATTCCTAAACTCTTTTAGAAATTAAAATAATAATAATTGTAATAATATTAATAAGACTCCTCTTATTAATTTATATTTAATATTTCTAAAATATTAAATAATAAATATTAAGCTATTTAATTTATTTTATCACCATAGATTAAATTAAATATACTTAACATATTATTACGATTATGTCATTAACTTCTTAAATAATTATTCTTCCTTTTTATGGTGTGACCCTTTAGGTTCTTCATATTAAACCGGTTGTGAATAAATCAATTAGAACAATTCTAATCTTATTTAAATAAATAAATTAAACAATTAATTTATTTAAATAAATAATATTTATTCTACAATAGGAATGAGCCTCCCTAGCGATCAACGACTTTTCAGATAATATAAATTTCAACATTAATCATAAAAGAACCTTTGAGTAAATAGTTACCGTACAATACAATCCTTCCACCATACAATGTCACAATTAAATATAAGACATGAAATTACTGTCAACTTAATTTATTTAATTATATGTATTTCGACTCTTAAATGCACAACACCAAATAATGCAAATTAGAAACTCCTTTCTAATTTCATTCTGTCTTGGCCAAGGACTACTGGGTTGTCATTTATCGAATCACATAGGACAATTCTCTTCTTTTACTAGAAGCAGTAGATTCTTTATTGATCATACATTATCTCCATGTATGACTTATTATACCCAAACATGCCTTTTGATATACCCTAAGGGTCTTAAGGAATAAGTCAAAGTATAACTTATCATATATAAGATATTATGATGATCTCAAAACTAAGGATCATTTGTACTACTATCACTACAGGAATTCCTATTGACAGGCAAGTAAAACTCCATTAGGTATTCCTTAGCGAGCCACGTTCAGTGAACTTATTCTCTAATAAGCACCTACATACTTGCTTTAGTGTCTCCACACAAATGATCATGAGATCAATCATCCTCATCCAATGAGCAAGCAACATATTTACCAATCTATCCAAATTCACTAATCCCCAATTTAGTAATCCAACGATTGGGAACTATTTTAGTTTTAAGCTTTCTAAGAATTTACATCTCATTAGAATGATCATCATCATTATTATAAAAGCATTGCTTAAAACTATGGGTTTATCACATATTATAAAATAACATCATGTAGATAATTAAAAGCCTTTAATAAATTAATACTTTTTATTAATAAATGAATAAGATTGTTACAAAGTATATGCTTTATCATCAAAAATGATTGGCTTGTGTGCATACTACTTTCAATCTCCCACTTACACTAAAGTCAATCGTTATGGTATCGCATACCCTTCTTCTCTAAGTGACGATTATCCTGTTGTTGGATAAGCTTCAGTAAATGGATATGTAATGTTGTTCTTGAGAGTCCACTATCTCTATAGTGATTTCCCATCTTTCAATGATTCTTACAATCAAATGAAAGTGCCACAACACATGTTTAGATTCAAGATGAGACTTAGGAACTATTCCTAGTTCTGTAATGAACTTTTCATCCAAACAATCAACTTACAGCTTCATTTATAGCTATATACTTTATCTTTATCACTAAACTAATAACTCTTTCTTTGTTTGGAACCTTTCTAATTTCACGCTTCCACCGATTCAAGGTAACTCTTTACCTTAAAGTGGATTTTTCGTCGTCTTGGTGCATGCGAAAAACTTGAGTCATTAAGCCCTCTAGTTTTAATTCGCAGACCCACCAAAAATATAATCACATCCTTAGTACCGGTTAAGTACTTTAAGATATTTTTCACTGACTCACAGTGAACTTCTCCATAATATAACTGATCATCATCAGGTCTCGTATATTTCATTACATACATGATTGTCACTCATGAGATCTCTCTTTTCAGGAATCTGTGGGGACTTTTAAGAGAGATACACTCCATGGCTCATCAACATGAGACATCTCTTGGAGTTTGCCATGCTAAACGACTTTAGCATCAAATGAATATATGTTCCTTGGGTTTAGTCGAGTATCCTTTTAAATCTATCTATATAGATTTTTATCCCCAATTACGATACTCTTCCCAAATCATTCATGGATCTAATAATAATACGGAATCCGTACCTGAATTAAGCAATGTAATACCCAAAATTATATTGCAAATGTAACTCTTTAATTTCCCTCCGTACGATCTAATAAAAATAATAATAATACAATTATAAGTTACTTATTAATTATAATTTATATAATATGAAATTAATTCTTTAATTACATCAATTTTACAAAATAACCTTAATTAAATTATAATTTATCTTCTAATCATTTTCCCCTTTTTATTATACTTTAACAAATCAATAACCTTAGGATATATATATATATATATATATAATATACCTCATTCATTCAATAAAGTAATATTATATATATATATATATATATATATATATATATATATATATATATATATATATATATATATATATATATATATAGATTACTTAATTATTCTTTGAGTTAACAAAAGATGAAGGCTTAAATCATGATTCAATTTCCTTTTTCTTTTTTTTTAGCAGGACCAATGTTAGCCAATTATTTGCAACAGTAAGACAACATATGTATTTCAAACTCTAAAATATGAAACTAATATGATAAGACCCCATAATTATTGATATACAAAAAGCTAAAAACAAAGAATTGCACCTATTTTGTTTTCTTCAGCAGACTAATTCACAATCACCACTCCTTCCTTCTCAGTTAAGTGGCCGCCTCTCTTTTCTTTTTCTTTTTATTAGACGAACAAAGGTACGGTACAATACATATGGTTTAGGATTTATTTATTTATTTATTAATATATTTTATTAACCCTCCCAATTTTAATAAAATTTATTATTACCCACATAAATTAAATCCAATTAGTTTTTAAGGCCCAACTTTTACTAAATTAATTTATCCACACTTATTAATATTTATTAGCCCAATAAATTAAATAACTAGTTGACCCAATTAAAAGATAAAGTCCAATTAAAATATTTTAAAACAAAATAATATTAATTATTCAATATTTATTTATTTTTACCGGGTATTACAACATTGCTTAATCCATGTACGGATTCCGTACTCTTTCAGTGAGACTCTTTTATTTTTAAATTGTTCATTTTGTTATTCGTTTTAAAATTTAGTTTTGTCTCTCATAACTATTCCTTCTTAAATTCGTGAGAATGTTTCATTTTTGCATTAGTATTTGAAACTAGTATTTGTACTCTTTGGTCTAGTGTGTCATGGTTAATATTTATTTCGATCTTTGTAGAAAGTACATGTTAATATATTTGGAGACTTTGTGTTGATATTTTGTTTCAGTTTAACATGTACATGTTAGAACCCCTTTGTTGTGTCGCATGTGTTATGATATTATATTTTGTTAGAATACCGTAGGGTATACCTTAGCTATAACCACCTGTGGGGGTACCACAGGCATGTCCTCTTGGCACCGAGGCATGACACCTTCCGTGGCGGTGTGATCAGTTCACGGCGTCTTCGTTTTGTGCTCCGATGGGAGTTGGCCATTTGGTGTTTTGTTGTGGGAGGCATATGGGTCGACCCTAGTTTTCTGTTCTATTCTGTTCTGTTTTGCGGATTGGTGATGTTTGTGCCAAACACACCTTCCGATTTTACATGCATTGGATTCGCGGTCCAATGCATGTGACTTGCCTGTGTGTCATTATTTGACTTGTCTGTGTGGCACTATTTTGACTTGTCTGTGTGGCAAGGTATATTTCTGAGCTCGGTATGAAATAACACCCAGCCATTTGATTCAACCTATTATTTCGTTGTATTAGTTTTGTTCGTTTCGTTTCAGTTAGTTTCGTTTTATTTCATTTAATTGAGTTAATTATTTTGGTTCATCAATTGTATTCTATATCCATACTGGGCATTTGGCTCATGCTGTGTTTTTCTTCCGACAAGTAATCAGGGGAATCAAGGGAAAGTGTGACGAGAGCTCCATTTTATCCAATAGTTTTGATATATTTCGTTAGGCTATGATACATTGATTTATTTGGAGTTGTAATAGTTATTTCAGATTATTGTTTGAGCCAGTGTGGCATTTATTATGGTTTGTCTTAAGACATTTAATTAGTTTAAGACTATTATTTTGTGGATTAGAGCCTTGCTATTAAATTCATCAGTTTTGTTATGGTTTGAGTAACCTCTCTTTCTATTTCGGAAAGGGGGTGTTATTCCTTATCCATAGTATATCAACATATAATATTAGGAATGTCACGACGCTCCCACTGACCCTTTTGTACACACTAGGTTCATTTTTATTTATGATAAAATCAAACTCTTTTGATTTGTTTCATCAAAACTAATGTTCCATTTGAGAAACTTTCTTCAATCCATTTCTCTGAGTGTCTACAACTCTTACCTCATCGTATGTATCTGGATCATCATCTTCTATGATACGTACCTCATCATCATCATCCATGATGAATCCATACCTCCCAGGTATCTTCGGTACTATTCCAGATTTACGATTCGGTTGTGGTACAATAGGTCTATCTACAAGTTCCTCTTATTTGACATATAGTATTTTGTGGTTCTTGAACACTTCAAGATTCTATTATCCTCCCACTAGTCCCTTCAATGATAAACATCTTTATCTTAGAAGGTAGCGTGTTTCACAATAAACACCTTTTGCTAAGTAGGATTATAGAACATATGCCCTAAACTTACTTTAGGATGTCCCACAAATATGTACTTGTCAAATCTTGTCCCAAGCTTATCCTTTGAAACCTTTTCACATAAGTTGGACAACCCCTTATCTTAACATACTTAAGATTAGGAATCCTCCATGTCCATAACTTTTATGAAGTCTTGGGGCTGGATTTTGAGGTTACCTTTTATAGATATGTAGCCATTTCTAGGACATTATCCTAAAAGGATACTGGAATGTTGGTAAAATCATTATGGATGCACCATGTCCAATAAGGTACAATTTTTCCTTTCAGATACATCAATCAATTATTACGTATCAGGAGGCGTCCATTATGAGAAAACCATTTGAGATGATCTAGAAACTTATTTCACAAGTATTCCTTAATTGATCAGATCAAAGAATCCTAATACTTTGCCAATTTGTTTCACTTCTGAATTCTTTGAACCTTTCAAATAATTCACACTTGTATTTCAACAAATACACACATTCAACTCTTTGAATGATCATCTCCTTTTCTTATACTAGTTTGTTCAATTTGCAAAATATATTTTCACGTAAGTCAAGTACACAAAATCTATTAAGTAATATTTCAATTCTATATAAAACATTATTATTATAAATAGAACAACAATTGTTCTTAATTATAATACCAAAGATTTCATTGTCCAACAATAAAATGGAAATAATGTTTCTAACGCGAACTGGAATACAATAACAACTTATTGACTTAATAGATTTACCCGTAGGCATTGCAAAACTATAAGTTAAGTTTCTATGGCTAATGTAGCAACCTTTGCTTCATTTCTCACACATAGGATTACTTATATTTGTTTAGCTTTCTACTTCTGCTTGGTCCCTTCATAAATCTATATTTATGATAACCAAAGTCGGTATCCAATATCCAAGTAGAACCTTGACTTAAAGAAAAATTTATTTTAAATCATGAACAAATTTGTATTTTTAACCTAAACTTCACTAAGCTTCTTTGGTTAGCCTCTACAAGATGCTTCTCGCAGTTTTTTTTCCAGTGTCCTGGCTTATTGCAGTGGAAGCAAACTCATTTGCTATCTGTATCAGTTTTATTCTTATTATCCTTTGTTTTTGCCTTTCTGTTTACCTTCTTTGAATCGTTCTTCTTTTCAGAAGATCCTTTGGCCCTACCAATAAGACTTGGTCTTTCTTGGTTGGAAAGTGACTCTCAACATTTTTCAACATGTTAAGCAAATCAGCGAGGCTGATATCTAGCTTGTTCATATGAAAAATTCACAACAATTATTAAAGGAGTCCAGGAGTGAGTGTAAGATCAAATCTTGGCTCAACTCTCCATCTATGACAAAACCCATTGACCCAATTGTTTAATCAAATTAATCATGTTTAGGACATGTGTCTGTACTGTAGTGTCGTTGGTCATTCTATATCGGAAGAGCTCCTTAGATATCTGATATCTATCAGTCCTACTTTCTTCACCATCAACTACTTGATGTGCAGAAATATAGTAGAAATATCCATAGTTTCATGCTGACGTTGAAGCTCGTTACTCATGGATGCGAGCATGATGTATTGAGCCAACTGTGCATCATCTAGCCACTTTCTAAAAGTAGCAATCTCTTCGTCAGAGGCATTATCTGCAACCATTGCAGGGATAGGCGTATTAAGGACATAAGATAGCTTTTCAGCCGTGAGAACTTTTCTCAATTTCCTTAACCAATCCGTTTAATACAGTCCGGTTAAATAGCATCTAATATGCTTCGCAGTGATAGTAATTTAGACATTATAAAATTTTGTAACTAACAACATTTTAGCATACATTCTTTTATTAATTACCAAAATAAATTAGGACTTGTTTTAAATTGGTATCTCCCACTATTTTCATCAAACTATATTACCCTCAATATATATAGTTCGACAATATCTAATTAAAGATATGCTAGTGAGAATAAGGATCTCATTTCAAATGTATATAGCCTTGTGGTGACACAACAAACTATATATAAATATATAGGTAGACAACTCTTGTCAATTACATCAACTATACAACTCTTTGTATTTTGCCTCTTAGATCATAATGGTCAAGTGTGTGCACATCCGAACTAAAATGGTTTAAGTTAAGTCCAGCCTAGCACTCCATATATTCAAAAAAGAAAAATATTGTCCTTGTGGTGACACAACAAAACAATATTGTTCAATTTTCTTTATAAGCATCAAATGTGATAAAATTAACATCTCAAAGAATTAAGATAAGCCTTGTGGTGACACAACAAACTTATCTTTGAACGCTTAGGACTTAATATAAAAAATTTGAGGGGTTTGCATGTAATTAATTTGTCTCATCTTGTTTAGCGCGCATGCACATATATATATATAAAATACACTTCATATTAATGAACATGCGAAGCATGTTTGCATAATATATAATATATATAGTATAAGCATGCACGTATAGAATACTATATTCTACCCGGATTGATTATGGACTTTTATTCTAGTTTGGTTCACTAGAGCCACCAAGTGAACCAAAAGGTCAAACCCTAGGGGTGCAAGATTTAATTTATAAATATAACTATTACATTTAAACTCGGGCTCCATTACAAACGGGTCTTTAAGCGCTCCTTACACCTTGCTCCTTGATCTCCAATTCTTCAAAATTAATTCTAACTATTCATATTATAAAACTATTTAAAATAAATAGAAACCTTGATCAGCAGTCAAGGGGAAGTACATAGGAGGGAGTTAGAATTTACATTAAGAAAAAATTCAATCACATTTAATAAAACCTCATTTAATAAAACTCATACATTCATGCATCCAACTAAAATAAAATTCAATCACATTGGTCAATAGTCCATAATCAATCCCATTTATTATCATACACATCACCATATGTGTAACGACCCCAAAATCCATACAATTTAAATCCCGACTTCGGTCGTTAACCATACATTCAACCTCTAAATAATACATCATTATTCGATGTTAAACTTAATAAAATTGCGGAATATTTAAAACTTTTATACATTTCCTTCTTTCTTGCCCTGAATCGCAACCTTTACATTACATCTCTTTGATTCAATCTTATATCATGAATCGTTACAACAAAATGACTATACAAAGTCTTACATCATAACTAAATATCCATATACATTGGATAGCTCAACTTACAATTCAACAACATGTTACGTTCAAAATATGAAATACATTTCTCATAAAACATAAGTAATCTTCGTGAATATAGATCTCTATAACTCACACAGCACGTATCTTTACCTTAAAATCTTGACCTGCAAAAGTGGTTATTTGCAAGAGTGAGCTCGACAGCCCAACAAAGTCTAACAGTTTTTATGCATCACATAGCACATAATAACATGCTCGACATACATCTCATTAAAGTAACATGGCATACATGCTTTTAATTCACATAACAAATATAAAGATTGAGTTCCTTACTCAATCATCATTACTTTGCCAAAATAATGCAGTCATATATTGACTTTAACATTTCATGATTTCAACATGCATAACATATCATGCAATTTAAAACAGTTCATTAAGTCCACGTAGAAAATAGGAACTGAAAGACTTGCATTGATCGTTGTTTACCAATAACGATTTAACGACTTATGATTATCTCGCACTTCACGTGCCTACACAATTATATAATCATACACATCAACTATTAGTCACATAACAACACATAGTAATTGTAATGTAAACTCTACTCCACATCTCATAATCTTTCCTATTAATTAGCACACAATGTTCAATTAGATTGTGCTAACTTTTCGACTTATGACTCACTATATTTCTTCTTAGTCAAACTCGAAATTCGTTCAAGTGCTTAAGTCTTGCTAGAACTACTTATTGGTTTTATATTAAACCCATTTCATATCCTATAATATTCATTTCAATTGAATTGAAACACTTTTAAAGTTCATTAACACTTGGCACGGCGTTTCGACGTTCAATCGTCACACGCCCGATTTGCCTCTCTTGTATATGCTTACTATGATTCTATAACTTATCTAATACATTATTTATTAATGTTAAGCATCATTATATTTACTAATATTCAAGTTGTATAACTTAGAACATCATCTTTTATGGTCAGGAGCACAACACATGCATATGTGCATGCCCGACGCACTCCGATTGCCCTCGAAAACATAACAGTCCTAAAGATGACCATTTTAACTACTGTTACAAACCTCAAATTGAAAGAATTAAAGAATAAAAGTTGTAGGTCTACTCGTCCTCGCTCCGGATCATCTTGAATTACCTCAATCGGAGTTCGTATGAGAAAATTATGGCCATTTTACTACAGGAGGTCAAAACTGTGTCTACCGGACCACAATTCTCGTTTGGGGCGCGAGGCAAGGCGATTGGGGCGCGAACTTACGGCCTAATTTTGGTATTTGGCGCGAAATTTGAGTCAAGGCGTGAGAATTTGGCGTTGGGGCTCCATTTTTGGCGTTAGGGCGCCGAAACTTGCAGAACCCAACTATGAAGAACAGAATAACTAAATTATGGACTAATTACTACTGCTAACATCTAAATTAAGACGTAAAACTTATAAGGATTACTCATGAACATTTACTTATCATACGTATACCACTACCCAACATGCATATACTAGTTTAAACCACTAAACAATAAATTTAGAAAAGAAAACTTAAATCATTGTACGCACTGTTTTAAAAACCAAACTCCATAATTGACATATTTTAACACAGTAAACACTGTAAATTCTAATAACCACCAATTTGTTTACTTTAACTACGATTCTCTGAACTTCTTAACAACAGAATTAACATGTTCACAGTTTTAGTTTCCCAATTAGCTATCAACAATTTACTAATTTTTATCTTCTTAACAACCAAACTAATGAATATTTTGACTGTTAATAGCTATATACCGGAACATATACTGAAAAACAGTTTCCTTCCTTTTAAACGAAATTAACATAACCTTTCATGTACTTCCAACATCATACACCCATAAAACACCATAGTTCAGTTATAAAACAACTACTACAGAGTTTTGTAAAAACTTTATATTTATAGTGAAATAGAAGAACACAGAGACGTAAAAACATATACATATATATATATATATATATATTAAGGTTTTAAAACATACCTTTTGTTGTTAAGAAATTCTGGTTAACCCTTGCTAGTCACAGACAACCTTGCAACTTCAGAGACCTTTTCCTCTCAATTTACTCTATTCTCTCTCAATTTCTGCAATCTTCCTTTTCTTTTCTCTTGAGCCAAAACCCAAATAATCTTTACGTAAAAACAAAATAAAACCAACGCACGCCCGTTTAAAACAAAACCGACGCATACTCAATACCCCTATTCAATTTATCAGTTACCAATATAATCGTATAATTATATTTGATTTATTATTAATTCAAAATTATAAACCAAAAGCCATAGGGCTTTGTTTGGCAAAACAATTTAAAACTTAGAGAGTTAATAAAATTAAGCCTTGCTTGGCAAACTAAATTAAAATCACTTTAATTTATTTTAATAACCACTATAATATAGTTATTTGTCACACTTTCATTTAATTAAGTTTTCATACTTAATTTAATTAATTCTAATAACAATCCATTGCATAATATAATAATTTATTTAATCATTATAAACTCTCTAACTTAATTATTAAATTAAATTAGATTACTATTTCAAAATAATTACTTTCCTTAACTCATTAATTATTTATTAAACAAATAAATAATCAAATCACATCAAATCAAATCAAATCAAATCAATTAAACAAATATTTATTCAACGATAAACACAACCATTAAATATTTATATAATTCAATAAATATTTAAATATTTAATTAAAAATCTGGATTGTTACATCATTCCTTTCTTACAAGAATTCTGTCCTCAGAATCACAACTCAAACCACTCATTCGTTACAATCTTCCCTACTTACAAAGATTCTGTCCCCAGAATCGAAGACAAATTAAACAAATAACTCAGAGTAATCTTTCATCATTTTATCTAAATATAGGTTTTATATTTCCTACTACATTCATTACTTTAACAAATTCTAGGTTTCATTTCATAACTTTTACTTGAACTCAATTATATTCCGAGTATTATATATCTTTTAACCCATTCATTTCCTTTTCTAAGGATCGTTATCATCAACACTCGGGATATTACAATATGCATCAATAAATAACATTCATCTCATGAATAATAAACATTCAATATATATATATTGATATCATTTAATGGGCAAATTTAGTTAGTATAAAATCTAATTTTGAATTAAAATAAACTCCTTTATTTTAATCTAAATTTAAATCAAAATAAACTTCTTTTATTTTAATTTATCCAATTTTGAATAAAATAAACTATTTTATTTTAATCAAAATCTTTAATCAAAATAAACTTATTTATTTTAATTAATTATGGAATCCAATTCCAAGAGAAAAAAACTTTATAAAAGGAAACACGGATTGTCTTTTCTATTCACAAATAAACTCTTTTATTTTGAATAATATGAAATCTTATTCCATATCTAAATAAACAACTTTATTTAAGGAAACATGGATTCACTTTCCTATTCACAAATAAACTCATTTATTTTGAATAATATGAAATCTTATTTCATATCTAAATAAACTCATTTATTTAAGAAAAAATAGAATCCAATTTCAACTCCAATTAGTTATGATGGAATCCAATTTCAACTCTAATTAGTTAGCATGAAATTTAATTTTAAAATTAAAATAAACTCTTTTATTTTAATATTAAAATAAACCTTTATTTTAAGATTAAAATAAATTTTTATTTTAATTATAAAATAATTGAGAATATTATTATTATTATATATATAGTAATATAGATATATATATATATATATATATATATATATATATATATATATATTATCGAAATCATACACCCAACGTGAATCACCGTAATCATGAATCTTAATACATATTAATGAATCAAGATTATGTATATATTATAACATCCATATAATATATATGTAATATATATATATATTAACGAAGTAGTGCAATATAACATGGATTCACTAATATCGTTTATTATTATTATTATTATTATTATTATTATTATTATTATATATTATGAATATTATCACCACAGACTCACGGACTCACGGATTCAGCAGAATTCGGTAAAGATTACGGTTTTTTCTTTTATTTATTTTTTTAAAATAAATTTTATGTAACAAATTATGTCCAATTAAATTGTTCTAAACACATATCAATATACATATCAAATTAAAATAATTAATAATTTGGATAAAGATTTGGCTCTGATGCCACGGTTATGTTTGTAATATTCATGAACGCACTCAAATTGTACAAAGTAAGCGAAAACGTGTAAAAATAAGAGTTTAAAATTTTACAAACCATATACCCAGATCATCCTTTATGCATAATTATTAATTAAACGAAAAGATATGAGAAACAAGAATCATACCCTTGAAGATTCGAGCTTCCTCAAGTACAAGTTCACCTCCAATCCTTTTCGCGTTCAACTTGAATCCACCGGGTTTAGTTTCTTCCTTTGATCAGCGTTAGCCACCCAAGTGTTTGGCCTCTAGAGGTGATCCACCAAGGAAGAAGAAAGATTCAAGAAGATGAGTGTTTGGCTAAACCCTAGTTTTCTATCTCTATAGGAAAAAAAATGTACTCTCCAACTATTGGAATTGCGTATTTGTGATATATGATATAAGACTCTCCTTATAAAGATATCAGGTAACCCTATTTAATTAAAAATAAGGTATTATTTATTTAATTAAACTCTTTTAATTAAATGGGCTCCCTAATCTTATTAGGGATAATTAATTAAACTCATTTAACTAATTTTTTCTCCCATTCATATTAGGAATAAATGAGAGTACTAATATTAAATTAATTCCTAAACTCTTTTAGAAATTAAACTAATAATAATTGTAATAATATTAATAAGACTCCTCTTATTAATTTATATTTAATATTTCTAAAATATTAAATAATAAATATTAAGCTATTTAATTTATTCTATCACCATAGATTAAATTAAATATATTTAAATATATTATTACGATTATGCCATTAACTTCTTAAATAATTATTCTTCCTTTTTATGGTGTGACCCTTTAGGTTCTCCATATTAAGCAGGTTGTGAATAAATCAATTAGAACAATTCTAATCTTATTTAAATAAATAAATTAAACAATTAATTTATTTAAATAAATAATATTTATTCTACAATAGAGATGAGCCTCCCTAGCGATCAACGACTTTCCAAATAATATAGATTTCAACATTAATCATAAAAGAACCTTTGAGTAAATAGTTTCCGTACAATACAATCCTTCCACCATACAATGTCCCAATTAAATATAAGACATATAATTACTGTCAAGTCTTAATTTATTTAATTATATGTATTTCGACTCTTAAATGCACAACATCAAATAATTTAAATTAGAAACTTCTTTCTAATTTCATTCTGCCTTGGCCAAGGACTACTGAGTTGTCATTTATCGAATCACATAGGACATTTCTCTTCGTTTACTAGAAGCGGTAGATTCTTTATTGATCATACATTATCTCCATGTATGACTTATTATACCCAAGCATACCCTTTGATATACCCTAACGGTCTTAAGGAATAAGTCAAAGTATAACTTATCATACATAAGATATTATGATGATCTCAAGTCCAAGGATCACTTGTACTACTATCACTACAGGAATTCCTATTGACAGACAAGTAAAACTCAATTAGGTATTCCTTAGCGAGTCACGTTCAGTGAACTTATTTTCTAATAAGCACATACATACTTGTTTTAGTGTCTCCACACAAATGATCATGAAATCAATCATCCTCATCCAATGAGCAAGCAATATATGTACCAATCTATCCGAATTCACTAATCCCCAATTTAGTAATCCAACGATTGGGAACTATTTTAGTTTTAAGCTTTCTAAGAATTTAGATCTCATTAGAATGATCATCATCATTATTCTAAAAGCATTACTTAAAACTATGGGTTTATCACATATTATAAAACAACATCGTGTAGATAATTAAAAGCCTTTAATAAATTAATACTTTTTATTAATAAATGAATAAGATTGTTACAAAGTATATACTTTATTATCAAAAATAATTGGCTTGTGTGCATACTACTTTCACTTGTCAACGAGTCAAGGCGGAGCATCAAGTACCAAAAGGTCCATTGCAACCACTTAAAATTCCAGAATGGAAGTGGGAGCACATTACCATGGGTTTCGTTACTGGTCTTCCCAAGGCTTCTCAAGACATAGATGCAATTTAGGTCATTGTTGATAGATTAACCAAGTCTGCTCATTTCTTACCAATACGAGAAACTTATACACTTGAACGTCTTGCTCGTATGTACATAAATGAGATTGTAAGACTGCATGGTATGCCAGTATCCATAGTTTCTAATCGAGACCAGAGATTCACTTCACGATTTTGGGTTAGTTTGCAAAAAGCTATGGGCACAGACTTACGATTTAGTTCGGTATATCATCCTCAGACGGACGGACAATCAGAGAGGACTATTCAAACTCTTGAAGATTTATTAAGACTCTATGTCCTTGACTTCAAGGGAAGTTGGGACAAGTTCTTATTGTTGCTGGAGTTTTCCTATAACAACATCTATCAAACAAGTATTGGCATGGCTCCATTCGAAGCGTTGTATGGAAGGAAGTGTCGTTCTCCAGTATGCTAGGATGAAGTGGGTGAAGCAACGTTGTTAGGACCGGAGTTAGTACGTATGACTACGGAAAAGATTCAAACGATCCGGCAACGTATAAAAATCTCACAAGATCGACAAAAGAGTTTTGTTGATCTTCATCAAAAGGACGTGGAATTCGATATTGGAGATCATGTGTTGTTACGTGTTGCTCCATGGAAAGGAGTTACGAGATTTAGAAAGAGAAGAAAGCTCAATCCTTGATTCATTGGCCCATTTTTAATCCTCGATCGAGTAGGAGCTGTGGCCTATAGACTCGCTTTACCGCCAAGTATGTCTCGTGTTCATAACATTTTTCATATATCCATATTACGTAAATATGTGGAAGACCCGAACCACATTATTGAGTTAGAACCGGACGAAATAACGGAAGATTTAACGTATGAAGAGGTTCATGTTCAAATCTTGGATAAGAAGGAACATATTCTACGCTCCAAGGTTATACCTCAAGTCAAAGTTTTATGGAGAAACCACGATGTTGAGGAAATGACATGGGAGTTAGAATCTGAAATGAAATCAAGGTATCCGTACCTCTTCGACATACCAGGTACGTACCCTAATTTCGAGGACAAAATTTCATAAGAAGGGGAGGTTGTAAGACCCCAACTTTTATGAATAAAGAATAATTTTCTCGAAATATATTTTTGAATATTATGGTGTGGATTTGATATAATGTTATAGTTGTGGATAATATTTATAAATTTTGCAAAAGTAAGCAAGTGGTTATATAATATTCGATTGGTCTGGGGATATTCGTTTTAACGGGGAATATTAAATGACGACGGCACAATCATTGTGGACCCCTAACGGAAGTATTGTCGTAGTTAGAAAAAGCGAGAATTATCTTTTTATAAAAATAACTACGAAAGTGTTATCGTTAAAATTGTTGAACTACCCAGGTAGTAAAAATACGATGTCTGGCGTGGTTGCATAGTAGCACTCACGGTATTGATTATTGATGCTTATGTGAGAAGTCACTTAGTTATACTCAATTATTGCTCTGAAGAATTCGTTGCATCATATCTCTCATATTATTAAATCAATTATTGTCATAGTATCATCTGCATTATATTTATTACTCCCTCCGTCCCAGGATAAAAGTCCTTATTACTATTTTGGGTTGTCCCATGTTAAATGTCCTCTTTCTTTTAATAACCAAACTTGTACACATTTTTTCCTATTATGCCCGTAGCATTAAATATCTCATATTTTTCTTATTCTAATTCTCTCTCCATATTTAATGACATTATTATGGGCAATTTTGTCATTTTATTCATCTTCTTAATATGCGTGAAAAGCCCACAAGGACTTTTATCCTGGGACGGAAGGAGTATTATTAAATCAATAATTGAGACGACAAAATTATTCATATTATTATTTGCAATATTGACAATATCTAGAAGTTCTATCAAGGAGAGGTTTGGTCACCTAATTGCGCGTCAATAAGGAGAAATCCTTATCGGAAAGCCCCCTCTTTCCTGGGAACGACCTGTTGTTAAATATTGTGAGTTATAATATTAATGATGAATAAGTTGTGTTGATTAAAGATGAATTTGATAGTTCCATTGTGTTAGGATTATTAGTGTTAGTGGAAATCAACATCTATTCTGATGATAATTGATGTCTGGGGTTATATTGATAAATCGGGTAATTTATCGGATATATGAGTAATTAATTGCTACTAATTCACATGCTTATATAACTATTTGTTCACATGTGTGTACTATTGAATCACATTATTGTACTATTAGGGGAGTTGGTGCAAGATTGATAATACTTGCATGACTAAGTTAAAAATAGAGGTATAGTTGAAGGTACTATACTGTAATTAGTTTTTTTCACATGATTATACTATTGAGTCACATGAATGAACTATTAATTCACATTATTTACTATTAGGGGGGTGGTTCAAGTTTGTTAATACTTGCAGGACTAAATTAAAAATGAAGAAAAAGAGGAAGGTATTATACTGTAATATTTCGAGCCCCAAAATGTACAATTATCGAAACTATATTTTCCTATAAATAGAAGCTCATTCTTCCTTCATTTCTCACCAATTCACAAAAGCTTTAGAGCAATTATTATAGAGAGAAATTATAAAGAGAAAGAAGAAGAGAAATCTGCTACTTCACTATTCCAGTATCCAGTTTTTCTAAGGTAAGGGTATTATTTCTTTCGTGTTCTTGAAGAGAGCTATTGTTATTCCATCCTTTATTATTCTGTTAGAACATCCTGTCTTTGCGAATTACGCATGACCTGGTTCCGTTATTTATTATTCTGTTGGAATAACCTGTCTATGCGAAGTACCGCATACATGGTGAAATTCTTCTGTGACGCCCCCAAAATTAGGTATACATCACCCATCTTGAGTCGCCAGATACATGGTACAGAATTCAAATACAACTTAATTATACAACAGTCGTGTAAAATACGACAAAACATAGGCTGTGAGTTTGAATACAAAGAGTGTCTACTAGAGAGTATACAAACTCAAAAGGAGTCCTCATTACAATTATTATCACACTATTTCACAGAATAGTGAGCGACTACTAATGCATCATCTAGGACCATCACTTGTTCCTCGACTAGTCCCAAACACGTTCTCATTTCACAAGAGAACAGTGAAAGAAAGGGTGAGCTCAACTAGCTCAGTAAGAAATATTATGACTAAGATAAATGCGAATAATTTATCGTTAGCCTTCAACATTGTTAAACTGATAAAATATAATAACTATCAAGTTTAACTGCAGCGGAACAAGCAATCCATTAGAAGAGTCAAGTAGAGAATAAAATCTACTATCTTTTATGATTAAAAGGTTTTTCATCACTTTTATCGCTGGAACTCAGTTTAATAAATAATTCACATCATCGAATTACCCCTGCACTACGGCCAAGGATATTCTTTAGTATCACGACCACAATTATCTATGCACTACGGGCCAAGAATATTTGTGTATTCATTAATGGTCATGATCATGCCAACAACTGTCCATCAATGCACTACGAGCCAATGATGACTTTTACCACATCATTTGTAACATTACTACCATGATTACAACAAGAATAATCCACGGTCATAATCATACCAAGTCCATCTATGCACTACAGGCCACAGATGACTTTCAAAAAATATAAATATGAGGATGATGACAATGATATAAGAATTCAATAAAACAAGTTCAAGAATTAATTTATCCAAGAACCAATAACGTCCAAATTGTCAACATGATTCTGCTTTGTAGAGTAAAATTCAAGAATGCTCAGAAGAATATTTCCATGAAAAGATACTGGATGAAGCGTAAATATCAAGGATATTCCACTAATTTCATGGAGTATAGAAGTCAAAACTTTAACCAACTGAGTATAATAAAGAATGGAATAACAAAAGAAATCACCATGCATGCGGTACTTCAGATAGACAAAAGTTATTCAATGAATACTAAATAACGGAACCGGTCGAGGCAAAATCCGCACCCAAGCGAGGATGTTCCAACAGAATAATAATAATAAAGACGAAAACCAGTCCGGCGTAAAATGCATGCAGACATGATATTCCAAATGAGAATAATAAAGGCGAAATCAGTCCCAAGTAAAAGCCTTGCAGTACGGTGATATTCCAGGAGAATAGTAAAGACGGGATAATAGAAGAATGTCACCAAGTATAGGGGTGGCAGCGATCAAGTTATTCCAACATAATAATAAAGAATGGAATAACATATGTTCTCTTCATGAATACAAAAGAATAACACCCTTTACTTAGTACAACAAATAATATTCCCTACCTTAAGAAGAAAATCTCTGAATATATAAGTAGTGAAGTAGCGAGAATACTTTCTTCTTTCTCTCTATAGTTTATCTCTAGAGTTTCAAAGTGAATTCGTAAGAAAATAATGAAGGAATGAGCTTCTATTTATAGAAAAATGGACCCGTAGTAACTAACTCATGAAGCAGTTCAGATTGATTTACTTTAATATGACGGTCCATATAAAGCAAAATCTTTTAAATAAAATATAATATATTCTATTTATAATCTAATAAAACGAATAACTTTTATAAAAGATTTTACTATGCAAACACTATCAGTACACTTATGCAAACACTATGCATAATAAAATATAATATATTATATTTATAGAATAACTTTATAAAAGTATCCTATTTTATATAAAAAGATTTTCTGTATTATTACATTAATAATACCAACAAAACTGAGTGACTTATCATGTAAGCATCAATAATTAATACCATGTGCTACTATGCAACCACGCCAGTACATCGTACTTTTAACACCGGTGTTTCAACTCATTATGAGTAAAACTTCCGCCGTTATTTTCATAAAGTATTTTTGTCGTTTTCTCAATCCGACAATAATTCCGTTGTGGGGTCCACCAATGATTGTTTCATTGTACGAATATTCCCTGTAACGAATGAGTGGTTTGAGTTGTGATTCTGAGGATAGAATCCTTGTAAGGAGGGAATGATGTAACAATCCAGATTTTTAATTAATATATTTAAATATTTATTTAATTATATAAATATTTAATGGTTGTGTTTATCATTGAATAAGTATTTGTTTAATTGATTTGATGTGATTTGATTATTTATTTGTTTAATAAATAATTAATGAGTTAAGGAACGTAATTATTTTGAGATAGTAATCTAATTTAATTTAATAATTAAGTTAGAGAGTTTATAATGATTAAATAAATTATTATATTATGCAATGGATTGTTATTAGAATTAATTAAATTAAGTATGAAAACTTAATTAAATGAAAGTGTGACAAATAACTATATTATAGTGGTTATTAAAATAAATTAAAGTGATTTTAATTTAGTTTGCCAAGCAAGGCTTAAGTTTATTAAGTCTCTAAGTTTTAAATTGTTTTGCCAAACAAAGCCATATGGCTTTTGGTTTATAATTTTGAATTAATAATAAATCAAATATAATTATACGATTATATTGGTAACTGATAAATTGAATAGGGGTATTGAGTAGGCGTCGATTTTGTTTTAAACGGGCGTGCGTTGGTTTTATTTTGTTTTTATGTAAAGATTATTTGGGTTTTGGCTCAAGAGAAAAGAAAAGGAAGATTGCAGAAATTGAGAGAGAATAAAGTAAATTGAGAGGAAAAGGTCTCTGAAGTTGCAAGGTTGTCTGTGACTAGCAAGGGTTACAAGAATTTCTTAACAACAAAAGGTATGTTTTAAAACCTTAATATATATATATATATATATATATATATATGTTTTTACGTCTCTGTGTTCTTCTATTTCACTATAAATATAAAGTTTTTACAAAACTCTGTAGTAGTTGTTTTATAATTGAACTATGGTGTTTTATGGGTGTATGATGTTGGAAGTACATGAAAGGTTATGTTAATTTCGTTTAAAAGGAAGGAAACTTTTTTTCAGTATATGTTTTGATACATAGCTATTAACAGTCAAAATATTCATTAGTTTGGTTGTTAAGAAGATCAAAATCAGTAAATTGTTGATAGCTAATTGGGAAACTAAAACTGTGAACATGTTAATTCTGTTGTTAAGAAGTTCAGAGAATCGTAGTTAAAGTAAACGAATTGGTGATTATTAGAATTTACAGTATTTACTGTGTTAAAATATGTCAATTATGGAGTTTGGTTTTTAAAACAGTGCGTACAATGATTTAAGTTTTCTAAATTTATTGTTTAGTGGTTTAAACTAGTATATGCATGTTGGGTAGTGGTATATGTATGATAAGTAAATGTTTATGAGTAATCCTTATAAGTTTTACGTCTTAATTTAGATGTTAGCAGTAGTAATTAGTCCATAATTTAGTTATTTTGTTCTTCGTGGTTGGGTTCTGCAAGTTTCGGCGCCCTAGCGCAAAAAATGGAGCCCCAACCCCAAATTCAGCTACCAAATACCAAATTTCAGCCCCAATGCCAAAATTAGGCTGAAGTTCGTGCCCCAAGACCGGAATTCGCCTTGGCCACATCTATCTCGTGCCCCAGTAGCAAGAATTGTGGTGCAGGTAGACAGATTTTGACCTCCTGTAGTAAAAATGGCCATAACTTTCTCATACGAACTCTGATTGAGGTAATTCAAGATGATCCGGAACGAGGACGAGTAGACCTACAACTTTTGTTCTTTAATTCTTTCAATTTGAGGTCTGTAACAGTAGTAAAAATGGTCATCTTTAGGATTGCTATGTTTTCGAGGGCAATCGGAGTGCGTCGGGCATGCACATATGCATGTGTAGTGCTCCTGACCATAAAAGATGATGTTCTAAGTTATAAAAATTGAATATTAGTAAATATAATAATGCTTAACATTAATAAATAATGTATTAGATAAGTTATAGAATCATAGTAAGCATATACAAGAGAGGCAAATCGGGCGTGTGACGATTGAACGTCGAAACGTTGTGCCAAGTGTTAATGAACTTTAAAAGTGTTTCAATTCAATTGAAATAAATATTATAGGATATGAAATGGGTTTAATATAAAACCAATAAGTAGTTCTAGCAAGACTTAAGCACTTGAACGAATTTCGAGTTTGACTAAGAAGAAATATAGTGAGTCATAAGTCGAAAAGTTAGCACAATCTAATTGAACATTGTGTGCTAATTAATAGGAAAGATTATGAGATGTGATGCATGAAAACTGTTAGACTTTGTTGGGCTGTCGAGCTCACTCTTTCAAATAACCACTTTTGCAGGTCAAGATTTTAAGGTAAAGATACGTGCTGTGTGAGTTATAGAGATCTATATTCACGAAGATTACTTATGTTTTATGAGAAATGTATTTCATATTTTGAACGTAACATGTTGTTGAATTATAAGTTGAGCTATCCAATGTATATGGATATTAAGTTATGATGTAAGACTTTGTATAGTCATTTTGTTGTAACGATTCATGATATAAGATTGAATCAAAGAGATGTAATGTAAAGGTTGCGATTTAGGGCAAGAAAGAAGGAAATGTATAAAAGTTTTAAATATTCCGCAATTTTATTAAGTTTAACATCGAATAATGATGTATTATTTAGAGGTTGAATGTATGGTTAACGACCGAAGTCGGGATTTAAATTGTATGGATTTTGGGGTCGTTACATTCCCTGTTAAAATGAATATTCCCCGACCAATCGAATATTATATAACAACTTACGTACTTTGCAAAATTTATAAATATTACCCACAACTATAACATTATATCAATTTTACTCCATAATATTCAAAAATAATATTTATAGAAAATTCATCTTTATTCAAAAAGTTGGGGTTTTACAATCTCCCCTTATGAAATTTTGCCCTTGAAATTAGGGAACGTACCTGGTATATCGAAGAGGTAAGGATACCTTGATTTCATTTCAGATTCTAACTCCCAAGTCATTTCTTCAACATTGTGGTTTCTCCACAAAACTTTGACTTGAGGTATAACCTTGGAGCGTAGAATATGTTCCTTCTTATCCAAGATTTGAACAGGAACCTCTTCATACATCATATCTTCCGCTATTTCGTCCGATTCTAACTCAATAATGTGGTTCGGGTCTTCCACATATTTAAGTAACATGGATATGTAAAAAACATTATGAACACGAGACATACTTGGCGGTAAAGCGAGTCTATAGGCCACAGTTCCTACTCGATCAAGGATTAAAAATGGGCCGATGAATCGAGGATTGAGCTTTCCTCTCTTTCCAAATCTCGTAACTCCTTTCCATGGAGCAACACGTAACAACACATGATCTCCTATATCGAATTCCACGTCCTTTCGATGAAGATCAGCATAACTTTTTTGTCGATCTTGTGAGGTTTTTATACGTTGTCGGATCGTTTGAATCTTTTTCGTAGTCATACGTACCAACTCCGGTCCCAACAACGTTGCTTCACCCACCTCATCCCAAAGACATCTTCGAGAAACGACACTTTCTTCCATACAACGCTCGAATGGAGCCATGCCAATACTTGCTTGATAACTGTTGTTGTAGGAAAAGTCCACCAATGGTAAGAACTTGTCCCAACTTCCCTTGAAGTCAAGGACACAGAGTCTTAATAGATCTTCAAGAGTTTAAATCGTCCTCTCCAACTGCTCGTCCGTCTGAGGATGATATGCCGAGCTAAATCGTAAATCCGTGCCCATAGCTTTTTGCAAACTAACCCAAAATCATGAAGTGAATCTTGGGTCTCGATCAGAAACTATGGATACTGGCATACCATACAATCTTACAACCTCGTTTATGTGCATACGAGCAAGACGTTCAAGTGTATAAGTTTCTCGTATTGGTAAGAAATGAGCAGACTTGGTCAATCTATCAACAATGACCCAAATCGCATCTATGCCTTAAGAAACTTTGGGAAGACCGGTAACGAAATCCATGGTAATGTGTTCCCACTTCCATTCTGGAATTTCAAGTGGTTGCAATGGACCTTTTGGTACTTGATGCTCCGCCTTGACTCGTTGACAAGTAAGACACCTAGAGATAAACAGCGTTATCTCTCTCTTTATATTGCTCCACCAAAATGTATGACGAAGATCACGATACATTTTGGTACTCCCAAGATGAATTGAAAATGGTGTGTTGTGCGCCCCCATCATGATTTTATACTTTAACTCAGGATCGTTAGGAACACAAAGTCTGGAGTTGACTCAAAGTATTCCTTCATCATCGATTTTTGCTTCCAAGATCGCACCTTCTTGCACTTTCTTCCTCATACGATCGCCCCGGATTCAGAAACTTGAGCGACTTTAATTTTATCAATTAAAGTCTGTTCTACTCAGATATTCACCATCATCACGTGGGTCCACGGAGTCTTTATCTCTATCTCCATCCTTTGCAAGTCATACAAAATGGGCCTTTCGTTGCTGATATTGCATTTGTACCAGCATATGATCTTCTACTCAATGCGTCAGCTACCACGTTCACTTTTCCAAGATGGTATTGGATGGTATGATCATAATCTTTCAACAGTTCAAGTCAACGTCGTTGTCGTATATTGAGTTCCTTTTGAGTGAAGAAATATTTGAGGCTTTTATGATCCGTAAAGATCTCCACTTTCTCCCCATACAAGTAATGCCTCCAAATCTTTAGTGCGAAGACAACAACTGCCAACTCTAGATCATGAGTAGGATAATTTCTCTCATATTCTTTGAGTTGTCGTGAGGAATAGGCTATGACTTTCCCATGTTGCATGAGAACACATCCTAACGCTTTACCCGAAGCATCACTGTAGATGACAAATCCTCCGAACCGGATGGTATTGTCGTAGCAGTCTTTGAAATGAGTCTCCTCTTGAGTTCTTAAAACCCTTCTCACATTCTCGCTCCAATCAGAACTTTGTATCTTTCCGAAGTCGGTGAGTTCATCGGAGTAGTGATTCAAGAAAACCTTCTATGAATCTCCGATAATAACCAACTAAGCCGAGAAAGCTACGATTTTGGCCATCGATTTAAGTTGCTCCCGGCTTTGAATAGCTTCAATCTTTCTGGGTCAACAGATATTACATGACTTGATACCCGTGCCCAAGGAATGCTACTTCCTCAAGCCGAACTCGCATTTCTTCAACTTGGCATAAAGCTTGTATTCACGAAGCTTTTGGAGTATCAGCCTCAAGTGTTGCTCATGATCTTCACGGCTTTTGGAATAAATAAGGATGTCATCAATAAAGACGACCACAAAGTGATCCAAATATTCCTTGAATACTCGGTTCATCATATCCATGAAGGCAACAGGAGCATTAGTCAATCCAAAGGACATGACTAGGAATTCATAATGCCCGTACCGAGTTCTGAAAGCCGTCTTTGGAATTCATAATGCCCGTACCGAGTTCTGAAAGCCGTCTTTGGAATGTCTCCGGAACGAAGATCAATCTTTGAAAAGAATTTGGCTCCTTGCAACTGGTCAAACAGGTCATCAATACGTGGCAATGGGTACCTATTTTTGATGGTGACATGATTCAACTCCCGATAATCAATACAAAGTCGCATACTCCCATCTTTCTTTTTCACGAATAGAACAGGAGCACCCCAAGGAGAAGTACTAGGATGAATGAAACTGATGTCTAACAATTCATGTAGTTGGGTCTTTAACTCCTGAAGTTTAATAGGAGCCATTCGATATGGGGCTTTGGAAATAGGTTTTGTACCAGGTTCAAGGTTAATACAAAATTCAATTTCACGCTCTGGGGGTAGGCCAGGAAGTTCTTCAGGGAATACGTTAACGTTAGGAAATTCATTAACAATAGAAATATCATTCAAAACTGACGTATTTTTGTTTAGATCTGTGACGTGGGCTAAGAAAGCTTGACATCTGTTTTTCAATAAACGAATAACTTTATGGCTTGAGATGACTGTGATTGATTTTAATGGTTTGGTCACTTGAATTCGCACAATAGGTTGTTTAGGAATATGAAAGCTAATAACCTTACAAAAATAATTAATTTTAGCATGATGAGTAGTTAACCAATCAATCCCTAGAATCACGTCAAATGCAAGTATTTTTAATGAAATAATATCGACAGGTAATGTGAGGGTAACGATTTGAACCAAACAAGACTTATAGACAGTGGATGTAATGAAGGTTTCTCCCAACGGAGTTTCTACAGATAAGTCAAAGTCTAATTTCTCCGGAGTCAAATTTAATCGTTGAGCGCAAGTAGGAGAAATAAAAGAATGGGTAGAACTGGTATCAAATAAGGTATAGACTTCGCTAGAGTTTATGATAAGCTTACCCATGATGACCTCATTCGGGTTCCTTGCTTTCTGGGAGGTCACAACAAACTCTCTCCCTTGCACTATCGGCTTTGACTTTTCTGGGACGGCCTTTGGTGCCTCCATCCTGGCTGAACTTGTCTTCGGTGAATGACAAAATTGGGCTAAGTGACCTTCTCTTCCACAATTATAACATGCTTTGGACGACATCGCGCAGTTTGGACTGATGTGTCCCTCCCCTCCGTATTTGAAGCATATGATAGGTGGTCGTTCTCCTTCCTAAACAACGGGTGCTGGTGCTGACGTCCTTCCATCATTGTTGAATCTCCTTTTCTTGAAATGTCCATTTTTACTGTCTTGGCCATGATTACCACCGAAGTGGTTACCATTTCTGGCATGTTGATTCCTCCACGTTTGTTGTCACCATTTCGATGGTCGATACCACTTTGGTATTTTCATCAGCGGCTACTTTCTCTTGGTTGCGTTGACTCGTTATACTGGCGCTCCAATAATCGAGCCCTATTTACAACATCTCGAGTACAAACACGGTTTATGAGAAATAAGATATTGACGTATCTTCTGGTTTCAAACCTCTTAAAAACATTCACGTCATTCGCTCCTCATTATCGACCAAATGGGATGCAAACCGGGATAACTCCATAAATTTAGCCTCGTATTGCGACATGGTCATATTGTTTTGTTCCAATTTGATAAACTCCACTTCTTTCATGTGACGAATACTCTCAGGAAAGTACTTGTCGTTGAATAGCTCTTGGAACTTCTCCCAAGACATCTTGAAAGGCCAGTCGAGTACGCTTTTCTGATTCCCACCAAGATGTCGCCTCTTCACGCAACATGAAGGTGGCGAAGGGAACCTTTTACTCCTCGGAGCATCCCAAGACATCAAATATCTTGGTGATCTGCTTTATCCATGCTTCCGCCTTAAGTGGTTTTGGCTCTCCAATAAACTCCGGTGGTCCTAGCTCTTTGAACTATTTAGCGGTGACTATCCGAGGGTTTCCAGAGTTTCCACCTACATTTTGGATAGGAGCCGCTCTCGCCTGATGTTGCATGAATTGTATAAAGCCTCTGAACAATCCATCATTCATCATTTGGTCCATGTTGTTGTTTGCATGAGGATTGTCGCCTTCCTGATGCACATTATCCTGATTATTGATATGTGGAGACTCAACGGTCTCTTGTGCTCCATTGCTATTCTCAACATTCTCGGATGTCATTTTCAGATACTGTCACAAAACAAGGGTTAGTTGATATGTAACATATTATCTCTAAACTCTGACCAACCAATTTAAATACAAAATAAATTTAAGTAGGTCATACTATGAAGGAATTCCCGCTCTCCCTCTTAGTTCTAGTCTCACATCTTAGCCAGGATCATATCCTAAGCTTTGATACTCAACCGTGACGCCCCCAAAATTAGGTATACATCACCCATCTTGAGTCGCTTGGATACATGGTATGTAATTCAAATACAACTTAATTATACAACAATCGTGTAAAAATACGACAAAACATAGGAAATGTGAGTTTGAATACAAATAGTGTCTACTAGAGAGTATACAAACTCAAAAGGAGTCCTCATTACAATTATTATCACACTATTTCACGAGAATAGTGAGGACTACTAATGCACCATCTAGGACCATCACTCTGCTCCTCGACTAGTCCCCATTACGTTTCTCATTTCCTCAAGAGAACAAAGTGAAAGAAAGGGTGAGCTCAACTAGCCCAAGAAGAAATATTATGACTAAGATAATGCGAGAATAATTTATCGTTAGCCTTCAACAAATGTTAAACCGATAAAATATAATAACTATCAAGTTTAACTGCAATGAACAAGCAATCCATTAGAAGAGTCAAGTAGAGAATAAAATCTACTATCTTTTATGATTTAAAAGATTTTTCATCACTTTTATCATTGGGACTCATTTTAATAAATAATTCACATCATCGAATCACCCTACACGACTCTGCCAAGGATATTCTTTAGTATCACGACCACAATTATCCATGCACTCACGGGCCAAGAATATTTGTGTATTCATTAATGGTCATGATCATGCCAACAACTATCCATCAATACACTACTACGCCAATGAGGACTTTTACCACATCATTTGTAACATTACGGCCATGATTACAACCGAATAATCCTCGGTCATAATCATACCAAGTCCATCTATGCACCACAGCCGTAGATGACTTTCAAAAAATATAAATATAAGGATGATGACAATGATATAAGAATTCAATAAAACAAGTTCAAGAATTAATTTGTCCAAGAACCAATAACGTCCAAATTGTCAACATGATACTGCTTTGTAGAGTAAAATTCAAGAATGCTCAGAAGAATATTTCCATGAAAAGATATTGGATGAAGCGTAAATATCAAGGATATTCCACTAATTTCATGGAGTATAGAAGTCAAAACTTTAACCAACTGAGTATAATAAAGAATGGAATAACAAAAGAAATCACCATGCATGCGGTGCCAGATGTATAAAGTTATTCCAACGTAATACTAAATAACGGAACCGGTCAAAGTAAATTGCACCGACAAGATGTTCCAACAGAATAATAATAAAGATTTAAACCAGTGCGGCGTAAAAACGCATGCATGTGATATTCAACAGTAATAATAAAGGCGGAATCAGTCCGCCAGAAAACGCATGATGCAGGATATTCCAAAGAATAGTAAAGACGGATAATGAAGAATGTCACCAAGTATAGGGGTAGCCCGTGTATACAGGTTATTCCAACAGAATAATAAAGAATGGAATAACATAAGTTCTCTTCATGAATACAAAAGAATTACACCCCTTACGAGTACAACAAATAATATTCCCTACCTTAAGAAGAAGAGTGTCAGGAATAAACATGTGAATGATATTCCTATTTAATATACGATTTGATTATGATATATATGAATGAATATGCAAGTATGCTTGCATTAAGAAAAGCTGTAAAGTCCTTTGTTAGATAATAGAAATATATGTACAAGGACTTAGAATGAATTGATCAAACATGTTAGGTTGATCCTACATAAATAAAACAAATTTTTATAAAGTCCTTAAAAAGAAATGATGTACAAGGACTATAAATATAGAAAGATCAAGCTTGTTAGGTTGATCTTATGATGTAATAGATAGGCTAGTCGATCGCCGAGAACACCGCACTGTAAGTCGTAGTCTGTACGGTGAGTCAAGGTTAACTCGAGAGCTATAGAGGCAGAATAGGAGTATGCAAGATAGTAGATCTCGGAGTTCGTAGACTACCAAGGGAAACGAAGAAGGATCATAGTGTATCGAGTAGAGCTTCCTCGGGATCGTAGTGTGTTAAGGAAGTCATGTTAGAATCGAGAGAGACACTCGCCACGCTGGAGCCCGGCCATCTGTCGAAGCCAAGAAGCAAAACGTAAACTACACTCTCAGAGTCGTAGAGAGTCTCATCGATGTCGAGCCAAGTCAAGGATCGTAGATCACACTCTGAGTTCGTAGAGTCTATTGATTATATGAATAGATCATAGTCAAGCAAGATCAGATGAAGACAACAAGCACAAGGCAGAAATCGTAGTGTCAAGATCTCGATCTCGGGATCGTGAGTGTCACATGAAGGAAGTCGTGAATCGTAGAGTGCAGAATTACGATCTAAGAAGAAGTGCTCACAATGCCAATGATGAATCGTAGAGCATATACGATTCTCAACAAATAAGCACTCCCAGAATATCCAAAGGAACGAAGCCTCTGGTTCAAGCTGCAAGCTACATCCAAGGAAACCAGAGGGCACTCAACAAATGGCATGCAGGCTAACAGAAGATCTAAGCATCAACCCAATCAGCATCAAGATTGAGTTGTAAGGCCATTCGTAATGAAGTCTTCCACAAGGAGATCCAAAGAAGAATTCAGAAGCTGACTAAGGAAAGTCAGCTAATGCAGTAGCTATCAAGTGAACAGAAGACAACGATCTTGGAGACAACCAAGATCGTAGTGTTTGCTAAACAAAGAAGGAACCGATGGAAGGTGAATCGAGATCTTGGTCACCTCTAAAGAGCAAGGCTAAAGTGATTAAGTGCAGGGTCAATTCATTGATGATAAGTGAACGGGAGATCACAAGGTGAAAGCAAGCTGGACGCGCCACAAATCTGAAGTGTCTTGATATTCAGAAGGGGACCAGAGCAAGGAATTAGGCCATCAGTATCTGAGAACAGTTGAACCAAACAGAAGTATTGAAGCACTACACAATACAAGGAAGAGGTATTCTACATTGAAGATCCAAGCAACACTCTTCAAGATCATAGTGTTAACTCTACCAGTCAATGAGCAACACTCAACAAGACACTATGATCAGGTCCTTGAAGACGTGCATCAGAATCTTAGAGTTCGAATAGCTGAAAACTGAAGCATTGGCAAAGGCTCAATTTGAAGGGTAATATTCGGACAAGTGCTTATTGAGAGCATCGATGCAAAAGGACAACCTCTGATCAAGAAATCAGAAGAAATAAAGTCTTCAACCTGCCCAAGACAGTAAAGTGATACATCTGACAGGGTAGGTGAAATAGTAGACTGCAGCGTCAAAAAAAGTATGACAAGTCACATCAAGCAGTCTACCTCAAGCAACTCGAGATCTGTGAAGATATTTGAATAGCCTTCAACAGTTACTTTCCAACGGAAGGATTGGGAAGGAGTATAAATGAGAAAGAGCTTCAAAGATCAAAGGTTGCTGGATTTGCCAAATTTGGAGAGAAGGTGGACTGATCTAAACTATGTAAGATAGTGAGTTCGAAGGCTCACTCTACGATCCACCAAGAACACTCAGAAGTCAGATAAAGAAAGAAGTAGAAGTGTGAGTTCTACTATGTAGAAGTGAGAGTTCTACTATATGAAGAGTGTTCTGAACTGCCGAGAGAAAGGAGAGCATCATGTCATCTGGATGTCCATCATGGGAAGACTCTAAGTACAATAGAGAAGAGCCTACAGTCATCTTAGCAAGTCCATCATGAGAAGGCATAGAGTAGCAAGAAGGGAGATCACAAAAGCCATCATGGTGTCAAGAAAGAGAAAGCTTCTAAGTATCCAACAAAAGAGCTTACAGTCATCTTAGAAGCCTCTCATGTGCAGCCATCAAGTACCAAGGAGAATGATCTTCAAGGCAGTTCATCAACGGGTCATCCGGAGTAGTTGAGCAACCAAAGAAGCTGAGCATCATGCAACACTCAACCGCTCTTCAAGGATGATCAAGCAAAGCTGCTAAGTATAGAAGATGTTCAGAGCATTAAGACATCTTAGCAGCTCAGCACCGACTCCAACAACAACTCAACAAAGCCAGGGTCTGAAGGGTCTTTGTCCAGAGGGACTAAACAAAGCAGGGCCAAAGGGTCCTTGTCCAAAGGGACTAAAGAAATCAGGGCTAAAGGGTCCTTGTCTGGAGGGACTAAATGAAGTTCCAAGGCTGTTGGCCTTGAAGATTTCTTAGTGAACTGAAGTTCCAAGGCTGCTGGCCTTGAAGAAATCTTAGTGATTCAGGGTGCTGCCCTTCCTTAGTGGAAATCCTGCTAGTTGAAAGTAGAAGAGTGGATTAGGAGCTTGAGTCTCTGAACCACTTAAAACCCCTTGTGTCTTTTACTTTATGTCATTTACATTATGTACTATAACTGCTATAACTGATATGTATGTTTTAACTTCTTACAACTAAACTTACTCTACGAACAATGTATGTATGATTATGGATATATCAATGAAGGGGATCTTTTACTTATTCCGATGTGCTTGAAAAGATTCTTATGTTTGTCATATGTCAATTATGAACAAAATAATATAAACCAGAAAAGTCTTTGAAATAAAAAGGATCTATTCAGCCCCCCCCCTCCTTCTAAATCTATTGTGCCCTCTAGGAACTAACAAAGAGTACTGGATATATAAGTAGTGAAGTAGCAGAATACTTTCTTCTTTCTCTCTATAGTTTATCTCTCTAGAGTTTCAGTGAATTCATAAGAAAATAATGAAGGAATGAGCTTCTATTTATAGAAAAATGGACTGCATAGTAACTAACTCATGAACGGTCCAGATTGATTTACTTTAATCTGACGGTCCATATAAAGCAAAATCTTTTAAATAAAATATAATATATTCTATTTATAATCTAATAAAATGAATAACTTTTATAAAAGATTTTACTATGCAAACACTATGCAGGCACTATGCAAATACTATGCATAATAAAATATAATATATTCTATTTATAGAATAACTTTATAAAAGTATTTTATTTTATATAAAAAGATTTTCTGTATTATTACATTAATAATACCAACAAAACTAAGTGACTTATCATGTAAGCATCAATAATTAATACTGTGTGCTACTATGCAACCACGCGTATTACTGTACTTTTAACATCGGGTGTTTCAACAGTTACCGGTAAACTTCCACCGTTATTTTCATAAAGTATTTTTGTCATTTTCTCAATCCGACAATAATTCCGTTGTGGGGTCCACCAATGATTGTGTCGTTATATGAATATTCCCTGTTAAAACGAATATTCCCCGACCAATCAAATATTATATAACAACTTGCGAACTTTGCAAAATTTATAAATATTACCCACAACTATAACATTATATCAATTTCACTCTATAATATTCAAAAATAATATTTATAGAAAATTCATCTTTATTCAAAAAGTTGGGGTTTTACATCTTCTATTATTCCATTCTTTATTATTCTGTTGGAACATCCATGCAGGCGTACATGCATGACTCGGTTCCGTTATTTATTATCTGTTTGAATAACTCGCGTATGTCTAAAAATACCGCATACATGGTGAAATTCTTCATTATTCCATTCTTTATTATTTTGTTGGAACATCTTGTTGCGCGTGATACGTATTACGCATGACGGGTTCCATTATTTATTATTCGTTAGACTAACTCGCCTATGCGCTATCTCATCGCATGCATGGTGAATTCTTCGTTATTTCATTCTTTATTATTCATTGGAATATCTCCGTCTGTCATGCGCTTACGCATGACCGGTTTCATTATTTATTATTCTCGTTGGAATAATTCCATCATATGATCTATCGCATACTGGTCAATTCTTTTGTTATTCCATTCTTTATTATACTCGGTTGGTTAAAGTTTTGGCTTTTATACTCCATGAAATTAGTGGAATATCCTTGATATTTGCGCTTCATCCAGTATCTTTTCATGGAAATATTCTTCTGAGCATTCTAGAATTTTACTCCACAAAGCAGTATCATGTTACCAATTTGAACGTTATCGGTTCCTGGATAAATTAATTCTTGAACTTGTTTTATTGAATTCTTATATCATTGTCATCATCCTCATGTTTATATTATGTTAAAAGTCATCTGTGGCCTGTAGTGCATAAATGGACTTGGTATGATTATGACCAGGGATTATTCGGTATAATCATGACCGTAATATTATAAATGATGTGGTAAAAGTCCTCATTGGCCCGTAGTGCATTGATGGACAATTATTGGCATGATCATGACCATTAATGAATACACGAATATTCTTGGCCCGTAGTGCATGGATAATTGTGGTCGTGATACTAAAGAATATCATTGGCCGTAGTGCAGGGGTGATTCGATGATGTGAATTATTTATTAAGCTGAGTTCCAGAGATAAAAATGATGAAAAACCTTTTAAATTATAAAAGATAGTAGATTTTATTCTCTACTTGAATCTTTTAATGGATTGCTTGTTCCGCTGCAGTTAAACTTGATGTTTGTTATATTTTTTTCAGTTTAACACTGTTAAAGGCTAACGATAATTTATTCTGCATTATCTTAGTCATAATATTTCTTACTGGACTAGTTGAGCTCACCCCTTTTGCTTTCATTGTTCTCTTCAGGAAATGAGAACGTAGCAGGGACTAGTCGGGGAACGGAGTGACGGTCCAGAGGATAGCATTAGTAGTCCTCACTATTCTGTGAAATAGTAAGTTAATAAATGTATTGAGGACTTATTTTGAGTTTGGATATTGTCTAGATGACAATATTTGTATTAAAACTCACAGCATATATTTTGTCGTATTTTACACGACTGTTGTATAATTAGTTTGTATTTGTATTCGATTACCATGTATTCATGCACTCGTAATAGGTGATGTATACCTATTTTGGGGGGCACACTTAACTTATTATTGTGACGCCCCAAATCTGGGTAACATCGATTCTGAGGACTTGATGCTCACGATACAACATACAACATCATCTATCTAAGTAAACTTTAACAATAATAATAATATTATATTACCCATTACATAAATAGTCGAAATAACATCCCAAGTCTTTACAACCTTAAAACATCTCGAACTTAGTCTTAGCGTTTATCGCTACATTACACATATGCGGAAATAATTAACTTATTATATAAAATTAGCATCACTTCATCTTGGACTTTCCTTGTCCTTGCCTTCTAACCCTCACCTTTCTCACCCTTAAGCTGAAAGGTTTAAGCAAGAATGAGCACACAATTGCCCAAACAAGTATATACGTAAATTTGAAAACATACATCAGAGTGAAAGCGGTTGAATAGCTAAACCTCAACAGCTTGAAATGATTGTCAAGTGTTAAATAGGAACATCAAGAATGGAAATTTAAGAATTTTCAATATCATTCTAAGGTGTAAAATACCCGAACATATTTTCTTTCATCAAAATCATCGACGGTTTAACAAACCAATAGATCATGCGGTCTCTCGCAAGTACGCCAGTGATCAAATTTATTGTACCCTACATTGTGCACAGTATTAAGTTTTAAGCTGCATAAGCGAAATGGGACTATTTGCCCGACATCTATTTGCCCGTTTATTCGGTTTGTTCATCTTAGTAATCATGTGAGACCGCACCAAAGAAATTTTGATTGGTAAACATTTAATAGCTTGAAAGATTTGTTTTAAATCACTTTTCCATCAATAATAACTAGCGGAAACAAAGGCCGAGAACATACTTGTAACAGATTCGATAATGAAATGAAATTTAAACATATGGCGATTAAAATAATAACTGAATAATCATCGATAAGCTTGCAAGATAATTGAAGTTTGTATGACCTTTCAATGAAGAAACTTGCACGAATAAATAACTAACACAAGTCCAATACTTACCTCTTCTGCGATAATTTTAGTAAGGATTTAATAAATACCCAAAAGAAATTAGGGTTAGGAAACTTGCACGATAAGCCCGCTACAATTAACGCTAGCAATTAACCTTCACATAACCTAATCACATGTGTCTCGTTAATCACCATTCATACACAATCTAGTTTGAAGTATAAGGGTCTCCTATTATTTTAATAAGATTTATTAAGTTAACTTGTATTCAAAACAATTCAATTACATATCATGTTGCATCACATAGGTCAAGCTTATTCAATCACATAACACATAGCCTCACATAGTTGAAGTGGTTCTCTAACTTCAAAACGAAAAAAAAAACAATTTCCTTTTTAATATTAATATGTTTATAAACTAATACTTAATTAAATACACTTTAATTTACACAAGCAGGTTGCATCTTAAAGGTCCAGGGGTTCAGTATGAAAATCTGGACAAAATAAAGTTTCTGAAATTTTTCCCGACAGGCCGATTCCGGATCGGATCTGACCCACCCGACAGGAAAATCTGCTCTTCACGCCCAAAAATTTTTTTCTGATTCGCAAAATTTACTTTGCAATTTTATTCCTATCAATCTGTATATGATATGACTCTGAAAATTTGACACAATATACTCCATATAGCATAGTATTTTACAAAAATATCACATCCCAGAAAACAACAAGTTAAGACCACGAACAGGCTGCCTTGAAAAGCGTGCCTGAACAGATTTCATACTTAGAAAAATTCTGGAATTCCAGATTTCTGCAGATTTTTGTTGTGAACATGCTTGCTTACGATTTTCATATCTCACTCAATATAGCTTCGATCCGAATGAAATTTGGACAGATTATACTTCATATAGCGTAGTATTTTACAAAAATATCACATCCCAGAAAATAGCAAGTTAAGACCACGAACAGGCTACCTTGAAAAGCGTGCCCGAACAGATTTCATACTTAGAAAAATTCTGGAAATTCCAGATTTCTGCAGATTTTTGTTGTGAACATGCTTGCTTACGATTTTCATATCTCACTCAATATAGCTTCGATCCAAATGAAATTTGGACATGCTTTATACTTCATGCTACATACTATTTTACAAATTTACTACATGCACCAAACGGACATCAAGACATGATTTCAAGCTTAAAGAAAATTAAAAAAACTCATGCAAACTAGTTTAACCCAACTTTTGAGAAAATCATGATTTTGATTCTAGCATGCATGGATTTGATTCTTATCGTCCGCACCACATTTACTAATATATATACACACGTTATAAACAATCAAACCTCTAACTTTTCATGTTTTGATCAAATTAGCAACTAAGAGGCATTTTATCGATAGTTAGCATGCATACATGAATTCTATGATTCTTTATGTAATAGTAACATGTTATATACCAAAATTTTCATTCTTATCATCCACATAGCAAGAATACAGAAATCATGGCATCACCAAGCCAAAACAAAACATTTATCATAGCTATACATGCATTTTTCACTATTTTTCCTCAAGAATATACAAGTGGGTCTCATAGCTTACCTTGGTTGCTAATTCTTCTTGATTGGAGCTTGATAACCACCTTCCTTGCTTGCAAGATTCTCCGTAATTCTGTAGCCCACCTTGAACCACTCTAAAACCCTCAATATTTTCTTCTCTTTCTTTATTTTTGCTCTCTAGTTAGAAAGTTGTTGTGAAAGGAAGAAGAGGCTTAGATGGAATGTATATACCTCATATATAGTGTAATGAAATCAAATCTCCGCCCATTACAATCCCCCCATGATCGGATATCATTACACTCCACAATTCATTAGGCTAATTATGGGTAGGAGTTAAGAAAATGAAAGGTTTTTGTTTAATAACACAAGAGTAACCCCCTCTCCCTCAATAATCCTTATAGTATGTATACTCCCTCCCTTATCCCATATAGATTGTCACAAGGACTCCCAACAACTAAACTTTATGTAAATAAAAACATTATTTTAATCATTTAATCAATTAATAATCATTTTGACCATTTTGCCCCTCGTAGCAAAACGTGTTCGATACTTATATCGATTTCTACCAAAGTCGACGTCCCGGACGTCATGGAACTATCCATTTCGTCAAACTCAACTTCAAAATTCATAGTTGACTTTGACCAAAAAGTCAACAGTGACGCATTTTCGTGGTTACAGTCTATCCTAACTAATTTCGATGTTCCGGACTCAAATACGCTGTTTGCGTCACTAAATTCCGCTCCGAACTCAAAGTCATGTTTTAAAGTCATCCCATGAAATTAATTAGAATTAATTTCATACTTATCCAAATTGAATAGTTGACTCAACTGTACCAACCATTCTAATACATCTTATCACATAACATATAATGAAATTAAATAATTCATTTCTAAATAATTGTCACATAAGAATTTCACATAAGTTTGTTTATTGGAATTTTTAGATTACATAGAAATCTCGAATATTACAATTATTATGAATATGCCATTAACTTCTTAAATAATTACTCTTCCTTTTATGGTGTGACCCTTTAGGTTCTCCATATTAAACCGGTTGTGAATAAATCAATTAGAACAATTCTAATCTTATTTAAATAAATAAATTAAATTAATAATTTATTTAAATAAATAATATTTATTCTACAATAGGGATAAGTCTCCCTAGCGATTAACGACTTTCCAAATAATATAGATTTCAACATTAATCATAAAAGAACCTTTGAGTAAATAGTTACCGTACAATTCAATCCTTCCACCATACAATGTCCCAATTAAATATAAGACATGGAATTACTGTCAAGTCTTATTTTATTTAATTATATGTATTTCGATTCTTAAATGCACAACTCCAAATAATGCAAATTAGAAACTCCTTTCTAATTTCATTCTGTCTTGGCCAAGGACTACTAGGTTGTCATTTATCGAATCACATAGGACATTTCTCTTCTTTTACTAGAAGTGGTAGATTCTTTATTGATCATACATTATCTCCATGTACAACTTATTATACCCAAGCATACCCTTTAATATACCCTAAGGGTCATAAGGAATAAGTCAAAATATAACTCGTCATACACAAGATACTATGATGATCTCAAGTCCAAGGATCACTTGTACTACTAGCTTTAGTGTCTAATAAGCACCTACATACTTGCTTTAGTGTCTCAACACAAATGATCATGAGATCAATTATCCTCATCTAATGAGCAAGCAACGTATGTACCAATCTATCCGGATTCACTAATCCCCAATTTAGTAATCCAACTTTGACGCCCCCAAAATAGGTATTCATCACCCATCTTGAGTCGCCAAATACATGGTACAGAATTCAAATACAAACTTAATTATACAACATGAGCTGTGAGTTTTAATACAAATATTGTCTTCTAGACAGTATTCAAACTCAAAATACGACAAAACATATCTGAGAGTTTTAACACGAATATTGTCATCTAGATAATATCCACACTAAAATTTAATCTTATTACATTTATTATCACACTATTTCATAGAATAGTGAGGACTACTAATGCTATCATCTGGACCGTCACTCCGTCCCCGACTAGTCCCTGCTACGTTCTCATTTCTCAAGAGAACAATGAAAGCAAAAAGGGTGAGCTCAACTAGCCCAAAGAAGAAATATTATGACTAAGATAATGCGTAATAAATTATCGTTAGCCTTCAACAAAGTGTTAAAACCGATACAATATAACAAACATCAAGTTTAACTGCAATGAACAAGCAATCCATTAGAAGAGTCAAGTAGAGAATAAAATCTACTATCTTCTATGATTTAAAAGGTTTTTCATCACTTTTATACAAACTCACTTTTTTAATAAATAATCCACATCATCAAATCATCCCCTAAACTACGAGCCAAGGATATTTTTTAGTATCACGACCATTTAATTATCCATGCACTACGAAAGCAAAGATAATCATATTTTCATCAATCAGTCCCGATCATGCCATAAAAAATTCATCTTTGCACCCTTGGTCAAGAGAATCCATAGCCATAATCATACCAAAACCGCCCATCAATGCACTACGGGCCAATGATGACTTTTTCCACATCATTTGTAACATTACGGTCATGATTATACCGAATAATCCCTGGTCATAATCATACCAAGTACATCTATGCACTATAGGCCACAGATGACTTTCAACATAATATAAACATGAGGATGATGACAATGACATAATAATTCAATAAAAACAAGTTCAAGAATTAATTTATCCAGGAACTAATAACGTCCAAATTGTCAACATGAAACTTCTTTATAGATTAAAATTCAAGAATGCTCAGAAGAATATTTCCATGAAAAGATACTAGATGAAGCGCAAATATCAAGGATATTCCACTAATTTCATGGAGTATAGAAGTCAAAACTTTAACCAACTGAGTATAATAAAGAATGGAATAACAAAAGAAATCACCGTGCATGCGATAGACCGCATGCATAAAAGTTATTCCAATGTAATAATAAATAATCTTAACGGAAGTCATGCATAAACGCATTGCATGTGATATTCTAAATGAATAATAAATAATAGAACGTGTCATGCGAACGCATGTAGATAGGATATTCCACGTAATAATAAATAATGGAATTCAGTCACGTAAAAACGCACAGATGTGAGGATATTTCGACATAATAATAAATAATGGAACCCAGTCCCAGGCGAGAACGCATGCATCGGATATTCGGAGAATAATAAAGAACGGAATAATAGAAGAATTTTTCCATGTATGCGGTACTTCGCATAAACAGGTTATTCCAACATAATAATAAGGAATGGAATAACAGAAGAATTTCACCATGTATGTGGTACTTTGTATAGACAGGTTATTCCAACATAATAATAAGGAATTGAATAACAGAAGAATTTCACCAAGTATAGGGTAGTCCGCGTATAAAGGTTATTCCAACAGAATAATAAATAATGGAATAACAGAAGTTCTCTTCATGAATACAAAAGAAATAATACCCCTTACCTTAGAAGAAACTGGATATAGGAGTAGTGAAGTAGCAGAATATTTTTCTTCTTTCTCTCTATAGTTTCTCTCTCTAGAGTTTTAGTGAATTCGTAAGAAATAATGAAGGAATGAGCTTCTATTTATAGGAGAATGGACTGAATAGTAACTAATTCATGAACGGTCCAGATTGATTTACTTTTAAACGGACGGCCTATATTGATTTACTATGCAGAACACTATGCAAACACTATGCAACACTATGCATAATAAAATATAATATAGTCTAATTATTATCTAATAAAACAAATAACTTTATAAAAGTATTCTATTTTATATAAAAAGATTTTATTATGCAAAACACTATGCAGGCACTATGCAACACTATACATAATAAAATATAATATATTCTAATTATTGTCTAATAAAACAAATAACTTTATAAAAGTATTCTATTTTATATAAAAGATTTTACTATGCAAAACACTATGCATAATAGAATATAATATATTCTATTTATAGTCTAATAAAACAAATAACTTTATAAAAGTATTCATTTTATATAAAAAGCTTTTCCGCTTTTATTACATTAATAATACTAATAAAACAAAATTAATATATATAATGTATATATATATATATAAACTTATGTGACTTCATAAAAAGACACCTCAATATATTTAACAACATTTATCATCATTATTATAATTCACAATATTAATCGTAAATCGTTCCTCAGAAAGAGGGGCTTTCCAATAAAGATTTCTCCCTATTAGCGCGCAATTAGCTGATCAAACCTCTCATTGGCAGAACTTCTAGACATCGTTAATATTACAAATAATAATATTAATAACTTCGTCGTCTCAATTATTGATTTAATAATATATAAAATATCGACAATAATTGAATCAAATAACGTGAGATACTATGCAACAATTATCGCAGTAATAATTGAACAAACCGAGTGACTTCAATAAGCATCAATAATCAATCTTTTTGTGCTACTATGCAACCACAGCCAGATTCTTTGTACTTTTACTACCGAGTAGTTCAACAGTTTTAACGGTAAAACTTTCGCTGTTATTTTCATAAAAATATTTTTGTTGTTTTCTCAATCCGACAATAATTCCATTGTGGGGTCCACCAATGATTGTACCGTCGTACCGATATTCCCCGATAAAAAGAATATTCCCTGACCAATCGAATATTATACAAAAATTTGCGTACTTTTCAAAATTTATAAATATTACCCACAACTATTACATTATATCAAATCCACACCATAATATTCAAAAAAATAATTCGAGAAAATTAAATCTTTATTCATAAAATCTGGGGTCTCACAATCTCCCCTCCTTATGAAATTTCTCCCTCGGAATTTACGTACGTACCTGGTATGCCGAAAAGGTGAGGATACCTTGACTTCATTTCAAATTCTAACTCTTGAGGTATAACCTTTGAGTGTTGAATACGATCCTTCTTATCCAAGATTTTAACACGTATCTCCTCATACGTTAAATCTTCTGCTATATCGTCTAGTTCTAATTTAATAATGTGGTTTGGGTCGTCCACATATTTATGTAACATCGATACGTTAAAAACGTTATGAACACGCGACATACTCGGCGGTAAAACGAGTCTATAGGCCACAGTTCCTACTCGATCGAGGATTTCAAATGGGCCAATTAAATCGAAGGTTGAGATTTTCTCTCTTCAGCAACTCTTACTTTTAAAATAACGCCCTCTTGAACCTTCTTCTTCACATTCATCAGCTCTGAGTATGTAGCTTGAGCGGCTATAACTTTATCGATTAAAGTCGATTCTAATCGTATATTCGTTATCTTCACGTGGGTCCCTAGAGTCTTTAACTCTATCTTCATCATTTGTAAGTTATACGAAATGGGTCTTTGTGTTAACAACATCGCACTCGTAAATGCAAACGATCTTCTACTCAACGCGTCAGCTACCACGTTCGCTCTTCCACAATAGTATTGAATGGTATGATCGTAATCTTCAAAAGCTCGAGCCAACGTCTTTAGCGCATTATACGTTCGTTTTGGTTTAAGAAATATTTAAGGGTTTTGTACTGAGGTCAATACAAAATTCGATTTCACGCTCTGGGGTAGGTCAAGAAGTCTTCAGGGAATATGTCAGGAAATTTATTAATAATAAAAATATCATTCAAAACTGTGACTCTCATCCAAGACTTGGATAGCACATGTAATGAAGGTTTCTCCTAACGGAGCTTCAACAGATAAGTCAAAGTCTAATTTCTTCGAAGTCAAATTTAAACGTTGAGCGCAAGCAAGAGAGATAAAAGAATGGGTAGAACCGGTATCAAATAAGGTATAGAGTTCGCAAGAATTTATAATTACCCATTCTGAGTCGCCAAAATAGGTAACATCACCCATTCTGAGTCGCCAAATACATGGTACAGAAATAAATACAACTTCATTAAACTGTGAGTTTAAATACAAATAGAGAGTATTAAAACTCAAAAGGAGTCCTCATTACAATTATTGATACACTATTTTAAAAATAGTGAGGATCGCTAAAAAACAAATTTCTAGAACCATCACTTGCACTCTCGACTACTTCTCGCTATGTTCTAACCTCCTGAGAAGAAAAATGGAACAAAAGGGTGAGCTCAACTAGCCCAGTAAAGAATATTATGACTAAGATAATATACAACAAATTATCATTAGTCTTCAACAGGGAATAATCTAATAAAATATAATAGACAACAAGTTTTAGATCAACAACTGCAGCGAAAAATAGCAATCCATTAGAAGAGTCAAGTAGAGAAAGAATTCTACTATCTTATAAGATTTAAAAGTCCATCATCAATATTTTATCCTCGTAACATCAATCAATATACATCTTGAATCAAATATTCATCTCCGCACTACGTGCCAAAGATATTCATTCAGATCACCAGGTTGGTCATGTTCATCTCAACACACATTCATCTTGCACTACTACGCCAAAGATATTCATTAGGTAATCATTCATCTTTGCACTATGTGCCAAAGATATTCATTTATATCATCATTTAGGACCGAGGATGATGAAAAATATTTTAAAAAAAAGAATCCGTTGAAATAATGAGATCAAATATTAAGGATTCAGTATTACGGTTTATCCAAGTTCAATAATATTCAAATAACCAATTTTGAAGCGTAATTCAAAAATAATGATCAAAACATGGATACAATCAAAGATAGTAACCATAATGACAACTTGGACAAAAGAAGAAAATTTCATTTTTCAATTGAATAGTGTCGATTCGTGAATAGTGTCGACACGTGAATAAGATCTTTGTACGTGAATAGTAACCCCAACACAAAAAGTTCCAAATTTGATAAAAAGTTTATACCAACATTTCGGTATAATGATATAGAAGAAAATATCATTTTAAGAAGAAGATAATATCCCTTACCTCAAAATATCAGTACTTCTGATCGGAATATCGGTATAAGGCTGAAGAAAACTTGCATTGATTAACAGAAACTCACAAAGTATCTAAATACCCACAAAATACACTCAATAATCTAGAGAGAGAAAGAGAGAAAACTTGTTTCTAGTGTGATTTTCAATTCTAACTTAGCCCTCTATTTATAGGAAAATGTTAGCACGCCGAAGCAGACTTAACTTAAAACCTGATGGATTTACCTGCTACTATTCCCACCCACCACATTTGAATAAAAATCTCAGCACATTTCTTTACCAACCAAGAGTGGGGCCCACCAATTCTAGAATTTTCCACCAAAATGATTTATAACCTGATTTTCGAATCAGCCACCTCTTAAAATTCATAACAAATCATACGCTAATTTTTAACGGTTCAAAATTTGTGGAAATATACTCAACTTATATATGTATAACATATCCAAAAATTACAACGATCCAACGGTCGGATTAAAAATTATAACTTCCGCAATATATCTCAAAAAAACACTAGTTTGATTTTTAATACCTCCAATCCGACAAAATACTAATAAAACACCTAAACATTAATTCCTTCATTTATAACCACATAAATAAATCCATCATTTATATCCACATAAAATAAATATTTCCTTATCATATGAATCAATGATTAATTATTCATAAATAATATTACAGAATCACATTTATGACAACTAGGCTGTTCCCAGGAAAGAGGGGGCTTTCCAATAAGAATTTCTCCTTACTGGCGCGTAATTAGGTGACCAAACCTCTCCTTAACAGAACTTTCTAGACATTGCCAATAATGTTATCTAATAATATTATTCAAATAAAATGAATTATTGATCTGATAATGGAGATGATGTGCAGTGACAATTATTGAGCAACAATAATATAAAATATCAACGCAGCAATTATTGAATCAATAAAATAAAATATTGAAAGAATTATCGTAACAATTATTGAGTAGTGCCTTCTTACGTAAGGATCAATATTTCAACAATATATGCAATCTGGTATCTTTGCGGCAACAACGCCAGACATTACTTTACTTTAACCACCGGGTATTCCAACAGTGTTAACTCAGTAATAACTACGTAGTTATTCAATTTTGTCGTTTTCTTCATTTGACCTAGTTATCCGTTATGGGGCCCATAATTGGTCGCTGCTGGCCGTGCACGAATATTCCCCAAGCGGAAAGAATATTCCAATCGACAAAATGAATATTTTATAACCACTTGCTTATTTTGCAAAATTTTCACATTTCACCCATAACCAAAGTTATTATATCAAATTAATACATTATTATTCACAATAATAAATAAAGGAAATTTGATTTTATTCATTAAAAAGTTGGGATCTTACATTAATGGTCAGTACACATTGATCAATTAAGTTGAGAGTTTCAGTGTGATAAGTAAGGAGTAGTTAACTTATTCATTAATTCCATATTAAGGGGTATATATGGAAAAATTTTGTTAAAATTTCCACTTAAATTGATTTTCTTAAACTATTTGCCAAAAAAAATCAGCCTATAACTATGGGACGGAGGGAGTAATCTACATCATCAAATCATCCTTGCACTAGAGGCCAATGATATTCTTTAGTATCACGACCACGAATTATTCATGCACTACGGGCTAAAGATAATCATGTTTTCATCAACGGTACTGATCATGCCATAAAACAATTCATCTTTGCACCCTTGGCTGAAGAGAATCCATAGCCATAATCATACCAAAAACTATCCATCAATGCACTACGGGCCAATGTGGACTTTTTTCACATCATTTGTAACATTACGGTCATGATTATACCGAATAATCTCTGGTCATAATCATACCAAGTCAATCTATGCACTACAGGCCATAGATGACTTTCAACATAATATAAACATGAGGATGATGATAATGACATAATAATTCAATAAAAATAAGTTCAAGAATTAATTTATCCAGGAACTAATAACGTCCAAATTTTCAACATGATACTTCTTTGTAGAGTAAAATTCAAGAATGCTCAGAAGAATATTTCCATGAAAAGATACTAGATGAAGCGCAAATATCAATGATATTCCACTAATTTCATGGAGTATAGAAGTCAAAACTTTAACCAACTGAGTATAATAAAGAATGGAATAACAAAAAAAATCACCAGGCATGCGATAGACCCAACCAGAAAGGTTATTCCAAATTAATAATAAATAACGGAATCAGGTCATGCGTAAACGCATAGACAAGATATTCCAACAGAATAATAAATAATGGAACCAGGTCATGCGTAAACGCACAGACATATATTCCGACAGAATAATAAATAATGGAACCAGGTCATGCGTAAACGCATAGACAGGATATTCCGACAGAATAATAAATAATGGAAACAGGTCCGGCGTAAAAGCACAGACAGGATATTTCGAAAGAATAATAAAGAACGGAATAATAGAAGAATTTTACCATGTATGCGGTACTTCGCATAAACAGGTTATTCCAACATAATAATAAGGAATGGAGTAACAGAAGAATTTCACCATGTATGCGGTACTTCGCATAGACAGGTTATTCTAACATAATAATAAGGAATGGAATAACAGAAGAAATTCACCAAGTTTAGGGTAGTCCGCGTATACAGGTTATTCCAACAGAATTATAAATAATGGAATAACAGAAGTTCTCTTCATCAATACAAAAGAAATAATACCCCTTACCTTAGAAGAAACTGGATATATGAGTAGTGAAGTAGTAGAATACTTTTTTTCTTTCTCTCTATAGTTTCTCTCTCTAGAGTTTCAGTGAATTCGTAAGAAATAATGAAGGAATGAGCTTCTATTTATAGGAGAATGGACTGAATAGTAACTAATTTATGAACGGTCCAGATTGATTTACTTTTAAATGGACGGTCCATATTGATTTACTATCGCGAGAGAACACTATACGAGCTACTATGCAACACTATGCATAATAACATATAATATATTCTAATTATTGTCTAATAAAATAAATAACTTTATAAAAGTATTATGTTTTATATAAAAAGATTTTACTATGCAAAATACTATGCAGGTACTATGCAACACTATGCATAATAAAATATAATATATTCTAATTATTGTCTAATAAAACAAATAACTTTATAAAAGTATTCTATTTTATATAAAATGATTTTACTATGCAAAATAATATGCATAATAGAATATAATATATTCTATTTATAGTCTAATAAAACAAATAAATTTATAAAAGTATTATGTTTTATATAAAAAGTTTTTTTGTTTTATTACATTAATAATACTAATAAAACAAAATTAATATATATATATATAAACTTCGTGACTTCATAAAAAGACACCTCAATATATTTAACAACATTTATCATCATTATTATAGTTCACAATATTAATCGACCATGTCGTTCCCAGGAAAGAGGGGCTTTCAATAAGGATTTTTCCTATTGGTAGCGCAATTAGGTGACCAAACCTCTCCTTGGCGAACTTCTGAACATCGTTAATATTGCAAATAATAATATTAATAACTTCGTCATCTCAATTATTGATTTAATAATATATAAAATATAAACAATAATTGAATCAAATAACGTGAGATACTATGCAACAATTCTATCGCAAACAATAATTGAACAAAAGCTGGTGACTTCTCACGTAAGCATCAATAATCAATACGTGTGCTACTATGCAACCACGCCGACATCTTTGTACTACTTTACTACCGAGTAGTTCGACAGTTTTAACGGTAAAACTTCCGCCGTTATTTTCATAAAAATATTTTTGTCGTTTCTCAATCCGACAATAATTCCATTGTGGGGTCCACCAATGATTGTACCGTCGTACGGATATTCCCCAACAAAAAGAATATTTCCTGACCAATCGAATATTATACAACAACTTGCATACTTTTTAAAATTTATAAATATTACTCACAACTATAACATTATATCAAATCCACACCATAATATTCAAAAAAATATTTTGAGACAATTAAATCTTTATTCATAAAATCTGGGGTCTCACACCAACGATTGGGAACTATTTTAGTTTTAAGCTTTCTAAGAATTTAGATCTCATTAGAATGATCATCATCATTATTCTAAAATCATTGCTTAAAATTATGGGTTTATCACATATTATAAAACAGCATCATGTAGATAATTAAAAGCCTTTAATAAATTAATACTTTTTATTAATAAATGAATAAGATTGTTACAAAGTATATGTTTTATCATCAAACATGATTGGCTTGTGTTCATACTACTTTCAATCTCCCACTTGCACTAAAGCCAATCGTCATGGTATCTCATACCCTTCTTCTCTAAGTGATGATTATCCTGCTATTGGATAAGCTTTAGTTAATGGATATATAATGTTGTTTTTGAGAGTCCAATATCTCTATAGTGATTTTCCATCTTTCAATGATTCTTATAATCAAATGAAAGTGCCACAACACATGTTTAGATCCAAGATGAGACTTAGGAACTATTCCTAGTTCTGTAACAAACTTTTAATCCAAACAATCAACTTGCAGCTTCATTTACAGCTATATACTTTGTGTTTATCACTAAACCAACAACTATTTCTTTGTTTGGAACCTTTCAATTCATCGCACCACCTTTATTATTCAAGGTAACGCTTTACCTTAAAGTGGATTTTACATTCGTCTTGGTCTGTCTGAAAAACTTGAGTCTGTTAAGCCCTCTAATTTTAATTTAGACCCACCATGAATATGATCACATCCTTAGTGCCGATAAAGTACTTTAAGATATTTTTCACTGACTCATAGTGAACTTCTCTAGAATATGACTGATTAACATCAGGTCTCGTACATTTCATTGCATACATGATAGTTACTCATGCGATCTCTCTTTTATGAGTCTATGGGGACTATTAAGAGAGATACACTCCAGGGCTCATTAACATGAGACATCCCATTGATTTTTCCATGCTAAACGACTTTAGCATCAAATGAATATACGTTCATTGGGTTAAGTCGAGCATCCTATTAAATCTATCTATATAGATTTGTATCCCCAATTAAGATACTCTTCCCAAATCATTCATGGAGGAATGTTTAGACAAATTTATCTTTACTGATTGTAGCATTGGTATGTCATTCCTTATCCATAGTATATCAACATATAATACTAGGAATGTCACGATGCTCCCACTGACCCTTTTGTACACACTAGGTTCATTCTTATTTTATATAAAATCAAACTCTTTTGATTATTTCATCAAAACGAATGTTCCATTTTTGAGAAGTGTCAACAACTCTTACCTCATCATATGTAACTATCATCATCTTCTATGATACGTACCTCATCATCATCATCCATGATGAATCCATACCTCCCAGGTATCTTCGGTATTATTCCAGATTTATGATTCGGTTGTGGTACAATAGTTCTATCTATAGGTTCCTCTTATTTGACTTATAGTATTTTGTGGTTCTTGAACTCTTCAAGATCTATTATCCTCCCACTAGCCCCTTCAATGATAAACATCTTTATCTTAGAAGGCATCGTGTTTCGCAACAATCACCTTTTGCTAAGTAGAATTATAGAACATATACCTTAAACTTACTTTAGGATGTCCCACAAATATATACTTATCAAATTTTGTCACAAGCTTATCCTTTGAAACCTTTTCACATAAGTTGGACAAACCCCTTATCTTAACATACTTAAGATTAGGAATCTTCCATGTCCATAACTTTTATGGAGTCTTGGGGCCGGATTTTGAGGTTACCTTTTCGTAGATATGCAGCCATTTCTATGACATTACCCCAGATGGATACTAGAATGTTGGTAAAATCATTATGGACCGCACCATGTCCAACAAGGTACAATTTTTTCTTTCAAATACATCAATCAATTATTGCGTATCAGGAGGCGTCCATTATGAGAAAACCATTTGAGATGATCTAGAAACTTATTGCACAAGTATTTATTCCTTGATCTAATCAAAGAATCTTAATACTTGCCAATTTATTTCACTTCTGAATTCTTTGAACCTTTCAAATAATTCATACGTGTATTTCATCAAATACAAATATTCAACTCTTTGAATGATTATCTCCTTTTATATACTAATTTGTTCAATATGCAAAATTATTTTCACGTAAGTCAAGTATACAAAATTCATTAAGTAATATTCTAGTTATATACAAAACATTATTATTATAAATAGAACAACAATTGTTCTTAAATATAATACCAAAGATTTTATTATCCAATAATAAAATGAAAATAATATTTCTAACGAGAACTAGAATACAATAACAACTTATTCACTTAATAGACTTGCCCGTAGGCAATGCTAAACAATAAGTTCCTATGGCTAATGTATCAACCTTTGCTTCATTTACCAGACATAGGATTACTTATCTTTGTTTAGCTTTCTACTTCTGCTTGGTCCCTTCATAAATCTATATTTATGATAACCAAAGTCGGTATCCAATTCCCAAGTAGAACCTTGACTTAAAGAAAAATTTATTTCAATCATGAACAAAATTGTATTTGTAACCGAAACTTCACTAAGCTTCTTTGGTTAGCCTCTGCAAGATGCTTCTCACAGTTTCTTTCTAGTGTCCAGGCTTATTGCAGTGGAAGCAAACTCCTTTGCTATCCGTATTAGTTTTATTCTTATTATCCTTTATTTCCCCAAAATTAGGTATCGTCACCCATCTTGGGTCGCCACTTACATACATGGTACATAAATTCAAATACAACTTTAATAATACAATGTGTCGTGTACAATACGACAAAACATAAAGCTGTGAGTTTGAATACAAATATTGTCTACTAGAGATTATACAAACTCAAAAGGAGTCCTTATTACAATTATTATTACACTATTTCATAGAATAGTGAGGACTACTAATGCTATCATACGGTAAAGATCACTAAGTTTCCCAGACTAGTCCTGCTTTCGTTCTCATTTCTGAAGAGAACAATAAAAGTAAAAGGTGAGCTCAACTAGCCCGATAGGAAATATTATGACTAAGATAATGCGAGAATATATTATCGTTAGCCTTCAACGATGTTAAAGCGATACAATATAACAACCATCAAGTTTAGCTGCGGTGGAACAAGCAATCCATTAAAAGAGTCAAGTAGAGAATAAAATCTACTATCTTTTATGATTTAAAAGGTTTTCATCACTTTTATCATTTGGGACTCGACAATAAATAATCCACATCATCGAATCACCCACACTTCTGACCGAGGATATTCTTTAGTATCACGACCACAATTATCCATGCACTACTGGGCCAAGAATATTTGTGTATTCAATAATGGTCATGATCATGCCAACAATTTGTCCATCGATGCACTACGGGCCAATGAGGACTTTTACCACATCATTTGTAACATTACGGTCATGATTACAAGAATAATCCTGGTCATAATCATACCAAGTCCATCTATGCACTATAGGCCACAGATGACTTTCAACAAAATATAAACATGAGGATGATGACAATGATATAAGAATTCAATAAAACAAGTTCAAGAATTATTTTATCCGAGGAACTAATAACGTCCAAATTGTCGACATGAATCTTGCTTTGTAGAGTAAAATTCAAGAATGCTCGGAAGAATATTTCCATGAAAAGATCTTTGGATGAAAGCGCAAATATCGAGGATATTCCACTAATTTCATGGAGTATAGAAGTCAAAACTTTAACCAATTTGAGTATAATAAGGAATGGAATAACAAAAGAAATCACCGGGCATCGATAGACCGCTTGCAGGGCGAGTTATTCAACAGAATAATAAATAACGGAATCGGTCGGCGTAAAAATGCAGACGAGGATATTCAGCGAGAATAATAAAAAGCGGAATAATAAAAAGCGCATGAGCGAGGATATTCAGCGAGAATAATAAAAAGGCGGAATTAGGTCGGCGTAGAAGCGCCTGAACGAGGATATTCAACGAGAATAATAAAAGGCGGAATCGGTCCGGCGTAAAAAGCGCTGAGACGAGGATATTCAGCGAGAATAATAAAAAAGGCGGAACCCGGTCGGCGTAGAGCGCCTTGTGACAGGATGTTCCAACGAGAATGATAAAGAATGGAACAACGGAAGAATTTCACCAAGTATAGGGTAGCAGCGTATCTGAGTTATTCAGCGAGAATAATAAAGAATGGAATAATGAAGTTCTCTTCATAGATAAGAAAGAAATAATACTCCCTACCTTTAGAAAAAGCTGGATCTTTGGAATAGTGAGGTAGTAGACTTTCTTCTTCTTTTTCTATAATTTCTCTCTATAATAATCGCTCTAAAGCTTTTGTGAATTGGTGAGAAATGAAGGAAGAATGAGCTTATTTATAGGAAAATATAGTTTCGATAATTTGCGTTTTGGGGCTCAAAAATTACGAGTACAATACCTCGACTTTTTTTTCATTTATAATTTAGTCTGCAAGTATTATCAATCTTGCACCAACTCCCCTAATAGTAAATAATGTGAATCAATAGTTCAATCATGTGAATCGATAGTATAATCATGTGAAAAAATCTGAATTTCGATTATAGTACCTCCATACATACCTCCATTTTTAATTTAGTCATGCAAGTATTATCAATCTTGCACAACTCCCCTAATAGTAACAAGAATGTGAAACAATAGTATACACATGTGAACAAATAGTTATAATCATGTGAAATAATAGCAATCAATTGCTCATTTATCGGTTAAATACTGGATTGGTCGATATAACCTCCAGGACATCAATTATTATCGAAATAATTGTCGATTTTCACTAACACAAATAATTCCAACACAATGAAACCATTTTTATCAAAAATATAAATTTTGAAATTTTGAAGTTTGACTTTTCCCCGAAAAAAGTCAATTATTGACTTTTTGACCAAATAGTGAATCCAGGAAAATTTTGTGTTTATAGACTATTTTACTAATTTCGTAGATTTAGGACTCAAATATCACGTCGCGTCTCCAAATTCAACTCAGAACAACATTCATTATTAATATTATAACTCATGATATTTATCAACGAAGTCGTTCCCGGAAAGGGGCTTTCGATAAGGATTTCTCCTATTGGCGGCTTGATTAGGTGACGAACCTCTCCTTGTGAGAACTTCTAGACATTGTAAATATTGCAATTTATAATATGAATAACTTTAATAAATCTCAAGTATTGATTTAATAAAAAACATTTTATCACGGATGATCTTTGTGACAATAATTGAATCAATAATATGATAGATATGATCGGTCAATTCTTTGTAGCAATAATTGAGTATAATTTGAGTGACTTCTCACGTAAGCATCAATAATCAATCTGAGTGTGCTTCTTATGCGACCACAGCGTATTCTTTGTACTTTTAACAAGGGTGTTTCAGCGATTAACGGTAAAACTTCCGCCGTTATTTTCATAAAAAGTATTTTTGTCGTTTTCTCGATCAAATGATAATTCCATTGTGGGGTCCACTGATGATTGTGCCGTTGTACGAATATTCCTGTTAAAGCGAATATTCCCGACCAATCGAATATTATATAACAACTTGCGTACTTTGCAAAATTTGTAAATATTACCACAACTATAACATTATATCAAATCCACACCATAATATTCAAAAATATATTTGAGAAAATTTAATCTTTATTCAAAAAGTTGGGGTCTTCTGACCTCCCTTCTTATGAAATTTTGTCCTCGAAATTAGGGTGCGTACTGGTATGTCGAAGAGGTGAGGATACTTTGATTTCATTTGATTCTAACTCCCGGTCATTTCCTCAACATCGTGGTTTTCTCCACAAAACTTTGACTTGAGGTATAACCTTGGGCGTAGAATATGTTCCTTATATCAAGATTTTAACGGGAACCTCTTCATACGTTAAATCTTCCTCTATTTAAATCGGTTCTAACTTCGATAATGTGGTTGGGTCTTTCACATATTTACGTAACATGGATATGTGAAAAGCGTTATGAACACAGAGACATACTTGTAGTGATAGCGCAAGTCTATAGGCCCCAGATTCCTACTCGATCGAGGATTAAAAATGGGCCAATGAATCGAGGATTGAGCTTTCCTCTCTTTCCAAATCTTGTAACTCCTTTCCATGGAGCAACACGTAACAACACATGATCTCGATATCGAATTCTCGTCCTTTCGATGAAGATCGACATAACTCTTTTATCGATCTTGTGAGGTTTTTTATCGTTGTCGGATCATTTGAATCTTTTAAAGTAGTCATACGTACCAACTCTGGTCCCAACAACGTTGCTTCACCCACCTCATCCCGGCATCTTTGGAGAGCGACACTTTCTTCCATCTGCGCCTCGAATGGAGCCATGCGATACTTGCTTGATAAGCTGTTGTTGTAGGAAAACTCCACCGATGGTAAGAACTTGTCCCAACTTCCCTTGAAGTCGAGGACACGAGTCTTAATAGATCTTCAAGAGTTTGAATCGTCCTCTCATTTGCCCGTCAAATGCGAGGATGATATCTTGAAACTAAATCGTAAATCCGTGCCCATAGCTTTTTGCAAACTAACCCAAAATCTTGAAGTGAATCTTGGGTCTCGATCGGAAACTATGGATCTTGGCATACCATGCAATCTTACAACCTCGTTTATGTACATCTGAGCAAGGCGTTCAAGTGTATAAGTTTCTCGTATCGGTAAGAAATGAAGCGGACTTGGTCAATCTATCAACAATGACCCAAATCGCATCTATGCCTTGAGAAACTTTGGGAAGGCCGTGCTTGAAATCCATGGTAATGTGCTCCCACTTCCATTACGGAATTTCAAGTGGTTGCTGATGGACCTTTTGGTACTTGATGATGCTCGCTTTAACTCGTTGACAAATTAGACACCTTGAGATAAATCTGCTATCTCTCTCTTCGTATTGCTCCACCAAAAATGTATAGCGAAGATCACGATACATTTTGGTACTCCCGAGATGGATTGCAAGCGGTGTGTTATGCGCCTCCATCATGATTTTATATTTTTAAATCGGGGTCGTTAGGAACACAAAGTGCACGGAGTTGACTCAAAGTATTCCTTCTTCATCGATTCTTGCTTCGGCATAGCACCTTCTTGCACTTTCTTCCTCATCACGCGCATCGGCTCGGATCTATAACTTGAGCGACTTTAACTTTATCAATTAAAGTCGGTTCTACTCGTATATTCGCCATCATCACATGGGTCACAGAGTCTTTAACTCTATCTCCATCCTTTGCAAGTCACACAAAATGGGCTTTTGTGTTGTGAATATTGCACTTTCGTGCCGCATATGATCTTACTACTCGATCGTCGGCTACCACGTTAAGCTTTTCGAGGATGGTATTGGATGGTATGATCATAATCTTTCAGTTGAGTTCAAGCCAGCGTCGTTGTCGCATGTTGAGTTCCTTTTGAGTGAAGAAATATTTGAGGCTTTTATGATCAAGTAAAGATCTCCACTTTCTCTCCATACAAGTAATGCCTCCAAATTTTAAGTGTGAAAAAAACATTTGCTTGACTCTAGATCATGAGTAGGATAATTCCTCTCATATTCTTTGAGTTGTCTTGAGGCATAGGCTATGACTTTCCCATGTTGCATGAGAACACATCCTAACCCTTTGCGAAGCATCCTTTGTAGATGACAAATCCCTCCGAACCGGATGGTATTGTCGAGCAGTCTTTGAAATGAGTCTCCTTTTGAGTTCTTGAAAACTCTTCTCACATTCCTCGCTCCAATAGAACTTTGTATCTTTTCGAGTCAATTTGAGTTAATGGAGTAGCGATTGAGAAAATCCTTCCACGAATCTCAGATAATAACTTGCTAATCAGAGAAAGCTACGTACTTGGTCAGCTTGATTTGGGTTGCTCCGACTTTGAATAGCTTGATCTTTCTTTGGGTCAGCGGATATTCCATGACTTGATACTACGTGCCCAAGGAATGCTACTTCCTCAAGCGAACTCGCATTTCTTTAACTTGGCATAAAGCTTATATTCACGAAGCTTTTGGAGTATCGACCTCAAGTGTTGCTCATGATCTTCACGGCTTTTGGAATAAATAAGGATGTCATCAATAAAGGCGACCACAAAGTGATCAAATATTCCTTGAATACTCGGTTCATCATATCCATGAAGCGTGAGAGCATTAGTCGATCAAAAGACATGACTAAGAATTCATAATGCCGTCTACAGGAGTTACGAAGGCGATCTTTGGAATATCCTCGGTTTTAACCTTGGTGATGATATCGAGCGAAGATCGATCTTTGAAAAAAATTGTGCTCCTTATGGCGATCAAAGCAGGTCATCAATACGTGGCAATGGGTACCTATTTTTTGATGGTGACATGATTTGACTCAGATAATCAATACAAAGTCGCATACTCCCATCTTTCTTCTTCACGAATAGAGCAGGAGCACCCCGAGGAGGCGTCTTGGGGACGAATGAAACCAATGTCTAACAATTCCTGCAATTGGGTCTTTAACTCACGAAGTTCAATAGGAGCCATTCGATATGGGGCTTTGGAAATGGGTTTTGTCTTAGGGTTCAAAGTCGATACAAAATTCAACTTCACGCGCTACGGGGTAGGCGGGAAGTTCTTGAGGGGAATCGTCGGAAATTTATTAACAATAGAAATATCCTTCAAATCGGCGTATTTTTGTTTAAATCAAGTGACATGAGCTAAGAAAGCTTGACATCCATTTTTCAATAAGCGAATAGCTTTTATGGCTTGAGATGGTAGTGATTGATTTTAATGGTTTGGTGGCTTGAATTCGCATAATAGGTTTATTAGGAATATGAAAGCTAACAACCTTACGAAAACAATCAATTTTAGCATGATGAGTAGTTAACCAATCAATCCCTAGAATCACGTCAAATGCAAGTATTTTTAAGGAGATAAGATCGACGAAGTAGCGATGCGATTCGATTTGAATCAAACAAGACTTATAAGCGATTGGATGTAATGAAGGTTTCTCTAATGGAGTTTCAACGAGATAAGTCAAAGTCTAATTTCTCGAGTCAAATTTAAGCGTTGGCGCAAGTAGGAGAAATAAAAGAATGGGTAGAAACGGTATCAAATAAGGTATAGACTTCACTAGAGTTTATGATAAGCTTACGTGATAACCTCGTTCGGGTTCCTTGCTTTACAGGAGGTCACAACAAAGCGCTCTCCCTTGCACTTCTGGCTTTGACTTTTACGGGATGACCTTTGGTGCCTCCATCCTAGTTGAATTTGTCTTGGTGAGCGACAAAATCGAGCTAAGTGACCTTCTCTTCCACAATTATAACATGCTTTGGATGGCATCAGCGTGGTTTGGGTGATGTGTCCCTCCCTCGCATTTGAAGCATATGATAGGTGGTCGTTCTCCTTCCTTAACCACGGTTCTTTGGTCTTGGCGTCTTTCCATCATTGTTGAATCTCCTTTTCTTGAAATGTCCATTTTTCTTGTCTTGGCTATGATTACCGCAGAAGTGGTTACCATTTACGGCATGTTGATTCCCTCGCGTTGTTGTCAGCTTTCGATGGTATTACCTTTAGTATTTTCATTATTCTTGGTTGCTTTCTCTTGGTTGCGTTGACTCGTTATCGGCGCTCCAATAATGAGCCCTATTTACAACATCGAATACAAACACGGTTTATGAGAAATAAGATATTGGCGTATCTCGGTTTCAAACCTCTTAAAAACATTTGTGTCATTTCGCTCCTCATTATCGACCAAATGGGATGCTGGCCGGGATAACTCATAAATTTAGCCTCGTATTGCGACACGGTCATATTGTTTTGTTTCAACTTGATAAACTCCACCTCCTTCATGTGGCGAATACTTTCGGGAAAGTACTTGTCGTTGAAGCGACTCTTGGAACTTCTCCCAAGACATCTTGAGTGCGTCAGTTGAGTGCGTTTCTGATTTCCACCGATGTCTGCTCTCTTCACCATAACATAAAGGTGGCGAAGGGAACCTTTGCTCCTCGGAGCATCCCAAGACATCAAATATCTTGGTGATTTGCTTTATCCATGCTTTCGCCTTAAGTGGTTTTGGCTCTCCAATAAACTCAAACGGTGGTCCCGGCTCCTTGGCTATTTGTTTAGCGGTGACCGTCAGAGAGTTTCTGTGTTTACACACTGCATTTTGAGCAGAAGCTCTCTGCTTTGATGTTGCATGAATTGCATGAAGCCTCGGAACATTCCATCGTTCATCATTTGGTTAGTGTTGTTGTTTGCATGAGGGTTTGTCGCCTTCACGATGCACGTTGTCTGGTTATTGATCTGTGGAGACTCAGCGGTCTCTGTGCTCCATTGATGTTCTCAACATTCTCGGATGCCATTTCAAAAACAACGCCACAAAACAAGGGTTAATTGACATGCAACATATTATCACTATACTCTACGTGAGCCAATCAAATACCAAATAAACTTAGGTAGGTCATACTAGCGAAGAATTCCCGTCTCTCCCTCTAGTTCTAGTCTCACATCTTAGCGAGGATCATATCCTAAGCTTTGATATTGTATGGCCCCCAAAATTAGGTATCGTCACCCATCTTGGGTCGCCACTTACATGGTACATAAATTCAAATACAACTTAATAATCAATACGTATAGGTGTACAATCGACAAAACATAAACTATGAGTTTGAATACAAATATTGTCTACTAGAGATTATACAAACTCAAAAGGAGTCCTTATTACAATTATTATTACACTATTTCATAGAATAGTGAGGACTACTAATCTTTATCATACGGTAAAGTCACTCGGGTTCCCAGAACTAGTCCACACTACGTTCTCATTTCTGAAGAGAACAATAAAAGTAAAAAGGTGAGCTCAACTAGCCCGGTAGGAAATATTATGACTAAGATAATGCGAGAATATATTATCGTTAGCCTTGATGTGTTAAAGCGATACAATATAACAACCATCAAGTTTAAGCTGCGGTGGAACAAGCAATCCATTAAAAAGTCAAGTAGAGAATAAAATCTACTATCTTTTATGATTTAAAGGTTTTCATCACTTTTATCATTTGGGACTCGACAATAAATAATCCACATCATCGAATCACCCCCTTACTTTTCTGGCCGAGGATATTCTTTAGTATCACGACCACAATTATCCATGCACTACGGGCCAAGAATATTTGTGTATTCAATAATGGTCATGATCATGCCAACAAGCATGTCCATCAATGCACTACGGGCCAATGAGGACTTTTACCACATCATTTGTAACATTACGGTCATGATTACAAGAATAATCCACAGTCATAATCATACCAAGTCCATCATGCACTTTATAGGCCACAGATGACTTTCAACAAAATATAAACATGAGGATGATGACAATGATATAAGAATTCAATAAAACAAGTTCAAGAATTATTTTATCCGAGGATCTAATAACGTCCAAATTGTCGACATGATCTTTGCTTTGTAGAGTAAAATTCAAGAATGCTCGGAAGAATATTTCCATGAAAAGATCTTTGGATGAAGCGCAAATATCGAGGATATTCCACTAATTTCATGGAGTATAGAAGTCAAAACTTTAACTTATTTGAGTATAATAAAGAATGGAATAACAAAAGAAATCACCGGGCATCGATAGGCCGCTACGAGGCGAGTTATTCAACAGAATAATAAATAACGGAATCGGTCGGCGTAAAAGCATGAGACAGGATATTCAACGAGAATAATAAAAAAGCGGAATCGGTCCGGTAAGGCGTAAAAGCGCCTGACGACGAGGATATTCAACGAGAATAATAAAAGGCGGAATCGGTCGGCGTGAAGCGCATGAGACGAGGATATTCAACAAGAATAATAAAAAGGCGGAATCGGTCCGGCGTAAAAGCGCGCTGAGCGAGGATATTCAACAGAATAATAAAAGCGGAACCGGTCGGCGTAGAAGCCTTGAGACAGGATGTTCCAACAGAATGATAAAGAATGGAACAACGGAAGAATTTCACCAAGTATAGGGTAGCAGCGTATCTGAGTTATTCAACGAGAATAATAAAGAATGGAATAATGAAGTTCTCTTCATAGATAAGAAAGAAATAATACTCCTACCTTTAGAAAAAATTGGATCTTTGGAATAGTGAGGTAGTAGACTTCTCTTCTTCTTTCTATAATTTCTCTCTATAATAATCGCTCTAAAGCTTTTGTGAATTGGTGAGAAATGAAGGAAGAATGAGCTTATTTATAGAAAAATATAGTTTCGATAATTGCGTTTTGGGGCTCAAAAATTACGATACAATACCTCGACTTTTCTTTCATTTATAATTTAGTCCTGCAAGTATTATCAAATCTTGCACCAACTCCCCTAATAGTAAATAATGTGAATCAATAGTTCAATCATGTGAATCGATAGTATAATCATGTGAAAATCTGAATTTCGATTATAGTACCTCCATCTATACCTCCATTTTTAATTTAGTCATGCAAGTATTATCAATCTTTGCAACTCCCCTAATAGTAACAAGAATGTGAAACAATAGTATACACATGTGAACAAATAGTTATAATCATGTGAAATAATAGCAATCAATTGCTCATTTATCAGGTTAAATACTGGATTAGTCGATATAACCTCAGGACATCAATTATTATCGAAATAATTGTCGATTTTCACTAACACAAATAATTCCAACACAATGAAACCATTTTTATCAAAAATATAAATTTTGAAATTTTGAAGTTTGACTTTTCCCAAAAAAGTCAATTGTTGACTTTTGACCAAATAGTGAATCGGAAAATTTTGTGTTTATAGACTATTTTACTAATTTCGTCGATTTAGGACTCAAATATCACGTCGCGTCTCCAAATTCAACTCAGAACAACATTCATTATTAATATTATAACTCTGATATTTATCAACGGTGGTCGTTCCGGAAAGAAGGGGCTTTCGATAAGGATTTCTCCTATTGGGCGCATGATTAGGTGACCAAACCTCTCCTTGATAGAACTTCTAGACATTGTAAATATTGCAATTTATAATATGAATAACTTTGTAAATCTCAAGTATTGATTTAATAAAAAAACATTTTATGCGAGATGATCTTTGTGACAATAATTGAATCGATAATATGATAGATATGATGCGACAATTACTGTAGCAATAATTGAGTATATTTGAGTGACTTCTCACGTAAGCATCGATAATCAATACAGGTGTGCTACTTATACAACCCGCGTATTATTTGTACTTTTTTAACAAGGGTGTTTCAGCGAGTTAACGGTAAAACTTCGTAGTTATTTTCATAAAAAGTATTTTTTGTCGTTTTCTCGATCAAATGATAATTACGTTATTATGATGGGGGTCCTGATGATGATTGTCACGAATATTTTTGTTATCGAATATTCCTGTTAAAATGAATATTCCCAACTAGACCAATCGAATATTATATAACAACTTGCGTACTTTGCAAAATTTGTAAATATACCTGGTGACACACAAACTATAACATTATATCAAATCCACACCATAATATTCAAAATATATTTGAGAAAATTTAATCTTTATTCAAAAAGTTGGGGTCTTCCACACACACACACACACACACACACATATATATATATATATATATATATATATATATATAATACGCGTCATATTAATTAACATGCGAAGCATGTTTGCATAATATATAATATATATAGTATAAGCATGCACATATAGAATACTATATTCTACCCGGATTGATTATGGACTTTTATTCTAGTTTGGTTCATTTGAGCCACCAAGTGAACCAAGAAAAAGTCAAACTCTAGGGGTGCAAGAATTAATATTTAAATATAACTATTACATTTAAACTCGGACTCCATTACAAACGGGTCTTCAAGCGCTCCTTAATCCTTGATCACCAATTATTCAAAATTAATTCTAATTAACTATTCCTATTACAAAACTATTTAAAATAAATAGAAACCTTGATCAGCAGTCAAGGGGAAGTACATAGAATGGAGTTAGAATTTACATTAAGAAAAATTAGAGAATACGAGGTACGCAGACCCCATTTAATAAAACTCATACATTCAAGCATCCAACTAAAATAAAATCTAATCACATTGGTCAATAGTCCATAATCAATCCCATTTATTATCATACACGTCACCATATGCATCAATAAATAACATTTATCTCATGAATAATAAACATTTAATATATATATTGATATCATTTAATGGGCAAATTTAGTTAGTATAAAATTTAATTTTGAATCAAAATAAACTCCTTTATTTTAATCCAAATTTAAATCAAAATAAACCTCTTTATTTTAATTTATCCAATTTTGAATAAAATAAACTATTTTATTTTAATCAAAATCTTTAATCAAAATAAACTCCTTTATTTTAATTAATTATGGAATCCAATTCCAAGTAAAAAAAAACTTTTATAAAAAGAAACGCGAATTCTCTTTCATATTCACAAATAAACTCCTTTATTTTGAATATTATGAAATCTTATTCCATATCTAAATAAACTCCTTTATTTAAGGAAATTAGGATTCAATTTTAACTCCAATTAGTTATCATGGAATCCAATTTCAACTCTAATTAGTTAGCATAAAAATTAATTTTAAAATTAAAATAAATTTTTATTTTCAGTTTAATATAAATTTTTTATTTTAAGATTAAAATAAAATTTTATTTTAATTATAAAATTATTAAAAATATATATATATATATATATATATATATATATATATATATATATATATATATATATATATATATATATATATATAATATGAATTCGTGAATCACCCTTGAATCGCGTGACAAAAAACTTATCTTGTGTTACCTTGAAAAACAAAACATAACCTTTTACAGGATTATAGCTTTTCAAAAACATGATTCGCGAACTGGAAAGAAAATATTGTTTCCTGCAAGTGATTCAAAAAAATTTGGAAACATGGAAACATGAAACATGATAATAGGTAATCATTTATGTTAGTCCACGTGCAAGGCTCAGCGAAAAAAAAGAAAGAAGAAGGATTACCGAAATCATAGACCCTATCGATCCTTATATATAAATACAGCACAACTTCTCCAATTCAATTAATTTCAAATCAATTTCAATTCAATTAATTAATCTGATTCAATTAATTAATCTGGCTATCAATTTGATTTCCAAAACCGACGGTGCATGGCTCCTCTTCTTCTTCTTCCACTTTCAGTTTCTTTACCTTTCCCTTTCCCTTTCCCTTTCCCTTTCCCTTCCCCACTCTTCCATCTTCTCAATCAACCCAATCATTTTTCTCAAACCAAACCCCAATGGTCTCATCTTCAGACCGATGAATTTTTGTGTTACTTCGACGATCAATTGTCTTTGTTGACACCGATGCTGAGATATGTTGATACACCTCGATCCTTCGCTCACTACAGATGAGGAGTCCGCGGCTCCTCCGCCCCATCCTCAAGTAAAATCTTTCATACTCATACCCATCAATATATACACGCGTTAATATTATTAGGAACCTGAATTGATGAAATCAAGCATTAATGTTTTGATTTTGTATTTTTTTTCCATTAAAATTATGCTATTATTATGAATTTCTAGAGGTTATCTTGATCGGTAGTTATTTGTTTGATTAAGCTATACTATTGATATAGTTTATCTCTTTCTGTCTCTTTCTTTCTTTATATATTTATTTATTTATGTTTTTTGTACTTAAATTGGCGTTATATGTATTGTTTGAGATCCCATACTGTGAGACATATATAGGAACCTGAAGATAGATTCAGATTTTTTGGTATTCTCTTGCTGCATCTTCTCAACAAGGTTTAGTCTTTCGTATATATTTTTAAAAAAAAGATTATTTATACACAGTTAGGTTTCTCAATATACCTGCTAGAATGTTTTCATTTTAGCAAGGCAGGCCGAACAATTTTAATGGAAAAACAGGAATAATTGATGTGTATCGCGGAAGTAAATGATGACATATCAATGTTTGACTTATTTTTTTAATTCTCAATATTTTTATGGTGGTCTTGAAAATATGGAAATGTCAAAAAAGAGTTGTCTTTTTATATTTAGAGCATATCCTTTTGGGTAGTTTTGATAAAAAGATGACAACTTTAGTCAAGTGTAATCTTAAAGGGAAAAAAAGAAGAAAGATAAAACAACACTTTTATTAGTGAAATAACTATTAGTACATTTATGATATTCTTCTATATTTTGACCGTCATGATTCATGAAATCCTGTGATTACTTCACCACACAGTGACATGATTAGTTGTGGTTGGTTCACTATATGGTGATGTGATGGAACTATATGGTTATAGCTGATGATAGACATATCCTACATTACTAAAGCACTATAGCTAATGATATATATGCTCATATTCTAGATGTTTATAGTTGATAATCATCTTAGATGGTGGGTGATTTGTCATGCACCCGATTAGGATTAGTTTGTTAAACTCACCCTCTAAATAAAAGGTCATGAGGGCATAAAATTGAGAGTTTGAATTTTAAAAAAAATTTATATACTTGCTGTACATCGGACCTATTTTTTTTAGCTTTTCTTTTCGAAAAAAGCTAGGAGTAAAAAGAGGCACATTGACATGGTAGGATAAGTAGAAGTAGGTTTGTTTGCAGCACTATTCATCCGATGATAGCTATATACTTGAAGCTATTTGTCTAATTTTTCCTACTAAAATGGAAAAAAATAAATCATTGCAGTCTGTTAGGTATTCACATTTAGTAATATAGTAGTTGACCAAGGAAACAAAAAAGTGCATAATTACAGAAGTGGTAGATTATGTAGCTTTATGCATTGTATACTATAAATATATGGAAAAATATATATCAGTCTTTATCATTTTTACAAAAGTTTTAATTTTCTAAATCTCCTCAAAACCTCTAAAGATTATTCCATTGTTTCAGTATCTTTAATAGAGCATCTAACCGGATAAGAAGTACTTTATGAACATTAGAAAAGCCATTGAAACTTCAAAATCTAGATCTTTAGCTGCTCCAAAAGAAATAGTTCATTGGCTTATTCCAACATAACCAAGGGAATGGAAGAACTAATCATCATCTAAAACCAACTGAGCTTTCAAATGTGTTTAAATTCTATTTTTGGTAAAGGATTGAACATAAGATATCAATATAATTATTATTTTCTCCAACATGCCAATGATTGAAAATGGTAATGGGGCGAGCTCTCCCTGGAACACACTTTTTTAAATATTTTGCACATCAAATTATTATGTTCGCAAAGAAAAGAACCCCCCCCCCCCCAATGGTGGAATTGGGTTTTTCGTTGAGATATAAAATGTTAATAGCTTCGTGGAAGATTTTAGTGGCAGAGAATCAGCATTGTATTTTACCACTGTGTCTTACTTTAAAGAAATGAAGGCTATATAAATCACTTTGTTTGACTTTTAGAAGTATGTTTTTTGTTGTAAACCTAGCTATCTATTGTGTTTTGGCACTTATAAATAGTTTAGCCATGTCTAGATACCAAGCATGTTAATGTCCTTTTTTAATTTATTACAAGATGGCTGTGATATGTGGTCAATTCTCTTTGCCTATCTGGGTTTATTTCTGTCACATGGTGCTCACTGGAATGATGGATGAGGGAGATGTTGATCTGTTATGCTTGACATGTTCTATTTAGAGGGAGAAGAATTGAATATGCTTAGAGGATGTCTTCTTGGTGATCATTGTTTAATTATGTGAACTGCAGTTACAGTTACAGATGTGACACTCATAAGCATATGTTAATATGTTTATTTTTTGTGTTATGGTTAAGAACTGATTAAATTTTCGATATTGCATAGTTGAATTAACATACATGCATACAAGGTGCTGGAACTTAATTATTGACCAAATTTTTGATGTTTCTTAAATTTATTTTTAGTCATAAATATTATAAAATTGTGCTGTATATATGTGAATTCATGGGTGTGTGTACTTACATATTTACATGTGTAATTGATAAATGTTTATATCTTTGCAGAAAGATAGGTTCTTTCCTATAAAAGAATGTGCAATTTCTGTCGTGTTGACAGTTGGACCGATAACTGCGGTACCTGCATTGGGTGGGCAAAGTTCTGTCAATGCAAGTACCCCAAAACACTACAAACAAATGAATTCGTTTTATCATTGCTGCAGGTTTTGTAACAAATGGTCTTGGTTTGGAAGCTCTTGAGCTATTTTATAGGTTGAGGCTTGCAGGTGTAAACTTGACTCAACCTATTTTTGTTACTGTTATTAAATTATGTGCAAACCTTAAAGAAGTTGATTTTGCAAGACAACTCCACTCCCGGGTTATGAAGAGTGGGTTTGAATCTGATCCAAATATCAGGACAACACTTATGGTAAACTACACTAAGTGCAGTGAGATGAATGATGCCTTCAAATTATTTTGTACAAATCATAGAGTTCATAATGTGGTGACATGGACAGCCATCATCAGTGGGTACTTGAAGAATAGTGACATAGAGCAAGCTGTAAAGTTATTTTGTCAAATGAGCAGGGTTTGGTGTTCAATTTAAGAGAATTTTGTTATGAATTCGTAGTGGATATGAATTATGAATTAGTTATAAAAATCTTCATGTGTGTATTCATCTTCGGGTGTGTAAATAAGAAATTCACAATTATTTATATATTTGTAAGTTTATATTTATAATATAATTTATTGAATTAAAAAGAAATTCAATAAATATGATGAATGGTCTCAAAAGTTATTTTAAATTATTATAATAGATAATATATCTTCAATTTCGAGGACGATCGTGCTAATAAATTATATAATTCATTATTTAAACTAGCCCGTGCATTGCACGGGCTATCAACTAGTTCTAAAAAAAACGCAAATTGATTTCGTTTTTTTTTAAAATTTAATACAACAAAATTATGTCCAATTAAATTGTTCTAAATACATATCAATATACATATCAAATTAAAACAATTAATAATTCATATAAAGGTTTGTCTCTGATGCCACTGTTAGGTTTATAATATTCATGACGCAATCAAATTGCATAAAATAAGCGGAAGCGTAGAAAATCAGAGTTAAAATTTTTACAAATCATATACCCGGATCATCTTTTATGCACAATTACTAATTAAACAAAAAGATATGAAGAACAAGAATCATACCCTTGAAGATTCGAGCTTCCTCAGGTACAAGTTCACCTCCAATCCTTTTTCGCGTTCAACTTGAATCCACCGAGTTTGGTTCCTTTCTTTGATCAACGTTAGCCACCCAAGTGTTTGGCCTCTAGAGGTGATCCACCAAGAAAGAATAAAGATTCAAGAAGATGGGTGTTTGGCTAAACCCTAGTTTTTCTATCTCTCATAGAAAAGGAGTGTACTCTCCCAACTATTGGAATTACGTATTCACGTGTTTTGTGAAAGTGTCAACTACCTTACCCATAATAAGACTCCTCTTATTTATAGATGTAGGCAGCCCTCCTTAACAATTAAGGAATTTGATTTTATTTAATTAATTAAATTCTTTTAATTAATTAAGTTCCCTAATCTTATTAAGGATAATTAATTAAACTCTTTTAATTAATTTGCCTCCTAATCCTATTAGGATATTTGAGGGTACTTTTATTAATTAATTTTCAAACTCCTTTAGGAATTAAATAATAATAATAATAATAATAGTAATAGTAATAATAATAATAATAATAATAATAATAATAATAATAATAATAATAATAATAATAATAATAATAATAATAATAATAATAATAATAAGACTCCTCTTATTAATTTATATTTAATATTTTCAAAATATTAAATAATAAATATTAAGCTATTTAATTTATTCTATCACCATAGATTAAATTAAATATACTTAACTTATTATTACGATTATGCCATTAACTTCTTAAATAATTATTCTTCTTTTTTATGGTGTGACCCTTTAGGTTCTCCATATTAAAGGTTGTGAATAAATCAATTAGAACAATTCTAATCTTATTTAAATAAATAAATTAAACTAATAATTTATTTAAATAAATAATATTTATTCTACAATAAGGATAAGCCTTCTAGCGATTAACGACTTTCCGGATAATATAGATTTCAACATTAATCATAAAAGAACCTTTGAGTAAATAATTACTTGCAAATGTACAATTCAATCCTTCCACCATACAATATCCCAATTAAATATAAGACATGGAATTCTTGTCAAGTCTTATTTTATTTAATTATATGTATTTCGACTCTTAAATGCACAACTCCAAATAATGCAAATTAGAAACTCCTTTCTAATTTCATTCTGCCTTGGCCAAGGACTACTGAGTTGTCATTTATCGAATCACATAAGATATTTCTCTTCTTTTACTAGAAGTGGTAGATTCTTTATTGATCATACATTATCTCCATGTACAACTTATTATACCCAAACATACCCTTTGATATACCCTAAGGGTCTTAATGAATAAGTCAAAGTATAACTCATCATACACAAGATACTATGATGATCTCAAGTTCAAGGATCACTTGTACTACTATCACTATAGGAATTCCTATTGACAGTCAAGTAAAACTCCATTAGGTATTCCTTAGCGAGCCACGTTCAGTGAACTTATTCTCTAATAAGCACCTACATACTTGTTTTAGTGTCTCCACACAAATGATCATGAGATCAATCATCCTCATCTAATGAGCAAACAACGCATGTACCAATCTATCCGGATTCACTAATCTCCAATTTAGTAATCCAACGATTGGGAACTATTTTAGTTTTAAGCTTTCTAAGAATTTAGATCTCATTAGAATGATCATCATCATTATTCTAAAATCATTGCTTAAAACTATGGGTTTATCACATATTATAAAACAGCATCATGTAGATAATTAAAAGCCTTTAATAAATTAATACTTTTTATTAATAAATGAATAAAATTGTTACAAAGTATATGCTTTATCATCAAACATGATTGACTTGTGTGCATACTACTTTCACAAAGAAGTACTTTCTTTAATTCTATTGCTTATCTTTGTGTAAAAAATTTGTCACCGTCTAAACTATGTGGCACTATCAATTTGTGTTTCGTAGATGATGAAAGAATCGCAAAGCAAAGACAATGTTACTATTCGGTGGGATATTGGTCTCATTTTATATAACTGCGTTATTCAGGCGATGCAGTCAGTGGGGCATGTGGTAGGTTTTTATTTTTGACATCTTAACATATAAAATATTCTATTGTTAAGCTTCTGTTTGATTTCCTGATTGACTTGATGTACAAGTAGATATATTTTAGACAAACAGGTGGATTGCTTGTGGTATCTATAATCTCTAGCTAGGCTTGGATCCACTATTTTTTTTTTCAAGTATGGGAACACTTTAATTGTTTAATTAATTAATTTTGACAATTTTAAATTATGCCTTCTTTTGTTTAACGGGTAAAATTAACAGCACAAGAAGAGGTTGCACTTGAGCTTCGCGCTAGTCAGGTAAAATGGTTAATATATTTGTCGTCTTCGGGTTCTTGTGTTGTTTCAACTGTCCTTATTGATAGTATTGTTTTCAGGGAGTTCTTGTTGACATGAACCATGGGTTTAGCGTTGATTTTGTTTGGAAGAGCACACAACTTTTGATAGGATGCAAGGAGCGATGAAAACTTGGCACCTGACAGGCCAACAGCTCCATCCCATGAAGACCCTCGTGCTATGGGACCAAGGCAAGGCAGCGGGTTCTGTGGCCACATGGAGCCAACCACGCCAAGTCACACTACAATTTTATGCATGCTTAGGTTGTAGCTTAATGTTATGGATAGTTTGGTATATATTTTGTGGATGTAGTAATTTGAAACTGTAAACGAATGGTATTATTGGGATGTATTTTGAATGGTTGATACATTTTGGCTTTAAATTTAAATGAGAATTTAGACCTTTTAGCTATATGTCATGGCATTAGTGTAAGACCCCGAATTTTATGAAATGAAAGTATTCAATTTTCTTATAATTATTATTTTATTTCGTAAATGGTTAAATTGATAAAAGGTTAAAGTTAAGGGTGATATGTGAAAATTTTGGAAAGTAAGCAAATTGTTATAAAATATTCGATTGGTCAGATAATATTCTTTTTGTCGGGGAATATTCGTACGACGGCACAATCATTGGTGGACCCCACAACGAAAGTATTGTCGTAGTTAGAAAACGACAGAAATATCTTTTTATAAAAATAACGGCGAAAGTTTTTCCGTTGAACTACCCGGTAGTAAAAGAACAGTAATACACGTGGTTGCATAGTAGCACATGGTATTGATTATTGATGCTTACGTAAGAAGTCACTCAGTTATACTCAATTATTGCTACAGTAATTATTGCATCATATCTCTCATATTATTGATTCAATTTTTGTTACAGTATCATCTGCATAATATTTTATATTATTAAATCAATAATTGAGACTACAAAGTTATTCATATTATTATTTAAAATATTGACAATGTCTAGAAGTTCTGTCAAGGAGATGTTTGATCACCTAATTGCGCGCCAATAAGGAGAAATCCTTATCGGAAAGCCCCTCTTTCCTGGGAACGACCTGGTTGTTAAATATTGTGAGTTATAATATTATTGATGAATAAGTTCGTGTTAATTAAAGATGAAATTGCTAGTTCCATTGTGTTGGGATTATTAGTGTTAGTGGAAATCGACATTTATTTCGATAATAATTGATGTCTGAAAGCTATATTGACCAATCGGGTAATTAATCGGATAAATGAGCAATTAATTGCTATTAATTCACATGCTTATAACTATTTATTCACATATGTGTACTATTGATTCACATGATTTACTATTAGGGGAGGTGGTGCAAGATTGATAATACTTGCATGACTAAAGTAAAAATGGAGGTATAGATGAAGGTACTATAATGTAATTATTTTTTCACATGATTTAACTATTGATTCTGAAACAACCCGGGTCAAATCCCGAGTCCGGAACAAATCTCGGGTCAAATCCCAAGTCCGATTTGAATCGAATCCATCAAAATAAGGCCTTAAACTACTAGCCCAATAGTATCTTCTTGGGTCATCTTAGCCCACCACAGGCTCCCAAAAGGTCATGACTTGAAGGTACTATTGGTAGTAACTTATTTCCTTATATGCAGACAAATTTTTCCCCTATCTTTTGATATGGGACTGGGGTGTTACAAACTTCCCCACTTAAATTTCTAACGTCCCCGTCAGAATCGATCACACACACGGCCCAAAGATCTTTGCCTCTCTAGCCATTGTGGGATAATACCGACTGGCTTCATGTCCCCACCTCCGGACCTTCATCTCTCCATTGTGGGATAATACCACCAGCCTTCGTGTCCCCACCTCCGGCAACCCGATCGGATGACCCGACCTGAGCTTCCGAGAGTCGGCTCTGATACCATATGAAACAACCCGGGTTAAATCCCGAGTTCGGAACAAATCTTGGGTCAAATTCCAAGTCCGAATTGAATCGAATCCATCAAAATAAAGCCTCAAACTACTAGCCCAATAGTATCTTCTTGGGTCATCTTAGCCCACCACAGGCTCCCAAAAGGTCATGACTTGAAGGTACTATTGGTAGTAACTTATTTCCTTATATGCAGACAAATTTTTCCCCGATCTTTCGATGTGGGACTGGGGTGTTACAGATTCACATGATTGTACTATTAATTCACATGATGTACTATCGAAACTATATTTTCCTATAAATAGAAGGTCATTCTTCCTTCATTCTCACCAATTCACTAAGACTCACAAGAGCAATTATAGAGAGAGAAGCTATAGAGAGAGAAGTTATAAAGAGAAAGAAGAAGAGAAGTCTGCTACTTCACTATTCCAGTATCCAGTCTTCTTCTGAGGTAAGGGGTATTATTTATTTCATATTCTGAAGAGATATTATTCGTATTCGTATGAATATTTTTTTCGTTCAATATTCGTAAGGAATATCATCTTCGTTTAATATTCGTAGGAATATTATTTTCATTCAACAGTCGTAAGGGATATTATTTTTGTTCTATATTCGCTTGAAATAATATTTTCTTCCATACTCTTTAATATGTAAGTAATATTATTTCATTTAAGATTTCGAATTCTATACTCATTTTGTTGAAGTTTTAGCTTCTATACTCCATGAAATTAGTAGAATATCCTTGATATTTGTGCTTCATCCAGTATCTTTTCATGGAAATATTATTATGAGTTTTCTTGATAATTATTGATCTTTTCATACCAGAATACTATTCATGAGTTACTATGTACGAGTTACTATTCACCCGGTTACTATTCACACAAATATTATTCACTCGAGTATTCAGGGCACTTTTCATGTCGGAGTACTATTCACGGGTTACTATTCACCCAGTTACTATTCACTCAAATATTATTCACTCGGGTATTTGGGACACTTTTCATGTCGAGGTACTATTCATGAGTTACTATTCCCAAAGTACTATTCACAGGGTACTATTCATAGGGTAGTATTCACTCGAAAAATATATTTCTTTTCTGTCCAAATTATTTTTGATACATGAATATTATTCTTGAATTTTACTCCACAAAGCAGTATCATGTAGACAATTTGGATATTTTTAAACTCTGGATAAATTTAAAGTCTTTAATATTTATCCTTGATTTCGTTTGATTAATGCTTATATCATTGTCATCATCATCATGCTTATATTGTGATGAAAGTCATCTTTGGCTTACGTGCATAGATGGACTATTGATTGGTATGATTATGACCAGGAATCATTTGGTATAATCATGACCCGTAATGTTACAAATGATGTGGTAAAAGTCCTCATTGGCCCGTCGTGCATTGATGGACAGTTGTTGGTATGATTATGACCAGGGATTATTCGGTATAATCATGACAATTGATGATTACATGAATATCCTTGGCCCGTAGTGCAGGGATAATTTGATAATGTGGTTTATTTATTAAGTTGAGTCTTAGTGATAAAGTTGATGAAAAACTTTTTAAATCATAGAAGATAGTAGATATCATGCTCTACTTGACTCTTCTAATGGATTGCTTATTCCGCTGCAGTTGTTGATCTAAAACTTGTTGTCTATTGTATTCTATCAGTTGTTATACTGTTGAAGGCTAATGATAATTTATTCTGCATTATCTTAGTCATAATATTTCTTACTGGGCTAGTTGAGCTCACCCTTTTCTTTCATTATTCTCTTCAGGAATTGAGAACGTAGCTGGGACTAGTCGGGGAACAGAGTGACGGTCCAGATGTTTGCATTAGTAGTCCTCACTATTCTATGAAATAATGTGATAATAATTGTAATGAGGACTCCATTGAGAGTGGATATTGTCTAGAAGGCAATATTCGTGTATAAACTCTCAGCTACGCTGTTGTCGTATTGTATAATTAAGTTTGTATTTGATTTATGTACCATGTTTTTGGTGACTCAAGATGGGTGATGTATACCTATTTCGGGGGCATCACAGTTGGTATCAAAGCTTAGGGATATGATCCCTGGCTGAGATGTGAGTCAAGAACTAGGAGGGGAGAGACAGGGAATTCCTTCGCTGGTATGACCTACCTAAGTTTATTTGGTATTTAATTGGTCGGTCAGAGTATAGAGATAATATGTGATATGTCATTTAACCCTTATTTTGTGACAGTGTTTGAAAATAACATCTGAAAATGTCGAGATAAGCAATGAAGCACATGAGACCGTTGAGTCACCAATGATCAATACCTAGGATAATGTTCATCAGGAAGACAATAATCCTCAGGTAAATAACAACACCGATTAGATGATGAACGATGGGATGTTCAGAGGCTATGCAATTCATGCAACATCAGGTGAGAGAGACTCCGATTCAAAATACAGGTGGAAACACCGGCAACTCTCGTATGGTCACCATTAAGCAGTTCAAGGAGCTGGGACCACCAGAGTTTTTGGGAGAGCCAAAACCACTTAAGGCGGAGATGTGGATAAAGCAGATCACCAAGATATTTTATGTCTTAGGATGGTCCGAGGAGCAAAAGGTTCCCTTTGACACCTTCATGTTGCGAGGAGAGGCAGATTACTGGTGGGAATCAGTAAAACGTACTCAGCCTGCCGTACTGAAGATATCTTGGGAGAAGTTCCAAGAACTGTTCAATGACAAGTACTTTTCCGAAAGTATTCGTCACATGAAGGAGGTAGAGTTCATCAAGCTGGAGCAAAATAATATGACCGTATCGCAGTAAGAAACTAAGTTTGCCGAGTTGTCCCGGTTTGCGTCCCACTTGATTGATAATGAGGAGAGAATGACGCGGATATTTCTAAGAGGTTTGAAACCTAAGATACATCAATACCTCATTTCTCACAAACTTTGTTTATATCCAGATGTTGTGAATATGGCTCAGTTATTGGAGCGCGATAATGAGACAGCCGAGCCAAAAGATAATGACCAACAACACGATAATAATTGTACCGGTGGCAATGGCCATCGGAACAACAATAACCATCGTGAAGGAAATTATCAGGCAAGAAATGGTAACCACTTCGGTGGTAATCATGGCCAAGATAATAGAAGAGATAATTCAAGTGGAAAATGTGAGACCCCAGATTTTATGAATAAAGATTTAATTTTTTCGAAATATTTTTTTTAAATATTATGGTGTAGATTTGATATAATGTTATAGTTGTGGGTAATATTTATAAATTTTGAAAAGTATGCAAGTTGTTATAAAATATTCGATTGCTCGAGGAATATTCTTTTTGTCGGGGAATATCCGTACGACGGCACAATCATTGGTGGACCCCACGACGGAAGTATTGTCGTATTTAGAAAATGACAGAATTATCTTTTTATAAAATAACGGCGGAAGTGTTACCGTTAAAACTGTTGAACTACCCAATAGTAAAAGTACAGTAATACGCGTGGTTGCATAGTAGCACACGGTGTTGGTTATTAATGCTTATGTGATAAGTCATTCAGTTTTGTTTTATTAGTATTATTAATGTAATAAAACAGAATATTTTTATAAAGTTATTCTATAAATAGAATAAATTATATTCTATTATGCATAGTGTTTTGCATAGTAAAATCTTTTTATATAAACATAATACTTTTATAAAGTTATTCTATAAATAGAATATATTATATTTTATTATGCATAGTGCTCGCATAGTGTGTTGTATAGTAAAATCTTTTTATATAAAAGCGTAATACTTTTATAAAGTTATTCGTTTTTATTAGATTATAAATAGAATATATTATATTTTATTTAAAAGATTTTGCTTTAAATATGGACCGTCAGATTAAAAGTAAATCAATCTGGACCGTTTCATGAATTAGTTATTATGTGATCCATTCTCTATAAATAGAAGCTCATTCCTTCATTATTTCTTACGAATTCTTTGAAACTCAGAGAGAGAAACTATAGAGAGAATTCTTCTTCTATAATCTTGGCGTATTTCTTTAGAGTTTAAGAAAGCTTTGGCGTAGTACAAGTTTTCTTCGAGTATATCAATGCCCTACCAGTCGGAATACTCTTCTTTCAAAGTTAAGAGATATTATTTATTGTACATGTAAGGGGTATTATTTCTTTCTTATTCATGAAGAGAACTTACATTATTCCATTCTTTATTATTACATTGGAATAACTTTGTATATCTGTGGACTACCCTATACTTGGTGAAATTCTTACATTATTCCATTCTTTATTATTATGTTGGAACAACCTATTTATCTGAAATACCGCATATATGGTGAAATTCTTCATTATTCCATTCTTTACTATTATGTTGGAATAACTTTGTTTATGCAATCTTTGCATACATGGTGAAATTCTTCTATTATTCCGTTCTTTATTATTACAGCCGGAATATCCTATCTGTAATGCTTTCTATTTGGACACAGTTCCATTATTTATTATTCGCCGGAATATCTCATGCAGACGTTTATGCTTGGGACTGGTTCCATTATTTATTATTCTATCGGAATATCACATGCGTGCGTTCGTGGGACCGGGTTCCATTATTTATTATTACATTGGGAATAACACATGCATGCGATCTATTGCACGCATGGTGAATCCATACATTATTCCATTCTTTATTATTCTTTTGGAATAACCTGTCTATGTGGATTACCACATGCATGGTGAATGATCTTTTGTATTCATTCCTTATTAAATTGTGGAAATGATCTGTATACGTGGATTACCGCATGGCGGGTGAAAATCCATTTGCAGTTTCATATATTCTATTATACTCAGTTGGTTAAAGTTTTGACTTCTATACTCCATGAAATTAGTGGAATATCCTTGATATTTGCGCTTCATCTAGTATCTTTTCATGGAAATATTCTTCTGAGCATTCTTGAATTTTACTCTACAAAGAAGTATCATGTTGACAATTTGGACGTTACTAATTTCTGGATAAATTATTTCTTGAACTTATTTTATTGAATTATTATGTCATTGTCATGATGAGTTATGTTGGTTATTATGTGAACACATGAAAGTTTCTTAGAAATCCCAAAAGGTTGAAAATCAGATTTTGGTGAAAATGGAACATGAAATTCAATTGACCATATCTCCTATTATATTTTGAATTTTTGAGTGTGGTCAAGTTCTAGAGTTAGATCTATGAGTTTCCTAACTTATCCAAGTGGGATCACTGGAAAAGGTATTGTAGATTTTTCGTGTGGACTGATTTTAGCGAAGGAGTCAAAAATTGCCAATTTCGAAAAAGCTACTGCCCAGATTTTTAAAAGGGCATTTTCGACCACTTAAATTATGAGAAAAATTACGGCCTTTTGGGACATGGAAATATATGGTATAAAGTACCTTCTGTCCAAAAATGAGCTCATTCCGACTTAAAATGAGCAAGTTATGACTATTTCAATATTTAGGTTTTTTTGACAAAAAATGCTATAACCGGAGTTCTGTAACTCCGATGACCATGAAATTTAAACTGGAAGCTCACGTTAACATGTGTAAGATCCTGCCAAGATTTGGGAATTTCTGGAGTTAAACTTAAGGTAGCTAATTTCTTAAGGAATTAATTAGAAATTGATTTTTGAAAAATAGTAAATGAATTTTAAAAATTCCGAGAAAAATATATGTTTAATATGAGACTATATTCTGCTAAATCTCAAAAAAAAAATATTTTTAGAACTGATTTGGTATTTTTCATGAAAATGGACCAGTTATGAATAAATGAATTAAATATGTTATGTAAAATAATAAAATTGGAACATAGGATTTTATGGCTTGGGAATCCTATATAAGGTATATGCAGATCTTTGTTAAGGATTTTGGTTATTATTAAACGCTGGATAAATTGTATTATAAATATTTAATATTTATCATTTATCTCATTTGATTGATTCTTTATATCATTGTCATTATCCTCATGCTTATATTATGATGAAAGTCATCTATGGCCTGTAGTGCATAGATGGACTTGGTATGATTATGACCAGAGATTATTCTGTATAATCATGACCGTAATATTATAAATGATGTGGAAAAAGTCCTCATTTGCCCGTAGTGCATTGATGGACAGTTTTTGGTTTGATTATGACTATGGATTCTCTCCGGCCAAGGGTGCAAAGATGAATTATTTTATGGCTTGATCAGAACCGTTGATGAAAACACGATTATCTTTGGCCTGTAGTGCATAGATAATTCGTGGTCGTGATATTAACGAATATCCTTGGCCTGTAGTGCAGGGATGATTCGATGATGTGGATTAATTATTGAGCTGAGTCTTAACAATGAAATATTAATTCATGGATGTGATAATAATGAATATCTTTGGCCGTAGTGCATGGATAATTCATGGATGTGATAATAATGAATATCCTTGGCCGTAGTGCATGGATAATTCATGGATGTGATATTAACGAATATCCTTAGCCATAGTGTAGGGGGTGCTTCGATGATGTGGATTATTTATTAAGCTGAGTCTCAGCGATAAAATATTGATAATAAAATTTTAAAAAGATAGTAGATATCATGCTCTACTTGACTCTTCTAAATTACAGTTGTATGTCTTTGGCCTGTAGTGTAAAGATGAATTGTTAATGAATATCTTTGGCCATAGTGCAAAGATGAATTTATTGGTATGATTATGAGCAGAAATTATGATTTGGTATAACCATGATTTTTGATGTTTCAGGTGAAGATAAGTGATGAAAATTATCTTCGTCCTGGGTGCCAAAAGGAATTCAGAATCACAATTACGATTATGAGTTATTCATATCATTGTGGACATGAATTGTTGATTGATGTTACAGGGATAAAACATTATTGGTGGATTTTTAACATAGAGAAGATAATAGACCTGATGGTCTATTTGACTCTTTTAATGCATTGCTCGTTCCGCTGTAACTATGGTTGAAAAGTTTTATCATCTACCATATGTTCTAAATCTCTGATTTATTATTGATGAAAGCTATTGATGATGTAGTTATATTTAGTCATGATATTCTTTACTGGGCTAGTTGTGCTCACCCTTTTGCTTCACATTTCCTTTCAGGTAATAAGAGTATAACTGGATCGAGCGGGGATAACAGGGGAATAGCATGATGGTCCGAGACTGTCGAAGTTTCTCAAATACATCATAAAATGACATGACATACAATATATAATTATATTGAGGACGTAAGATGTGGGTGTCGTATTTTATCGTCACTTAATAATTGATTTTGGTGAACAACAATAGGGTGATGAGAACCCCGACTTTGGAAGCGTCAAAAGTGCACCTCATTAGAATGAACAAGATAGTAATCTTCTCGTTCTTCTTTGGGGTCTTGAAATATTTGCTGCTCTATTTTATATGGCATTATAATAATTTGAGTTTGGATACTGTCTATGAGGCAATATTGTATTAAAACTCACAGTTAACTGTGGTCGTATTCTATACGACAGTTCAACAATTGTATAAATGAAGTTTGTATTTAATTTTTATAGTGTGATATCTGGCGACTCAGAATGGGTGATGTATACCTATTTTAGGGGCGTCACAATTGGTATCAGAGCTTAGGGATATGGTCGCTGGCGGAGATAAGAGTCTAGTACTAGGAGGGGAGAGACGAGTTATATACTTCGCTAGTGTGTGACTTACCTAAGCTGAAATTGTTTACTTGATAAGTTGACAAATTGTGATATGTCAATTAACCTTTGTTTTGAAGCTATATTCTAGAATGATATCTGAAATACAGGAGATAAGAAATGGGAAAATCATGATAGCGAGGAAATACCGGGAAGTACAATCTGCAAAGAAAGCAAGGTATTCTCATCCCTTCAAATATCAGGTACGTACGTAAATTTTGAGGGAGAAATTTTATAAGGAGGGGAGATTGTGAGACCACATATTTTATGAATAAAGATTTAATTTTCTCGAAATAATTATTTTTAATATTATGGTGTGGATTTGATATAATGTTATAGTTGTGGGTAATATTTATAAATTTTGAAAAGTATGCAAGTCGGGGAATATTCTTTTTGTCAGGGAATATCCGTACGACGGCACAATCATTGATGGACCCCACGACAGAAGTATTGTCGTATTTAGAAAACGACAGAATTATCTTTTTATAAAATAATGGCGGAAGTGTTACCGTTAAAACTGTTGAACTACTTGGTAGTAAAAGTACAGTAATACGCGTGGTTGCATAGTAGTACACGGTGTTGGTTATTAATGCTTACGTGATAAGTCACTCAGTTTTGTTTTATTAGTATTATTAATGTAATAAAATAGAAAAGCTTTTTATATAAAACAGAATGCTTTTATAAAGTTATTCTATAAATAGAATATATTTTATTCTATTGTGCATAGTATTTTGCATAGTAAAATCTTTTTATATAAAACAGAATACTTTTATAAAGTTATTCTATTAATAGAATATATTATATTTTATTATACATAGTGTTGCATAGTACTGCTCAAGATAGTGTTTTGCATAGTAAAATCTTTTTTATATAAAAAGCAGAATACTTTTATAAAGTTATTCGTTTTATTAGATTATAAATAGAATATATTATATTTTATTTTAAAGATTTTACTTTAAATATGGACCATCCGATTAAAAATAAATCAATACGGACTGTTCATGAATTAGTTACTATGCGGTCCATTCTTCTATAAATAGAAGCTCATTCCTTCATTTTTTCTTTTAATTCTTTGAAACTCTAGAGAGAGAAACTATAGAGAGAATTCTTCTTCTATAATCTTGAGCGTATTTCTTTAGAGTTTAAGAAAGCTTTGAGCGTAGTACAAGTTTTCTTCGAGTATATCAATGCCCTACCAGTCGGAATACTCTTCTTTCAAAGTTAAGAGATATTATTTATTGTACATGTAAGGGGTATTATTTCTTTCTTATTCATGAAGAAAACTTCTGTTATTCCATTTTTTATTATTCTGTTGGAATAACCTGTATACGCGGACTACCCTATACTTGGTGAAATTCTTCTGTTATTCCATTCTTTATTATTATGTTGGAATAACTTTGTTTATCTAAATCGCATACTTGGTAAAATTCTTACATTATTACATTTTTATCATTATGTTGGAATAACTTTTGTTTATATCAAGCACCGCATACATGGTGAAATTCTTACATTATTCCATTCTTTATTATTACATTGGAATATCACTTACAAGTGCGTATTACGCTGACACAGTTCCATTATTTATTATTACATTGGAATATCACGTACGTGCGTTACGCATGACTTGGTTCCGATTCTTTATCATTACTGTTGGAACATCACCTTTTGTGCTTTACGCATGACATTGGTTCCGTTATTTATTATTCTATTGGAATAACCTGTCTGTGCGGTTTATCGCATGCCTGGTGATTTCTTTTGTTATTCCATTCTTTATTATACTCAGTTGGTTAAGTTTTGACTTCTATACTCCATGAAATTAGTGGAATATCCTTGATATTTGCGCTTCATCCAGTATCTTTTCATGAAAATAACCTTTTGAGCATTCTTGAATTTTTACTCCACAAAGCAGTATCATGTTGACAATTTGGATGTTATTAATTCCTGGATAAATTAATTCTTGAACTTGTTTTTATTGAATTCTTATATCATTGTCATCATCATGTTTATATTATGTTGAAAGTCATCTGTGGCCTGTAGTACATAGATGGACTTGGTATGATTATGACCAGGGATTATTCGGTATAATCATGACCGTAATGTTACAAATGATGTGAAAAAAATCCTCATTGGCCCGTAGTGCATTGATGGACAATTTTTTGGTATGATTATGGCTATGGATTCTCTTTGGCAAAGGGTGCAAAGTTGAATTGTTTTATGGCATGATCAAGACCGTTGATGAAAACACGATTATCTTTGGCCCGTAGTGCATGAATAATTCGTGGTCGTGATACTAAAGAATATCATTATCTTGTAGTGCAGGGATGATTTGATGATGTGGATTATTTATTAAGCTGAGTCTCAGCGATAAAAGTAATGAAAAACCATTTTAATCATAGAAGATAGTAGATTTTATTCTCTACTTGACTCTTCTAATGGATTGCTTGTTCCGCTGCAGTTAAACTTGATGTTTATTATATTGTATCAGTTTAACACTGTTGAAGGCTAACGATAATTTATTCTGCATTATCTTAGTCATAATATTTCTTACTAGGCTAGTTGAGCTCACTCTTTTGCTTTTATTGTTCTCTTCAGGAAATGAGAACGTAGCAGGGACTAGTCGGGGGAAACATAGTGATGGTCCTAGATGGTGCATTAGTTGTCCTCACTATTCTGTGAAATAGTGTGATAATAAATGTAATGAGGACCCCATTGAGTTTGTATATTGCCTAGATGACAATATTTGTATTAAAACTCACAGCATATGTTTAGTTGTATTTTACACGACTGTTGTATAATTAAGTTGTATTTGAATTTTGTACCATGTATTTGGCGACTCAAGATGGGTGATGTATACCTATTTTGGGGGCGTCACAGTATGGCCATGCAAGTAGTGTTGCAATCTCACGGCTGCCCAGGTAAATGCACAACAAGTCCTTTTGATCAGTGTATATTTCTACTCACCACTACTGAATCTCTTGCTGAGATAATAGATGGCCCTTTCCTTGCTCATATCATCTTTTTGCCCTAGCATACAGCCCATGGCATTGGAGTTAACTGATATGTATATAAAAATGGGAACTCAGTTCCTTGGGGTACCAGGACAGGTGCTTCAATCAACTGCTTCTGGATGACGCGAAAAGCCTTCTGACATTCCTCATTCCATTGTCCCAAGGAGTTCTTTCTTAATAACTTAAAAATCGGGTCACAGGTTGCTGTCAACTACGATATAAACCTGCTAATGAAGTTTATCCTCCCCAGGAAGCCTTTGATTTCCTTCTCGGTTCGCGGCTTAGGAATCTCAGTGATGGATTTTATCTTGGCTGGGTCCAATTCGATACCACGGTTACTTAAAAGGAATCCCAACTATTTTCCAAATTTTATGTTGAAAGCACACTTTGTCAAGTTCAACTTCAAGTTATATTTGTGAAGGCGATCAAACAACCTCCAAAGATGGGCACTATGGTAATCTGCCTTCTTGGACTTTACGATGATATCATCCACATAAACTTCAATCTCTTTATGCATCATATCGTGGAATAACACCATCAAAGCCCTCTGATAGGTAGCACTGGTATTGGTGAGGCCAAAGGTCAATTCTGTAGCAGAAAGTGCCCCAGGGGGTCATGAAGGTAGTCTTTTCTTTGTCTTCTTCAGCAATCATGATCTGGTGATATCCGGTAAAAAATTGGCTAAGGATTATATCTCATACTGTGTCATAATGTTTATCAATACATGGATGAAAGGTATTGGGAAATCATCCTTGAGGCTGGCTTTATTGAGTTCTTGGTAATCAAAACTGACTTAAAATTTTCCATCTGGCTTCGGCACTCACATTAGGCAGCCATTCAGGGTAGGTTGACATCATGATGATGCCTGCCTTGAACTGCTTATTGATTTCATCCTTTACTTTAATGCTCCATTCAGGTTTTAGCCTCCTTAGCTTCTGTTTAACTGGTCTAAACCCTTTTTTTACGGGTGATTGATGGACAATTATGTCTATGGATAAGCCAATCATATCCTCATGTGACCAAGTGAAATCATCTTTGAATTTGGTAAGGAGTTTGATCATTTCATTCTCTTGGTCCGAGGGGAGATTGGTTCTAATCTGGAATTCTTTGGGGTTGTTTGAGGTTCCAATGTTTATGGTGATAGTTTGATCGAGGTTGGGTTTGGGTTTGTCTTCAACCCATCCTTTGATTTCCTTGGGTATCTCTTTATCGTCCACCTCTTCTTGCTCAATTCCCATCAAGTGGAAGTCCAGTTCCATATCGAAATTGTAGTCAAGGTATAAATATCGCAAGTCATTGACAAGGCTAGAACCACACAAATTTGAGAACCTGAGAATAAAAAGCGGATTGCTTAATATATATATATATATATATATATATATATATATATATATATATATATATATATATATAACATAATTGTCAAATACAATACTTTCTGGAAAGTACTTGTTGTTGAACAATTCTTGGAACTTCTCCCAAGACATCTTAAGTACGGACAGATGAGTTCGTTTTATAGATTCCTACAAGTAATCTGCCTCTCCGCGCAACATAAAGGTGGCGAAGGGAACCTTTTGCTCTTCAGTGCATCCCAAGACATCAAATATCTTGGTAATCTGCTTAATCCATGCCTATGCCTTAAGTGACTCTGGATTTCCCAAAAACTCTAGTGGTCCTAACTCCTTAAATTGGATAGCAGTGAGCCATGAGTTGCCATTGTTTCCACCTGCATTTTAAATAGGAGTCTCTCTCGTTTGGTGTTGCATGAATTGTAGAAAGCTCCTAAATATCCCATCATTTATCATTTGGTCGGTGTTGTTGTTTACATGAGGATTATTTCCTTCCCGATGCACATTATCTTGGTTATTGATTAGCGGTGTCTCAACGGTCTCATGTGTTCCATTGCTTATCTCAAAATTTTTAGATGTCATTCTCAAACACTGCCACAAAACAAGGGTTAATTAAAGAAATTAACATGCCACATATCATCCCTATATTCCGACCAACCAATTAAATAACAATTAAGCTTAGGTAGGACACACTAGCGAAGGTTTTACTCGTCTCTCCCCTCTTAATTCTAATCCCAGTTCTCCACCAGAGATCATATCCCTAAGCTCCGATACCAACTGTGACGCCCCCAAAATAGGTCCACACAACCCATTCTGAGTCGTCAAATACATGGTACAAAAACCAAATGCAAACTTCATTAATACAACTCTCTTGTAAAATATGAAAACACATATGATGTGAGTTTTAATACAAATATTGTCTTGTAGACAATATCCAAACTCAAATAAAGTCCTCATTACAATTATTTTTACACTATTTTACAAAATAGTGAGGACTACTATAATAACCATCTTGAATCATTACTCTACTCCCTGACTAATCCCAGCTATATTCTCGCCTCCTGAGAAGAGTAATTAGAACCAAAAGGAAAAGGGTGAGCTCAACTAGGCCAGTAAAGAATATTATGACTAAGATAATGTAAAACTAATTATCCTTAGTCCTCAATAGGGAAAAATCTGATAGAATACAATATACAATAAGTTTTAGATCAACAACTGCAACGAAAACAATAATCCATTAGAAGAGTCAAGTAGAGCATGATGTCTACTATCTTCCATGATTTAAAAGTCCATCATCAATATTTTATCCATGTAACATCAATGAATAATTATTTCCAATCAACGAATTATTTATGCACTACGGGCCAAAGATAATCGTTTGTACCACCAGTGGTCATGATCATGCCAAACACTTGTCCATCTTTGCACTACGGGCCAAAGATATCAATCAACAGTTCATCTTTGCACTACGGGCCAAAGATAACTTTCAACATAATTTTAGTCTGAGAATTATGATAACGACATAAAGAATGAATCAAGTGAGATCATAACATGAATTCAATTTCAAGAATAAGATTCATAAAAGATAACTTGGACAAAGAAAAGAAATTAAATTCTATTGTGAAAAGTAATCATGAATAGTATCGTGGGAATAGTGTGATGCCCCCAAAATAGGTATACATCACCTATCTTGAGTCGCCAGATACATGGTACAAAATATAAATAAAACTTAATTATACAACAGTCGTGTAAAATACGACAAAACATAGCTGAGAGTTTAAACAAGAATATTGTCATCTAGACAATATCCACACTCAATGGAGTCCTCATTACAATTATTATCATATTATTCCGTAGAATAGTGAGGACTACTAAAACCATTTATCCTGGATCATCACTCCGTTCCCCGACTCGTCCCAACTATATTCTCATTTCCTGAAGAGAACAATGAAAGAAAGGGTGAGCTCAAATAGCCCAAGAAGAAATATTATGACTAAAATAATGCGAATAAATTATCCTTAGCCTTTGACGATATAACAACCGATAGAATACAATAGACAACAAGTTTTAGATCAACAAGCGCATAGCGAAAATAAGCAATCCATTAGAAGAGTCAAGTAGAGCATAAAATCTACTATCTTCATGATTTAAAAAGTTTTCATCAACTTTATCGTTGAGACTCAAAACACTAAATAAACCACATCATCGAATCATCCTTGCACTTCACGGCCAAGGATATTCATGTAATCACCAATGGTCATGATTATACCGAATAATCCTTGGTCATAATCATACCAACAATTGTCCATCAACACACTACTACAGACAATGAGGACTTTTACCACATCATTCGTCACATTACGGTCATGATTATACCGAATAATCCCTGGTCATAATCATACCAAGTCTATCTATGCACGTAAGCCAAAGATGACTTTCATCACAATATAAACATGAGAATGATGACAATATTATAAGCATTAATCAAACGAAAAGAAGGATAAATATTAAAGACTTTAAATTTATCCAAATATTATCAATCACTTAATAAACTCATAATCTAATATTGTTAATATTATAATAATATTTTAATCACTTCTTAAACTTATAAACAATTTAATTTAATTATTTACACTTTACCAAATAATACATTTAATCATTCAAAATGCTATACTCATAAGATTTCATCACCAATGATCAAATCACTCATCAAAATCTGCGATATACCTTATATAGGATTTCCAAGCAATAAACTCCTATTTACCAATTTTCAACTTCACATAACATATTTAATTCATATGTTAAGTAACTAAACCATTTTATGAAAAATACCAAATCAGGTCCCAAAATTATTCTTTTTCGGAATTTAGCGAGAATATAGTCCCATATTGAACATATATTTTTTCTCAGAATTTTTAAAATTCATTTACTATTTTTCATATGGCCAAAACTGTCGAATATTTAGACATTTATCATAAATTGTACTTTTGTCCAAAAATTCCAAAATTTACAGGGTATATTCCTGTTATATACATGTATTCCCAATAAAAATTTCACCAATTTTGGAGTTAACCAAAAGGAGTTATAAGGGTTTAATTTTAAAATAGTCTTTTCCCGTAAAATTTATAACTCTTAATCTATACATCCAAAAATCGCCATTTTTGGACACAATTTAGAAACCCATCAAATTATCATTTCAAATTTTTCCAGAATTTTTGGGGGTCAGAAGAATTACGAAATTAAAAATGGATTTTCGCCTGCCATGCGGTAATCCACGCAGACAGATCATTTCCACAATTTAATAAGAAATGAATACGAAGGATCATTCACCATTCATGTGGTAATCCACTAGACAGGTTATTCCAACAGAATAATAAAGAATGAAATAACAGAAGAATTCACCATGCATGCGGTAGTCCGCGTAGACATGTTATTCTAACAGAATAATAAAGAATGGAATAACAGAAGAATTTCACCATGTATGCGGTACTTCGCATAGACATATTATTCTAACATAATAATAAAGAATAGAACCAGGTCATGCGTAATACGCACAGACAAGATATTCCAACAGAATAATAAAGAATGGAACCAGGTCATGCGTAATCTGCACATACAGGATATTCCAACTGAATAATAAAGAATGAAATAATAACAGAATTTCACCAGGCATGCGATAGACCGCACAGACAGGTTATTCCAAAAGAATAATAAATAATGGAACCGGTCAATGCATGTCTGCGATAGACAAGATATTCCAATAGAATAATAAAGAATGGAATAATGAGAAGAATTTCACCATGTATGCGGTGCCAGCATAGACATGTTATTCAACATAATAATAAAGAATGGAATAATGAGAAGAATTTCACCATGTATGCGTATTTCAGATGTAGGCAGAGTTATTCAATATAATAAAGAATGGAATAACAAAATAATTTCAACATGTATGCGGTACTTCGCATAGACAGGTTATTCCAATATAATAATAAAGAATGGAATAACAGAAACTCTCTGTATGAATACGAAAAAAATAATACCCCTTACTATAATAATAATATCCCTTACCACAATAATGATATCCCTTACCTCAGAAGAAAACTGGATACTGGAATAGTGAGGTAGCAGACTTCTCTTCTTCTTTCTCTCTATAATTTCTCTCTATAATAATTGCTCTATAGCTTTAGTGAATTGGTGAGAAATGAAGGAAAAATGAGCTTCTATTTATAGGAAAATATAGTTTCGATAATTGCACGTTTTGGGGCTCGAAATATTACAGTATAATACCTTCCTCTTTTCCTTCATTTTAAATTTAGTCCTGCAAGTATTATCAAACTTGCACCACCTCCCCTAATAGTAAATCATGTGAATCAATAGTAAATCATATGAATCAATAGTTTTAGACATGTGAAAATACGAATTACAGTATAGTACCTCCATCTATACCTCCATTTTTAACTTAGTCATGCAAGTATTATCAATCTTGCACCAACTCCCCTAATAGTACAAGAATGTGAATCAATAGTACACACATGTGAACGAATAGTTATAATTATGTGAATCAATAGCAATTAATTGCTCATTTATCCGGTTAATTACCCGATTGGTCAATATAACCTCTAAACATCAATTATTATCGAAATAAATGTTGATTTTCACTAACATTAATACTTCCAACATAATGGAACTATCAATTTAATCTTTAATCAACACGAACTTATTCATCATTAATATTATAATTCACAATATTTAACAACCGTGTCGTTCCTGGAGGGGCTTTAGATAAGGATTTCTCCTTATTGGTAGCATGATTAGGTGACCAAACCTCTCCTTGACAGAACTTACAGACATTGTCAATATTGCAAATAATAATATGAATAACATTGCCATCTCAATTATTGATTTAATAATATAACATATTATCTGAGATGATCTTTGTGACAATAATTGAATCAATAATATGAGAGATATGATGCGTGCAATTATTGTAGCAATAATTGAGTATAAGCGAGTGACTTCTTACGTAAGCATCAATAATCAATACCGTGTGCTACTATGCAACCACGCATATTACTGTACTTTTACTACCGAGTAGTTCAACAGTTTAACGGTAAAACTTTTGCCGTTATTTTTATAAAAAGATAATTTTGTCATTTTCTAAATACGAAAATACTTCCGTTGTGGGGTCCACCAATGATTGTGCCGTTGTACGGATATTCCCGACAAAAAGAATATTCCCCGACACAACGAATATTTTATATCAACTTGCTTACTTTGAAAAATTTATAAATATTACCCACAACTATAACATTATATCAAATCCACACCATAATATTAAAAAAATATTTCGAGAAATTTAAATCTTTATTCATAAAATTTGGGGTCTCACAATCTCCCCTCCTTATGAAATTTTGCCCTCGAAATTTACGTACGTACCTGATATGCCGAATATGTGAGGATACCTTGACTTCATTTCAGATTCTAACTCTTGAGGTATAACCTTTGAGTGTCGAATATAATCCTTCTTATCCAAGATTTTAACACGTATCTCCTCATACATTAAATCTTCTACTATCTCGTCTAGTTCTAATTCAATAATGTGGTTCAGGTCGTCCACATATTTACGTAACATCGATACGCAAAAAACGTTATGAACACGCGACATACTTGGCGGTAAAACGAGTCTATAGGCCACAGTTCCTACTCCATCGAGGATTTCAAATGGGCCCATTAAATCGAGGGTTGAGATTTCTTCTCTTTATCGACTCTTGCTTCTAGAATAACGCCTCCTTGAACCTTCTTCTTCGTATTCACCAGCTATGGGTGTGTAGTTTGAGCGGCTTTAACTTTATCGATTAAAGTTAATTCTACTCGTATATTCGTTATCTTCACATGGGTCCCTAGAGTCTTTAACTCTATCTTCATCAATTGTAAGTTATACGAAATGGGTTTTTGTGTTAACAACATCGCACTTATAAACGCATACGATCTTCTACTCAATATGTCAGCTACCACGTTCGCTTTTCCACGATGGTATTGAATGGTACGATCGTAATCTTCTACAGCTCGAGCCAACATTTTTGGCGCATGATACGTTCGTTTTAAGTAAAGAAATATTTAATGGTTGAAGAAATGGGTTTTGAACTGGGGTCAATACAAAATTCGATTTCACGCTCTAGGGGTAGGCTAAGAAGTTCTTCGAGAATACGTCAGGAAATTTATTAACGATAGAAATATCATTTAAAAACTGTGACTTTCATCCAAGACTTGGATAGCACATGAAATGAAGGTTTCTCCTAACGGAGTTTCAACCGATAAGTCAAAGTATAATTTCTCCGGAGTCAAATTTAAACGTTGATCGAAAGCAAGAGAGATAAAAGAATGGGTAGAACTGGTATCTAATAAGGTATAGACTTTGCAAGAATTTATAATTAACTAACCCGTACTAACTTGGTTCGGGTTACTCGCTTTTTGAGAAGCCATAAAAAACGCTCTTCCTGAAACCACCGACTTTGTTTTGTCTGTATCCGCCTTTGGTGCCACCGTCCCAGCTGGACTTGACTTTGGTGCACGACAAAATCGAGCTAGGTGACCTTCTTTTCCACAATTATAACATGCTTTGGATTGCATCACGCAGTTTGGACAGATATGTCCCTCCCCTCCGCATTTGAAGCATACAATTGGTGGTCGTTCTCCTTCCTTAAAAACGGGTGTTGGTACTACTGTCTTTCCATCGTTGTTAAACGTTCTCTTCTTGAAATTTCCACTCCTATTATCTTGGCCATGATTACCACCGAAGTGGTTACCATTCTTGGCATGATAATTTCCCCCACGATGGTTATCATTGTTCTGATGGCCGTTGCCACTGGTATGATTATTATCATGTTGTTGGTCATTACCTTTTGGTTGTGCTGACTCATTATCGCGCTCTAATAACTGAGACCTATTCATAACATCTGAATATAAACAAAGTTTGTGAGAAATGAGGTATTGACGTATATCAGGTTTCAAACCTCTTAGAAACATTCGCGTCATTCGCTCCTCATTATCGACCAAATGGGATGCAAACTGGGATAACTCCACAAATTTAGCCTCGTATTGTGACACGGTCATACTGTTTTGCTCCAACTTGATGAATTCCACCTCCTTCGTGTGACGAATACTTTCGGGAAAGTACTTGTCATTGAACAGCTCTTGGAACTTCTCCCAAGACATCTTGAGTACGTCAGGTTGGGTACGTTTTACAAATTCCCACCAGTAATCTGCCTCTTCACGCAACATAAAGGTGGCAAAGGGAACCTTTTGCTCCTCGGAGCATCCAAAGACATCAAATATCTTGGTGATCTACTTTAATCACGTCTCTGCCTTAAGTGGTTTTGGCTTTCCCAAAAACTCTGGCGGACCCAGCTCCTTGAACTGCTTAGCAGTGACCAGCCGTGGGTTGCCATTGTTTCCACCTGTATTTTGAACAGGAGTCTCTCACGCCTGATGTTGCATGAATTGCATAAAGCCTTTGAACATCCCATCGTTCATGATTGCATCGGTGTTGTTATTTACCTGAGGATTATTATCTTCCTGTTGCATATTATCCTAGGTATTGATCGTTTGTGACTCAACGGTCTCATGTGCTTCATTGCTTATCTCAACATTTTCAGATGTAATTCTTAAACACTGTCACAAAATAAGAGTTAATTGACATATCACATAGTATCCCTATACTCTGACCGACCAATTAAATACCAAATAAACTTAGGTAGGTCATACTAGCGAAGGAATTTCCCGTCTCTCCCTCCTAGTTCTTGTCTCATATCTCAGCCAATGATCATATCCCTAAGCTTTGATACCAACTGTGATGCCCCCAAAATAGGTATACATCACCCATCTTGAGTCGCCAGATACATGGTACAAAATACAAATAAAACTTAATTATACAACAGTCATGTAAAATACGACAAAACATAGCTGAGAGTTTAAACAAGAATATTGTCATCTAGACAATATCCATACTCAATGAAGTTCTCATTACAATTATTATCACATTATTCCGTAGAATAGTGAGGACTACTAAAGCCATTTATCCTGGACCATCACTCCATTCCCTGACTCGTCCCAGCTATATTCTCATTTCCTGAAGAGAACAATGAAAGAAAGGTGAGCTCAACTAGCCCAATAAGAAATATTATTACTAAGATAATGCAAAATAAATTATCCTTAGCCTTCAACAACATAACAACTCATATAATACAATAGTCAACAAGTTTTAAATCAACAACTGCAGCGGAAATAAGCAATCCATTAGAAGAGTCAAGTAGAGCATAAAATCTACTATCTTCTATGATTTAAAAACTTTTTCATCAACTTTATCGCTGAGACTCAACTTAATAAATAAACCACATCATCGAATCATCCTTGCACTACGGGCCAAGGATATTCATGTAATCACCAATGGTCATGATTATACCGAATAATCCTTGGTCATAATCATACCAACAACTGTCCATCAATGCACTACAGGCCAATGAGGACTTTTACCACATCATTCGTCACATTACGGTCATAATTATACCGAATAATCCCTGGTCATAATCATACCAAGTCCATCTATGCACGTAAGCCAAAGATGACTTTCATCACAATATAAGCATGAGAATGATGACAATATTATAAGCATTAATCAAACGAAAAGAAGGATAAATATTAAAGACTTTAAATTTATCCAAATATTATCAATCACTTAATAAACTCATAATCTAATATTCTTAATATTATAACAATATTTTAATCACTTCTTAAACTTATAAATAATTTAATTTAATTATTTACACTTTACCAAATAATACATTTAATCATTCAAAAATGTCATACTCATAAGATTTCATTACCAATGATCAAATCACTCATCAAAAATCTGCATATATCTTATATAGGATTTCCAAGAAATAAACTCCTATTTACCAAATTTTCAACTTCACGTAACATATTTAATTCATATGTTCGTAACTAAACCATTTTCATGAAAAATACCAAATTAGTCCCAAAAATTATTCTTTTCTGGAATTTATATAGTCCCATATTGAACATATATTTTTCTTGAAATTTTTAAAATTCATTTACTATTTTTTGTAAGACCCCAACTTATTATAAATGAAATTTAATTTCCTCTATTTATTATTTTGAAATAGTAAGGGTTGATTTGATTAATGTGGTTAGTTATGGGTGAAATGCGCAAATATTTCAAGTAAGCAAGTGGTTATAAAATATTCATTGTTGTCGGGGAATATTCGTTTGGCCGTGGAATATTCTTACCGCTTGGGAATATTAAATGCGACGGTTATGACCTTGTGTGGGCCCCATAACGGAAATTGATTGAATGAAGAAAACGACAAGTATAAGTTGTTTATAAATAACGGCGTAGTTGTTACCGTTAATACTGTTGAAATACTCGATGGTTAAAACACAATAGCACACGGTATTGCACCAATTATTGATTAATTATTAGCACTCGGTGGTCACTACACAGTATTTTCAATTATCGGAGCAATAATTTATATTGTCTGAATAATATTATTAGATAACATTATTGGCAATGTCTAGAAAGTTCTGTCTAAGGAGAGGTTTGGTCACCTAATTGCGCGCCAGTAAGGAGAGATCCTTATTGGAAAGCCCCCTCTTTCTTGGGAACTGCCTGGTTGTCAGTATTGTGATTCTGTAATATTATTTATGAATAATTAATTATTGATTTATATGATGAAGAAAATATTCATTGTATGTGGATATAAATGGAGAAAATTTTTAATGTGACAATTATTGAAAATTAATATTCTATCTTTTCTGATAAAAAATTCATTTAAATATATTATTATATTATAATAATATAATAATGGTGATATTTTTACAATGAATGTGGAATATATGAATAAATGAGGAGGAAGAGTATTTTTGTTATTAAAAATATTTAAAACATGTTTTTCATGTTTGTGGACCCCATTTCTTGACTGAAATTTGATTATAGCTTGTAAAATCGCTCGTTTGTGGATTTCGATCAATTTTTATTTAGAATTGGAAAAACTTTCTTCTGCAAAGTTGTAGAGAATGGAATTTCCTATTGAAAGGATATGAGGTTCGAATTTTTCTGATAAAAGGGCTATTTATTATGAATTATTGAAGTTTCGAAATTCCTGAATCATTGATTTTTGAAAGTTTTAATTGTTTTATTCAAGAAAAAAGTTTTTTTGCAATACCACATGTGTGGTAAATGAGCTGAATTCAGATTCTTTGGTGGTGGACTTGAATATTTAATAAATAAAATTATTTTATTAAATTTTCTGCTTTGGTGTTCTAAGCATTTTCCTATAAATAGGGTGTTTAGGTTAGAATTGAAAATCACACGAGGCTGAAGTTTTCTCTCTTTCTCTCTCTATATTATCGGCGTATTCTTGTGAGTATTTTAAGACTTTGAGTGTTCTTATATCACGGATAAATTCCTTGACTCTATATCCGATATTCTAGTCGGAAATCTTGTCTTTTTCGAGGTAAGGGATATTATTTTTTTAAAAATAATATTATTTCTTTCAATATCATTATCTTGGGAATATTGGTAAGATTTTTTTTGTGAAATTCTTGTCTTTTAGTGTCGGGGTTACTATTCACATATACAACATTATTCACGTATACGACACTATTCACGTATACGGCACTATTCACGAATACGGCACTATTCACAGAAAAATTAAATTTTTGTTTTTCGTCCAAAATATCTATTATGGATATTAGCTTTGATTGTATCCATGTTTTGATCATTCTTGAATTTTACTCCACTATGATTATTTATGAGGTATTTTTGGACATGGATAAACCGAAATACGAATTCTTAATATTTATTCTTTTGTTTCACTAGATTTGTTTTCTTTAAAATATTTTTCATCATCTTCAGTCCTAAATGATGATATAACTGAATATCTTTGGCCTGTAGTGCAATGATTAATGATTTTATAATGAATATATTTGGCCCGTAGTGCAAAGATGAACAGGTGTTGTGATGAACATGACCAACTGATGAATATCTTTGGCCTGTAGTGCAAAGACGAATATTTGATTTATGATGTATATTGATTGATGTTACAGGGATAAAATATTGATGATGGACTTTTAAATTCATAGATAATAGTAGATTTCATTCTCTACGTAACTCTTCTATGAATTATTATTTTCGCTGCGAATATTGATCTGAAACTTGTTGTTTATTAAATTCTCTCAGATTTTTCTCTGTTGAAGACTAACGATAATTTGTTCTATATTATCTTAGTCATAATATTCTTTACTGGGTTAGTTGAGCTCACCCTTTTCCTTTTTTGTTCCATTTTTCTTCTTAGGAGGCGAGAATGTAGCGAGTACTAGTCGGGGTATGGAATGATGGTTCTAGAAGTTGTTTTAGTAGTCCTCACTATTTTTATAAAATAATGTATCAATAATTGTAATGAGGACTTATTTGGGTGTAATTATTGTCTAGAAGACAATATTTGTATTTAAACTCACAGTTTAAGTGTTGTCGTATTTTGCACGATAATTGTATTAATAAAGTTGTAGTTGTTTCTGTACCATGTATTTGACAACTCAGAATGGGTGATGTATACCTATTTTGGGGGCGTCACAGTTGGTATCAGAGCTTAGGGATATGATCTCTGGCGGAGATCGGGGAATAGAACTAGGAGGGGAGAGATGAGTAAATCCTTCGCCAGTGTATCCTACCTAAGCTTATTTGTTGGTTGGTCAGAATATAGGGATATTATGTGATATGTTAATTCTTTAATTAACCCTTATTTTATGGCAGTATTTAAGAATGGCAACCGAGAATGTTAACAGTGGAGTAAATGAGACGGTGGAGACACCTTTACCCACCAATGAGGAAAACGTGCAACAGGCTGGCAATGTTCCTCCTGTAAACAACACCATTGATCAGATGATGAACGATGGGATGTTTAGAAGCTTTTTGCAATTCATGCAAAATCAGACGAAGGAGACTCGTGTACAAAATACAGGAGGAAATGATAGCAATTCACGGTTTGTCACAGCCAAGCAGTTCAAGGAGTTGGGACCACTAGAATTCTGGGGAAAGCCGGATCCGATTAAGGCAGAGACGTGGGTTAAACAAATTACCAATATATTCCATGTCTTGGGATGCACGGAGGAACAGAAGGTTCCATTCGCCACCTTTATGTTCCGTAATGAGGTGACATTGGTGGGAATCGTGAAGCGTACCCATCCATTACACTTTTCGAGAATGTTTTGGGAAGCGTTTAAAAATTGTTCAATGACAAGTACTTTCACGAAAGTATTCGTCATATATGAAGGAGGTAGAGTTTATTAGACTAGAACAAAACAACATGGCGGTGTCCCAAAGACTGGCGAAGTTTGCGAGTTATCCGAGTTACACCTCATTTGGTGGAGAATGAGGAACGTATATGACGCGGATGTTTACGAGAGGTTTGAAACTTCGGCATACGTCAATATCTCATTTCTCATAAATTTTCTCTCTATTCAGATGTTGTCAACATGGCTCAATTATTAGAGCGAGATAACGAGTACGTTCAACCGAAGGACCACAACCAGGATCATATCGGTGACAGTAGTCATCAGAACAACGATAATCAGCGGAAAAAGAAAAATACAGACAAGAGCGACAACCACTCTGGTGGTAATCATGGCCATGAAAATAGAAGAAGTGAGTCGGGGAGAGATTTAAAAAAAAGAAGATTCAACAATGACAATGCGAAGACGTCCAAGACCAAAGCAAAGAAGCCGGGTTCTAAGGGAGGAGAAACGACCACCGGATCGTAGATGCTATAAAATGGGAAAGAAGGACATATATCATAAACCGCCCTAGCAGTTTAAGGTATGTTATAATTGAGGAAAGGAAGGACATATCGCTCGAGATTGCACGATACAAAACCAAGTCCAGCGGGGATGGTGACTCAAAAGGTTGTCCCAAAAAAGTCAAAGTCAACGGTTCCTGGAAGAGCGTTTGTCGTGACTGGTCAAAATACGAGGAACCCAAACGAGGTGATCACGGGTAAGCTAATCATAAATTCTTGCGAAGTTTATATCTTACTAGATACCGGTGCTACCCATTCATTTATCTCTCCTGCTTGAGCTCAACGTTTAAACTTGACTCCGGAGAAATTAGACTTTGATTTATCTGTGGAAACTCCGTTAGGAGAAACTTTCATTACATCCATTGTTTATAAATCTTGTTTGATCCAAGTTGGCACCATCACCTTACCTGTTGACCTTATCTCTTTAAAGATACTTGCTTTTGATGTGATTTTAGGGATTGATTGGTTAACTACTCATCATGCCAAAATTGATTGTTTTCGTAAGGTTGTTAGTTTTCATATTCCTAACCAACCTGTTGTTCGAATTCAAGCAACTAAACCACTAAAATCAATCACTATCATATCAAGTCATAAAGCTATTCGTTTATTGAAAAATGGATGTCAATCTTTCTTAGCCCATGTTATGGATTTGAATAAAGACACATCAGATTTGAATAATATTCCTGTTGTTAGTGACTTTCCTGATGTATTTGCTGAAGAACTTCCCGGTCTACCCCCAAAACGTGAAGTTGAATTCTTTATTGATCTTGAACCTGGTACAAAGCCCATTTCTAAAACCCCATATCGAATGGCTCCTATTGAACTTCAGGAGTTAACGGTCCAATTACAGGATTTGTTGGACATCGGTTTCATTCGTCCCAGTACATCTCCTTGGGGTGCTCCTGTTTTATTCGTAAAGAAGAAAGACGGGAGTATGAGACTTTGTATTGACTACCGAGAATTGAACCATGTCACTATCAAGAATAGGTATCCGCTACCTCGAATTGATGACCTGTTTTACCAGTTGCAAGGAGCACAATTCTTTTCAAAGATCGATCTTCGATTACGGATATCATCGGTGAAGATTAGGCGAGGATATCCCAAAGACTGCCTTCAGAACTCAGTACGGACATTATGAATTCTTAGTCATGTCTTTTTTATTGACTAATGCTCCTGCGGCTTTCATGGATATGATGAATAGAGTATTCAAGGAATATTTATATCAGTTCGTTGTTGTCTTTATTGATGACATCCTTATATATTCCAAAAGTCGTGAAGATCATGAGCACCATTTGAAGCTGGGACTCCAAAGGCTTCGTGAAAACAAGTTATATGCCAAGTTGAAGAAATCCGAGTTTTGGCTTGAGGAAGTAGCATTCCTTGGGCACGTGGTGTCAAAACATGGAGTATCTGTTGACCCGGCGAAGATTGAAGTAATACAAAGTTGGGAGCAACCGAAGTCGATGACCGAAGTATGTAGCTTTCTGGGCTTAGCTGGTTATTATCGAAGATTCGTGGAAGGATTTTCTCGAATCGCTACTCCATTAACTCAGCTGACTCGAAAAGATACAAAATCTGTATGGAGTGAGGAATGCAAAAAGAGTTTCCAAGAGCTTAAGAGGAGACTCATTTTGGCACCTGTTCTGACAATACCATCTGGTTCAGATGGATTTGTTATCTACAGCGATGCTTTAGACAAAGGGTTAGGATGTGTTCTCATACAACATGGGAAAGTCATAGCCTATGCCTCACGACAACTTAAAGAGTATGAGAGGAATTATCCTACTTATGATCTAGAGTTGGCAGCAGTCGTTTTCGCGCTAAAGATCTGGAGGCATTATCTATATGGGGAGAAAGTGGAGATATATTCAGATCATAAAAGCCTCAAATATTTCTTCACCCAAAAGGAACTCAACATGCGGCAACGACGTTGGCTCAAGCTGTTGAAAGACTACGACCATACTATTCAATACCATCGAAAAGCGAAGCGTGGTAGTGGCGCATTGAGTAGAAGATCATCTGGCGGAACGAGTGCGATGTTGTCAACACAAAGGCCCATTTTGTGTGATTTACAAAAGATGAAGATAGAATTCAAGACTCAGGGGACCCATGCGATGATGTCAAGTATACGCGTAGAACCGACTTTAATCGATAAAGTTAAAGTTGCTTTCAAGCCACGGAACCGGGCGATGCTTATGAAGAAGAAAGTGCAAGAAGGTGCTATTTCGAAGCAAGAATCGATGAAGAAGGAATACTTTGAGTCCACTCCAGACTTTGTGTTCCTAACGATTCTGATTTGAAGTACAAGATCATGATGGAGGCACACAATACACCATTTGCAATCCATCCTGAAAGTACCAAAATGTATCGTGATCTTTGACATACATTTTGGTGGAACAATATGAAGAGAGAGATTGCAAAGTTTATCTCGAGGTGTTAAACTTGTCAACATGTAAAGGCGGAGCATCAAGTGCCTAAGGGTCCATTGCAACCACTAGAGATTCCGAAATGGAAATGGGAACACATTACCATGGATTTCGTTACGGGTCTTCCCACGGTTTCTAATGCCATAAATGCTATTTGGGTTATTGTTGATAGATTAACCAAGTTTGCTCATTTCTTACCGATACGGGAGACTTATTTCCTTGAACGTCTTGCTCGTATATATGTAAATGAGATTGTGCAATTGCATGGCATGCCAGTATCCATAGTTTCGGATCGTGACCCAAGATTCATTTCACGATTTTGGGTTAGCTTGCAAAAAGTTATGGGCACGGATTTACGATTCAGTTCGGCATACCATCCTCAAATGGACGGACAATCAGAGAGGACTATTCAAACTCTTAAAGATCTATTAAGACTTTGTGTCCTAGACTTCAAAGGGAGTTGGGATAAGTATTTACCATTGGTGGAATTCTCCTACAACAACAGTTATCAGGCAAGTATAGGTGTGGCTCTATTCGAAGCATTGTATGGACGAAAGTGTCGCTCTCCAATATGTTGGGACGAGGTGGGTGAATCAACATTGTTGGGACCAGAGTTGGTGTAAGACACCGAATTTTATGAAATAAAAGTATTCAATTTTTCTATTTAGGTAAATAGTTAAATTGATAAATGTGACGCCCCCAAAATAGGTATACATCACCTATTCTAAGTCGCCAAATACATGGTACAGAATACAAATACAATCGTTAATATACAACAAGAGAGCTGTGAGTTTTAATACAAAAGCATCTTCAGACAATATCCACTCTCGAATAAGTCCTCATTACATTTATTGTCATACTATTTAATGAGAATAGTGAGGACTACTAATATCATATGAGTATGAGTGAGTTTTATACCCATGAATTGGATACATTCGGGCTTAATTTATTGTTGTTCTTAAGTCTTTTAGGATGTTTTTATGTGTTTGTGTCTATTCATGCATGTTTTATGTTATTTTATAGGAATTGGGACAAAATTTACATGGATCGATGTTTGGGGTGGCTAGATTCGCGTTTTTGGCTTGCCATTTACATAGCAGCCACTTCGGAGCCAATTTGACTATAGCTCCTGACATTATTTCGACAAACTTCAAGAATGAAAGTTGTAGATCTACTTCTCCTCTTTCCGGAACATCTTGAATCATCAAAATCGGAGTTGGACGAAGAAGTTATGGCCATTTTTCCCAAAGGGCGTCGGGCGAGAAAATGTCAGATTTTGGGCGGTAGCAAAGGGCTATTCTTAGTGCATTTTCGGTGGCAAGGCGCTATAAAGCGAACTCGGTTGCCCGTGCCTTGGTATTTTGAAGTGACTGAGGGAAAGGCTTAGTGATGCTTTGGGCGCGTTTTGGCGAATTTTAACACCTTTTGACTCAAATTGGATTGGGTTTGTTCTAAACTAAAAATTGGACTTGTAACCTATAAATACATGATGTAAGGCATAAAATAAAGGGAGATTACATAGCTTAGCCTAGATTAAACACTCCTTTAGATTAGAAAATAACCCTAGTTCTTATTAGTTTTGGAGATTGAAGCGACTTGGAGACCATTGAAGATCGAGAAGCGAGAAGCGAGAGAGGGAGCATCGAGTTCTTGACAGCAGATTCTATTCTCTTCTCTCATCTTACTTTTATCTTTTGATGTCTATTAGGTTGTGGATTCTTGGTTTTAATTCATTAATTATGAACTAACTATTTTTGAGATTTCAATTGAACTTTTTATGGCTATGAATTAGTTATTCATTTATATTCTAATTATTTATGTTAAAGTGAGTTGTTTATCTTGTCTTGTGCTTATTGCTTAATTATTTGATCGATAATTACTTTGTTACTCTAGAAGGAATTGGAAGAGGAATTCTAGGGTTAGAAGCTGGGCATGATATCATGTGACTTAGTTATTTGCATGGTGAAAAATTAGGTTTGTGAATTGAATGGAAATATCTTTTACATAGCATGTAACACGTAAGGAATTGGGATTGGAAAGAGTTTAATTCAATTGTTTTGCATAGGAATATAGCAAGATTAATCTGGATTAAATAGAAGGCAATTGATCACTTGGAAAAGGACTTTTGGCATTTGAGAATTCTGTTAACAATTGATGAGGCATAATAATTGGGATAATTGGATAATTGATTTATAATTCATAATTGGGGATATTGAAGTCTTAATCTTTATTTATTTGAATTCATTCGTTAAAATCTTAGTTTTAATTAGTTAATTTAGTTTTCTTAATTAGAAAAACACGATTTGAGATTGTTTAAATAAAATTAGTTTGGTTAAGAATTAGTACTTGGTGATTTTTATTAAATAATTCCTCGTTAGAACGATACTCTACTTTCACTTTATTACTTGTTGGTTAGTGTATACTTGCGTATTCATTGATTTGAAATCGATCGACAAGTTTTTGGCGTGAATTCTTGGGGAATTAATTTAATAATTATTTACCGATATTAATTTCAATCAAATTAGTCTTAATTTAAACATTTTTATTTTTATTTTAATTCTCTTTATATATTTCTCTCTTTTCGGTACCATGGATGACTTTGTGTATCGATGGCCATACGAACATATTTCGACGAGGGAGTGGAGATTGAAAGACTAGAAACTTTACGCATTGTCGGCCTGATTGAGACACTTTCGAGGATGTTTGAAGCTTTTGAAGCTCGGCGTCGTCAAAGTATGGTGGTTACTTGTGATTATTGTCTTTGGAAATCATATGAGTCATCAATGCACCACCATCGGTTTGGTAGAGTGCGGTATAGTGGTGATTACCCCAATAATTATGTCTATCAACAACTATCATCGAGTTGGGGGTATCACGGATTTTTCATGGAGTAACAATCAAGATCAATTTTATGCTCCAAGTCAACATACCCACAGAGATTTCTTGTGTCCACCTCCTTCTGACGGGAAGAACATTCAAATTGGGAGGAAGCCTTGGAAAAATTTATTAAAGCTTACGAAAAAAGGAATGAGGAACAAGACAAGAAAATGAATCAAGTAAATTTGAATTTGCAAAGCGAGGCGTTGATCAAAATTTGGAAAATCAAGTGGAGCGAGATAGCACGTCGTTGAACAAGCGAATCCTCGATACACAGCCCTATGACATGGATTAGGGCAGATGGTGAGCAGAGCCAAATCTGTTGGATGAGCCACGAGATGAAAAAAGAGGAGACAAGTGGGGATAATGACAACAAGGTCGGTGAAGAACTAATTGTGAGAACCGATGATGATGAGCGATGTTATTTATGCCTCAAGTGCCTTCTCCTCCACAGTTCGAAGTCAGGTTAGATTTGCAAAACCTTGTCCGATTGGTAGTCGTGTGTCGTCGGCAATACTCTACTGTGATGTAAAAGCAAGTACACCTTGAAACCATGGTGCGATGAATTTGGAGAAGATAGAAGAAAAATTGTTGTGTCGACAAGCTTGATACGAGAATATATTCATGAGACCTGATGGAGAAACCACTGAATCTTTGGGCGTTCTTGAATGTGATCTTATCTAAAGAAAGCATGCTAGGTGACTTTAATCTGATGGCTATCGTAAATGGGAACCTACCAAAAGCTATATTATTTAGATGGATGGAGGGTTCCTCGACTTTTCGTAGGGAATTGGATAGAGAATTGAAGAAGTCGGTGAGACTATAAAAGCAAGCGCTTATTGGGAAATGACCCGAGTTTAATTTTTATTTTTAGTTTTTATTAAGTTTTATATTAGTAGTTTTGAATTTGCATTTATTTAGGATTTAATAAAATTGCTTCTATCATGGTTTCTGAGTTATTCAAGTCAAATTCAAGTGTGGTGCCCAATTTGTTCCATGTCTTGCTTTATTCTCAAACTTAGCGGGCGAGGAGGAAGATTGCTATATTTTGGGGAAGTCCTCTGCTTTAATTTTTTCTATTTGGTCATTGAGGACAATGTCTAGTTTAAGTTTGGGGGCATTTTAGTGTCGTATTGCATATAGTTAGTTATTTACATTGTAGTTTCGTTATTTTTGGGTTATTTACATTTAGTTGTTGCATTCGTTTTTTTTTTTTAAAAAAAAAAAAAAAAATTTAAAAATCATAAAAATAGTAGTTAGTTTACTATGTTTGTTGCGAGTTAGTTTATATTTGCATGATTCCATTTATTAGATAGTAAAAAGTCTATTTTGGTGATGATGAATTTGGAGTTAAGTAGATAAGTATAGTATTGAATATTAGGGCTTTGATGTGATTTCTTGTTATGAATTGAATCTTTTCTGTTTGAAAGCTGGTATAATCAAAGGTTATACGTTAATACTTGACTATATTAGCTGATTAAGTTTAAATTGATACATAATGGATTTCTTAAGTATAATACTAGTGTGAAGGAATGAAAGACATGAATAGGCGGAGATGGCTAAATTTTGATAAAAACTTAAGTTTGGGGGAAATTTTGGGGTATATAAGCTTTAAAAAAAAAAAACATGTTGAGTCTTGTGGTGGGTTGAGGAGAAACACTCCCCATAAACACAAGCGTGAGATGGAGTAAAAGCGCACTCACTGACCATATAAAAAAAAAAAAAAAAAAAAAAAAAAAAAAAATTTCTAGTGGCTAGTTTTGTTTGGGGCCTTTGTTACTTGAGTAGAAATGCTTGAGAAGGTATCTTAAAACCTAAGCCCTAAGGTCTTATATGAGTGCAGGAGTCGTTGGTGAAAGCTTCGCTAAGGGGTGACCTTTGTTAGCCTAATGGAATGAGACATTGCCTGATTATGGTTAAAAAAAAAAAACACAAAAAGCGGGAAAAGAGCAAAAAGCCCCGTAATGAAAAGTAAAGCATAAGTATCCCAGTTGGACTCTTGAACTTGGTGGATGTTTGACTTTAGTTGGATATAGCTTGTTCGTGAATTTTGTGAATTTACCTTTGTATGATGCCTTCAAAGATATCTATTATGTCTTAAATTTGATTTTATATCGATTAACATTGTTGTGGAGCACACCGCACTATATCGGTGATATGATCTAAGATTTGATGATTGATTGGGAAATTCTTGATTTGTTTTAATATGATGTATTATCATGTTTACTTGATTTCTCTAAAGTAGGTTGAATAGACTTGTTTTACTGTCATTCTTTGTTGGATTAAGTAGGCATATAGATTAGTTTCATTACATTACATTGCATTGCATAACATTTTTTTGTGTTTTTGCTTGAGGACAAGCAAAGATTTAAGTTTAGGGGTATTTGATGAGTGAGTTTTATACCCATGAATTGGATACATTCGGGCTTAATTTATTGTTGTTCTTAAGTCTTTTAGGATGTTTTTATGTGTTTGTGTCTATTCATGCATGTTTTATGTTATTTTATAGGAATTGGGACAAAAGTTACATGGATCGATGTTTGGGGTGGCTAGATTAGCGTTTTTCGACTTGCCATTTACGAGCAACCACTTTGGAGCCAATTTGACTATAGCTCTGACATTATTTCGACAAACTTCAAGAATGAAAGTTGTAGATCTACTTCTCCTCTTTCCGGAACATCTTGAATCATCAAAATCGGAGTTGGGAAGAAGAAGTTATGGCCATTTTCCCAAAGGGCGTCGGGCGAGAAAATGTCGGATTTTGGGCGGCAGCAGGGGCGCTATTCTTAGTGCATTTTTCGGTGGCAGGGGGCTATATAAAAGCAGAACTCTCGGTGCAGGTGCCCAGTATTTGAGGCTGACTGAGGAAGAAACTTAGTGATGATGCTTTGGGCGCGCGTTTTGGGTGAATTTTAACACCTTTTGACTCAAATTGGATTGGGTTTGTTCTAAACTAAAAATTGGACTTGTAACCTATAAATACATGATGTAAGGCATAAAATAAAGGGAGATTACATAGCTTAGCCTAGATTAAACACTCCTTTAGATTAGAAAATAACCCTAGTTCTTATTAGTTTTGGAGATTGAGCTGACTTGGAGACCATTGAAGATCGAGAAGCGAGAAGCGAGAGGGAGCATCAGATTTCTTGTGAGCAGATTCTATTCTCTTCTCTCATCTTACTTTTATCTTTTGATGTCTATTCGGTTGTGGATTCTTGGTTTTAATTCATTAATTATGAACTAACTATTTTGAGATTTCAATTGAACTTTTTATGGCTATGAATTAGTTATTCATTATATACAATTATTTATGTTAAAGTGAGTTGTTTATCTTGTCTTGTGCTTATTGCTTAATTATTTGATCGATAATTACTTTGTTACTCTAGAAGGAATTGGAAGAGGAATTCTAGGGTTAGAAGCTGGGCATGATATCATGTGACTTAGTTATTTGCATGGTGAATAATTAGGTTTGTGAATTGAATGGAAATATCTTTTCATGCGCATGTAACACGTAAGGAATTGGGATTGGAAAGAGTTTAATTCAATTGTTTTGCATAGGAATATAGCAAGATTAATCTGGATTAAATAGAAGGCAATTGATCACTTGGAAAAGGACTTTTGGCATTTGAGAATTCACATTAACAATTGATGAGGCATAATAATGGGATAATTGGATAATTGATTTATAATTCATAATTGGGGATATTGAAGTCTTAATCTTTATTTATTTGAATTCATTCGTTAAAATCTTAGTTTTAATTAGTTAATTTAGTTTTCTTAATTAGAAAAAACACGATTTGAGATTGTTTAAATAAAATTAGTTTGGTTAAAAATTAGTACTTGGTGATTTTTATTAAATAATTCCTCGTGGGAGCGATACTCTACTTTCACTTTATTACTTGTTGTGTAGTGTATACTTGCGTATTCATTGATTCTTGAAATCGATCAAGAATGAGGTGATCTGGAAAGATCAGGTCTACATCCCCCATTACGAGTTGTCGATGCGAGTGCGAAACAACTACAACTTTATTATTACAATAGTAAAGCGTGAGTTTAAATACGAGATATTGCCATCTAGACAATATCCACATACAAATAAATCCTCATCATAATTATTGGTACATTATTTTACAACAATGGTGAGGACTACTAAATCTCCCTAGAACTTTCATTCCATTACCCCAGGCTCGTACTCATTTATATTCTACGCCTCACGAGAAGAAAAATGGAACAAAAAGGAAAAGGGTGAGCTCGACTAGCCCGATAAAGAATATTATGACTAAGATAATATACAACAAAATTATCGTTAGTCTTGACGAGGGAAAAATATAATAGAATACAATAGACAACAAGTTTTAAATCAATATTATGTGAAATAATAATTCATTAGAAGAGTTAAGTAGAGAATGCAAACTACTATCTTACATGTATGAATTTTAAAGTTCATAAATCTATTTTTATCCTGTAACATCAATCGATATATATACGAGATCAAATATTCATCCTTACACTCTGAGGCCGAGGACATTCACCCGATTGGTCGTGTTCATCTAAACACTGTTCATCTTTGCGGCTACGGGCCAAAGATATTCATCGAAATCATTCATCTAAATATTCATCGAAATCATTCATCTTTGCCTTCTACGGGCCAAAGATATTCATCATAAATCATTCATCTTTTACTACGGGCCAAAGATATTCAATAATATCATCATTTAAAGGTGAGGATGATGAAAAATATTTTTTAAAAAAGCGAATCGGTGAAACAAAATGACAAGGATTAAGGATTAAGGATTAGTACTTTGTTTTATCACGTCAAAAATACCTCAAAAATAATCATAGTGGTGTAAAATTCAAGAATGATCAAAACATGGATACAATCAAAGCTAGTATCCGAATAGATATTTTAGACGAAAAGAAATTTTTTTTTTATTTTTCGATGAATAGTCTTTAGTATTACGTGAATAGTACCGTATCGTGAATAGTCTTTAGTATCGTGAATAGTAACTCAGAGCACCAAGCGTTCCAAATTTGATAAAAACTTGGATCAATATTTGACATAATGATATTGAAGAAATAATATCATTCTGAAAAAAATAATATCCCTTACCTCGAAGATCGGTACTTAGCTGGAATCTTTGGATATAGGCTATATCTTGAACTTTCATAGTATAGCAATACTCAAAGTATACTCAAAATACTCACAAGAATAAACTCGATAATATAGAGAGAAAACTTGATTTACGGTGTGATTTTCAATTCTAACCTAAGCACTATTTATAGGAAATTGCTTAGAAACACAAAGCGAGAAAATTTAATATAATATATATATATATATATCAAAATTCTCTCGCCATTCTTGAATCTGAAAATCTAGAATTCAACCCATTCAAATCACATATTAGACCCAAAAAAACGTTTTCTTATTTTAAATATTTTAAACTTCAAAAATCAATTATTTGAACTTGAACTTCAATAATTCATAATAAATAGCCCTTTTATCAGAAAATTCGAATCTCGCGAGTTTTTATAGGAAATTCAATTCTCTACAACTTTGCGAGAAGAAAGTTTCTCCAAATTCCAAGCAGAAAATGGCCGAAATCCATAAGCGAAGCGATTTTTGAAATTTATAATCAAATTTCGATCGATAAATGGGTCCACATGAGACATGTTTAACATGTTTTAAACATTTATTGCAACAAAAATACTCTTCCTCCTCGTATACTCATATATCCCACATTCGTTGTAAAAATATCACCATTATTATATTATTAAAATATAATATTATATATATATAAATGAATTATTTTATCGAGAAAAGATAAAATTTCAATTTTCAACAATTGTCACATTAAAAATTTTCTCCATCTATATCCACATAAAATCAATATTTTCCTCATCATATGAATCAATAATTAATTATTCACAAATAATATTACGAGAATCATAATATTAATGACGGTTCGGTTCAGGAAAGGGGCTTTCGATAAAATTTCTCTCTTCTTGGTAGCATGATTAGGTGACCAAACCTCTCCTTGAAGCGAACTTTCTAGACATTGCCAATAATGTTATCTAATAATATTATTAGGATAATATGAATTATTGTTTGACGATGAAAAATCTTGTGTAATGACAATTATTAAAACAATGACAATATAAAATATCAATGTATGACAATTATTGAATCGATAAAATAAAACCTTTGAGCGGTAATTCTTTGTAACCATTATTGAGTAGTGCCTTCTTACGTAAAAGTCGATAATTGGTGCAATCTGAGTGTCTTCTGGATTCGACAGCAGCGTATTCTTGTGTTTTAACCATAGGGTATTCAACGATGTAATGGTAACAACTTCTGTAGTTATTTTTAAACAACTTATATTTGTCATTTTCTTCCTCGATCGCTTTTCGTTATGGGGCCCACACATGCATTTTGCTGGTCGTAAATACGAATATTCCCAAAGCGATCTGAATATTCCACGACTGACGAATATTCCAGAGCAACAATGAATATTTTATAACCACTTGCTTATTTTGAAATATTTGCGTATTTTACCGTGCTTATCCACATTAATCACATCGACCCTTACTATTTCAAAATAATAATTAGAGGAAATTAAATTTCATTTATTAATTATTTGGGATCTTCTGACCTCCCTCCTTATGAAATTTCGTCCTCGAAATTGGCGTACGTCGATACAGTGTTTGAAAAGATGAGGATACCTCGCTTTCATTTCCGTTTCCAACTCCGGGTCATTTCCTCTATAGCATGGTTTCTCCACAAGACTTTAACTTGTGGTATGACCTTCGTCGTAGGACATGCTCCTTCTATCAAGATCTTGTGAGTGCTTCCTCATACGTTAAGTCTTGGCTATCTCGTCGGTTCTAACTTCGATAAGCGTGATTCGGGTCTTTCACATATTCTGAAATGCGGATATGTGAAACACATTATGAACACGAGACATACTTGGAGAATGTAGTAGCGAGTCTATAGGCTACACTTCTACTCGGTCGAGAATTTGAAATGGACGATAAATCGTGGATTGAGCTTTCCTCTCTTCCCGAATCTTGTAACTCCCTTCCGTGGGGCAACCTTGACAATACATGATCCCCTATACTAAATTCCACATCCTTTCGATGAAGATCCGCATAACTCTTTTGTCGATCTTGTCTTGGTTTGTATCGTTGTCGAATCATTTGGATCTTTTCGGTGAGTCATACGTCTTAACTTTCGGGTCCCAACAATGTTGCTTCACCCACCTCATCCCAACATATTGGAAGCGACACTTTCGTCCATATAATGCTTGAATGGGGCCACACCTATACTTGCACGATAAGCTTTGTTGTTGTAGGAGAATTTCCTGATGGTAAATACTTATCAGCGCCCTTGAAGTCTAGGACCACGAGTCTTAATAAATCTTCAAGAGTTTGAATAGTCTCTCTACGATTGTCCGTCTGGTTTGAGGATGGTATGCGGCTGAATCTTAAATCCGTACCCATAGCTTTTTGCAAGCTAACCCAAAATCTTGAAGTGAATCTTGGGTCACGATCCGAAACTATGGATCTTGGCATGCCATGCAATCTCACAATCTCATTTACGTACATTTGAGCAAGGCGTTCGAGGAATAAGTCTCCGTATTGGCAAGAAAATGGCGGACTTGGTTAATAATCTATCAACAATAACCCAAATAGCATTTATGCCTTGAAAGCAAGTGGGAAGTCATGTGAAATCCATGGTAATGTGTTCCCACTTCCATTTCGGAATCTCAAGTGGTTCTGATGGTCCCTTAGGCACTTGATGCTCTGCCTTTTACGTTGACAAGTTAAACATGTTGAGATAAACTTTGCAATCTCTCTCTTCGTATTGTTCCACCAAAATGTATGTCGAAGATCACGATACATTTTAGTACTTCCGGATGGATTGCAAATGGTGTATTGTGTGCCTCCATCATAATCTTGTACTTTAAATCGAGAATCGTTAGGGAACACAAAGTCTAGAGTGGACTCGAAGTATTCCTTCTTCATCGATTCTCGCTTAGGAATAGCTCCTTCTTGTACTTTCTTCTTCATATGCATCATTTCAAGATTCGGTGGCTTGAGCGACCTTAACTTTTTCTATTAAAGTTGGCTCTGTCGTATATTTGACATCATCGCTTTTCGTTTCTGCATATGATCTTACTTCGTAGCGTCGTCATTACCACGTTCGCTTTTCGGGATGGTATTGAATAGTGTGGTCGTAGTCTTTCAATAGCTCGAGCCAGCGTCATTTGCCTTGCGTGTTAAGTTCTTTTGAGTGAAGAAATATTTAAGGCTTTTATGGTGCGAATATATCTCACTTTCTCTCCGTATAGATAGTGCCTCCGGATCTTTAAGCAGCTTATTGCTTGCTTGACTCTAGATCATGAGTAGGATAATTCCTCTCATATTCTTTAAGTTGTCATGAGGCATAGGCTATGACTTTCCCCGTTGCATGAGAACACATCCTAACCCTTTGCAGAAGCATCATTTGTAGATAACAAATCCATCGAACCGGATGGTATTGTTAGAGCAGTCTTAGAAATAAGTCTCCTTTTAAGCTCTTGGAAACTCTTCTCATGCACTCTTCGCTCCAAGCGAATTTTGTATCTTTAGAGTTAGATGAGTTAGCAGATGGCGATTCGAAAACCCTTCCACGAATCTCAGATAATAACCGATTAAGCCCAAAAAGCTCGTCTTGATCATGAAGCTTGGTTGCTCCGACTTTGTATTGCTTGATCTTGGCGGGTCAGCGGATACTCCATGTTTTGACACCACATGCCCAAGAAATGCTACTTCCTCGAGCGAACTCGCATTTCTTTAACAGCATAAAGCTTGTTTTCACGAAGCCTTTGGAGTACCGACTTCAAATGGTGCTCATGATCTTCGCGGCTTTTGGAATATATGAGGATGTCATGATAAAAAAACTGACAATGGCTGATCAAATACTCTTTGAATACTCGGTTCATCATATCCATGAAAAGCGCGGGAGCATTAGTCAATCAGAAAGACATAACTAAGAATTCATAATGCGTGCGTTAGGGGTTCTAAAAAGCGGTCTTTGGAATATCCTCGATTCTAATCTTGGTGATGATATCGAGCGAAGATCGATTTTGAAAAGAATTTGTGCTCCTTGCAATTTGGTCAAACAAGTCATCAATACGAGGTGAGGATACCTATTCTTGATAGTGACATGGTTCGATTCAGATAGTCGATACAAAGTCGCATACTCCGTCTTTCTTCTTTACAAATAAAGCAGGAGCACCCCGAGGAGATGTCTTGGGGCCGAATGAAACCAATGTCCAACAACTCACGTAGTTGGACCTTTAACTCTGAAGTTCAATAGGAGCCATTCGATATGGGGTTTTAGAAATGGGCTTTGTGCGGGTTCAAGGTCGATAAAGAATTCAACTTCACGTTACGGGGGTGAGGCAGGGAAGTTCTTGAAATCGTCGGGAAAGTTAATAACAACGGGAATATTATTCAATTTTGGCGTGTCTTTATTCAAATCCATAACATGGGCTAAGAAAGCTTGACATCCGTTTTTTAATAAGCGAATAGCTTTATGATTAGATATGGCGGTGATTGATTTTAATGGTTTAGTTGCTTGAATTGAACAACGGGTTGTTTAGGAATATGAAAGCTAACAACCTTACTGAAAACAATCAATTTTGGCATGATGAGTAGTTAACAATCAATCCCTAAAATCACATCAAAAGCAAGTATCTTTAAAGAGATAAGGTCAGCGGGTAAGATAAAGGGTGCCAACATGGATTAGACAAGATTTATAAGCGGTGGATGTGATGAAAGTTTCTCTAGCGGAGTTTCCACGAGATAGGTCGAAAGTCTAATTTCTCGGTCAAGTTTAAGCGTTGAGCACAAGCGGGAGAGATAAATGAATGGGTATGCATAGGTATCTAGTAAAGTATAAACTTCACAAGAATTTATAAATAGCTTACCGTGATCACCTCGTTTGGGTTCCTCGCATTTTGACCGATCGCTGACAAAGCGCTCTTCCGAGGCAGATTGACTTTGACTTTTACGGGGACGATCTTTTGAGTCACGCGTCCCCATTGAACTAGTTTTATTCTACAAGTGCGATCTCGGCGATATGTCCTTCCTTTCCACAATTATAGCATACACAGGCTACTTTGTGGGCGGTTTGTGATATCATCCCTCTTTTCGCATTTATAGCATATAATGGGTGGTGATTCTCCTCCCCTTGGAACCGATTCTTCTTTGCTTTGTCGTCTTCACATAGTCGTTGTTGAATCTCCTCTTTTAAAAAATCTCCTCGATTTCGCTTCTTCTTTATTTTCATGGCCATGATTACCACGGAGTGGTTACCATTTTGTCGCCTTTTTTCTTTCTCCATTTGATTATTGTTGTTTTGTTGTTGCTTATCTCGGTATGATCTGATTGTGGTACCTCGGTTGGCCGTACTCGTTATCTCGCTCTAACAATTGAGCCACATTAACAACATCTGAATAGAGAAAATTTATGAGAGATGAGATCTTGGCGTATCTTGGGGTTTGAACCTCTCGAAACATCGCGTCATCGTTCCTCATTCTCCACCAAATGAGGTCAAACACTGGATAACTCTGCAAATTTACGCCTCGTCTTTGAGACACCGTCGTGTTATTACTGCTCGTCTAATAAACTCCACTTCCTTCGTATAATGAACACTTTCGGGAAAGTATTTGTCATTAAATAGTTCTGAAAGCGTCTCCGAAGACATCTTTGGCAGCAATTTGGATGGAGTGCGTGCACTTTCTGAGACTCCCACCGATGATCTGCCTCGCCACGGAACATAAAGGTGGCGAATGGAACCTTCTGTTCTCTGTGCATCCCAAGACATCGAATATCTTGGTAATTTGCTTGACCCGTGTTTACGTGATCGGATCTGGCTTTCCCTTAAATACGGTGGTCCCGACTCTTTGAGCTGCTTGCATTTGTGACAACTTGACAGTAATTGCTATCATTTCCTCCTATGTTTTGAACACGAGTCTCCTAAATGCGATTTTGCATGAGCGCAAAAAGCTTCTAAATATCCCTCGTTCATCATCTGCTTTCGATTGGTGTTGTTCACGGGAGGAACATTGCCCGACTTTGTTACCACGTTCCTCGTTGGTGAGTCTGAGCGTCTCCACGGTCTCATTTCCATTGTTAATATTCTCGATTCGACATTCTCAAATCTTGTCATAAAACAAGGGTTAATTAAGAAATCAATATATCACATAATATCCTATATCTTGACCAACTATCAAATAAGCTTAGGTAGGACACCTTTAGCGAAGGATTTTCGTCTCCCCTCTAGTTACATTCCAGATCTCGCTTGGAGATCATATCCCTAGCTACGATACCAATTTGTGACACCCCCAAAATAGGTCTACATCCCCCATTACGGGTTGTCGATACAGTGCGAAACAACTACAACTTTATTATTACAATAGTAAAGCTGTGAGTTTAAATCGAGATATTGCCATCTGAGACAATATCCACATACAAATAAATCCTCATCATAATTATTGGTACATTATTTTACAACAATGGTGAGGACTACTAAACAACTCTCCTAGAACTTTCATTCCATTTTACCCAGGCTTCGTACTCATTTATATTCTCGCCTCACGAGAAGAAAAATGGAACAAAAAGGAAAAGGGTGAGCTCATTAGCCGATAAAGAATATTATGACTAAGATAATATACAACAAAATTATCGTTAGTCTTGACGAGGAAAAATATAATAGAATACAATAGACAACAAGTTTTAAATCAATATTACATGGTGAAATAATAATTCATTAGAAGAGTTAAGTAGAGAATGCAAACTACTATCTTACATGTATGAATTTTAAAGTTCATAAATCTATTTTATCCCTGTAACATCAATCGATATATATACGAGATCAAATATTCATCCTTTTTCTGAGGCGAGGACATTCACGATTAGTCATGTTCATCTAAACACTGTTCATCTTTGCCTACGGGCCAAAGATATTCATCGAAAATCATTCATCAAAGATATTCATCGAAAATCATTCATCTTTTTACTACGGGCCAAAGATATTCATCATAAATCATTCATCTTTACTACGGGCCAAAGATATTCAATAATATCATCATTTAAGGCGAGGATGATGAAAAATATTTTTTAAAAAAGCGAATCCGGTGAAACAAAATGTGAGGATTAAGGATTAAGATTTAGTACTTTGTTTTATCCGTCAAAAATACCTCAAAAATAATCATAGTGGTGTAAAATTCAAGAATGATCAAAACATGGATCTGATCAAAGCTAGTATCCGAATAGATATTTTAGACGAAAAGAAATTTTTTTTTTATTTTTCGATGAATAGTCTTAGTATTAAGTGAATAGTAATATATATCGTGAATAGTGTAAGTATCGTGAATAGTAACTCAGAGCACCAAGCGTTCCAAATTTGATAAAAACTTGGATCAATATTTGACATAATGATATTGAAGAAATAATATCATTCTGAAAAAATAATATCACTTACCTCGAAGATCGGTACTTAAGCTGGAATCTTTGGATATAGGCTATATCTTGAACTTTCATAGTATAGCAATACTCAAAGTATACTCAAAATACTCACAAGAATAAATTTCGATAATATAGAGAGAAAACTTGATTTACGGTGTGATTTTCAATTCTAACCTAAGCTTTTATTTATAGGAAATTGCTTAGAACACAAAGCGAGAAAATTTAATAAAATTTAATATATATATATATATATATATATATATAAAATTCTCGCCATTCTTGAATCTGAAAATCTAGAATTCAACCCATTCAAATCACATATTAGACCCAAAAAAACGTTTTCTTATTTTAAATATTTTAAACTTCCAAAAATCAATTATTTGAACTTGAACTTCAATAATTCATAATAAATAGCCCTTTTATCAGAAAATTCGAATCTCTTGAGAGTTTTATAGGAAATTCAATTCTCTACAACTGCGGAAGAAAGTTTCTCCAAATTCCAAGCAGAAAATGGCCCGAAATCCATAAGCGAAGCGATTTTTGAATTTATAATCAAATTTCGATCGATAAATGGGTCCCTGAGACATGTTTAACATGTTTTAAACATTTATTGCAACAAAATACTCTTCCTCCTCGTATACTCATATATCCCACATTCGTTGTAAAAATATCACCATTATTATATTATTAAAATATAATATTATATATATATAAATGAATTATTTTATCGAGAAAAAGATAAAATTTCAATTTTCAACAATTGTCACATTAAAATTTTCTCCATCTATATCCACATAAAATCAATATTTTCCTCATCATATGAATCAATAATTAATTATTCACAAATAATATTCTGAGAATCCTGATATTGTGACGAGGCGGTTCGGGAAGAGGGCTTTCGATAAAATTTCTCCTTCTTGGTGGCTTGATTAGGTGACCAAACCTCTCCTTAGAAGCGAGAACTTTCTAGACATTGCCAATAATGTTATCTAATAATATTATTAGGATAATATGAATTATTGTTTCGACGATGAAAAATCTTGTGTAATGACAATTATTAAAACAACGACAATATAAAATATCAATAGCGACAATTATTGAATCGATAAAATAAAACCTTTGAGCGATAATTCTTTGTAACCATTATTGAGTAGTGCCTTCTTACGTAAAGTCGATAATTGGTGCAATCTGAGTGTCTTCTGGATTCAACAATAGCGTATTCACGTGTTTTTAACCATAGGGTATTCAACGATTATAGCGGTAACAACTTCTGTAGATTATTTTTAAACAACTTATATTTGTCATTTTCTTCCTCGATCGCTTTTTCGTTATGGGGCCCACACATTTGCTTGCCGTAAATACGAATATTCACAAGCGAGATACGAATATTCCACGACCAAACGAATATTCCAAGCAATGATGAATATTTTATAACCACTTGCTTATTTTGAAATATTTGCGTATTTTACCCGTAACTATCCACATTAATCACATCAACCCTTACTTATTTCAAAATAATAATTAGAGAAATTAAATTTCATTTATTAATTATTTGGGATCTTTAACGAATGGAATAGCAAAAGAAATCACCGTGCATGCGGTACTTCACATGTACAGGTTATTCCAATGAATAAGAAGTAATGCGGAACTGTGTCAAAGTGAATTTGCACCAGCTGGATGTTCCAATGAATAATACTGCACGAGAACCGGATCCGGCAGAAAGCGTATACATACGAGGATATTCCAATGAATAATAATAAAGAGCGGAACCAGTCCCACAGAAACTATTGCATACATGATATTCCAATGTAATAATAATAAAGGCGGAACCGTGTCCCACAGTAAAAAGCGCATGCCATGAATAGGATATTCTAAATGAATAATAATAAAGACGGAATAATAGAAGAATGTCACCAAGTATAGGGTAGTCCGCAGATATCTTTTATTATTAAATGAGAATAATAAAGAATGGAATAACAGAAGTTATCTTCATCAATATAAAAGAATAATACCCCTTACCGTAAAAAAAACTGAATATAAGAGTAGGGAAGTAGCAGAATACTTTTCTATAGTTTCTTTATAATTTCTCTCTCTAGAGTTTTAGTGAATTCGTAAGAAATAATGAAGGAATGAGCTTCTATTTATAGAAGAATGGACTGCATAGTAACTAATTCATGAATGGTCCAAATTGATTTACTTTTAAACGGACTGTGAGACCCCGAATTTTATGAAATAAAAGTATTCAAATTTTTTTTATTTTGGTAAATAGTTAAATTGATAAAAGTTTAAAGTTAAGGGTAATATGTGAATTTTTTTTTTTTGCAAAGTAAGCAAGTTGATATAAAATTTTGTTTTGTCGGGGAATATTCGATTGGTCGAGGAATATTCTTTTTGTCAGGGAATATCCGATACATTTGCATAATCATTGGTGGACCCCAAGAATCGAAATTATTAATCGATTAAGAAAAACGACAAAAATATTTTTTATGAAAATAACGACGGAAGTTTTACCGTTAAAACTGTTGAACTACTCAATAGTATTAAGTACTGAATACTGGCGTGGTTGCATAGTAGAGTACTACGGTATTAATTATTGATGCTTATGTGAGAAGTCACTCATTATACTCAATTATTACTATGATAATTCTTCGCATCATATCTCTTATATTATTGATTCAATTATTGTCACGAGATCATACGTATAATATGTTATATAATTAAATCGATAATTGAGACAACAAGTTATAATATTAATGATTAATAATTGTTGAAAGATTAAATATGTGTTGATTAAAAATAAAATGATTTGTGGTAATATTTATTCAATCCTTGATGTATATAAAGAGTCTATTATTAGGCGTTTGTGGTAAATTTGGTTATTCTATGGGGCCCATATGTCATCATCTAAGAGTCTCTTTCACCAATAGTAATTACCTTTACCAGACGTCAAACCACTTGCCGTTTCATACATAAAAGGCCGAACCAATTGTCGTTTCACATTACAAAGGTCCGAACCAATTGTCGTTTTCACATTACAAAGCGCCGAACCAATTGTCGTTTCATATTACGGTGTCAAACCACTTGGTGTTTCACATTACAGCGCTCAAACCACTTGGTGTTTCACATTACAAAGCGTCAAACCACTTTTCTTTTCACATCACGAATATCAAGCCACTTGCCTTTTCACATTGCAAGTGCTAAGCTAGAAATCTTCTATAAATAGAGGCCTAGTTCTTCATTATTTTTCACTTAATTCATTCAAGCTATAGAGAGAGAAAGTATAGAGAGAATAAGGGAGAAAGAAGAAGAGTATTATGTTACTACACTCTGCAAAGATTCAATCTCCTATTAATGTAAGGGGTGTTATTTCTTTTGTATTCATGAAGAGAACTTCATTATTCCATTATTTATTATTCATTGGAATAACTCAGATACGCTGTGAGCTACCCTATACTTGGTGAAATTCTTATGTTATTCCATTCTTTATTATTCTGTTGGAATATCCTGTATGTATGTTTACGCCGGACCTGGTTCTATTATTTGTTATTATATTGGAATAACCTGTTTATGCGAAGTACTGATACATGGTAAAATTCTTCTGTTATTCCATTCTTTATTATTCTGTTGGAACATCCGCTCTATGCTTTTACGCATGACTCGGTTCCATTATTTATTATTACGCTGGAATAACTCATCATGCGGCTTCTATCGCATGCTCGTGAATTCTTACGTTATTTCATTATTTATTATTACGTTGAATATCACGTCTGCGTGCGTTTACGCATGACCTGGTTCCATTCTTTATTATTCTATTGAAATAACCTGTCTATGTGGATTACCGCATGCATTGTAAATGATCCTTCGTATTCATACGAATAGTATTTTCATTAAAAATGGGTTTCTACTAGGGGCAGTTTCATAATTTTTCTGACCCTCAAAAATTCTGAAAAAATTTGAAATGATAATTTGATGAGTTTTCTAGATTGTGTCCAAAAATGGCGATTTTTGGATCTATAGATTAAGAGTTATGGATTTTATGGGAAAAAACTATTTTAAAAGTAAACCCTTATAACACATACATGGTGAAATTCTTCTAATATTCTCTCGTTTTATTATCCCGCTTAATATCCATGCATCAGGCGTTTATCTTTGGGACTGGTTCCATTATTTATTATTCGTCGAAATATCCCGTCCTCAGACGCTTACGTTTCTGGGACTGGTTCCATTATTTATTATTCTCCGCGAATATCTCCGTACGTGTGTTTCTGGCGGGACTGGTTCCATTATTTATTATTACATTGGGAATAACTCGCTTGTGTTATCTATCGCACGCATGGTGAATCCTCTTCGTTATTCCATTCTTTATTATTACGTTGTAATAACTGTCTATGTGGATTACCACATGCATGGTGAATGATCCTTCGTATTCATACGAATAGTATTTTCATTAAAAAGGGGTTTCTGCCAGTGGCAGATTCGTAAATTTTCTGACCCTCAAAAATACTGGAAAAATTTAAAATGATAATTTAATGAGTTTTATAAATTGTTTCCAAAAATGGTGATTTTTGGATGTATAGATTAAGAGTTATGGATTTTATGGGAAAAGAGTATTTTAAAAGCAAACTCTTATAACTCCTTGTGGTTAACTCCAAAATTGGTGAAATTTTTATTGGGAGTACATATATATAAAGAGTATACCTGTAAATTTCAAATTTTTGGACAAAAGTACAATTTATGATAAATGTCTAAATATTAGGCGTTTTTTAGCCATATGAAAAATAGTAAATGAATTTTAAAAAATTTTGAGAAAAATATATGTTCAAGATGGGACTATATTACGCTAAATCGGAAAAGAAATATTTTTGGGACCGATTTGGTATTTTTCATGAAAATGAACTAGTTATGAGTAAATGAATTAAATATGTTATGTGAAGTAATAAAATTGGAAAATAGGATTTAATGGCTTGAGAATCCTATATAGGGTATATGCAGATTTTTTGATGAGGGATTTGATCATTGATTATGAAATCTTATGAGTATGACATTTTTGAATGATTAAATGCATTATTTAATAAAGTGTAAACAGTTGAAATAAATTGTTTATAAGTTTAAGAAATGATTAAAATATTGTTATAATATTAATGATATTAGATTATGAGATTATTAAGTGATTGATAATATTTGGTTATTATTGAACGCTGGATAAATTGTATTATAATTGTTTAATATTTATCCTTTATCTCATTTGATTAATTCTTATATCATTGTCATCATCCTCATGCTTATATTATGTTGAAAGTCATCTTTGGCCGTAGTGCATAGATGGACTTGGTATGATTATGACCAGTGATTATTCGGTATAATCATGACCGTAATGTTACAAATGATGTGGAAAAAGTCCTCATTGGCCCGTAGTGCATTGATGGACAGTTTTTGGTATGATTATGGCTATGGATTCTCTTCGGCCAAGGGTGCAAAGATGAATTGTTTTATGGCATTATCATGACCGTTGATGAAAACACGATTATCTTTAGCCGTAGTGCATGGATAAGTCGTGGTCGTGATATTAACGAATATCCTTAGCCGTAGGGCATGGATAATTCAGTGATATGGATTGATTATTGAGCTGAGTCTCAGCGATGAAATATAAATTCATGGATGTGATATTAACGAATATCCTTGGCCATAGTGCAGGGGTGATTCGATGATGTGGATTATTTATTTGTTTGAGTCTCGTGATAAAATATTTATTATACTTTTAATTCAGTAGAAGATAGTAGATATCATGCTCGACTTGACTCTTCTAAAATACAGTTGTATGTCTTTGGCATGTAGTGCAAAGATGAATTGTTAATGAATATCTTTGGCCGTAGTGCAAAGATGAATTTATTAGTATGATTATGAGCAGGAATTTTGATTTGATATAACCATGATTTTTGATGTTTGGTGAAGATAGGTGATGAAAATTATCTTCGTCCAGTTCATGAAGAGGAATTTAGAACCACAATTATGATTATGAGTTATTCATATGATTGTGATGTGAACTTTTGATTTATTTTACATGGATAAAACAATATTGGTGGACTTTTAACATAGAGAAGATAATAGACTTTATGGTCTATTTGACTCTTCTAATGGATTGCTCGTTCCGCTGCAACTATGGTTGAAAAGTTTTATCATCTACCATATGTTCTAAATCTCTGATTTATTATTGATGAAAGTTATTGATAATTTAATTATCTTTATTCATGATATTATTTACTGGGCTAGTTGTGCTCACCCTTTCTGCTTCACAATTCCTTTCAGGTAATAAGAGTGTTGCCGTAAGAGTGTTGCCGGGTCGAGTGGGGATAACAGGAGAATAGAACAGTGGTCTCTAGCTGTGGAGGTCCTCCCTAAACAGCATAGAAAAGTGTGTTGTATTCTATACAACATTTAGTAGTTATATTTGGTGAATCAAATAGGGTGAGGTGAACCCAACTTTGAAAGGGTGTTTTGCCACTATCATACAAGATGTCTAATGACATACAACCTCGTGTTCTCATAAGACATGGTTTTGAACATCAACTAGCTGAATATATCTACGAGCACTACCTGTATGATCTTGGAGTTTATTTGAAACATAATTTTCACTTGGAGACAACGGAGATATTTATATGTCTAGAGAAGACTCGCCATTGGGAAAAAGATGATAGTAATCTTCTCATTTTTCTTTGGGGTCTATTGGGTCAACCAATGATAATTCTGTGGCCATATGATATCTATTATAACCTAGACGCATGGCCTCCCATGTACGAAGGTTTCCTTGAGCACTTCCCAAAGATTTTAATTTCTAAAACAGTTTTTGACTATACTTTTATGTAAAGTACCATTATAAGGTTGTGGTCGAGGCACCATGAGAGTTGCATACATTTGTATTAAAACTCACAGTTAACTGTGGTAGTATTCTATACGATAGTTCAACAGTTGTATAAATGAAGTTGTATTTGAATTTTGTACCATGTATCTGGAGACTAAGAATGGGTGGTGATGTATACCTAATTTTGGGGGCGTCACACGGACGGTCCAGATTTAAAGTAAAATCTTTTAAATAAAATATAATATCTTCTATTTTTCATAAAAAACAAAACTTATAATATATATATATATATATATATATATATATTTATAACCTTTGCCTTTCGGCAAAGGCTTACTAAATCATTTAGCTGACAACCTCCTCCACCAAAACCCACTCACACATTTATATATATATATATATATATATATATATATATATATATATATATATATATATATATTCCACTTTGTCAACTTTTCCAAATATATATATATCATCCCAGCATAATAATTCACCCACCATCTTCATTTTTTCTTCTTTACACACACACATATCCACATGCACACACATCACACTCACACACGTATAATATATATATATATATATATATATATATATATATATATATATATATATATATATGTCAGTATAATCTTTTACCGATTATTTTGAAAAGCAGGTAAATGGGTGTCTATAAAATAAGCAAAATCGAAAGTGATTTCCACGTAAGCATCAATAATCAATACCGTACTATCGTGTAACTACAGCGTAGTAATCTTTTACTTTTAAACATCGAGTATTTCAACAGTTAACGGTAAACTTCCGCCGTTATTTTCATAAAATATTTTTGCCGTTTTCTCAATCCGACAATAATTCCGTTGTGGGGTCCACCAATGATTTTTCCGTTGTACGAATATTCCCTGCTAAAACAAATATTTCCCGACCAATCGAATATAATATGACAACTTGCATACTTTGCAAAATTTGTATATATTACCCACAACTATAACATTATATTAAATTCATTCCATAACATTCAAAAATGATAATTATAGAAAATTTATCTTTATTCAAAAAGTTGAGGTCTTACAATAAAAGTTTAAAGTTAAGGGTAATATGTGAAATTTTTTTTTTGCAAAGTAAGCAAGTTGATATAAAATATTCGCTTTTTTTTGGGAATATTCGATTAATTAGAATATTCTTTTTTGTCGGGAATATTCGTATGATCAAGATAATCATTGGTGGACCCCACAAAAGAATTATTATTTGATTGAGAAAACGATAAAATATTTTTATGAAAATAACGGCGGAAGTTTTACCGTTAATCGCTTGAAACACCGGTGTTAAAAGTACAAGAATACGTATATATAGTAGTAGTACCAGTATTGATTATTGATGCTTATGTGAGAAGTCACCAAGATTGTTCAATCGGGTATTCAGGACACTTTTCGTGTCGGAGTACTATTCATAAGTTACTATTCACGAGTTACTATTCATGAGTTACTATTCATGGAGTACTATTCACCCGTAAAATATATTTCTTTTTGGTCCAAATTATTTTTTGGGTACAATATTTAGTCCATGAGGAGATGTGCTAATTTTTCAGACTGTTGGTTGAAGATATAATAGTAAATCAATATGGACCGCTGGTGGATAGTTATAATAGTAAATCAATATGGATCATTTGGTTTAAAGTTTTAATAGTAAATCAAGATGGACCGTTACTTTAAGTTTTAATAGTAAACCAATATGGACCGTCCGTTTAAAAGAAAATCAATATGGACCGTTCATGAATTAGTTACTATGCAGTCCATTCTTCTATAAATAGAAGCTCATTTCTTCATTATTTCTTTTAATTCAATTGAAACTCTCTAGAGAGAAATTATAGAGAAACTATAGAAAAGTATTCTGCTACTTCCCTACTCTTATATTCAGTTTCTTTTACGGTAAGGGGTATTATTTCTTTTGTATTCATGAAGAGAACTTATGTTATTCCATTATTTATTATTCTATTGGAATAACCTGTATGGCTACCCTATACTTGGTGAAATTCTTCTATTATTTCATTATTTATTATTCTGTTGGAATATCACATCTGCATGCGTTTTACGCTTGGACACGGTTCTAGTTTTTATTATTACGTTGGAATATCCTACTACTGGCTTTCGTCGAACACAGTTCCATTCTTTATTATTCTCGTTGGAATATCACGTGCGTATGCGTTTTACACGGACACTGGTTCCATCCTTTATTATTCTGTTGGAATAACCTGCATGTGTGGTCTATCGCATGCCTGGTGATTTTTTTTGTTATTCCATTCTTTATTATACTCAGTTGGTTAAAACTTTGACTTCTATACTCCATGAAATTAGTGGAATATCCTTGATATTTGCGCTTCATCCAGTATCTTTTCATGGAAATATTCTTCTGAGCATTCTTGAATTTTACTCCACAAAGTAGTATCATGTTGACAATTTGGACATTAGTGAGTTCAGGATAAATTAACTTATAAATCTTTAAAACTTATTCATGAACTTGTTTTATTGAATTATTATGTCATTGTCATGATGATTTATGTTGGTTATTATGTGAAAACATGAAAGTTCTTAGAAAACACAAAGGGTTGAAAATCAGATTTTGGTAAAAATAGAGTATGAAATTCAATTGACCATATCTCCTATTATATTTTGAATTTTTGAGTGTGGTCAAGTTCTATAGTTAGATCTATGAGTTTTCTAACTTATCCAAGTTGAATCACTAAAAAAGGTATTGTAGATTTTCGTGTGGACTGATTTTAGTAAATGAGTCAAAAACTGAAAAGTGCCAAAAAGTTACTGCCAGAAAATTTAAAAGGGCATTTTTGGCCACTTGAATTGTGAGAAAAATTCCGGCTTTTTGGGACATGAAAATATATGGTATAAAGTACATACTGTCCAAAAATGAGCTCATTCCGACTTAAAATGAGCAAGTTATGACCATTTCAATATTTAGGTTTTTACGAGAAAACGCTTATAACCCAGGAGTTCTATAACTCGATGACCATGAAATTTAAACTGGAAGCTCACGTTAACATGTGTAAGATCCTGCCAAGATTTGGGAATTTTTGGAGTTAACCTTGAGGTAGCTAATTTCTTAAGGAATTAATTAGAAATTGATTTTTGAAAAATAGTAAATAAATTTTAAAATTTCGAGAAAAATATATGTTCAGTATGGGACTATATTCTGCTTAATCCCAGAAAAGAATAATTTTTGGGACTGATTTGGTATTTTTCATGAAAATGATTTAGTTACGAACATATGAATTAAATATGTTATGTGAAGTTGAAAAATTGGTAAATAGGATTTTATGGCTTGAAAATCCTATATAAGGTATATCTGATTTTGATGAGTAATTTGATTATTGGTGATGAAATCTTATGAGTATGGCATTTTGAATGATTAAATGCATTATTTAGAAAAGTGTAAACAATTAAATTAAATTGTTTATAAGTTTAAGGAGTGATTAAAATATTATTATAATATTAACAATATTAGATTATGATTTTATTAAGTGATTGATAATGTTTAGATAAATTTAAAGTCTTTAATATTTATCCTTGATTTAGTTTGACTAATGCTTATAATATTGTCATCATCCTCATGCTTATATTATGTTGAAAGTGTAAGACCCCAACTTTTATGAATAAAAATGAATTTTCTATAAATCTCATTTTTGAATATTATGGAGTGAATTTGATATTATGTTATAGTTGTGGGTAATATTTATAAATTTTGTAAAGTACGCAAGTTGTTATATAATATTCGATTGGTCGGAGAATATTCGTTTTAACGAGGAATATTAAATGCGACTAAGACACAATCATTAGTGGACCCCACAACGGAATTATTGTTGGATTGAGAAAACGATAAAAATATCTTTTTATGAAAATAACGGCGGAAGTTTTACCATTAATATTGTTGAACTACTCGATAGTAAAAAACACGATGTCTGGCGTGGTGGTTGCATAGTAGCATACGGTATTGATTATTGATGCTTACGTAGAAGTTACTCAGTTTTATTTAATTATTACCACAGTAGTTGATGTAAATTTTGCTTATTTTATGAACCCCATTTACCTATTTTTCAAAATAATCGGTAGAAATTTATTCTTTATTATAAGGGTGGGGGCCACATGTGGAGTAAATGGATGAAATGAAAATGGGGTGGGGGGGAGGTAACGTAATAAGAAGGGAATTGATATTTTATATATATATATATATATATATATATATATTTTAAAACATGTGTTTTTATATATTAATATATATATATATTATATGTTTGTTTGTTTGTTTTTCTTGCTTTTACATTGAAATGAAAGAAGCTTGACACTAAGTGAGAATGCTACACTTGATCCAAGTGAGATTTTTTATTGATTGCCACCGTGATCACACAATATCCTCCAAATTCTCCTATAAATAGAAGCTCATTCCTTCATTATTTCTTACGAATTCACTGAAACTCTAGAGAGAGAAATTATAGAGAAACAATAGAAAAGTATTCTGCTACTTTCCTACTCTTATATCCAGTTTCTTTTACGGTAAGGGATATTATTTCTTTTGTATTCATGAAGAGAACTTCTGTTATTCAATTATTTATTATTACATTGGAATAACTTTGATACGCTGAGCTACCCTATACTTGGTGAAATTCTTCTTCTATTCCATTCGTTATTATTACATTTGGAATATATCGTATACATGCGTTTCTTACTGGGACCGATTCCGTCTTTATTATTACATTGGAATATCACATGCAGGCGTTTCTGTGGGACACGATTCCGTCTTTATTATTTTGTTGGAATATATCTCATGCATGCGTTTTATGCGCGGACTGATTAAAATCTTTATTATTACATTGGAATATCCTCCCCCATGCATGCGTTTTGCCGGACTGATTGAATTAATTATTATTCGATGGAATAAACTCATCTGCGATCTATCGAATGCCTGGTGATTTCTTTTGTTATTCCATTCCTTATTATACTCAGTTGGTTAACATTTTAACTTCTATACTCCATGAAATTAGTGGAATATCCTTGAAATTTGCGCTTCATCCAGTATCTTTTCATGGAAATATTCTTCTGAGCATTCTTAAATTTTACTCTACAAAGCAGGATCATGTTGACAATTTGGACGTTATTGGTTCTTGGATAAATTAATTCTTGAACTTGTTTTATTGAATTCTTATATCATTGTCATCATCCTCATGTTTATATTTTGTTGAAAGTCATCGTGGCCTATAGTGCATAGATGGACTTGGTATGATTATGACCAGGGATTATTCGATGTAATAATGACATAATGTTACAAATGATGTGGAAAAAGTCCTCATTGGCCCGTAGTGCATTGATGGACAGTTGTTGGCATGATCATGACCATTAATGAATACACGAATGTCCTTGGCCCGTAGTGCATGGATAATTTGTGGTCGTGATACTAAAGAATATCCTTGGCAGTAGTGCGGGGGGTGATTCGATGATGTGGATTATTTATTGTCGAGTCTCAACGATAATGATGATGAAAAACCTTTTAAATCATAAAAGATAGTAGATTTTATTTTCTACTTGACTCTTTTAATGGATTGCTTGTTCATTGCAGTTAAACTTGATGGTTGTTATATTGTATCGTTTAACTTTGTTGAAGACTAAGGATAATTTATTACGCTTTTATCTTCGTCATAATATTTCTTCTTTGGGCTAGTTGAGCTCACCCTTTCTTTCATTCTCTTGAAATGAGAATATATTTGGGACGAGTCGGGAGCGGAGTGATGGTCGAGAGGATAGCATTAGTAGTCCTCACTATGATACGTGAAATAGTGTGATAATAATTGTAATGAGGACTCCTTTTGAGTTTGTATACTCTCTCGTAGACAATATTTGTATTCAAACTCACAGTTTATGTTTTGTTGTATTGTACACGACAGTTGTATTATTAAGTTGTATTTGAATTATGTACCATGTATCTGGCGACTCAAGATGGGTGATGTATACCTAATTTTTGGGGTGTCAGAGTTGGTATTAAAGCTTAGGGATATGATCTCTGGCTAAGATGTGAGACTAGAACTAGGAGGGGAAAGACAGGGAATTCTTTCGCTAGAATGACCTACCTAAGTTTATTTGGTATTTAATTGGTCGGTCAGAGTATAAGGATAATATGTTATATGTTAATTAACCCTTGTTTTGTGGCAGTATCTGAAAATGATATCCGAGAATGTTGAGAATAGCAATGGAGCACAGGAGACCGTTGAGTCTCCACAGATCAATAATCAGGATAATGTGCATCAGGAAGGCGACAATCCTCGGGCAAACAACAACACTGACTAGATGACGAACGATAGAATGTTCAGAGGCTTTATACAATTCATGCAACATCAGGCAAGAGCGGCTCCTGTCCAAAATCCAGGTGGAAACACTGGAAACTCTAGGACGGTCACCGCTAAACAGTTCAAGGAGCTGGGACCACCGGAGTTTATTGGAGAGCCAAAACCACTTAAGGCGGAAGCATGGATAAAGCAGATCACCAAGATATTTGATGTCTTGGGATACTCCGAGGAGCAAAAAGTGTCATTTGCCACCTTTATGTTACGAGGAGAGGCAGATTATTGGTGGGAATCGGTAAAACGTACTCAACCTGCCGCACTAAAGATGTCTTGGGAGAAGTTCCAAGAACTATTCAATGACAAGTACTTTCCCGAAAGTATTCGTCATATGAAAGAGGTAGAGTTTATCAAGCTGGAGCAGAATAACATGACCGTGTCACAGTACGAAGCCAATTTTGCCGAGTTGTCCCGGTTTGCGTTCCACTTAGTTGATAATGAAGAGAGAATGACGCGGATGTTTTTAAGAGGTTTGAAGCCAGAGATACGTCAATATCGTATTTCTCATAAACTATGTTTGTATTCAGATGTTGTAAATAGGGCTCAGTTAGTGGAGCGCGATAACGAGTCAACGCAACCAAGAGAAAGCAGCCGGCAAAATGATAATACCAGTGAGAGCAGTCATCGAAGCGGTGAAAACAAGCGTGGAGGTAATCAACAGGCCAGAAATGGTAACCACTTCGGTGGTAATCAGGACCAAAGCAATAAGAATGGACATTTCAAGAATAGGAGATTCAACAATGATGGAAAGACGTCAGCACCAGCACCCGTTGTTAAGGAAGGAGAACGACCACCTATCATATGCTTCAAATGCGGAGGGGAGGGACACATCAGTCCAAACTGCGCGATGCTGTCCAAAGCATTTTATAATTATGGAAGAGAAGGTCACTTAGCCCGATTTTGTCATTCACCGAAGACAAGTTCAGCTAGGATGGAGGCACCAAAGGCCGTTCCAGAAAAGTCAAAGCCGGTAGTACAAGGAAGAGCGTTTGTTGTGACCTCCCAAAAAGCAAGGAACCCGAATGAGGTCATCACGGGTAAGCTTATCATAAACTCTAGCGAAGTCTATACCTTATTTGATAACGGTTCTACCCATTCTTTTATTTCTCCTACTTGCGCTCAACGATTAAATTTAACTCCGGAGAAATTAGACTTTGACTTATCTATAGAAACTCCGTTGGGAGAAACCTTCATTACATCCACTATTTATAAGTCTTGTTTGGTTCAAATTGGTACCCTCACATTACCTGTCGATCTTATTTCATTAAAAATACTTGCATTTGACGTAATTCTAGGGATTGATTGGTTAAATACTCATCATGCAAAAATTGATTGTTTTCGTAAGGTTATTAACTTTCATATTCCTAACCAATCTGTTATGCGAATTCAAGCCACCAAACCATTAAAATCAATCACTGTCATCTTAAGCCATAAAACTATTCGTTTATTAAAAAAGGGATGTCAAGCTTTCTTAGCTCATGTCACGGATCTAAACAAAAATACGTTAGTTTTGAATGATATTTCTATTGTTAATGAATTTCCTGACGTATTCCGTGAAGAACTTCCTGGCCTACCTCCAGAGCATGAAATTAAATTTTGTATCGACCTTGAACCTAGTACAAAACCTATTTCCAAAGCCCCATATCGAATGGCTCCTATTTAACTTCAGGAGTTAAAGACCCAACTACATGAATTGTTAGACATCGGTTTCATTCGTCCTAGTACTTCTCCTTGGGGTGCTCCTGTTCTATTCGTGATAAAGAAAGATGGGAGTATGCGACTTTGTATTGATTATCGAGAGCTGAATCATGTCACAATCAAAAATAGGTACCCATTGCCACGTATTGATGACCTGTTTGACCAGTTGCAAGGAGCCAAATTATTTTGAAAGATTGATCTTCATTCCGGATATCACCAATTGAAGATTAGAACCGATGACATTCCAAAGATAGCTTTCAGAACTCGGTACGGGCATTATGAATTCCTAGTCATGTCCTTTGGATTAACTAATGCTCCTGCTACCTTCATAGATATGATGAACCGAGTATTCAAGGAATATTTGGATCACTTTGTGGTCGTCTTTATTGATGACATCCTCATATATTCCAAAACCCGTGAAGATCAGGACCAACACTTGAGGCTGATACTCCAAAAGCTTCGTGAATATAAGCTTTATGCCAAGTTAAAGAAATGCGAGTTCTGGCTTGAGGAAGTAGCATTTCTTGGGCTTGTGGTATCAAGTCATGGAATATCTGTTGACCTAGCAAAGATTGAAGCCTATTCAAAGTGGGAGAAACCTAAATCGATGACCAAAATCGTAGCTTTCTCGGCTTAGCTGGTTATTATCGGAGATTCGTAGAAGGTTTTCTCGAATCGCTACTCCACTAACTCGGTGACTCGAAAAGATACAAAGTTCGGTTGGAGCGAGGAATGTGAGAAGAGTTTTCAAGAACTCAAGAGGAGACTCATTTAAAGACTGTTACGACAATACCATACGGTTCGGAGGGATTTGTCATCTCTGGTGATGCTTGAGGCAAAAGGGTTAGGATGTTTTCTCATACAACATGGGAAAGTCATAGCTTTATGCCTCACGACAACTCAAAGAATATGAGAGGAATTATCCTACTCATGATCTAGAGTTGGCAGCTGTTGTCTTTACACTAAAGATTTGGAGGCATTACTTGTATGGGGAGAAAGTGGAGATCTTTACGGATCATAAAAGCCTCAAATATTTCTTCACTCAAAAGGAACTCAATATGCGACAACGACGTTGGCTTGAACTACTGAAAGATTATGATCATACCATCCAATACCATCCTGGAAAAGCGAACTTGGTAGCTGACGCATTGAGTAGAAGATCATATGCAAGTGCGAATGCGATATTGTCAACGCAAAGGCCCATTTTGTGTGACTTGCAAAGGATGGAGATAGAGTTAAAGACTATATGGACCCATGTGATGATGGCGAATATACGAGTAGAACCGACTTTAATTGATAAAGTTAAAGCTGCTCAAGCTACAGACCTGGAGCTAATGCGTATGAGGAAGAAAGTGCAAGAAGGTGCTATGCCGGGAGCAAAGATTGGATAAAGAGGGAATCTTTGAGTCAACTCCAGACTTTGTGTTCTAACGACCCTGATTTAAAGTATAAAATCATGATGGAGGCGCATAACACACCATTTGCAATCCATCTCAGGAGTACAAAATGTATCATGATATTCGTCATACATTTTGGTGGAGCAATATGAAGAGAGAGATAGTATTTGTTTATCTCAAGGTGTCTAACGTGTCAACGAGTCAAGGCTGAGCATCAAGTACCAAAAGGTCCATTGCAACCACTTGAAATTCTAGAATGGAAGTGGGAGCACATTACCATGGATATCATTACCGGTCTTCCCAAAGTTTCTCAAGGCATAGATGCGATTTGGGTCATTGTTGATAGATTGACCAAGTCTGCTCATTTCTTACCGATACGAGAAACTTATACACTTGAACGTCTTGCTCGTATGTACATAAACGAGGTTGTAAGATTGCATGGTATGCCAGTATCCATAGTTTCTAATCGAGACTCAAGATTTACTTCAAGATTTTGGGTTAGTTTATAAAAAGCTATGGGCACGGATTTACGATTTAGCTTGGCATATCATCCTCAGACGGACAGGCAGTCGGAGAGGACGATTCAAACTCTTAAAGATCTATTAAGACTCTGTGTCCTTGACTTCAAGGGAAGTTGGGACAAGTTCTTACCATTGGTGGAGTTTTCCTACAACAACAGTTATCAAGCAAGTATTGGCATGGCTCCATTCGAATCGTTGTATGGAAGGAAGTGTCATTCTCCAGTATGCTGGGATGAGGTGGGAGAAGCAACGTTGTTGGGATCGGAGTTGGTACGTATGACTACAGAAAAGATTCAAACAATCCGACAACGTATAAAAAGCTCACAAGATAGACAAAAGAGTTATGCTGATCTTCATCGAAAGGATGTGGAATTCGATATAGGAGATCATGTGTTGTTACGTGTTGCTCCATGGAAAGGAGTTACGAGATTTGGAAAGAGAGGAAAGCTCAATCCTCGATTCATTGGCCCATTTTTAATCCTCGATCGAGTAGGAACTGTGGCCTATAGACTCGCTTTACCGCCAAGTATGTCTCGTGTTCATAACGTTTTTCACATATCCATGTTACATAAATATGTGGAAGACCCGAACCACATTATTGAGTTATAACCGGACGAAATAGCGAAAGATTTGACATATGAAGAGGTTCCTGTTCAAATCTTGGATAAGAAGGAACATATTCTACGCTCCAAGGTTATACCTCAAGTCAAAGTTTTGTGGAGAAACCACGATGTTGAGGAAATGACTTGGGAGTTAGAATCGAAATGAAATCAAGGTATCCTTACCTCTTGACATACCGGTCGTACCTAATTTCGAGGGCAAAATTTCTTAAGAAGGGGAGGTTGCAAGACCCCAACTTTTATGAATAAAAATGAATTTTCTATAAATATCATCTTTGAATATTATGGAGTGAATTTGACTTTCAACTATTTCTTGCTTGATTTCTATGCCTTATTGTACCCCCATGCCATGCACATCCTCGCCAGGATGACTAGCCTTGAGCAGGCATCCGCTCACCGATACCTCAATTCCCACCAAAATGACGCCGATTCCTGCACTTATTCACCAAAAGGAGTTTAAATACATACAATGCAAAATAACATGAAATGCAACTAAAACACAATGAAATGTGCTTAAGGTGGGCACAATTCTCATGGATCGGTATACAATAAGTGAGTAAAAATATCACTTACCAACTATACTTGGTGACATTCTTCTATTATTCCGTCTTTATTATTATTCTATTGGAATATCACATGCATGCGTTTTTACTTGGGACACTGGTTCCATCTTTATTATTATTAGGTTGGAATATCCTATTCATGCATTTTACGCCGGACTGGGTTCCGTCTTTATTATTATTACATTGGAATATATATCTGCATGCGTTTTACACGAGACCTAGTTCCGCTCTCATATTATTCATTTGGAACATCATGTGGCGGTGCCAATTTACTTTGACGGTTCATATTACTTATTATTCTATTGGAATAACTCATACATCTGAAGTACCGCATGCATGGTGATTTCTTTTGTTATTCCATTCGTTATTATACTCAGTTGGTTAAAGTTTTGACTTCTATACTCCATGAAATTAGTGGAATATCCTTGATATTTGCGCTTCATCTAGTATCTTTTTATGGAAATATTCTTTTGAGCATTCTTGAATTTTACTCTACAATGCAGTACCATGTTGACAATTTGGACGTTATTAGTTCCTAGATAAATTAATTCTTGAACTTGTTTTATTGAATTCTTATATCATTGTCATCATCCTCATGTTTATATTTTTGAAAGTCATCTGTGGCCTGTAGTGCATAGATGGACTTGGTATGATTATGACCAGGGATTATTCGGTGTAATCATGACCGTAATGTTACAATTGATGTGGTAAAAGTCCTCATTAGCCCGTAGTGCATTGATGGACAGTTGTTGGCATGATATGACCATTAATGAATACACAAATATTCTTGGCCCGTAGAGCATGGATAATTGTGGTCGTGATACTAAAGAATATCTTTGGCCGTAGTGAGTGGTGATTTGGTGATGTGGATTATTTATTAAGCTGAGTCCCAGCGATAAAAGTGATGAAAAGCCTTTTAAATCATAAAAGATAGTAGATTTTATTCTCTACTTGACTCTTTTAATGGATTGCTTGTTCCTCTGCAGTTAAACTTGATGTTGTTATATTTTATCAGTTTAACACTGTTGAAGGCTAACGATAATTTATTCTGCATTATCTTAGTCATAATATTTCTTACTGGGCTAGTTGAGCTCACCCTTTCTTTCACTATTCTCTTCAGGAAATGAGAACGTAGCAGGGACTAGTCGAGGAACGGAGTGACGGTCCAGAGGATAGCATTAGTAGTCCTCACTATTCTATGAAATAGTGTGTTAATAATTGTAATGAAGACTCCTTTTGAGTTTGTATACTCTCTAGTAGACAATATTTGTATTCAAACTTATAGTTATGTTTTGTCGTATTATACACGACAGTTGTATTAGTAAGTCGTATTTGAATTCTGTACCATGTATCTGGAGACTCAAGATGGGTGATGTATACTGATTTTGGGGGCGTCATAGTTGGTATCAAAGCTTAGGGATATGATCCCTGGCTAAGATGTGAGAATAGAACTAGGAGGGAGAGATTTCGAATTCCTTAGTAGTATGACCTACCTAAGTTTTTTTTGTTTGTATTTAATTGGCTCATTGAGAATATAAGGATAATATATTACATGTCAATTAACCTTTGTTTGTGGCGATGTGATTCGAAAATGACATCCGAGAATGTTGAGAATAGCAATGGAGCACAAAGTGATCGTTGATACACCACATATCAATAATCAGGATAATGTGCATCAGGAAGGCGAAAATCATGCAAACAACAACACTAACCAAATGATGAATGATGAAATGTTCAGAGGCTTTATGCAATTCATGCAACAACAGGCGAGAGTGGCTCCTATCCAAAATATAGGTGGAAACACTGGAAACTCTCGGACGGTCACCGCTAAATAGTTCAAGGAGCTGGGACCACTGGAGTTTATTAGAGAGCCAAAACCACTTAAGGCGGAAGTATGGATAAAGCAGATCACCAAGAAATTTGATGTCTTGGGATGCTCCGAGGAGCAAAAAGTTCCCTTGTCGCCTTTTATGTTACGAGGAGAAGCGATTCTTTGGTGGGAATCGGTAAAAGCGTACTCAACTCGCCTTTGACCGAAGATGTCTTGGGAGAAGTTCCAAGAGATGTTCAACGACAAATACTTTCCCGAAAGTATTCGTCACATGAAGGAGGTGGAGTTTATCAAGTTGGAATAAAACAATATGACCGTGTCGCAATACGAGGCTAAATTTGCAGAGTTGTCCCGGTTTGCATCCAATTTGGTGGATAATGAGGAGCGAATGACGCGAATGTTTTTGCGAGGTTTGACACCTGAGATACGTCAACATCTTATTTCTCATAAACTGTGTTTGTATTCAGAAATAGGGCTCAGTTAGTGGAGCGCGATAACGAGTCAACGCAACCAAAAGAAGCGGTAAAGCAAAATGATAATACCGGTGGAGAGCGATCATCGAAGCGGTGACAACAAGCGTAGAGGTAATCAATGAGCCGAAATGGTAAACACCGGTGGTAATCAGGCCAAAACAATAAGAATGGACATTTCAAGAAGAGGAGATTCAACAATGATGGAAAGACGTCAAAGACACCGACCAAAGACCTATTGTTAGGGAAGGAGAACGACCACCTATCATATGCTTTAAATGTGGAGGGGAGGGACACATCAGTCCAAACTGCGCGATGTCGTCCAAAGCATGTTATAATTGTGGAAGATAAGGTCACTTATCCCAATTTTGTCGTTCACCGAAGACAAGTTCAGCTAGGATGGAGGCACCAAATGCCGTCCCAGAAAAGTCAAAATCGGTAGTGCAAGGGAGAGCATTTTTTGTGACCTCCCAGAAAGAAAGGAACCCGAATGAGGTCATCATGGGTAAGCTTATCATAAACTCTAGTGAAGTCTATACTTTATTTGATACCGGTTCTACCCATTCTTTTATTTCTCCTACTTGCGCTCAACGATTAAATTTGACTCCGGAGAAATTAGACTTTGACTTATCTGTGGAAACTCCGTTGGGAGAAACCTTCATTACATCCACTGTTTATAAGTCTTGTTTGGTTCAAATTGGTACCCTCACATTACCTATCGATCTTGTTTCATTGAAAATACTTGCATTTGATGTGATTCTAGGGATTGATTGGTTAACTACTCATCATGCTAAAATTGATTGTTTTCGTAAGGTTGTTAGCTTTCATATTCCTAATCAACCTATTATGCGAATTCAAGCGACCAAACCATTAAAATCAATCAATGTCATTTCAAGCCATAAAGCTATTCGTTTATTGAAAAATGGATGTCAAGCTTTCTTAGCTCATGTCACAGACCTAAACAAAAATACTTCAGCTTTGAATGATATTTTTGTTGTTAATAAATTTCCTGACGTATTCCCCGAAGAACTTCCTGGCCTACCCCCAAAGCGTGAAATTAAATTTTGTATCGACCTTGAACCCGGTACAAAACCCATTTCCAAAGCCCCATATCGAATGGCTCCTATTGAACTTCAGGAGTTAAAGACCCAACTGCAGGAATTGTTAGACATTTGCTTTATTCGTCCTAGTACTTCTCCTTGGGGTGCTCCTGTTCTATTCATGAAGAAGAAAGATGGGAGTATACGACTTTGTATTGATTATCGGGAGTTGAATCATGTCACCATAAAAAATAGGTACCCATTGCCACATATTGATGACCTATTTGACCAGTTGCAAGGAGCCAATTCTTTTCAAAGATTGATCTTCGTTCCGGATATCACCAATTGAAGATTAGAACCGATGACATTCCAAAGGCGGCTTTCGGAACTTCAGCAGACGAGCATTATGAATTCCTAGTCATGTCCTTTGGATTGACTAATGCTCCTGCTGCCTTTATGGATATGATGAACCTAGTATTCAAGGAATATTTGGATCACTTTGTGGTCGTCTTTATTGATGACATCCTTATTTATTCCAAAAGCTGTGAAGATCATGAGCAACACTTAAGGCTGACACTCCAAAAGCTTCGTGAATACAAGCTTTATGCCAAGTTGAAGAAATGCGAGCTCTGGCTTGAGGAAGTAGCATTCCTTGGGCACGTAGTATCAAGTCATGGAATATCTGTTGACCCGGCAAAGATTGAAGCAATTCAAAGCTGGGAGCAACCTAAATTAGTGACCGAAGTACGTAGCTTTCTCGGTTTAGTTTTTTATTATCGGAGATTCGTCGAAGGATTTTCTCGAATCACTACTCCATTAACTCAGCTGACTCGGAAAGATACAAAGTTCGGTTGGAGCGAAGAATGTGAGAAGGGTTTTCGAGAACTCAAGAGGAGACTCATTTCAAAGACTTTCTTTCGACAATACCATATGGCTCGGAGGGATTTGTCATCTACAGTGATGCTTCGGGCAAAGGGTTGGGATGTGTTCTCATGAAACATGGGAAAGTCATAGCCTATGCCTCGCGACAACTTAAAGAAAATGGAAGGAATTATCCTACTCATGATCTAGAGTTGGCAGCTGTTGTCTTTGCACTTAAAATTTGGAGGCATTACTTGTATGGGGAGAAAGTGGAGATCTTTACGGATCATAAAAGCCTCAAATATTTCTTCACTCAAAAGGAACTCAACATGCGACAACGACGTTGGCTTGAACTGTTGAAAGATTATGATCATACCATCCAATACTATCCTGGAAAAGCGAACGTGGTAGCTGACGCATTGAGTAGAAGATCATATGCAAGTACGATATTGTTAACACAAAGGCCCATTTAGTGTGACTTGCAAAGGATGGAGATAGAGTTAAAGACTCCAGGGACCCATGTTATGACGGCGAATATACGAGTAGAACCGACTTTAATCGATAAAGTTAAAGCTATTCAACCTACAGACCTGGAGCTGATGCGTATGAGGAAGAAAGTGAAAGAAGGTGCTATGCCGGAAGCAAGAATCGATGAAGAAGGAATACTTCGAGTCAACTCCAGACTTTGTGTTCCTAACGACCCTGATTTAAAGTATAAAATCATGATGGAGGCGCACAACACACAGTTTGCAATCCATCCTGGGAGTACCAAAATGTACCGTGATCTTCGTCATACATTTTGGTGGAGCAATATGAAGAGAGAGATAGCGTTGTTTATCTCACGGTGTCTAACGTGTCAACGAGTCAAAGAAGAGCATCAAGTACCAAAAGGTTCATTGCAACCACTTGAAATTCCAGAATGGAAGTGGGAGCACATTACCATGGATTTCGTTACTGGTCTTCCCAAGGTTTCTCAAGGCATAGATGCAATTTGGGTCATTGTTGATAGATTGACCAAGTCTTCTCACTTCATACCTATACGAGAAACTTATACACTTGAACGTCTTGCTCGTATGTACATAAAAGAGGTTGTGAGATTGCATGGTATGCCAGTATCCATAGTATCTGATCGAGACCCAAGATTCACTTCACGATTTTGGGTTAGTTTGCAAAAAGCTATGGGCACGGATTTACGATTTAGCTCAGCATATCATCCTCGAGACGGATGGAGCGGTTGGAGAGGACTATTCAAACTCTTGAAGATCTATTAAGACTTTGTGTCCTTGATTTCAAGGGAAGTTGGGACAAGTTCTTACCATTGGTGGAGTTTTCCTACAACAACAGTTATCAAGCAAGTATTGGCATGGCTCCATTTGAAGCATTGTATGGAAGAAAGTGTCATTCTCCAGTATGCTGGGATGAGGTGGGTGAAGCAACGTTGTTGGGACCAGAGTTGGTACGTATGACTACGAAAAAGATTCAAACGATCCGACAACGATAAAAACCTCACAAGATAGACAAAAGAGTTATCTTGATCTTCATGAAAGGACGTGGAATTCAATATAGGAGATCATGTGTTGTTACGTGTTGCTCCATGGAAAGGAGTTACGAGATTTGGAAAGAGAGGAAAGCTCAATCCTCGATTCATCGGCCCATTTTAATCCTCGATCGAGTAGAAGCGTGGCTATAGACTCACTTTCTGACCCAAGTATGTCTCGTGTGTTCATAACGTTTTTCACATATCTATGTTACGTAAATATGTGAAAGACCGCACCACATTATTGAGTTTAAATAGGACAAAATAGCGGAAGATTTAGCGTATGAAGAGGTTCTGTTCAAATCTTGGATAAGAAGGAACATATTCTACGCTTCGAAGGTTATACCTCAAGTCAAAGTTTTGTGGAGAAACCACGATGTTGAGGAAATGACTTGGGAGTTAGAATCGAAATGAAATCAAGGTATCCTTACCTCTTCGACTTACAGTGTATGTACCCTAATTTCGAGGGCTTAAATTTCATAAGAGGGAGGTTGTAAGACCCCAACTTTTATAAATAAAGATGAATTTTCTATAAATATCATTTTTGAATATTATGGAATGAATTTGATATAATGTTATAGTTGTAGGTAATATTTATAAATTTTTCAAAGTATCGCAAGTTGTTATATAATATTCGATTGGCCTGGGAATATTCGTTTTAACAGGGAATATTCATACGATAGACAATCATTGGTGGACCCCACAACGGAATTATTGTCGGATTGAGAAAACGATAAAAATATCTTTTTATGAAAATAACGGCGGAAGTTTTACCTGATTATCTTGTTGAACTACTCGGTAGTAAAAATATAAAGATGTCCATGGTTGCATAAGTAGCACACCGGTATTGATTATTGATGCTTACGTTAGAAGTCACTCGGTTTTGTTTAATTATTGCCATAGTAGTTGATGTAAATTTTGCTTATTTATGAACCCCATTTACCCATTTTTCAAAATAATCGGTAGAAATTTATTCTTTATTATAAGGGTGGGGCCACATGTGGAGTAAATGGGCCGAAATGAAAATGGGGTCAAAGGGGCGAGGAGTAACGTAATAAGAAGGAATTGATATATATATATATATATATATATATATTTAAAATATGTGTTTTTATATATTTATATATATATATTATATGTTTGTTTTTTTTTCTTTCTTTTACATTGAAATTCAGTAAGCTTGACACCCGTGAATGCTACACTTGATCCGTGAGATTTTTATTCGGTGCACCGTGATCAAACAGTATCCTCCAAATTCTCCTATAAATAGAAGCTCATTCCTTCATTATTTCTTACAAATTCACTGAAACTCTAGAGAGAGAAATTATAGAGAAACAATAGAAAAGTATTCCGCTACTTTCCTACTCTTATATCCGATTTCTTTTTACGGTGAGGATATTATTTCTTTTGTATTCATGAAGAGAACTTACATTATTCCATTATTTATTATTCATTGGAATAACACAGTATCACTGTGAGCTACCTATACTTGGTGAAATTCTTCTTCTATTCCATTCGTTATTATTCATTGGAATATCATGTTCATGCGTTTTACACGGATTGATTCCGTCTTTATTATTACGTTGGAATATCACATGCATGCGTTTCTGCCGGACTGATTTAAAATCTTTATTATTTTGTTGAATATATCACATGCATGCGTTTTATGCGGACTGATTAAATCTTTATTATTCTGTTGGAATATCACATGCATGCGTTTCTGTTTTAATTCGGGACTGATTAAGATTAATTATTATTACGATGGAATAACTTTCGCTGTCCGATCTATCGAATGCCTGGTGATTTCTTTTGTTATTCCATTCCTTATTATACTCAGTTGGTTAACATTTTAACTTCTATACTCCATGAAATTAGTGGAATATCCTTGAAATTTGCGCTTCATCCAGTATCTTTTCATGGAAATATTCTTCTGAGCATTCTTGAATTTTACTCTACAAAGTAGTATCATGTTGACAATTTGGACGTTATTGGTTCTTGGATAAATTAATTCTTGAACTTGTTTTATTGAATTCTTATATCATTGTCATCATCCTCATGTTTATATTTTGTTGAAAGTCATACATGGCCTATAGTGCATAGATGGACTTGGTATGATTATGACGAGGATTATTCGATTGTAATTATGATAGTAATGTTACAAATGATGTGGAAAAAGTCCTCATTGGGCCGTAGTGCATTGATGGGATGATTGTTGGCATGATCATGACCATTAATGAATACACGAATGTCCTTGGCCCGTAGTGCATGGATAATTTGTGGTCGTGATACTAAAGAATATCCTGGCAGTAGAGTGCGGGGTGATTCGATGATGTGGATTATTTATTAAGTGAGTCTCGTGATAACAATGATGATGAAAAACCTTTTAAATCATAAAAGATAGTAGATTTTATTTTCTACTTGACTCTTTTAATGGATTGCTTGTTCATTGCCGCAGTTAAACTTGATGGTTGTTATATTGTATCGGTTTAACATGTTGAAGACTAAGGATAATTTATTACGCTTTATCTTAGTCATAATATTTCTTCTTGGGCTAGTTGAGCTCACCCTTTCTTTCACCGTTCTCTTGAAATGAGAATATAAATTGGGGACGAGCGGGGAATGGAGTGATGGTCCAGGAGGATAGCATTAGTAGTCCTCATACTTATTGCGTGAAATAGTGTGATAATAATTATAATGAGGACTCCTTTTGAGTTTGTATACTCTCTAGTAGACAATATTTGTATTCAAACTCACGATTTATGTTTTGTTGTATTGTACACGACAGTTGTATTATTAAGTTGTATTTGAATTCTGTACCATGTATCTGGCGACTCAAGATGGGTTATGTATACCTAATTTTAGGGGTGTCACAGAAAGTCATCTATAGCTTGTAGTGCATAGATGGACTTGGTATGATTATGACCAGGGATTATTCGGTATAATCATAACCGTAATGTTACAAATGATGTGAAAAAAGTCCTCAGTGGCCCGTAGTGCATTGATGGACAGTTTTTGGTATGATTATGGCTATGGATTCTCTTTGGCCGTAGTGCAAAGATGAATTGTTTATGGCATGATCAGGACCGTTGATGAAAACACGATTATCTTTAGTAGTAGTGCATGGATAATTCGTGGTCGTGATACTAAAGAATATCCTTGGCACATGGTGCATGGATGATTCAATGATGTGGATTAATTATTGAAATGAGTCTGTCTCAATGAAATATTAATTCATGGATGTGATAATAATGAATATCTTTGGCCATAGTGCAAAGATGATTTAATGATTCTGGCGGGAATTGTGAATTGGTATAACCATGATTTTTGATGTTTGGTGATGAAAATTATCTTAAATCACAGGTGCAAAGAGGAATTTAGAATCACAATTGTGATTATGAGTTATTCACATGATCGTGGGCCGGAATTGTTGATTGATGCTACTGAGGATAAAACATTATTGGTGGACTTTTAACATAGAGAAGATAATAGACCTTATGGTCTATTTGACTCTTCTAATGGATTGCTCGTTCCGCTGCAACTATGGTTGAAAAGTTTTATTATCTGTCATATGTTCTAAATCTCTGATGTATTATTGATGAAAGCTATTGATAATTTAATTATCTTTAGTCATGATATTCTTTACTGGGCTAGTTGTGCTCACCCTTCTGCTTCACAATTCCTTTCAAGTAATAAGAGTGTTGTCGTAAGAGTGTTGCTAGGTCGAGCGGGGATAACAGGGGAATAGAACGGTGGTCTCTAGCTGTAGAGGTTCTCCCTAAATAGTATAGAAAAGTGTGTTGTATTCTATACATCATTTAGTAGTTATATTTGGTGAATCAAATAGGGTGAGGCGAGCCAAACTTTGGAAGGGTGTTTTGCCATTATCATACAAGATGTCTAATAACATACAACCTCGTGTTTTCATAAGACAGGGTTGTGCGCATCCACTTGCTGAATATATCTACGGGCACTACCTATATGATCTTGGAGTATATTTGAAATATAATTTTCATTTGGAGACAACAGAGATATTTATATGTCAAGAGAACACCATTGGAAAGAAGATGATAGTAATCTTCTTGTTTTTCTTTGGGGACTTTTGGGTCAACCAAGGATAATTCTGTGGACATATGATATCTATTATAACCTAGACGCATGGCCTCCCATGTACGAAGGTTTCCTTGAGCACTTCCCAAAGATTTTAATTTCTAAAACAGTTTTTGACTATACTTTTAAGTAAAGTACCATTGTAAGGTTGTGGTTGAGGCACCATGAGAGTTACATACAATTGTATTAAAACTCACAGTTAACTATGGTCGTATTCTATACGACAGTTCAACAGTTGTATAAATGAAGTTGTATTTGAATTTTGTACCGTGTATCTGGCGACTCAGAATGGGTGATGTATACCTAATTTTGGGAGCGTCACATAGATGTAAAGGTTGAAGATTTTGGGAACGAGGATAGTTTGTAATAGAAATTTTTAATTATTCTGCAAATTTCAATGGTTGTATTATCGTTTAATGATGTAAAATTAGAGGTTGAATGTATTATTAACGACCGAAGTCGAGAATTAAATTCTATGAATTTTGGGGTCGTTACAGTTATTCTAGAAGCAAGAATCGATGAAGAGAGGAAATCTCAACCCTCAATTTTATTGGCCCATTTGAAATCTTCGATCGAGTAGGAACTGTGGCTTATAGACTCGTTTTACCGCCAAGTATGTCGCGTGTTCATAACATTTTTAACGTATCGATGTAACGTAAATATATGGATGACCCGAACCACATTATTAATTTAGAACCGGACGAGATAACGGAAGATTTAACATATGAAGATGTACCTGTTAAAAATCTTGAAATATATTTTACGCTCAAAGGTTATATCTCCAGAGTTAGAATTTGACGAAGTGTCCTCATTTGTTAAAGATAAAAGTGCGCACGTAAATTTTGAGGGCGAAATTTCATAAGGAGGAGAGATTGTAAAATCCCAAATTTTACGAATAAAGATTTAATTTTTCTCGATTTTTTTTTTAAAATTATGGTGTGGATTTGAGATAATGTTATAGTTGTGGGTAATATTTATAAATTTTGAAAAGTATGCAAGTTGTTGTATAATATTGGATTGGTTGGGGAATATTCTTTTTTTGTGGGGAATATCCAAATGCGTGATACAATCATTGGTGGACCCCACAACGGAATTATTGTTGGATTGAGAAAATGACAAAAATATTTTTATGAAAATAACAGCGAAAGCTTTACCGTTAAAACTGTAGAACTACTCGGTAGTAAAAGTACAGTAATACACGTGGTTGCATAGTAACATACGGTATTGATTATTGATGCTTACGTGAGGCGTCACTCGATTTTGTTTAATTATTCTTTGCGATAATTTTTGCATAATATCTCACGTTATTTGATGCAATTATTATCGATATTTTATATATTATTAAATCAATAATTGAGATAACAAAGTTATTAATATTATTATTTTCAATATTAACGATGTCTAGAAGTTACGCGAGGAGAGGTTTGGTCACCTAATCATGCGCATGATAGGAGAAATCCTTATTGGAAGCCCCTCTTTCACAGGAGCGACTTTGATCGATTAATAGTGTGAATTATAATAATGATGATGAGTTTTGTTTAATTTGTATTATTAATGTAATAAAACAGAAAATCTTTTTATATAAAACAAAATACTTTTATAAAGTTATTTATTTTATTAGACAATAATTAGAATATATTATATTTTATTATGCATAGTGTTGTATTGTTATTAAGTAAAAAGAGAGTTAGAAGTTATAAAATTTCAATTGAAGACTCATTTGATAGCTGAGTTGTATGAATCTTTGTATGGGTAGAGGTTTGTGCTTGGTATAACAACCACTCAGTTTATTACAGTGATAATCATTGAAATTGGTCGCGCTATCAAGATATATATGACGAGAAGGTGAATCTTTTCTCATGTATATACTTTGTAGGTAGAGAACGATAAGATTATGTGCGAGTTCTTGAAACTCATACTTATGGCAAGTTCGTGACTCATAATTATATGGTATGTGTTTAAGGAGTGATTAAAATATTGTTATAATATTAACAATATTAGATTATGATTTTATTAAGTGATTGATAATGTTTAGATAAATTTAAAGTCTTTAATATTTATCCTTGATTTAGTTTGACTAATGCTTATAATATTGTCATCATCCTCATGCTTATATTATGTTGAAAGTCATCTATGGCCTGTAGTGCATAGATGGACTTGGTATGATTATGACCAGGGATTATTCGGTATAATCATAACCCATAATGTTACAAATGATGTAAAAAAGTCCTCATTGGCCCGTAGTGCATTGATGGACAGTTTTTGGTATGATTATGGCTATGGATTCTCTTTGGCCGTAGTGCAAAGATGAATTGTTTATGGCATGATCAGGACCGTTGATGAAAACACGATTATCTTTAGCCGTAGTGCATGGATAATTGGTGGTCGTGATACTAAAGAATATCCTTGGCTCAGTGGTGCATGGATGATTCAATGATGTGGATTAATTATTGAAAGTGAGTCTCAAAGAATGAAATATTAATTCATGGATGTGATAATAATGAATATCTTTGGTCGTAGTGCAAAAGATGATTTAATAATTCTGGCGAGAATTGTGATTTGGTATAACCATGATTTTGATGTTTGGTGATGAAAATTATCTTCGTCACGGGTGCGAAGAGGAATTTAGAATCACAATTGTGATTATGAGTTATTCACATGATCGTGGGACCGGAATTGTTGATTGATGTTACTGAGGATAAAATATTATTGGTGGACTTTTAACATAGAGAAGATAATAGACCTTATGGTCTATTTGACTCTTCTAATGGATTGCTCGTTCATTTGCAACTATGGTTGAAAAGTTTTATTATCATCATATGTTCTAAATCTACGTGTATTATTGATGAAAGCTATTGATAATTTAATTATCTTTAGTCATGATATTCTTTATTGGGCTAGTTGTGCTCACCCTTTCCCTTCACAATTCCTTTCGGTGTAATAAGAGTGTTTTAGTAAGAGTGTTCTTTGAATTGCGGGGATAACATGGGAATAGAACGGTGGTCTCTAGTTGTAGAGGTTCTCCCTAAATAGTATAGAAAAGTGTGTTGTATTCTATACATCATTTAGTAGTTATATTTGGTGAATCAAATAGGGTGAGGCGAACCCAACTTTGGAAGGGTGTTTTGCCACTATCATACAAGATGTCTAATGACATACAACCTTGTGTTATCATAAGACAGGGTTGTGCGCATCCACTTGCTGAATATATCTACGAGCACTACCTATATGATCTTGGAGTATATTTGAAATATAATTTTCACTTGGAGACAACGGAGATATTTATATGTCAAGAGAAGGCTCACCATTGGAAAGAAGATGATAGTAATCTTCTTGTTTTTCTTTGGGGACTTTTGGGTCAACCAAGGATAATTCTGTGGACATATGATATCTATTATAACCTAGACGCATTGCCTCCCATGTACGAAGGTTTCCTTGAGCACTTCCCAAAGATTTTAATTTCTAAAACAGTTTTTGACTATACTTTTATGTAAAGTACCATTGTAAGGTTGTGGTTGAGGCACCATGAGAGTTACATACAATTGTATTAAAACTCACGATTAAGCGTCGATTCTATATATTCTATCTGACAGTTCAGCGATTGTATAAATGAAGTTATATTTGAATTTTGTACCGTGTATCTGGCGACTCAGAATGGGTGATGTATGCCTAATTTTGGGGGCGTCACAGTTGGTACATATGACAACAGAAAAGATCCAAATGATTCGATAACGCATACAAACAGCACAGGATCGACAAAAGAATTATGTGGATCTTCATCGAAAGGACGTGGAATTTAATATTGGGGATCATGTATTATTGCGTGTGGCTCCATGGAAGGGAGTTACAAGATTTGGGAAAAGAGGAAAGCTCAATCCACGATTTATTAGTCCATTTTAGATTCTTGACTGAGTAGGAAATGTGGCCTATAGACTCGCGTTACCTCTAAGTATATCTTCTGTTCATAATGTTTTTCGCATATCTGTGCTTCGTAAATATGTGAAAGACCCGAACCACGTTATTGAGTTAGAACCGGACGAGATAGCCGAAGACTTAACATATGAAGAGGTACCTATCAAGATCTTGGATAGAAAGGAGCATGTCCTACGCACAAAGTTCATACCACAAGTTAAATTTTTGTGGAGGAACCATGCTATAGAGGAAATGACCTGGGAGTTGGAAACGAAAATGAAAGCGAGGTATCCTCGCCTTTTCGAAACACCAGGTACGTACGACAATTTTGAGGACGAAATTTTATAAGGAGGGGAGGTTGTAAGACCCCAACTTATTATAAATGAAATTTAATTTCCTCTATTTATTATTTTGAAATAGTAAGGGTTGATTTGATTAATGTGGTTAGTTATGGGTGAAATGCGCAAATATTTCAAGTAAGCAAGTGGTTATAAAATATTCATTGTTGTCGGGGAATATTCGTTTGGTAGTGGAATATTCTTATTGTCGGGGAATATTAAATGCAATGGCATAGCCTTGTGTGCCCCATGCTTGAAAGCGATTGGATGAAGAAAAGCGACAAGTATAAGTTGTTTATAAATAATGGCGTAGTTATTCAGATTATCTTGTTGAAATACTCGATGGTTAAAACACGATGCATTGCAGTATTGCACCAATTATTTATTCTTACGTAAGAAGGCATTACTCAATAATTGTTACGGTAATTCTTTGTTCAATATTTTATTTTATTGATTCAATAATTGCTACGTTGATATTTTATATTATTGTTGTTTCAATAATTGTCACTACACAAAGTATTTTCCATTATCGAGACAATAATTCATATTATCTGAATAATATTATTAGATAACATTATTGGCAATGTCTAGAAAGTTCATCAAGGAGAGGTTTGTCACCTAATTGCGGGCTACGATGAAGGAGAGATCCTTATTGGAAAGCCCCTCTTTCCAGGAAGCCGCACTGGTTATCGATATTGTGATTATGTAATATTATTTGTGAATAATTAATTATTGATTTATATGATGAGGAAAATATTCATTGTATGTAGATATAAATGGAGAAAATTTTAATGTGACAATTGTTAAAATTAATATTTTATCTTTTTCTCGATAAAAATTCATTTAAATATATTATTATATTATAATAAAATAATAATGGTGATATTTTTACAATGAATGTGGGATATATGAATAAATGAGGAGGAAGAGTATTTTTGTTACTAAAATATTTAAAACATGTTTTTCATGTTTGTGGACCCCATTTCTTGATTGAAATTTGATTATAGCTTTGTAAAATAAATGCTTTTGGTGGATTTGATCAATTTCATTTGGAATTTTGAAAACTTTCTTACGTAAAGTTGTAGATAATGGAATTTCCTATTAAAAAGGACATGAGGTTTGAATTTTTCTGATAAAAGGGCTATTTATTATGAATTATTGAAGTTTTGAAGTTCTGGAATAATTGATTTTTGGAAGTTTTAATTGTTTTATTCAAGAAAAATATTTTTTTGCAATCCCACATGTGTGGTAAATGAGCTGAATTCAGATTCTTTGGTGGTGGGCTTGAATATTTAATAAATAAAATTATTTTATTAAATTTTCTGCTTTGGTGTTCTAAGCATTTTCCTATAAATAGGGTGCTTAGGTTAGAATTGAAAATCACACCAGAAACTGAAGTTTTCTCTCTCTTTCTCTCTCTATATTATCGAGCGTATTCTTGTGAGTATTTTAAGACTTTGAGTGTTGTTATACGGTGCAAGTTCCCTTCAGCTCTATATCCAGTATTCTAGTCAGAAGTACTGTCTTTTCGAGGTAAGGGATATTATTTTTTTTAAAAATAATATTATTTCTTTCAATATCATTATGCCGGAATATTGGTAAGATTTTTCTTGTGAAATTCTTGTCTTTTAGTGTCGGGGTTACTATTCACGAATACGGCACTATTCACAGAAAAATTAAATTTTTGTTTTTCGTCCAAAATATCTATTATGGATACTAGCTTTGATTGTATTCATATTTTGATCATTCTTGAATTTTACTCCACTATGATTATTTATGAGATATTTTTGGACATGGAAAAACCGAAATACGAATCCTTAATATTTATTCTTTTGTTTCACTAGATTCGTTTTCTTTAAAATATTTTTCATCATCCTCAGTCCTAAATGATGATATAATCGAATATTTTTATTCATGTAGTAAAAAGATTAATGATTTTATGATGAATATATTTGGCTCAGTAGTGCAAAGTTGAACATGTGTTGAGATGAACATGATTAATCGATGAATATCTTTGGCGTAGTGCAAAAAGATGAATATTTGATTTATGATGTATATTGATTGATGTTACAAGGATAAAATATTGATGATGGACTTTTAAATTCATAGATAATAGTAGATTTCATTCTCTCACGTAACTCTTCTATGAATTATTATTTCATTGCGAATATTGATCCGAAACTTGTTGTTTATTATATTCTCTCGATTTTTCCTGTTGAAGACTAACGATAATTTGTTCTATATTATCTTAGTCATAATATTCTTCTTTGGGCTAGTTGAGCTCACCCTTTTCTTTTTTGTTCCATTTTTCTTCTCGGGAGGCGAGAATGTAGCGAGTACTAGTCAGGGTATGGAATGATGGTTCTAGAAGTTGTTTTAGTATTCCTCACCATTTTTATAAAATAATGTATCAATAATTGTAATGAGGACTTATTTGGGTGTGGATATTGTCTAGAAGACAATATTTGTATTTAAACTCATAGTTTAAGTATTGTCGTATTTTGCACGACAATTGTATTAATAAAGTTATAGTTGTTTCTGTACCATATATTTGACAACTCAGAATGGGTGATGTATACCTATTTTGGGAGAGTCACATTTTTCATATGTCCAAAACTGCCGAATATTTAGACATTTATCATAAATTGTACTTTTGTCCAAAAATTCTAAAATTTACAGGGTATACCCCTGTTAAATACATGTACTCCCAATAAAAATTTTACCAATTTTGGAATTAACCACAAGGAGTTATAAGGGTTTACTTTTAAAATAGTCTTTTCCCATAAAATTCATAACTCCTAATCTATACATCAAAAAATCATCATTTTTGGACACAATCTTGAAAACTCATCAAATTATCATTTCAAATTTTTCCAGAATTTTTGGGGGTCAGAAGAATTACGAAACTGCAAATGGATTTTCACCCGCCATGCGGTAATCCACGTAGACAGATCATTTCCACAATTTAATAAGAAATGAATATGAAGGATCATTCACCATGCATGTGGTAATCCACATAGATAGGTTATTCCAACAGAATAATAAAGAATGGAATAACAGAAGAATTCACCATGCATGTGGTAGTCCGCGTAGACAGGTTATTCCAACAGAATAATAAAGAATGGAACCAAGTCATGCGTAATCCGCACAGACAGGATATTCCAACTGAATAATAAAGAATGGAATAACAACATAATTTCACCAGGCATGCGATAGACCGCCTTGCAGAAAAGTTATTCCAAAAGAATAATAAATAATGGAACGGTGTCATGCATAATACTTTACACGGGATATTCCAACGTAATAATAAAGAATGGAATAATGAAGAATTTCACCGGTATGCGGTGCCAGATAGACAAAGTTATTCCAACATAATAATAAAGAATGAAATAACAGAATAATTTCACCATGTATGCGGTACTTTGCATAGACAGGTTATTCCAACATAATAATAAAGAATGGAATAACAGAATAATTTTATCATGTATGCGGTACTTCGCATAGACAGGTTATTCCAACATAATAATAAAGAATGGAATAACAAAAGCTCTCTTCATGAATACGAAAGAAATAATACCTCTTGCTATAATAATAATATCCCTTACCATAATAATGATTTCCCTTACCTCTAAAGAAAACTGGATACTGGAATAGTGAGGTAGCAGACTTCTCTTCATTATCTCTATAATTTCTCTCTATAATAATTGCTCTATAACTTTAGTGAATTGGTGAAAAATGAAGGAAGAATGAGCTTCTATTTATAGGAAAATATAGTTTCGATAATTAAACGTTTTGGGGCTCGAAATATTACAGTATAATACCTTCCTCTTTTCCTTCATTTTTAATTTAGACCTTCAAGTATTATCAAACTTGCATCACCTCCCCTAATAGTAAATCATGTGAATCAATAGTAAATCATGTGAATCAATAGTTCTAGACATGTGAAAATATGAATTACAGTATAGTACCTCCATCTATACCTCTATTTTTAACTTAGTCATGCAAGTATTATCAATCTTGCACCAACTCCCCTTATAGTACAAGAATGTGAATCAATAGTACACACATGTGAACAAATAGTTATAATCATATGAATTAATAGCAATTAATTGCTCATTTATCCGGTTAATTACCCGATTGGTCAATATAACCTCCAGACATCAATTATTATCAAAATAAATGTAAATTTTCATCAACACTAATACTTCCAACACAATGGAACTATCAATTTCATCTTTAATCAACACGAACTTATTCATCATTAATATTATAATTCACAATATTTAACAACTGTGTCGTTTCCGGAAAGAGGGCTTTCCGATAAGGATTTCTCCTTATCGGCCGCCGCAATTAGGTGATCAAACCTCTCCTCGATGTAACTTCTAGACATTATCAATATTGCAAATAATAATATGAATAACTTTGTCGTCTCAATTATTGATTTAATAATATAACATATTATATGATGATAATCTTGTGATAATAATTGAATCAATAATACGAGAGATATGATGCAACAATTATTGTAGCAATAATTCAAGATAAGCTGAAGTGACTTCTTCACGTAAGCATCAATAATCAATACTGTGTTCTACTATGCAACCACGCGTATTACTATACTTTTACTACCGAGTAGTTCAACAGTTTAACGGTAAAACTTTTGCCGTTATTTTTATAAAAAGATAATTCTGTCGTTTTCTAAATATGACAATACTTCTGTTGTGGGGTCGACCAATGATTGTGCCGTCATACGGATATTCCCGACAAAAAGAATATTCCCCGACACAACGAATATTTTATATCAACTTGCTTACTTTGCAAAATTTATAAATATTACCCACAACTATAACATTATATCAAATCCACACCATAATATTAAAAAAATATTTCGAGAAATTTAAATATTTATTCATAAAATTTGGGGTCTCACAAATAGTGCCCATGAAAAGTACCGTATCAATAGTACATGTTAACGCCAAGATCTTTCATCACGTCCCAATCACGTAAGACACGTCCAGATATCGCTTCGATTCAACAAGTTAACACAAAAAAGCTTGACTAATTTGGGACCGTGAGGGGATAGCTCCGGCGTGAGAGTCAGTATCGGCGATCACAAGGTTAAAAATGGAGGAATAATATGTCTAGTGTATTGAGAGAGATAATAATTTAGATAAGTGATTAGTTACCTTTTTTCCTTGTGTGACCGTTGCCCCACTACCCCTGACACAGCCCTCTCCTATGCTAGTCATCTCAATCGAAAGTGACAGGTCACCCACTACATTCTGCCACTGTTTGCCACCATCGGTCATCTGAGTCCCATCCTCATTAATGCCATGCAGGCGGTGACAGATAACAGTCAACTATTATTTTTTGTGATGATTACTGGTCAAAGATGGGAGAAGACATAATTTGCCTAATGGACCGATCTAACGAATAAGCCCAATACCTTTAAGGCATAAGGAATGTAATATAATGGAAGAGCTCAACTGATCTAGTCCAACATAGAAGACATTTAAGTCTAAAGGAGGAGCCCAATAGGTCCGGCCCAATAGTGAAAGTATTATGGCCCAACATTGCCCCCCAGTCTTTTATTAAATAGGATGTTTAATTGAAGATTATAAATAATATAAGTCCATGATATAATGAATTGTAATAAGTCAAAAGGGGTCCAATTTGAAACCTGCCGAGGCCCAACTGATAAAGGCCAGTCAACAATTCAAATAAAATCAGGGGCCCAATAGAGAGGAGCCCATTCCGGTTAAAACATTATACCCACAACCGGACGCTACCACTTCAAATTCACCATCATTACTACTAATTAAGTGTGCCGCCCTCGTGTACCGTGCAACCGTCAGTATAAAAGGTAGTTTTCCCCCAAATTGACAACTTTTACCTGTCAATTTGAAATTCAGACGCCCTTTCGAGCTCTAGACTTCCTTTTTCCTCAAATTTCTTTCTCCTCCCTGCAAATCGTCAACAATGGCAACGGGTTCATCGAATACCAACCAACTTTCCCCCCTTCGCGTAACCCCCATCACCACTGTTGCTCCTACAGCGAGCCCTAGCAAAGCCGCTTCGGGGGTCAAACCCTAACCCCACTGATACCCCAAGCAAAATCATACAGAAAAAACCTCTTCCAAATCCAATCATACAGAAAAAACCTCTTCCAAATCCTTCCATCTTCTTTCAGAGTGCAACACAGTTTACTCATGCTAATACTGCATCCACCTTGACCGAGAAGGATGTTCAAAATGCATATGTAGGGTATCGATGTCAAGAACCCACCGGGCCGCCCGCCCCATCGCCACCGAGAGGATGTACTCAGTGTCTTGGATGGTCGGGGCCATATCAAGCGACACTCCTAGAAAAAGGGGTTCGATTCCCCCTGCACATTTTCTTGGTCATCCTCCTGGGGTTTATTGGCGTCGGATTCGCCCAATTAGTCCCGAACTCCTACATCCATATCCTTGCCTTCATCACCTTCTGCCACGAAGTAGGTGTCGCCCCCACTCTTGACTTCTTCTTCTCCATATACAGTATTACCAAGTCCAGGGAGAAGGGATTCAAGGTTCTGAGCAAAATACCTGCAAAAGCCGGAGAGAACTTTGAGAGACGGTCTCTGATCAACACTCCCTCCAGCAACCGAGGATGGCATGAGCAATGGCTCTTCGTCAAAGGGCCAGAAATTGCCTCTCTGCCAGACTGGAATACGTTGGACAAAGTATCTGCTGACTTTGGGGATATAGTCGAAGAGCGTGTGAAAGAGATGATTGAACTCCTGGATAACTTCCCGAAGAAGGAGTGGAGTTACAGTCTTCTTACCAAACAAGCTTGGTTGTATGACCACAAATGTAAGTCTCAAATTTTTACCGAAATAAAATTTTTGAATTTATTATTGTAAACAGATCTAACAAAATGTATTTTTCTGTTGCAGTGTCTTTGATCAAACCTTCATCGATGGACCGAAGGGACTTAGAAAAATTCCTTTCGAGCAAACCTCCATCATCTCCTACTACCGAAACCCCCCAGGAAGAGATTCAGGCCTCTGAAGCCCCAGATGCCGAAGATCTTCCTGTAGAACCAGAAGTTGTTGAAGAAAACCTCCGGCTTTGCAAGAAGAAGAGAGTTGTTCGAAAGCCAAGAAGTATTTCCCAAGAATCCCAACTGATCACTACCTCCAGCTTGATCGATATGCCTGCAAACGATCGAATGCAGGCCCTTCGTATCAAGAAAAGGCGAGTCAAGGTAACTTCTATCTACCGATGAGCTTCGGGTTCCCACTGGCCTAGTGGAAATTCAGGTTTCCGAAGAGGATCATGAAGAACAACCTGAGACTTCAATGCCTTCTCAGAAAAGAAAACAACCTTCGGATGATCAACCGCCACCACCCGAAGGGTCTACTCCAGATCAACCAAATTCATCATCTATCCCTTCACCAACTCGGGAACTGACTCCTGTTCGTTCTCCATCCCCCGAGAACATATACATGGATCCTTCACCATCAGCTTCCCATGAAGAACGTACGCCCTTCTTTTCAAGGCCTTCCGTTGATGAATTTCAAAACGATGTGATGGGGTCTCCAACTTTATGGCCCCAATTCAATGCCAATTTCCCTTTCCAACTCTTCAACTCATTTGTCAAGGACACCGATGAACATCAGTTCGGCAACAGTTCAATCATGGACCTTATCAAAGAAGGCATGAGCTATCACGCTAAGGTAAATATTTATCTGTCTATTTATTTGAATTTATATGCATCTATTTGAAGACTAACGGATTGTCTGTGAACATCTACAAGCGAATGCAGTCTTCGAGCGTCTTCTTCCATGTTACCAAGAAGCTGAAGCCGAAGAGGATGCAGCCCGTCGAGAGAACATCATTCTTAAGTCAGCCTTGACTAAGGAAAGAGGTGATCTCGGTACTGCCCTCTTCAACAATGAAAACCTCCAAAGGGATCTAACTCAAAGAATGGAGGAGTTGAAGATCTGCAGCGAGGAACTGAAGAAGACGAAGGCTAGTCAGCAAGAGATGACGAGTCTGAACGTCGATCTTGACAATCAGAAACACGGCCTGAGGCTTAAAAATGAAGAACTTTGTATAGCCAATCAAAGTTTGGCGATACAAGTTGATAATCTTCAGGAGTAGGCTCGTGATGACAAAGAGAGAAATTTGAACATACGTCTCGAGCTTCAGGATAAGCTGAAAGCCTTGGAGGATCTAGGCCCCCCCTTGATCGAAGAGCTTCGCCAGCAAATCCAGGATGAGTACCGAAAGTCAAATGAGCTGAATGAGAAGGTAGTTCAGATGTTTTCTGACGGTTATTATGATTGTCGAAGGAAGGACAAGGCAAGACTTGTCGCGGCCAAAGCTGATCCTACCATTCTCAATTTATCTGAAGATGAAGCAGCAGCCTGAAGATGAATATCTATCTTTTTTAGCTTATAAGATTCCTGTAAAAAAATTTATGTCTTTTTGTCCTTCTTGTAATTGACAATATACAAGTCTTTTTCCTTATTACTCCTTTGTTATTAATTTCTGTCAATAGTATCATATCTTAAAAATGTGTGAACCCTTAACTTAAACTGTTAATAAATAACTAAACAAGTTATATAACAGATAAGATGAAGTTAAGTAATGAGGCAATCTGAACTCAACACTTAAGAAAAATTTAGGTAATAAAGTAAAGGAATACTTATTCGTTACCGAAGTGTGAGATAAATCTGCTTCATAGGGAATTTGTTTTCCCCGAAGGGCCTAACAAAACCATAGGATGACACTTGCCTACCACGAAGGGCCTGACAACGTCTAAAGGATGACATTTGCCTATCACGAAGGGCCTGACCAACCCATAAGGACGACAATTACCTACCACGAAGGGCCTGACAACGTCTAAAGGATGGCATTTGCCTACCACGAAGGGCCTGACAAACCCATAAGGACGATAATTTCCTACCACGAAGGGCCTGACAACGTCTAAAGGATGGCATTTGCCTACCACGAAGGGCCTGACAAAACCATAAGGATGATAATTGCCTTCCACGAAGGGCCTGACAACGTCTAAAGGATGGCATTTGCCTACCACGAAGGGCCTGACAAACCCATAAGGACCACCTGCCAATAAGGCTTCCATCGAATGGTCAGCAAGTCCACCCGAACCTCCTTACACCAATGAAACGAACAGCAATGAAGACAAGATTTGTTAAGAAAAAAGGAACTTTTGTTAATGAAGACTTAAACATTTACAGACTTAGGTAATCTTAATCGTATCTCATGAAAGTATTTTGAAGTCCCATGAAGATGCCAAGTATTTTTAATTTATGTTCTATCTAATATCCTCAACCGATAAGTTCCCAGCTTCGGTACTTCTATGACTTCATACGGTCCTTCCCAGTTCGGCATCAGCTTTCCCAAATTCTGAGGCGTAGATGCTTCGACTTTTCTGAGAACAAAATCTCCCACTTCGAAGCTGCGAAGTTTTACCCCCTTATTATAATGTTTAGCCACTCTTCGCTGATAGGCTTCCAATCTGATCAAGGCTATTTCTCTGACTTCTTCAAGCAAATCAAGATTAACCTTTAGCCCTTCTTCGTTGTAGATCTCTTTGAATTGACTGACCTGAAGACTTGGAGATCCAATTTCAACTGGGACTATGGCATCAGTACCATAGGTCAGTCTGAAAGGTGAATCCCCTGTTGTAGTCCTCGGAGTAGTCCGATAAGCCCATAACACGCTGAGCAGCTCCTCTGGCCATCTTCCCTTAGCTTCATCCAGCCTACGCTTGATCCCATTTAGCAGCGTTCTGTTGGTCACTTTGACTTTTCCATTCGACTGAGGATGAGCTACTTAAGTCTTTCTGTGCTGAACTCCCAACTCTTTCAAAAATGCTTCAAATTTTGATCCCACAAACTGACGTCCGTTGTCCGATATCACCACCTTAGGAATTCCAAAACAAAACACTACTGACTCCTTCATGAACTTCAAGCATTCCTGTTCCGTTATTAACCTAAGTGGCTTCGCTTCTACCCATTTGGTCATATAATCGATGGCAACTATAACAAAACCGACCGACCTTTAGCTTTCAAGAATGGTCCCGATGATATCAACCCCAGCACGTGAAAGGGTATAGGAGATAAGATCGAGTATAGCTCTTCTGGTGGCTGATGTGGGATCAGACTATTGAGTTAACACTTCTCGCACTTCTTGACATACTCCATTGCTTCCTTGAAGATGGTAGGCCAGTAGTACCCCTGACGAAGTACTTTGTAGGCTAATGACTTAGCAGCTATATGGTCGCCACAGATGCCTTCGTGAACTTCTCAGAGAGCATATTCAGCTTCAGATGGAGTCAAACATTTCAGCAATGAAGATGAGAAGGCCCTTCCAAAAAGATCTCCATCTATCAAAATGAAGTAAGCACTTTTATATTTGATTTTCTTGGCCAGCATCTAATTCGAAGGAAGGACGCCATCTGTCAGATACTCCAGATATGGAGTCAACCAGCAGTTGGTACGATCAATGCACATTACCAATTCATGATGAACGCTAGGTTGCTGGAGAATTTCCAAGTAAACGGATCCATCAAAAATATTAGCATCCATAGTGGCCAGCTTCGAGACTGCATTGGCAATGGAATTATTACTACGTTCTACTCCCTGGAATTCATACGATTGGAAATACTGAAGCCGATCTTTCAATTCTTCCAGGTATTTGACCATCCTTGGACCTCAAGCTTCATACTCCCTAGAGAGCTGTTTGACGACCAACTGAGAATCACTAAAGATGACTATTCTCTGCACTTCAAGACTCTTCGTCAGTCGTAACCCTGCGAGTACCGCCTCATACTCAACTTTGTTTTTCCTTGCTCTGAATTTTAATCTAATGGCCTGCTGCACTTTGAATCTCTCTGGACTTGTCAAAATGATCCCTGCTCCACTGATGTCCAAAGTAGAAGACCCATCTCGCATCTGGCGTCCCACGAGCTTTGCTTTTGTCAAGAAGCGCAATCGCTCTCTGTCGGACCCTCACCGCCAAACTTCATCCGCTTCAGAAAACAAACACTCGACCACAAAATCAGCCAAGGCATGTCCCTTGATGGCAGTTCGGGGATGATATTCAATAAAGAATTGGGACAACTCCATCGTCCATGCAGCTAATCTCACCAAAACCTCAGGTTTGCCCATGATTTTCTTCAAAGGTTGATCTGTGTATACTACTAACAATCAACCCTGGAAATATTGCCTAAGCTTTCGACTAGCAATTATCAAAGCAAAAGCAAACTTTTCAATGTTTGGGTACCTTATTTCAGCATCCCGAAGGACATGGCTTACGTAGTAAACCGGGTGCTGCTTACCCCCAACTTCTCGCACCAAAATTGCTCCTACTGCCAATGAACTAGCTGCTAAGTACAAATACAGAGGCTCAGCAGGAGCGGGCTTCACCAACAAAGGCGCCGAAGACAAATAGGATTTGATGCTTTGAAAGGCGTCTTCACATTCCGAAGTCCACTAAAACGTTTTTGCATTCTTCGACCCTTTCAAAGTATCAAAAAATGGCAAACATCTTTCTGCCGACCTGAACATGAACCTCCTCAACGTTGCAATCCTTCCAGTCAGACGTTGAACATCTTTAAACTAATGAGCAGTCTTCATATTCAGAATCGCTTGAATCTTCTCCGGGTTGGCTTCAATTCCTCTCTGACTGACAAGATAACCCAAAAACTTGCCAGTGTAAGACCCCGAATTTTATGAAATAAAATTATTCAATTTTTCTTATAATTATTATTCAGTAAATGTTAAAATTGATAAAAGTTAAAGTTAAGGATGATATATGAATTTTTTTTCAAAATACGCAAGTGGTTATAAAAAATTCATTGTTATCGGAGAATATTCGTTTGGTCGTGGAATATTCTTTTTGTCGGGAATATCCGTACGACGGCGCAGTCATTTGTGGGGCCCATAACGGAATAACTGTCGGATGAAGAAAACGACAAGTTTGAGTTTTTACCGTTAACATCGTTGAATACTCCTGGTGGTTAAAATACAATAATACGCGTTGTTGCATAAAGAAGACACCAGATACATACAAGATTTTTGAATTATTGATTCTTTACGTAAGAAGGCACTACTCAATAATTGTTACAAAGAATTACATATTCAATATTTTATTTTATTGATTCAATAATTGTCGTGTTGATATTATATATTATTATTGTTTCAATAATTGTCATCGCATGACAAGATTTTCTATTATCGATCAATAATTCAAATTATTTGAATAATATTATCGATAACATTATTGGCAATGTCTAGAAAGTTCGCTCTAAGGAGAGGTTTGGTCACCTAATCTTGCGCAGGAAGGAGAAATCCTTATCGGGAAGCCCCTCTATCTGGGAACCGCACGGTTGTCAAGATCTTGTGAGTCTGTAATATTATTTGTGAATAATTAATTATTGATTATTATGATAAAGAAAATATTTATTGTGGATATAGATGGAGAAAATTTTTAATGTGACAACTATTGAAAATTAATATTTTATCTTTTTCTGATAAAATAATTTATTTAAATATATTATTTTAATAATATATTAACTGTAATATTTTACAATGAATGTGGGATATATGAGTATATGAGGAGGAAGAGTATTTTGTGGCATTAAATATTTAACATATGTTTTGGGTGTCTGTGGACACAATTCTTGACCGAAAATTGATTATATCGTAAAATCGCTTCGTTTGTTGATTTTGGCCAATTCTGCTTTGGAATTTGGAAAAAATTTCTTCTGCAAAGTTGTAGAGAATGGAATTTCCCATGAAAAGTCGTGAGTTTTGAATTTTTCTGATAAACGGGCTATTTTCTATGAATTATTGAAGTTTCAGAAAATAAAATGATTTTTATTAAATTATATTGTGGGACCCACTTTGGTTGGTGTTAATAACATGTGGGCTGCTATATTTTTTCAAAATTGGCATGCTTGGATGGCTAGTCTTGGATGGTTGGTGTGTAGAAAAGAAAATAATATTTTATTATTTTAGTCTCCTTCATGCTTCTAAAGATTTTCCTATAAATAGAAGCTTAAGTTAGAATTAAAATCACACCGTAAACTCAAGTTTTTTCTCTATTTTTCTCTCTATATTATCAAGTGTATTCTTGTATCTTGAGTGTTGCTATACGTGCAAGTTCGATTCAATCGTTATTCCAATGTAAATACCGCTTTTTGAGGTAAGGGATTTTAAGGGTTGTGATGTTTTTCATGTTTCGTAACTTTTCAGACCTTCAAAAATTCTGGAAAAAATTGAAATGATAATTTGATGAGTTTTGTTGATTGTGTCCAAAAATGGCGATTTTTGGATGTATAGATTAAGAGTTATGAATTTTACGGGAAAAGACTATTTTAAAAGTAACTGCTTATAACTCCTTGTGGTTAACTCCAAAATTGATGAAATTTTTATTGGGAGTACATCTATATAATATCAGTGTACTCTGTGAATTTCAGAATTTTTAGATAAAAGTACAATTTGTGATAAATGTCTAAATATTCGCGCTTTTGGCCATATAAAAAATAGTAAATGAATTTTAAAAATTCTGAGAAAAATATATGTTCAATATGGGACTATATTCTACTAAATTCCAGAAAAGAAATATTTTTAGAATTGATTTGGTATTTTTCATGAAAATAGACTAGTTATGAGTAAATGAATTAAATATGTTATGTGAAGTAAGAAAATTGGAAAATATGATTTTATGGCTTGAGAATCCTATATGAGGTATATGCATATTTTTGATGAGGGTTTTGGTTATTGGTGATGAAATATTATGAGTTTGAAATTTTAGGATGATTAAATGCATTATTTAATAAAGTGTAAACAATTAAAATAAATTGTTTATAAGTTTAAGAAATGTTATTTCAATATCATTGTACCAAAATATTGGTATGGATTTTATTGTGGAATTTCTACCTTTTTGAGTCGGGTTTACTATTCATGAGTTACTATTCACGAGTTACTATTCACGAGTACTATTCACGATAAAATTGGTTTCTTTTTCTGACCAAATTATAGTTGATTTATGAATATTACTCTTGAGATTAAATCTAGATGTTTTGATTATATTGATTTTACTATCATATACAACATTTTTATAACCCTAATGATGATATTTCTCTTTGACTTGAGTGTAAAAATGGGTAGATTTTTGGTATGATCATGACTATGGGTTCTCTTTGGCCAAGAGTGCAAAGTTGAATTGTTGAATGGGTATGATCATGACCATTGAATATATAATTCAATATCTTTAGCTTAAGTGCAAAAGGTGAAATGATCAACATGGTTATAATTATTGTTTATATAAATTCGAAATGATTATATATTTCTTTGAGATAATAATATATATATTTGCCCTGTAAAGCAAAGATGAATTATTGATGAATATCTTTGGCATGTAGTGCAAAGATGAATTATTGATGAATATCTTTGGCCGTAGTGCAAAGATGACATGTTGTTGAATATCTTTGGCCAGTAGTGCAAAGATGAACATGTGTTGAGATGAACATGACCAACTGGTGATACAAATGAATATCTTTGGCCGTAGTGCAAAGATGAAATTATTAGTATGATTATGAACAAGAAATGTGATTTGGTGTAACCATGATCTTTGATGTTTCAGGTAAAGATAGGTGATGAAAATTATCTTCGTCCTGGACGAAAAGAGGAATTTAGAACTACAATTATGATTATGAGTTATTCATATGATTGTGGACCAGAATTGTTCATTGATGTTACAGGGATAAAACATTGTTGGTGGATTTTTAACATGGAGAAGATAATAGACTTTATAGTCTATTTGACTCTTCTAATGGATTGCTCGTTCCGCTGCAACTATGGTTAAATTTTTTATCATCTACCATATGTTCTAAATCTCTGATTTATTATTAATGGAGGCTATTGATAATTTAATTATCTTTAGTCATGATATTCTTTACTGAGCTAGTTGTGCTCACCTTTTTGCTTTACAATTCCTTTCAGGTAATAAGAGTGTAGCTGGGTCGAGCGGGGATAATAGGGGAATAGAACGGTGGTCATCGTTTAGTAGTTATATTTGCTGAATCTAATAGGGTGAGGCAAACCCAACGTTGGAAGGGTGTTTTGTCACTATCATACAAGATGTCTAATGACATACAACCACGTATCATCATAAGACAGGGATGTGCTCATCCACTTGCTGAGTATATATACTAGCACTACCTATATAATCTTGGTGTTTGTTTGAAGTATAATTCTCAATTTGAGATAGTGGAGATAATGATAAATCAAGAGAAGACTCACCATTGGGAAGAATATGATAGTAATCTTCTCGTTTTTCTTTGGGGTCTATTAGGTCAACCAAGGATAATTCTCTAGACATATGATATCTATCATAACCTAGACGCATGGCCTCCCATGTACGAAGGTTTCCTTGAGCACTTCCCAAAGATTTTAGTTTCTAAAACAGTCTTTGACTATACCTTTATATAAGGTGTCTTGTGAGGTGTTGTCCACGGTTGGGACATGTGTCACATTTGGTATATATTTGTATCCAAACTCACAAAGATATATGTGTTGTTGTATTTTGCACGACAATTGTTGTAATAAAGTTGTAGTTGTATTCTGTACCATGTATTTGGCGACTCAGAATGGATTGGATTAAATGGACCTATTTTGGGGTCGTTACAGCCAGCCCCTAATCCGAAGGTGCACTTAGTAGGATTCAGTCTCAAGTTGTGATGACGAATCGTCTGAAAGCACTCTTCTAAATCGTCTAAGTGTTTCTGTACTTGCAGGCTTTTGACAATCATGTCATCCACGTACACCTCCATGTTCTTGCCCAATTGATATCTGAAGACGTAATTCTTCATCCTCTGGTATGTTGCCCCGGCATTGATTAAGCCAAAGGTCATTTTCTTGTAGGCATATACCGAACGATGCATAATAAACGCCGTCTTCGGTATATCCTCTTTACACATGGAAATTTGATGATACCCAGAGAATGCATCCATGAAGCTCAATAAAGCATACCCCGACGTCGCATCGATGAGCTGATCGATGTGGGGCAACGGGTAGAAATCTTTAGGAAAAGCCTTATTCAGATCTGTATAAACGATGCAGACTCGCCATTTCCCATTCTACTTCTGAACCAGTACCACATTTGCCATCCACTTCGGGTAGTCGATCTCAAAGATGAAGTCAGCAGCTAACAGCTTGGAAATCTCTTCATCGATGATTTGCTGGCGCTCAGGCGTAAAGATCCTCCTCTTCTGCCGAACCGGCTTCTTTGACGTGTCCACTTCTAATCGGTGCTCAGTAATCTCCCTGCTCACTCCTGGCATATCTTGAGGTTCCCATGCAAAGATGTCAACATAATAGCGTAAGAGTTCCACGAGGTTCATTCAGAGAGGTTTCGGTAGACCCGAACCTATTTTTACCGTCTTGTTCGCCTCACCAGGAATGAGCTCGATCTCCTCTGTTTTCCCAGCTGGCATGACTAATGGCTCCGAACTGCTTTCGGTGAAGGGTTCGATCTATATCGCCATGGTCTGCTTTTGCTTCGATACCCCCACTCCCGATGTGATTACGACATTTCTATAACATCTTCTGGCCAGATCTAGATCTCCTTTCACCTCACTAACCCCATGAGCCGTAGGAAATTTGATTTTGAAATGAGGGATTGAGGTTACATCTTGTAAAGCAGTTAAAGTAGGCCTTCCCAGAATAACAGTATAGGCAGAATCTACATGCACAACATAAAATTTGCAAGTTATTTCTACCTATTGGGGAGCTATTCCGAAGATGACCGGTAGCTCAATAGTTCCAGCTACCTTGACTGGATCATTACTGAAACCGTACAAAGGAGCCTCCTGTCCGATCTCCATCTTCTGCCCATCTAGATGCATCCTCTGATAAGCGTGGGCATATAGAATATCCACAGAAGACCCATTGTCTATCATCATTCGCTTCATATCCACTGAACCCACGTGCGCAGTCAGCACCAATGATCCCTCATGCGGTTCGATGGTTTCCAAAGGGTAATCCTCGTCAGTAAAGGAGATTACCGCACCAGGATAGTCTGTCGGGTCTTGAGGAGGGTACCCGCCAATCGATACATGACCGAATCTAGGTAGCTTCGACGCTTCTTTCCAACAAGCTTGCCAGAAGTGCCCCCGGTGATGACATCTACCACATGCCTTGCAGGTTGTCCAGGAGCTGGCAATGCTTGTTGAACTGGCTGAGCCGCCTGAACAGGCTCTCTATCCCTCTGCTGAGCTTGCTGAGTCGTTCTGGCAGCCACATACTGAACTAAGGCTCCACTTTGAACCTTCCTCTCGATAAAGTCCTTCAGACTAGCACAGTCGTTTGTATCGTGACCCGAAGCTTGGTGATAATCGCAATACTTACGAGAGTTACCTTTTTTGGGTTTAATGTTATCTCGAGGTGGTTCGTAAATTGGTTGATTTTTGATTTCGTCTAGGATGATTGCCCTATCAGTATTGAGTGTAGTGTACGTCCTATTAACTCTTTGGACAGGAGCGGACGAACAACCTCCCCCCTGTCTCCAATTGTTATTGTATTTCTTTGACCCGCCATCATAGCGGTCTTTATTTCCTTCATTCTTCTTCTGGTCCCCTTCCATTTTGTCACGATCTGTCTCTTTAAGCCGATCTGAAGAAGGACGTTTGAGACTATTCATGGCCTCCTCTACCACGATATAGCCTTCTGCTTTGTCGAAGGCTTCAGCGAGACTCTTCGGATGGTGAAACATCAACTTCTTCACCAACTTTTTTGATTGGACCAGATCTAACCCATTTTGAAACAGTCCAACGGCTTGTAGATCATTCAGGTCTGTTACTTGGCTGACTGCTTCACGGAACCGTTTTACATATTGACCCAAGGACTCATTCGAATATTGTCGAACTTGAGCCAACGAGCCCATTAGTTTTCCTCTCCTTTTGTTGCTCCCAAAGCGAGCATGGAACTTACTGCACATATCCGCCCAAGATGATATTAAATCTGAAGGCAAAGTCCCCATCCACTGCCTGGCATCCTTTCGGAGTGTTGTGATAAAAGTATGACACTTAGCAGCATCGCTAAAGTCATAATAATCCATCAGTCGGTCGAACGCCTGACTGTGGTCATAGGGATCCCCAGATCCATCATAGCTTTCTATGTGGGGCAACTTCTTGGTGGGATCAGCTTTTTCTTTAAGAATCTCCACGAAAAAAGGAGATGCCTTCTTTCCCGAAGTATCTTTTGTTTGCTGGACTTCGGCAAGCTGCTTCTGAAGTTCTTTTAGTTCTTTAACCAGATACTCCACCCCTTCTGGTTGAGATGGTGCTTCTTTCTCCGGCGACTCCTTCCTCTTCTGAGTAGACCGGCCTTTTACCATAGAGCCCCCAACTTTGGAGGGACTTTTTCAATGATGAGGGTCCACAGGGCGGAGTACCCTCAGTGGACTCTCAGGAGTGTGAGCTCTGGATCTGCTTCGTTCCTAAACTCGGTCGCTACGGTGAGAATGTGCAAGGCAGATCGCCTTCTTTGTATTCTCGGGAGTGTACTCCCTGGATCGGCCTCTCTGTTTGCTTCGACCCTGCTCCTTAGAACCAACAGGGTGAGGTACCCTCTTCGATCTTTGAGGAGTAGGACTACTGGATTTTTTTCGATCTCGAGGTTGGTCCCGAGATTCACGACCCAAATGGACATGTTCCTTCTCACTCTGATGCCCACGCTCTTCGGACTGAACATAGCTGGAAGCTTCATCCCTTAACTCAGCCATCCAAGACATCTGCTCAGCTATATCCTGTCGTTGCTTTAAAAGTACCTCCATGGCCCTATCTGTTTCGTCTGCCATCTTGGCCAGCTTGGAGGCCTTATCATCCTAATCATCTCGGTATCGAATTCTAGGCGAGGTGCCTTCTACCCGTTTTCGACCATGACCAGATCCTTTTTCAGCCGTGAAAACCAGCCTTCGCTTAGCGTTACCCACAACCTTCGGACGAGAATACTCTGATGGACGTTTGGAAGCTTTGCTTGCATAAACATTTACTGTAGGTCCCAAATGATCTTTGACGGATATTCATGGTGCGGATTCACTTGCAGCCATCGGCTGTCCTTCAGGTGTAGGCGTTCTACTCTTCCCCGTGGATTCCGACGTAGAACGAACACAGTTTGTGATTGAAAATACCCAGGACACTAGAACTCACCCCTTATTCTAGCGCCAATGTTAACGCTAAGATCTTTCCTCACGTACCAATCACGTAAGACGCGTCCGATATCCTGCACAGTTCAACAAGTTAACACCAAAAGCTTCGATTTACCGGACCGTCGAGGATAACTCGGCGAGAGTCGATGATCGGCGATCACAAGGTTAACAATGGAGGAATAATATGTCTAGTGTATTGAGAGAGATAATAATTTGGATAAGTGATTAGTTACCTTTTTTCCTTGTGTGATCGTTGCCCCATATGCATCCCAAACCCGGTTTACCGTGCCACCCACTACCCCTGACACAGCCCTCTCCTATGCTAGTCATCTCAGTTGAAAGTGTGCAGCTCACCCACTACATTCTGCCACTGTTCGCCACCGTCGGTCATCTGAGTCCCATCCTCATTAATGCCATGCAAGCGGTGACAGATAACAGTCAACTGTTATCTTTTGTGATGATTACTGGTCAAAGATGGGATAAGACATAATTTGCCTAATGGACCGATCCAACGAATAAGCCCAATACCTTTAAGTCATAAAGAACGTAATATAATGGAAGAGCTCAACTGATCCAGTCCAACATGGAAGACATTTAAGTCTAAAGGAGGAGCCCAATAGGTCCGGCCCAATAGTGAAAGTATTATGGCCCAACAGTACACAAACATGAAAAGATTAAAATTTAATAAGAAATTTTAGAGTAATATTCCACTGAAATGATATTAGATGAAGCACAATCCTTAAAAAAATTCTAATCATTTCAGGAATTATAGAAGCAATACTTAGTATAGTAAGTTTAAATTTAGGAATATGAGATGAAATAATATTGCTTATGTAATATGGAGTATGAAAGAAAATAATATCCCTTACGAGTATGGAAGGAAATAATATCATTTACAAGTATTGAAAGATAATAACATCCTTTACGAAAAAAAATATCATTTACCTTAGTAGGAAAGTAGTTATGACTAGAATAACGGAGATTATGTTGAGGAAATCTTACAGTACTATCAACACTCAAAATATCCTTATACTCACAAGAAATACGCTCAATATTATAGTGAGAATTTTCTGATTCTAGTGTGAGTTTCATTGTTTAACTAAGCAACCTATTTATAGGAAAATGCTAGCACACCAGGAATTACAAAATTTATATACGCACCTTAGTTTTGAAAAAGATGCAGCACACTTATTTGAAAAAAAGAGTTCAAATTCAAAATGAGGACTCCGTCATTTATTTCACAAGTTTGAAAGATTTAACAATTATTAAAAAAAATCCAAATTCAATTTGCTCTCTTCCACTTCATTTTATTCTTATACCATAAATTTATTATAATAATTTTACCATTTAAATTATAAAAATTATACTATTATATTATCACATTGTAATATTATAATAATATATAAAAGTATTATCGGAGAAGATAATTATGGTTTCATAAAAAAATATAACAAACCTTCAACAAATGTCTCATTCTAAAATTTCTCCATTTATATCAAAATTGAAGAAATATTTACTTACCAAATGCATCAATTATTTACAATTCTTCAATAATTATTTCTAACTAATATTATAGATTCACAATACTGACAACCAGATCGTTCCCAGGAAAGAGGGGGCTTTTCGATAAGAATTTCTCCTTACTGGCACTCAATTATATAACCTAACCCCTTTCCTCGACAGAACTTTCTATACATTATCAATAATGCTATCTAATAATATCATTTCAATAATATGAGTTACTGTATCGTGACAATTATTGAATCAATAATGCAAAAACTATTCAATTATCACTATAGCAATTATTGCATCAATAATATGAAAAACTATGAAATTTTTACTATATCAGTTATTGAGTGACTTCTTACGTAAGAATCAATAATCAGAGATACTGTGTAATATCGTGTGCTACTATACAACCACGCGTATTACTGTATTTTTATCACCGGGTATTTTAACAGTTAACGATAAAAGTTTTGCTGTTATTTTTATAAAAAGGTTATTTCTATCGCTTTCTATATCCGACAGTTATTCCTTTATGTGGTCCACCAATGATTGTGCCGTCGTACGAATATTTTTTTGACAAAAAGAATATTTCCTGACCAAACGAATATTATATGACAACTTGTTTACTTTGCAAAATTTGCACATTTCATCCATAACTAAAGCATTATATCAAATCAACACCTTATTATTCAAAATAATAATTAAAGAAATTAAATCTTTATTCATAAAAAGTTGTGGTCTTACTGATGAGGTACTGTAATAGCTCTTAGGGTACTTTAAATTGCCCTCCCGAGGATTGGGGTGGTGTTCAGGTTAGTTCAAGGAAAAAATCATCTATCTATCATACGACCATAATAAATGCAAACCATGTAATAGATAGAAATAAAATCCTCCCTTAGAGCGACATAGGGGGCTTTATGATTAGACTCAAATCTAGGAATAAATACATATCCCAACTTCAAATCCTGAAATCAAAACTAACCTTAAACATGGTGTTCATTGTTCAAAACATAAACAAATAAGTCTTAAATAACATCAAGTCAACATTTACAATAACATTCTTAAAATTCAATAACAAAGTCTTCATCATTCTTAACAAGTCTTTCACTTAGCAACTTTGCCTTGCCTTTTACTAGTAGAAGGCTCATCATACCTTTCGTTCTTAAGCGCAATGTTATTATTACGCAAGAGTGAGCATGAATGCCCACAAGTATAAAATGAAATAACAATATGTAATAACATGTGAGTGAATCAAAGACTTCTGAAATAAAATTTCAACTTTTGAATCAAGAATGAATAACAAGAATTCAAAAGATTTCTGAGGGTCATAAGACCTTGAACTATGTCCTAGGTTATCAAGGGTTATACTTGAAACCTTTAACAGTCATAAGACTATGGACTCTTCTACTCATACTTAGGGGGATTAGCCCTTAGCACCATACTATGCACAATATCTTAACGCTAACGCATAAGTAATCCCCTATACAGGGTTGTTCATCTCAGTTTGACATTTGAGTCCGCACCAAAGGAAGTTTGGTTTGGATAATTCATCAAGGGTTCTGAAATTTAGAACGCTCATCAACTATGGACTAGTCGAATCATTAAGGGTTCGCTAGTCTAACAAGGTTTAACAGTAATTGAATATTTAACTTGAATAAAATCTCAAAAGGTATACAATAGAATAAGTATTGTATAACAGCATCATGATTGAAAGATTAATAGGCTTTAATATAATAAAACAGACTTGATCAATAATAATGAGAACTTGCTCCATGTAGAAAGGTGAATTCATCACTTATATAACGATAACAAGTAGGGTTAGAAAACTTGCCTCGTGCGTAGATTACACTTTAATTAAACTCGTTCCTTGATTTAAATCCTATATATCATTTACATTCATAATACCAGTCAATTATCACGTACTAGTCATCACAAGTTTATTCTTTTGTTTGACTCGAATTCATGACAATACTTGGTCAATTACTACACTTATTGTCAAAATTAAGACTTCACGAACAATAAGCTAACTATGCATTCAATCGTTCAATTCACACGTAATTGTGTTACGGACGTGTTAAGAATTTATTTTAACACCTCATTATATGTCTAACAAGTTTTTATGTTCATTAGATTAAGTTAATAACACTTTGCTAGACTTAAACATTTTAAAAACTCATTTTTCGGCCATTCTGCTAAGTGGCTAGCGCCACATTGTTGTATATGCTCTTGGCGTTACGCTAGGATACTGGGATATACTTATGCGCGGTGGTATGACGGGACTTGACTTGAGTTGGGAGCTTGAGTGGCCATGCTGGCCAAACTCGATTTTGATTCTCAGTTCCCGAAGAACACAGAGTTCAGCGAAATAAACACTACATGGTCATTAATTTCACCAATTTAACATACCCACATGCTAGAATTCATACATAATCATTACCCAACATTTATAGAACGATTTTAACCCATTAAAACACATAATTACATAATTAAAATATGTAAATTTCACTGTTCTTGATGTTCTTGAAGGTTTTGAAAACAAAACATGAAAATTACCACTACGGATTCGTTATAACACCGAATCCGTTCATTTAAAGTTTGGTCTCTTCGTATCAACATGCATAATAACATACAAGTGTAAATTTTACAAAACAATTTATGTTTGACATATTAAATTTACGTATAAGGGCCATATGGCCATATTCTATACTCTGTAAATAATATACGTTATAAATTTATGAAATTGATGATATGGCTTATATAATATATATAATCAAATACGATATGATACATCATAACACATACACAACCCATAATCATTACTCCTTTCCCAATTACAGAGGTTTAAACAAAAACTTTGAAAGCCATTTTCATGAAATCTTAATGACGTAAAAAGAGAAATTGGGTTTGGAGAATTTACCCAGAGTATAAAGTGTAGAGTATAAAGTGTAGATTTGTAGGCTTAGATGCTTTCTTCAATCACTCACTCTTAATCTCCTTCTCAATATCACAATATCTCTCGACAAATTATCTCAATATTTCTTTTGCTAGACTTAGAAAAATGAAGAAATAAAGAAGACGTCGTCGTATATATCAAATAAACTGACGCGTTGTGGAGGTCAGTTACCCGTCATGGGTTAACTACCCTCAACTTCCACTAATGCCATGTTTGGCTACCCTTAAAAAAGCTTATACTCACTTAATTTAATTAAATTTTTATAATATAGTTTAAATCATGTCATACCCAATTCAAATATCTTATTTAATTTAATTTAAATAAAATATAATAATTTCTCATTAATCCACATAGTCACATAATTAATTTTTCATTCATTAATAATGTCAAATTATTAAATCTCTAATTAATTATTAAATTAATTAAAATAACATTAGGTTATTAAATATTTCTTTTAATTCAATAAGCTCACATAAATACATACTTGAATAATAATATTCTCTTCATATTAATTTAATAAATATAACACATATAATTAAATTAATCTACCACAACTTCATCAATTAATTATTTAATCTAATAATTAAATCATCGAAAATATTTATTTAATTTAATAAATATTAAAATTAAATTACAAAAATCTCGTTCGTCACATCTTTCCCCCCTTAAAAGGATTTTGTCCCTGAATCACGACTCAATAAATTTGACCCGTTACATTCTCCCCCCCCTACAAAGATTCTGTCCCCAGAATCGCTTACACATAATTTAAGTAAATAAATGAGGGTAATTCTTCATCATATTCTCTTCGAGTTCCCACGTAGCTTCTTCAACATAGTGGTTCCTCCAAATTACCTTAACAGAAGGTATTACTTTATTTCTGAGAACTTGTTCTTTTCTGTCGACAATTTGAACGGGAATTTCTTCGTAAGATAAGTCTTTTTCAAAATGTAGGGGTTCGTATTCAATTACATGCTTGTAATCGGGTTTGTAGGGTCGTAAAACAGAAACATGGAAGACATTGTGGACATTCTCGAGTGCTGGAGGTAGGGCTACCTCATACGCAACTTCTCCGATTCTTCGCAGTACTTCAAATGGTCCAATGAATCTTGGGCTTAATTTTCCTTTCTTTCCGAACCTGATCTTTCCCTTCCAGGGAGAGACCTTCAAGAATACATAACTACCCGATTCAAACTCAACATTTTTACGATGTGGATCGGCGTATTTCTTCTGCCTATCTTGAGCTGCTACCAGTCGTGCTCGGATCACTTTGACTATTTCTGCTGTCTGTTGTACCAATTCTGGCCCTAGCAACTGTCTTTCGCCAACTTCATCCCAGTAAAGTGGAGTTCTGCACTTTCTGCCGTATAACGCTTCATAAGGCGGCATGCCAATACTAGCGTGGTAACTGTTGTTGTAGCTAAACTCTACTAGCGGTAGGTGATCGTCCCAATTTCCTTTAAAGTCCATCACACAGGCTCTTAGCATATCTTCTAATGTCTGGATCATTCTTTCGCTCTGACCATCTATTTGAGGGTGATATGTCGTACTCATCCGCAATTGCGTACCCATGCATTCCTGTAGACGTTTCCAGAAGTTCGATGTAAAGCACGGATCCCTATCGAAAACAATTGAACCCCGCCACTCCGTGCCTCAAAATAATCTCTTTTACATATAACCTAGCCAACTGATCTAAGTTGAATCTGATTTTGATCGGAAGAAAGTGTGCGGATTTCGTCAGTCGGTCAACTATAACCCATACTGCGTCGTAGCCTTTCTGAGTCGTCGGAAGGCCAACCACAAAGTCCATTGTAATATGTTACCATTTCCATTCTGGGATCTCCAATGGTTGTAGCAACCCACTTGGTCTCTGATATTCTGCTTTCACTTTCTGACAGGTCAGACACTTGGCAACACATTCTGTAACATCACTTTCAAATTTGGCCACCAGAAGTGTTGTCGAAGATCTTGATACATTTTTGTACTACCAGGGTGAATCGAATATCTTGAGCTATGAGCCTCGCTCAAAATGTCTTCCTTAATCTCTGGTACTGGCGGTACCCAAATTCTGCTCTCAAATCTCAGTAATCCTTCCTTATCCATCTTAAATCTTGGTTCGGTTCCTTCAGATATCTTCTTTGTCACCTTTTTACATTCCTCGTCCTGAAGTTGAGCCTCTTTAACTTTATCCAGTAGGGTTGTACCAGATTGCATCTGAAATAGCTTCTCATCAATTTCCATAGGATACTTCACTTCCAACTCTAGTTTCTCCATTTCTGAAATTAGCTCCTCCTGAGCGGTCAACATCATCAACTTCTCCCGACCCTTTCTACTTAAGGCGTCGGCAACTACATTTGCCTTACCCGGATGGTATAAAATCTCACAATCGTAATCCTTAATTAACTCCAACCACCTTCTTTGGCGCATATTCAAGTCTTTCTGTGTAAAAATATATTTCAGACTCTTATGGTCTGTATATATTTCACACTTCTCCCCGTAGAGATAGTGCCTCCAAATTTTCAAAGCAAAAACTACTGCAACTAACTCCAAGTCGTGGGTCGGATATCCCTTCTCGTAATCCTTCAATTGTCGTGATGCATACGTAATGACTTTGCCGTTTTACATCAGCACACAGCCAAGTCCTTTATGCGACGCATCACTATAAACAACAAAATTTCATGTATCATCCGGAAGAGACAACACAGGTGTTGTACTCAACCTCTTCTTCAATTCTTGAAATTTTTCCTCACACTTCTCCATCCAAACAAATTTCACAGCTTTTCGAGTTAAATTCGTAGCGGAGTTGCGATCTTGGAAAAGTCTTGTATGAATCTTCTGTAATATCCTGCCAATCCAAGAAAACTTCGTACTTCCAACGGTGTCCTCGGTTGATCCCAGTTAATCACTGCTTCGACTTTGGATGGATCTACCAAAATTCTGTTTTATCGATCACGTGCCCAAGAAATTGTACCCGCTCGATCCAAAATTCGCATTTCAAAAACTTGGCATACAACTTCTCCCTTCTCAACACTTCCAACGTTAATCTCAAATGCTCTTCATGTTCTTCCTTGGTTTTTGAATATACCAAAATATCATCTATAAATACCACTACAAACTTGTCCAAAAATGGTTTGAACACACCATTCATTAATCCCATAAATGTCGGGAGCATTCGTTAGACCAAACGACATAACCAAAAATTTGTAGTGACCATATCGTGTTCTTGGAGACATCCTCTGGCCTCACCTTCAGTTGATGGTAACCACTTCTCAAATTAATCTTGGAAAAGTATTTCGCTCCCTTCAATTGATCAAATAGATCATCGATCCTCAGTAATGGTTATCTATTCTTAATCATGACTTTATTCAATTCTCTGTAATCAATGCAGAGCCGCATCGTTCCATCCTTCTTCTTCACAAACAACACCGACTCTCCCCACGGCGATACGCTCGATTAAATGTACTTCTTGTCCAGTAATTCTTATAGTTGTATCATTAATTCTTTCATCTCTACTGGTGTCATTCGGTATGGTGCCTTCGATATTGGAGTGGTTCATGGCGCCAAATTGATCACGAAATCAACTTCTCTATCTGGCGGGAGGCCTGACAAATCATTTGGAAAGACATTAACGAAGTCTCTCACTACCAGTATTTCCTCTACTTTCGGATTCTCTTTACGACTGTCGACTATGTAAGCTAAATATCCTACACAGCCTTGCCTTAATAACTTCCTCGCTCAAGATCATCATCAGACAACTCGCTTGTCAGGCGACTTACTACCATAAAACACAACTTTTTTGAGTCATAAGGTTAATACGCTTCTTTTGGAAATCAATTAGAGCCCCGTAATTGAATAATAACGATCCATTCCCAAGATAACGTCAAATTCCCCAAAGTCGAATAGGGATAAGATCTACATTCATGATATTACCCTTAATATCCACTCTACAGTTCTATATACGCATTTATGAGGATTATTTCTCTATTTGCAATTTCTATGTTCATGGGGTAATCCAACTCATCCTTAGGCAAATCTAAATTCTTAGCAAAGTCATCGAATATAAAGGAACAAGTAGCACCCGAATCAAATAAAACATAAGCATTAATTTTATTGATTGGAATGATACCTGACACCACATCACGAGACTGAACTGCATCATGCACCATCATGTTAAAAGTCCTGGCGGTCGATCGGTTGGTTGCGGTTGGTCCTGTGATAGTCAAGGCGTTTCCACTGCTGTTTCCCTTGTTTCCTCCTGATCCTGCCCCTCCAGATCCTTTTTTAGGACAATCTTTTGCCAAATGATCTTTTGAACCACAAGTGAAGCAGGCACCCTTCTTTGGGTTAGGACAGTTAGGTGTTATGTGGCCTTCCTGACCACAATTGTAGCACACTCTTTTTCCCTTCATGCAAACTCCCAGATGAGCTTTCCCGCAAGTCGGGCATGCTTCAATCCTCTTCTTCTGAACTCCTTGTTGATTTCCCGATGATGAGTTGTCATTCCACCTTTTCTTCTGATTAAAATTACCACCTCCTGTGCCACTTCCACTAGCCTTGTTATTTCCTTCACTTTCAGTCTTCTTCTTCTTCTGATCCTGATTGTACTTGGTCACCACATCACTTCCACCTTAAGCGAGGATGGCCTTTTCCATTACTCCAGCAAACGTGTTTAGCTAAAACATTGATACCTTGCTGTATACCTAGGGCTTCAGTCCTTGTTCAAACCATCTCGCCTTTCTCTCATCCGTGTGAACTTGATACGGGGTGAACCTTGCCAACTCGTTGAATCTAGCCGCATAATCAGGTACGGACATATTCCCCTGCTTCAACTCCAGAAACTGAACCTCCATTTGGTTCTGTGAGCTGGTCGGGAAATACATCTCGAAAAACATCTCTTTGAATCTCTCCCAAGTAATCACACCTTCACCTCCACGGACCTTGTTTGCTTGCCACCAGTAACTGGCTTCAGACTTCAGCATAAACGTTGCAAAAGCGGTCTTCTGATCTTCTCTAACTCTAGCAACATCGAAAACCTTCTCCATTTCCATAACCCACGTTTGAGCCTCAATTGGGTTCATGGAACCTTTAAACTCTGGCGGTCCCTCTCGCCTTGAAATCTTTAAATGTTGTATTTGGTGGAGCTTGAGGTTGATTATTCATTGCTCCAGCTAGCAAGTTAACCAATTGCTGAACAGGATTAGCATTGGCGTTATTGTTGTTATTAGTAGATCCTTCTTGAGCTGGTTGACGTTGTTGTCTTCTTCTTGGCGGCATAATTCTGTTAAAATATATGCTTATTAGATTTTTGTTTATTTCTCTAAATAGTTAAGGCATTACTCAACAATTTAACATAATTATTTGACACATTATCTCAAACAACTTGATATATATAATTAAATCAAAAGTTTTAACATCAAACGATAACATCACTGCTATTTACATCAACTATCCTGAGATAAAGAGTCTACAGGATTTAAATATTAAAATATTCCTTTGTTCATAACTACATCGGAATTTACATCTAAGTACTAGATAAGTTTATCACATAAGCAAACAAATTCTATCACTGTCTGTCAAGGCGCTTGAATAGCCTTGCTACGCTCCTCTTCCATGATGCGAGACATCGTCCTGCGATCCAACATGTACGATGGAAGTCCTTCGAACTGGATGGGGTACCTCAAAACTCGATCCTGGGCCTCATCCATTACATTATTAAGTGTAGAGTACGTCTCCCCAAGCTTCGCCTTCTTTGCATGACCGTCCTCTTCTGCAAGATCAGCACGACGTGACTCTCTTACCCAGCCTTCCTCTGATATGATCAGCCTTTTAGAGCTTTCCTTCAGTTCCTTCTTCAAATTCTCTATCTCCTCGATCTTATCTTCGGTTTGACCCTTCTCATGGACCAAATCCCATTCTACATTTCCCAGTCATGCGTGAAGAGTCGAAATCTCCCTCTCCTTCTTTTCGAGAGTAATTTCTTTGAATAATCGCCTGAATTCGATCCGGATCTTGTACATCATCTCAGACTCTCTCTACGTTATGATATGGTAACGATAACGCATCGTACATCTCAAAGATCAATGGAGTGCTATGGAAACTCCTCTTCTTCTCTTCCTCTTCAAATTCTCCTCAGGATCCTCCTCAAGATCGGGTCTCAAGTTCATGCTCTGACCAACAACGGTGATGATCAATGAGATGACTCTCTCTCTTACCAACTGTTCCCTAACGACATGAATGTCTCGAGGCTCCTCCTCTATAAGTACTGTAGGTACTCGGGGTTCCTCCTCCCCAGCTCGACTAGTTCCTCCAATGTCCGACATCCTGACAACAAAATTTTGGGTTTTAGTTACTAAGTCGTACTAGTGAGCACATAATTTAACATATAAGCACATAAAGTCTTTTATTATCTTTAATGAATTACAAAGATTCATTTCTTAGAACTCGATAAGATTTTTCCATCACTATATTCTTTCTATAAGGCTACTACCTAAGGTTGTTCCCCCACCTAAGGTTCATAATCTACAGCTTTGATTCCAACCTGTGACACCCCCAAATTCGGGTACTTCAAATCCACAGGAATTGGTGTTCACTGTTCAAATATCATCTATATATCTACCCATAATAAATGCAAACCATGTAATAGATAGAAATAAAATCCTCCCCTTGTGGGGTTACAACATCTGAATAAATACAATCCCAAGTCAAACTAACCTTAAACATCTTTGCGGAAACATAAACAAATAAGTCTTAAATAACATCAAGTCTTTACAATAACATTCTTAAAATTCAATAACAAGTCTTCATCACTTAGCAGCTTTGCCCTTGCCTTTACTAGTAGAAGGCTCATCATACCTTTCGTTCTTAACTGCAATGTTATTATTACGCAAGAGTGAGCATGAATGCCCATAAGTATAAAATGAAATAACAATATGTAATAACATGCGAGTGAATCAAAGACTTCTGAAATAAAGCTCAACTTTTGAATCAAGAATAAATAACAAGAATTCAAAAGATTTCTGAGGGTCATAAGACCTTGAACTATGTCCTAGGTTATCAAGGGTTATACTTGAAACCTTTAATGATCATAAGACTATGGACTCTTCTACTCGCATTTAGGGGATCACCCTTAGTACCATATCGCATAATATCTTAACGCTTAACGATAAGTAATCCCTATAATACAGGTTGTTCATCTCGATTTGACATTTGAGTCCGCACCAAAGGAAGTTTGGTTTGGATAATTCATCAAGGGTTCGAAATTTAGAACGCTTATCAACTATGGACTAGTCGAATAATTAAGGGTTCGCTAGTCTAACAAGGTTTAATAAAGAATTTAATATTTAACTTGAATAAAATCTCAAAAGGTATACAATAGAATAAGTATTGTATAACAGCATCATGCTTGAAAGATTAATAGGCTTTAATATAATAAAACAGACTTGATCAATAATAATGAGAACTTGCTCCATGTAGAAAGGTGAATTCATCACTTATATAACGATAACTAATAGGGTTAGAAAACTTGCCTCGTGCATAGATTACACTTTAATTAAACTCGTTCCTTGATTTAAATCCTACATATCATTTACATTCATAATACCAGTCAATTATCATGTACTAGTCATCACAAGTTTATTCTTTTGTCTGACTCGAATTCATGACAATACTTGGTCAATTACTACACTTATTGTCAAAATTAAGACTTCATGAACAATAAGCTAACTATGCATTCAATCGTTTAATTCACACGTAATTGTGTTACGGGCGTGTTAAGAATTTATTTTAACACCTCATTATATGTCTAACAAGTTTTTATGTTCATTAGATTAAGTTAATAACACATTGCTAGATTTAAACATTTTAAAAACTCATTTCTGGCCATTCGCTAATAAGTTATGGCATGGCCATGTTGTAGATTATGTCTTTAGCATATGACTGCGGATGGTGGGACTTCGATTCTCGAGTTGGCACCACCAACTTAAAAACTCAGATTTTGATTCTCGATTCATAAAGAACACGAGTTCAAATGAAATAAACACTACATGGTCATTAATTTCACCAATTTAACATACTCACATGCTAGAATTCATACATAATCATTACCCAATATTTATAAAACGATTTTAACCCATTAAAACACATAATTACATAATTAAAATATGTAAATTTCATCGTTTTGATGTTCTTGAAGGTTTTGAAAACAAAACATGAAAATTATTACTACTTGATTCGTTATAATAATCGAATCCCATTCATTTAAAGTTTGGTCTCTTCGTATCAACATGCATAATAACATACAAGTGTAAATTTTATAAAACAATTTATGTTTGACATATTAAATTTTATTATAAGGGCATATATGGCCATATTCTATACTCTATAAATAATATACGTTATAAATTTATGAAATTGATGATATGGCTTATATAATATATATAATCAAATACGATATGATACATCATAACACATACACAACCCATAATCATTACTCCTTTCCCAATTACAGAGGTTTAAACAAAAACTTTGAAAGCCATTTTCATGAAATCTTAATGACGTAAAAAGAGAAATTGGGTTTGGAGAATTTACCCAGAGTATAAAGTGTAGATTTGTAGGCTTAGATGCTTTCTTCAATCACTCACTCTTAATCTCCTTCTCAATATCACAATAACTCTCTGACAAATTATCTTTGTATTTCTTTGCTAGACTTAGAAAAATGAAGAAATAAAGAAGACGTCGTCGTATATATCAAATAAACTGACGCGTTGTGGAGGTCAGTTACCCATCATGGGTTAACTGCCCTCAACTTCCACTAATGCCATGTTTGGCTACCCTTAAAAAAGCTTATACTCACTTAATTTAATTAAACTTTTATAATATAGTTTAAATCATGGCATACCCAATTCAAATATCTTATTTAATTTAATTTAAATAAAATATAATAATTTCTCATTAATCCACATAGTCACATAATTAATTTTTCATTCATTCAAATTATTAAATGTCTAATTAATTATTAAATTAATTAAAATAACATAAAGGCTTATTAAATATTTCTTTTAATTCAATAAGCTAATTAATTATAATAAATTAATTTAATAAAATAACATATAATTAAATTAATCTACCATTATTAAATATTAATTATTTAATCTAATAATTAAATCACATAAATATTTATTTAATTGAATAATATTAAAATTAAATACAAAAATTCTCCATATTAATTTTTTACACTATAAATATAGCATAAAACACAAACACAAATTTCACGCTTCTCAAGATAATTCATTTAAATTTTTTAGGAAAGCATTAGGAGAACGATAATCATATTGCACGGAAGTCGGAGGGTACTTAATACCTTCCAATCGCTTAAGCAAACTCCCGAATTTTATAAATCTCTGTTGCGGACCAATTTTACGGAGTTACATAAATGGTCATCTTGATCATCAAAACTTCAAAATTTGGATGAGTTGGTACATCCATTTAAATATTTACCAACTGACGATTAGATCTATCTAATTGGCCCACTTTAAAATCAAACTTTCGAACCCCGTCGACGTTAAATCGTTTTTTTTCAAAATCAACCCTTAAATCCGTGATCTATAATACAAAAATATTTTTTTTAATCTCAAACTTTGCTCGAAAAGACAAAATAGTATTTTTAATGACCTAAATAAATCTTATAAGGAATAAAATTATTGTACAATACTAAATTACTATTATAATGAAGTTGAAAACCAAAGTTTTATCATGCATTATTTTATTTTGATATACATATTAAGTTTTTTAATACTAATTACTATTTAGTCATAATATTTTTTAAAATATTTTTAATATATATTTATTTAGAAATAGGATTATAGTAAAACAATGAGTTACCATTATAATTTTTAATTTTAAAATTAGTTAACTAAATTTTAATCACTAATATATAATTTAGAATTGATTTTATAATATTAACTAACTAAATATCACCTATATGAAATAGAATTGGTAGTGAAGTTTAATCCTTAATATATTTTATAATATATATACATATATATATATATATATATATAATATTTATTGACATTAATTATTATTTATGTATTATTTGTTTTTCTTTTATTTTTAATATATAGTTATTTAGAGTTCAAAGTTGAGTAGAAGCCTAAAAATAGTACTTTTCCACCATTTTTTTTCTCTTTCTTTCTTTGCATATAAAAAAGTATTTAAATTGTATTTAAATTTTAGGCCTATTTAAAATAAAATAAAATAAAATAAAATTATGAAAACATTAAGAAAGTGTTTTAGTAGTAGTTAAATTGTTGGCCAATATCAAAGACAAAGACCAAATAAATATATTTTGTCTTATTATATATGTATATAGATATTATATTTTGTTATTTTATATGTATTAAACAAATAAGAATACTAAAGAATTGTTAAAATAACGCCAAACTGTTCAGCTTTTCTCGTTTTTAAAAAAATTGTTAACGCCAAGTTTCGTCTGCGCGTCCAATCACAGAATCCACCCGCTGAAACCTGCACAATAACAGATCACACAGAAACTTGACGGCCGTGCCGCTGGGGGATAGCTCTGGTGTGAGAATAAGTACAGGTCGTTCACAAGGTTTAACAATGGAGGCTTATGTGTTTAGTGCTCAAAGTAGGTATTACCTGTTAATTGTAACCTTGGCCTTGTATTTATAGTATTCTCACCTCCTTAGAATCCTTCTCCGAGTGGGATTAGGACTCCTAAATATGGTAGTTACCAATATTTGGGTCCAACACAATCTCCTTAAAAGGTGCAAGTGGAATCCAACTCCAACACCACCTCTGTAGTTACCTTATTCAAATATGGCCTGGTCTGTAGACTCTGCACGCAGGGCAGCCCATTGCATAGGCCCAACCCCCCAAGCCGCATACTTGATTCGGCCTTCAGCCCAAGGAGCACCAAGGCCTGACCCCGAACGCCTATTTCAATCGGGACCCCGGTCCAGAGGACTCGGGATGCACGAATTCCTTCAACACCCTTAAAGGCCTCGGGCCATTGGACTTAACACCACCTTCTAATCTCAAGCCTTCAGCCCAGGTGTAGGTCGGTAAAATGCTCCCGAACATTGTCCCCCAGTCACCGATTGTAAGGTAGTTATAATTGGAGACTTGAAAGGTTATGCATTCGAAAGGTCACGACAGCTAATGATGAGTTATCTGGGGAAGCCAAATGGTCTGACCAATTGATAGTCGCCCTTGGGTTCCATGCCACACACCTTATAAAAACCCCCTTCAATCAATCACTGTCGCCTTTTCTAGACTTTTTCATTTCAAAAACCCTGCTTAACTTTTCCGGCCAGGCGATTTCCGGCAAGTGACCAGTTCATCCCCATTCTTGCTACATTTGACCATCCTACTTGTTTTCGAGCTTTATTCCTGTCCATTTTCTTCTCAAAACCTCACTTTCGTGTCTCATTCTCCCCTCATCACACCAAATGGCTGATTCGACCACTAATCCCCCCGGTAACGAGTCGATTCCTCCCTTCGTTACCACCGACGACCTTGTTGAAGTTGAGTTGCCGGTGGCCCCTTCCGACACCACTCCCTCCACGGTCCTACTGTTGATCGATTTCGCAATCAATGAATACGTGAAAGTATACACGGTCAACAAGTAATAAAGTCAAAGTAGAGTATCGTTCCCACGAGGAATTATTTAATAAAAATCACCAAGTACTAATTCTTAACTAAACTAATTTTATTTAAACAATCTCAAATCGTGTTTTTTCTAATTAAGAAAACTAAATTAACTAATTAAAACTAAGATTTTAACGAATGAATTCAAATAAATAAAGATTAAGACTTCAATATCCCCAATTATGAATTATAAATCAATTATCCAATTATCCCAATTATTATGCCTACTGAATTGTTAACAGGAATTCTCAAATGCCAAAAGTCCTTTTCCAAGTGATCAATTGCCTTCTATTTAATCCAGATTAATCTTGCTATATTCCTATGCAAAACAATTGAATTAAACTCTTTCCAATCCCAATTCCTTACGTGTTACATGCGGCGAACAGATATTTCCATTCAATTCACAAACCTAATTTTTCACCATGCAAATAACTAAGTCACATGATATCATGCCCAGTTCTAACCCTAGAATTCCTCTTCCAATTCCTTCTAGAGTAACAAAGTAATTACTGATCAAATAATTAAGAAATAAGCATAAGACAAGATAAACAACTCACTTTAACATAAATAATTAGAATATAATGAATAACTAATTCATAGCCATAAAAAGTTCAATTGAAATCTCAAAATAGTTAATTCATAATTAATGAATTAAAACCAAGAATCCTAAACCGAATAGACATCAAAAGATAAAAGTAAGATGAGAGAAGAGAATAGAATCATTGTCGCTAAATCGATGCTCCCTCGCTTCTCTTTGCTCTCGATCTTCAATGGTCTCCAAGTTGCTTCAATCTCCAAAACTAATAAGAACTAAGGTTATTTTCTAATCTAAAGGAGTGTTTAATCTAGGCTAAGCTATGTAATCTCCTTTATTTTATGCCTTACATCATGTATTTATAGGTTACAAGTACAATTTTAGTTTTGGAACAACCCCTATCCTATTTGGAGTCAAAAAGGTGTCAAAATTACTAAACGCGCGTCCGAGCCGCATTACAAACCCTTCCCCCGGCCTCAAAGATCGGGCAAAGGCGCTGAGTTCGCCCCTAGCGCCTGAACTAAAAAATACACTAAAATCGCGCCGGCGGCCGCCCAAAATCGACATTTTCTGCTCCGACGTCCTTTGGTAAAATGGCCATAACGTCTTTGTCCGAACTCCGATTTTGATGATTCAAGATGTTCCGGAAAGAGGAGAAGTAGATCTACAACTTTCATTCTTGAAGTTTGTCGAAATAATGTCAGGAGCTATAGTCAAATTGGCTTCGAAGTGGCTGCTGTGTAAATGGCAAGTCGAAACGCTAATCTAGCCACCCCAAACATCGATCCATGTAACTTTTGTCCCAATTCCTATAAAATAACATAAAACATGCATAAATAGACACAAACACATAAAAACATCCTAAAAGACTTAAGAACAACAATAAATTAAGCCCGAATGTATCCAATTCATGGGTATAAAACTCACTCATCAAATACCCCCAAACTTAAATCTTTGCTTGTCCTCAAGCAAAAACACAAAATGTTATGCAATGCAATGTAATGAAACTAATCTATATGCCTACGAATCCAACAGTAATGACAGAAACAAGTCTATTCAACCGGCCTTAGAGAAATCAAGTAAACATGATAATACATCATATTAAAACAAATCAGTAATTTCCCAATCAATCGTCAAATCTTAGATCGTTATAAAGCGATATAGTGCGTGTGTGCTCCACAACAATGTTAAGCGATATAAAATCAAATTTAAGACATAATAGATATCTTTGAAGGCATCATACAAAGGCAAATTAACAAAATTCACGAACAAGCTTATATCCAACTAAAGTCAAACATCCACCAAGTTCAAGAGTCCAATCGGGATACTTATGCTTTACTTTTCATTACGGGGCCTTTTTGCTCTTTTCTCGCTTTTATTGTTTTTTTTAACCATAAGCGTGCAATGTCTCATTCCATTAGGCTAACATGATGTCACCCTTAGCGAGCTTTCACCAACGACTCCCGCACCATATAAGACCTTAGGCGTTAGGTTTTAAGATATTTTCTAAAGCGCATTTACTCAAGTAACAAAGGCCCCAAACAAAAAACTAGCCACGGTAAAAAAAAAAATTTTCTTTTTTTTTTTTTATAGATGGTTGGTGAGTGCGTTTTACGCTCCATCTCACGCTTGTGTTTATGGGGAGTGTTTCTCCTCAACCCACCACAAGACTCAACATGTTTTTTTTTTTTTAAAGCTTATATACCCCAAAATTTCCCCCCAAACTTAAGTTTTTATCAAAATTTAGCCATCTCCGCCTATTCATGTCTTTCATTCCTTCACACTAGTATTATACTTAAGAAATCCATTATGTATCAATTTAAACTTAATCAGTTAACATAGCTGTTATTAACGTGCTAACCTTGATTATACCAGTTTCAAACAGAAAAGATTCAATTCATAACAAGAAATCACATCAAAGCTTTGAATATTCAATACTATACTTATCTACTTAACTCGGTCTCATCATTGGCCAAAATAGACTTTTACTATCCAACAGTTTGAATCATGCAAATATAAACTAACTCGCAACAAACATAGTAAACTAACTACTATTTTTGCGATTTTTAAATTTTTTTTTAAAACAAAAAAAAACGAATGCAACAACTAAATGTAAATAACCCGAAAACATAACGAACTACAATGTAAATAACTAACTATATGCAATACGACACAAAATGCCCCCAAACTTAAACTAGACATTGTCCTCAATGAGTGAAATAGAAAAAATTAAAGCAGAGGACTTCGAAAATATAGCAATCTTCCTCCTTGCGCTAAGTTTGGAGAATAAGGCTAAGCACATGGAACAAATTGGGCACCACACTTGAATTTGACTTGAATAACTCAGTAAAACCATGATAGAAGCAATTTTATTAAATCCTAAATAAATGCAAATTCAAAACTACTAATATAAAACTTAATAAAAACTAAAAATAAAAATTAAACTTGGGTTTGCCTCCCAATAAGCGCTTGTTTTATAGTCTCACTTACCTTCTTCAATTCTCTATCCAATTCCCCTCATTTAAAGTTGAGGAACCCTCCATCCATCGAAAATAATATAGCATTTGGTAGGTTCCCATTTACGATAGCCATTGTATTAAAGTCACCTAGCATGTTTTCTTTAGATAAGATCACATTCAAGAACGTCCAGCATCTAGGTGGTTTCTCCATTGTGTCTGCGAATATATTCTGGTATTGAAGCTTGTCAGACACAACAGTTTCTTCTTCTATCTTCTCCAGCTCATCGCACCATAGTTTCGAAGGTGTACTTGCTTTTACATCACAGAGAGTATTTCCGACGACATGACTACCAATCGGACAAGGTTTTGCAAATCTAACCAGACTCTTGAACTGTGGATGAGAAGGCACTTGAGGCATAAATAACATTTGCTCATCATCATTGGTTCTCACAATTAGTTCTTCACCGACCTTGTTGTCATTATCCCCACTTGTCTCCTCTCTTTTTTCATCTCGTGGCTCATCCGATTTGTAGATTTGGCTCTGCTCTCCATGGATCCGGAATCCATGTCATAGGTCCAGGGTGTATTGAGGACGGTACTGTTCAACGCATGTGCTATCTGCTCCACTTGATTTTCCAGATTCTTTAACGATGCCCCATGGCATTTTGCAAAGTAAGATCTACTTGATTCAATTTCTTATCTTGTTCTCGCTCTTTTTGTCGAAGCTCTAATGAATTTTTCCAAGGCATCTTCCAAACTTGATATCCTCTCTCGGTTGTTGAGTCGGATTTTAAAATCCGGAGGTGTTTTGTTGTCTCAGGTGGTTGTTTCATGACTTGATTGTTACTCCATGAAAATCCGGGTGATACCCCAATCCTCGATGATAGTTGTTGGGATAGACATAATTATTGGGGTAATCACCACTATACTGCATCTTAGGCTTTCGAAATCGATGGCGCATTGATGACTCGTATGATTTCCAAAGACAATAATCACAAGTAACCGCCATACTTTGACGATTTATTTGAGCTTCAAAAAGCTTCAAACATCTTGAAAGTGTCTCAATCTGTACGACAATGCGAAAGTTTCTCGAGTCTTTCAATCTCCGCTCCCCTTGGTTGAGTCATGTTCGTGTATGGCCATTGATACACAAAGCCATCCATGGTACCTAAAAAGAGAGAAATATAGAAAGAGAATTAAAAATAAAAATAAAAATGTTTAAATTAAGACTAATTTGATTAAAATTAATATTGGAAACTAATTATTAAATTAATTCCCCGACAACGGCGCCAATAACTTGTTGATCGATTTATGATCAATGAATAAATGCAGTATACACGATTGACAAGTAATAAAGTGAAAGTAGAAGTATCGTTCCCACGAGGAATTATTTAATAAAAATCACCAAGTACTAATTCTTAACCAAACTAATTTTATTTAAACAATCTCAAATCGTGTTTTTCTAATTAAGAAAACTAAATTAACTAATTAAAACTAAGATTTTAACGAATGAATTCAAATAAATAAAGATTAAGACTTCAATATCCCCAATTATGAATTATAAATCAATTATCAATTATCCCAATTATTATGCCCTCTCTTGAATTGTTAACAGGGAACTCTCAAATGCGAAAAGCCCTTTTTCAGTGATCAATTGCCTTCTATTTAATCCAGATTAATCTTCTATATTCACATACAAAAAAATTGAATTAAACTCTTTCAATCAATTCCATACGTGTTACATGCGGTGAAAAGATATTTCCATTCTATTCACAAACCTAATTATTCACTGTGCAAATAACTAAGTCACATGATATCATGTGAAAAATTAGGTTTGTGAATTGAATGAAAATATCTGTTCACCGCATGTAACACGTAAGGAATGGGATTGAAAGAGTTTAATTCAATTGTTTTGCATAGAATATAGCAAGATTAACTGGATTAAATAGAAGGCAATTGATCACTGAAAAAGGACTTCGCATTTGAGAATTCCTGATAACAATTCAAGAGACATAATAATTGGGATAATTAGATAATTGATTTATAGTTCATAATTGGGGATATTGGAGTCTTAATCTTATTTATTCGAATTCAATCAAATCTTAGTTTTGTTTATTTGCTTTCTTTTAGACTAATCTCTTTTAATTGTTTAATTTAGTTTTCTTAATTAGAAAATTCATAATTTGTAATTGTTTAAATAAAATTGATTTGGTTAAGAGTTAGTACTTGGTAATTTTTATTAAATAATTCCTCGTGGGAACGATACTTTCTTACTTTCACTTTATTACTTATTGACTGTGTATACTTGCACGTATTCATTGATTACGAAATTGATCAACAAGTTTTTGGTAAGCTATGTAATCTCCCTTTATTTTATGCCTTACATCATGTATTTATAGGTTACAAGTACAATTTTTAGTTTTGGAACAACCCCTATCCTATTTGGAGTCAAAAGGTGTCAAAATTACCAAAAGTCGTTAAGACGCACCAAACCCTTCCCCAATACTTCAAATACCCAAGCAAAATGTTGGAGTTCTTCTAGCGCCCCTTGCCGTTGTAAAATACACTAAAATCGCGCCTCGAAGGCTGGCCCAAAATCTGACATTTTCTGCTCCGACGTCCTTTGGCAAAATGGCCATAACTTCTTCGTCCGAACTCCGATTTTGATGATTTAAGATGTTCCGGAAAGAGGAGAAGTAGATCTACAACTTTCATTCTTGAAGTTTGTCGAAATAATGTCAGGAGCTATAGTCAAATTGGCTCCGAAGTGTCTGCTATGTAAATGGCAAGCCAAAAACGCGAATCTAGCCACCCCAAACATCGATCCATGTAACTTTTGTCCCAATTCCTATAAAGTAACATAAAACATGCATAAATAGACACAAACACATAAAAACATCCTAAAAGACTTAAGAACAACAATAAATTAAGCCCGAATGTATCCAATTCATGGGTATAAAACTCACTCATCACCTACCTACTCCAATAAGCACTGAGGCTAGGATCCAAAACGCTTATCACTCCCAAGAGGAGTTTTTCCATCTGCACACTGCCTCCACCATCACACCTTCTCAGCTTTCCGACATCCGATTTCTTTACAATATCCCCCCTGAATACAAGCTTGGTCCCGCCAAGCGAGAAAGATGTTACGAGGGCGAGGGCTTGTGGGTCGTCGTTCCTCTTTACAACCTGAAATATGGGATTCGGTTCCCTCTACATGAGTTTATTTCATCCTTTCTGAACTTTGCTGGCCTCGGGTTTGCACAACTCGTGCCGAACTCATACATCCATTTGATCTCTTTTATTGCCATATGCCAAGAGATCAGGATCACTCCTGGTCTCGACTTCTTTTTTGCTCTTTTCACCGTTTCCGGCTCGAAAAAAACTGGTTTGCGACAGTTAAACAAACGGGCCAACCGCCCCGTCATCATCAAAACCCCTTCGAGCAACAAGGGGTGGCACAATAAATGGATTTATATCCGAGGGACCGACCTTCAACTTCTTCCCCGCTGGGCTCATCCCGAAGACCCCATAGCCAAGGTGGTGAAGTTTCCGAAGGATCGAGCCGAGGCCTACAAGGCTTTCTTCAAAAAATGGAGCAAAACTGAGTAGAGCTTGATGGTTCTGTCCAGTGAAGCTTAGCTGTACAAACATGGATGTAAGTATCTCCCTTCCGACCGATCAATCCCCACTTACTTTTTCCTCTTTTGTCCCCAAAATTTTATGTCTTAACCCGTTCTCTCCTGTGCAGTGACAATTTTCAAGCCTGAAGGGACCTCTGAATCCCTATTCCCCCTACCTGCTACCGCCGAACTGATTCGTCCACCGATAACTGACGATGTTCCTGACGAGGAAACCATCCCAATCATTGAGCTGTCGGTGGGGTCCACTTCAGATCCCAACCCCCCGACTACCAAAAAGGTGGCTTTAAAGATGAGTCGGGCGGAGAAAGCGACCTTTCTAAAGAAGTCCAAGAGGTCTTCGACGAAACCTGCAAAAGTCCCTGCCAAAGTCGTCCCTTCAATCCAAAAGCCTACTCCCCCTCCCCCTGCTCAAGTTACTGTGGTCGAGGATTCAGAGGATACCGAAGAGGCTCCTTTCGAGCCCCGACCGAAAAAGTCGCGACTTGCCGAAGACCCCGAGCCGCTACATCCCGAACAACGAATTATTGAGGCTAACCCCCCTCCCGCTGCAACTCCCCCTTCTAGGGTGAGCTCTTCACAAGGGTCGCCGACCACATATTGGTCGAAGAGTCCTTTGGATGTTTTTTCGTTCCACCTGTTCGATCAGTTCAAGCTTTCGGGTGATGACAAATGGTTCAAAGGATTCTCGTCCGAGGACTACTTGGTGTCGTACATCCGGGCCCAACGCCATTCTTGCTTGAGCCATCCCTCCGTTAGCCCGAACAACAAAAAATGATATTCAGCACGGAACGGATATACTGTTGCTTGAGGCTGAGGTTCGGGGTCTGACCTCGGACCTGAAGACTGAAAGGGATCGTCATGCGGAGACCCGAAACAAGGTCACCCAGGCCCAACATCAGGTCGACGAATTGAAAGAACAGTACTCCCTACTCCAACAGGAGTTCATCAGCCTTGAAGGTCACGCTAAGAAGTTGATCGAGGAGAAAAAGCATCTGGCTTCAGAGGTCAAGGATCGGGAGAAGGCGGTTGACACCATCTCAGAGAAATATGCTGAAGTCCTTGACAAGATGAGGCATCTGATGAGGGAAAATACTGTCTTATCTGTTGAAGCCGACTCTCTTCCGGAGAAGCTCTCCGAGGCCAAGCAGTAGGCAATCGCCGAGTATGAGGAGTCCGAAGCCTTGAACGGTAAAGTCATGGCCCAATTTGGGGAAGGGTATGAGACTTATCGTGAAAAGGCTAAGGCGAAGTTGATGGCTACCGGGCTCGATATCTCCCTCCTTGACTCATCTAATGGCGAATCTGAGACTGACGCCGAAGACAACCCTCCTCCTGAATAACTCTTTTTAGGACTTATAATTTTTTGTAACTTCTATTTCCCACCCAAATCGTAAGCGATCGGGTTTTGTAAAAATATCAAAGTATGAATGAAATAGTGTCTTTGTTTATAATTTTTGTAGTCAGTTATACTCGTGACTTATCTCGACCAGTGGTATCTTTTCGAACCTTCTGATCGGACCATGTCCGAAGTTTATCTGAAGAATTTATAATTTTTTCTCGGTCAGTTATACTTGTGACTTATCTCGACCAGTGGTGTCTTTTTGAACCTTCTGATCAGACCATGTCCGAAGTTTATCTGAGGAATTTATAATTTTTCTTGGTCAGTTATACTTGTGACTTATCTCGACCAGTGATGTCTTTTCGAACCTTCTGATCGGACCATGTCTGAATTTTATCTGAGGAATTTACAATTTTTCTCGGTCAGTTATACTTATGACTTATCTCGACCAGTGGTGTCTTTTCGAACCTTCTGGTCGGACCATGTGAAGTTTGTCCGTTCGAGTAGAAAGAGTCATATAAACGAAGTTAGACATATTCAAGGAAAACTTGCATTTATTTAATTTAAAGTTGAAGCGATTACATGGGTAAAGAAAAGAATGACATAACTATTACTGGTAAAAAAATTTGAGTCTCCCAGCATGCCACGTATTCTTTACATCCGAACCGTCCATTGCTCGAAGCCGATAAGTACCGGGCTTCAGCACCTCTACTACTTCGTATGGTCCCTCCCAGTTAGGCATCAGTTTGTTAGTGTTCTGGGGGGTTGATGCCTCCGACTCCCGGAGGACCAAATCGCCTACTGCAAACCTCCTCAGCTTCACCTTTTGGTTGTAGTGTCGGGCTGTTCTCTGCTGATAGATAGCCAACCTCATTATGGCCGAGTCCCGAACCTCTTCCAGCAAATCCAAATTCGCTTTCAAACCTTCAGCATTGTATAGTTCTTTGTACTGACTGACTCAAAGAGTAAGGGATCCGATCTCAACCGGTATGAGTGCGTCAGTCCCGTATGCCAATCTCAATAGAGAGTCTCCAGTTGTTGTCCTCGGAGTAGTCCGATATGCCCACAGAACACTGAGTAGCTCTTCGGGCCACCGACCCTTTAACTTATCCAATCTTCTTTTGATCCCGTTGAGCAGGGTTCGGTTGGTCACTTCTACTTGACCATTCAACTGAGGGTGAGCGACTGAAGTCTTGCGATGTTGTATTCCCAACTCTTTCAGAAAGGATTCGAATTTTGACTCGACAAACTGTCTGCCATTATCAGAGACCACTGCCATCGGAATACCGAAACGATAAACAACTCCTTCTTTGAAAAATTTCAAGCATTCTTGTTCGGTGATCTTCTGTAGTGGTTTGGCTTCGACCCACTTTGTCATATAATCGATAGCCACGATTATGAAAGTAACTTGCCCTTTGGCCTTCGACAGAGGCCCCAGGATGTCGATTCCCCATACAGCGAAGGGAATCGTGGATAAGATGGAGTACAGCTCTTCGGGAGGTTGGTGTGGGATAGTGTCATTCAGCTGACACTTGGGACATCGTCTGACAAACTCTTTGGCCTCCATGTAGATAGTCGGCCAGTAATACCCCTGCCTCAAAATCTTATGCGCCAGTGATTTGGCCCCCATGTGATCCCCGCAGATCCCTTCATGTACCTCTCAAAGTGTGTAGTCCGCTTCCGAAGGGGTTAAGAATTTGAGCAATGGGGAGCTAAAGGCCCTTCGGTATAAGCCTCCGTCTATGAGGACGAAGTTTGAACTCCTGTGTTTGATCTTTCTTGCTAGGATTCAGTCCGAGGGGAGAATTCCATCTGCCAAGTAGGTGATAAAAAGTGTGAGCCAGCAGTCGAGTCGGTCTAGAGTCAATACATCTGTCTTTGGTACACTTGGATGTTTTAAGACTTCTAGATACACCGATTCGCTGAAGGATCTTGCTTCAGTGGTTTCCAACCTGGCGAGGGCATCTCCTACTGTATTATCTGACCGATCCACCCCTTGACAACTGTGTGACGTGAAGTACAAGAGCTTAGCTTTCACCTCGGCCAGATATTTTGTCATTCTTGCCCCCCGAGCCTCATACTCCCCTGACAACTGCTTGACCACCAGCTGTGAATCACTGTAGATGACTAACTTCTGTACTTCCAAGCTCCGGGCCAACCGTATCCCTGCGAGGATGGCCTCGTACTCTGCTTCGTTGTTTGTGGCCTTGAACTGAAATCGAATCGCCTGCTGGACTTTGAATCCTTCGGGACTTGTCAGGATGACTCCTGCCCCACTGAGATCCGATGTCGATGACCCATCCACATATAAAGTCCATGCGGTCGGCCCTTGTTGGGTTTCGGTCACTGTATTCATGTCTAGTTCTGAGAAAGAACATTCCATGATAAAATCTGCCAACACCTGACCCTTGATTGTCGTACGGGGGTGATACTCTATAGAAAACTGCGTTAGCTCCATAGCCCATGCTACAAGTCAACCCGACACATCCGGTTTATGCAATATTTTCTTTAATGGTTGATCCGTATATACCACCACTATCAGACCATGGAAATAATGCTGAAGCTTTCTGCTTGCAATGATTAGGGCATACGCGAATTTCTCTAGGTTAGGATATCTTGTTTCTACATCTCGAAGAACGTGGCTGACATAGTATACCAGGAACTGCTGCCCTCCCTTGTTCCTCACCAATGTTGCCCCTACTGCCATCGAGCTTGCAGCCAAATATAAATATAACGGTTCCGAAGGGATTGGTTTCATCAATAACGGTGTCGAACTCAGATATTTCTTGATCCCTTGGAACGCATCTTCGCATTCTGAGGTCCACTGGAAACTCTTGTCATCCTTCGGTCCCTTAAAAGTGTCAAAGAAGGGTAAACATCTCTCGGTTGATTTTGACACGAATCTCCGAAGGGCTGCTATCCGCCCCGTCAACCTTTGTACATCTTTGTATGTCTTTGGAGATTTCATATCTAGGATTGCCGTAATTTTTTCCAGATTCGCTTCGATTCCCCTTTTGCTTACTAAATATCCCAGAAATTTGCCCGAGCCCAAGCCGAAGGTACATTTTGTAGGGTTCAATCTCAGTTTGTGTTTCCTTATTATTTCGAAACAGTCTTCTAGATCCTCTAAGTGATCCTGGACTGACATACTTTTTATAATCATGTCGTCCACATACACTTCCATACTTCGGCCCAACTGCTTTTTGAATACAAAGTTCATCATCCGTTGATAGGTTGCACCCGCGTTCAACAATCCGAAGGTCATCTTCCGATACGCATATATGGCCCGATGCGTAATGAAGCTTGTCTTCGGGATATCCTCCTTATGAATCAAAATTTGGTGGTATCCCTAGAAAGCGTCCATGAAACTCAACATGCCATGTCCCGAAGTGGCATCGATCAGTTAGTCTATGTTGGGTAGAGGATAGAAATCTTTGGGGCATGCTTTATTAAGATCTGTGTAGTCGATACATAACCTCCACTTCCCATTTTACTTCTGAACCAGTACCATATTCGCCAGCCACTCAAGGTAATCAATTTCGAAGATGAATCCCGCCTCCAATAGCTTGGTAATCTCTTCATCTATGATCTTCTGCCTTTCCGGGGCGAAGGTCCTTCTCTTCTGTATCACTGGTTTTCTCTTCAGGTCCGTGTGTAACTTGTGCAGCGCCACCGATTCACTTACCCCCGGCATGTCGCTCGGTTCCCAAGCAAAAATATCGGTGTATACTCGAAGCAAGTCCACCAGCCCGGTCCGTAATGGTTCTGTCAACCCAGTCCCAATCTTGACCAATTTTTTTGTGTTTCCCTATATTAGCTCGACATCCTCTGTTTCTCCTGCCGGTAGTGCCATGGGTTCAGTACTGCTTTCGGTGAACGGCTCCATCTCGATAGCCATCGACTATTTCTGTTTGCTGACCCCAACCCCTGAGGAGATCAGAGTGTTCCGGTAACACCTTCAGGCAATATCAAGGTCGCCTTTTACCTCCCCGATCCCGTTCGATGTTGGAAATTTGATCTTGAAGTGTGGAATGGATGTCACGGCTTTAAGGGCTGCTAAGGTCGGCCTTCCCAGAATAGCATTATAGGTCGAATCCACCTGTACGACGAAAAATCTAACCATGATCTCTACTTGCTGGGGTGTTGTTCCAAACCTAACAGGTAGCTCTATCATTCCAGATACGTAAGTCGGGTTCCTGCTGAACCCATATAAGGGACCCTCTCCTCCCAACTCCATCTTCTTTCCTTCCAGGTCCATCCTCTGATAGGGGTGTGTGTACAGTATATCGACCGAAGATCAGTTGTCGATCATCATCCTTTTTATACCCACCGATCCGACTTGTGCCGTTATCACCAACGCCCCGTCGTGTGGTTCGATATGATCGATAGGATAATCTTCATCCAAGAAGGAGATGGAAATCCCCGAGTAGGCCCTGTCCTTTCGGGGTGATGAATTTGCTACTGATAATACTGCCTCGAGGTGTCCGCTCCTCTTTCTTCCGGTTACACGCCCTACCGACCCGTCCGTAATCACGTCAATAACCCCTCGGGCTTGTGGGTTTGGTAGTGGCTGTGTTTCTCGAGCTGGTGCCTTGTTTACCTCCCGGGGGGCTTCTGAACCTTCCCGACCGACCACATACTGCACCAGTTGCCCATTCTAGACGTTCTTTTCTATCAGATCTTTCAGATTGATACAATCCTCCGTCGTATGCCCCCGACTCTGATGATAAGCACAATATTTTCCCCGACCCCTCCTCCCAGGCTTCGGGGTCTATGGGCTTGGTTCGAAGAAAGGTTTATCTCGCATCTCTTCCAATATTTTGGCACGGTCAGTGTTGAGTGCGGTGTAGACCTTGTTGACACTCTTGTTCGAGAAAGGTGGTCGTCTGCTGCCCGAGCCTCCCCTATAATAGCTTTTCTTATTGTAATTATCTGATTTCCCCTGGTTATCGGGCCTTGGGTAACTCTGCCTGTCCCAATCTTTGGACTTCTCGTAAGAATGGGAGTGAGGTTTAAAGTTTCCCATCGCCTCTTCAATCGCTATATATCCTTCGGCTCGGTGGAAATTTATGAATAAAGAATTAATTTTCTCGAAATAATTTTTTTATATTATGGTGTGAATTTGAGATAATGTTATAGTTGTGGGTAATATTTATAAATTTTGCAAAGTATGCAAGTTGTCATATTATATTATTAGATTGGTCGCAGGGGGAATATTCGTTTTAAGCGATGGAAATATTTTTTATAATATGGTGGCACAGATCATTAGTGGACCCCCTAGCAAGGAATTATATTCGGATTGAGAAAGCAGAAATAAAATATATTTATTGAAAATAATACTTGCGGAAGTTTCTGGTTGATCTTTGTTGAACTACTCGGTAGTAAAAAATACGATGTCTGGCGTTGTTGCGTAGTAGCTGCGGTATTGATTATTGATATTTATGTGAGAAGTCACTCGGTTTTGTTCAATTATTGCTACTGATAGTTCTTTGCGTAGTATCTCACATTATTTGATTCAATTATTGTTGATTTAGAAGTTTTGTTTTATTAGTATTATTAAGCGTAATAAAATAGAAACATCTTTTATATAAAACAGAATACTTTATTAAAGTTATTACATAAATAGAATATATTATATTATTATTATGCATAGTGTTTTGCATAGTAAAATCTTTTTATATAAAAGCAGAATACTTTATTAAAGTTATTCTATAAATAGAATATATTATATTTTATTATGCATAGTGTTTGCATAGTGCCGCATAGTGTTTGCATAGTAAAATCTCTTTTATATAAATAGAATATATTATATTTTATTTAAAAGATTTTTCTTTAAATATGGGCCGTCAGATTAAAGTAAATCAATGCGGATAGTTCATGGATTAATTCTTATGCATTCCATTTTCCTATAAATAGAAGCTCATTCCTTCATTATTTTCTTGAATTCTTTGAACTAGAGAGAGAAACTATAGAGAGAGACTATAGAGAGATAGAAGAAAAGTTTTACTTTACTTCTTTACTCTTATATCAAGTATTATTTTACGGTAAGGGATATTATTCTTTTGTATTCAAGAAGAGAACTTACATTATTCCATTTCTTTATTGTTACATTGGAATAACTTTTGTATCTGTGAGGCTACCTATACTTGGTGACATTCTTCTATTATTATTACATCTTTATTATTACGTCAGAATATCACATTTGTCTTATCTGTGGGACTGGTTCCATTTTATTATTAAAGTCTTTATTATTACGTCGGAATATCATATATATCTTGGTATCTGTGGGACTGGTTCCATCATTTATTATTCGCATTTATTATTACATTGGAACATCACATCGGTGTGAATTTCACACGACTGGTTAGTTATTATTATTACATTGGAATAACAAATACATCTGAAATATCGCATGCATGGTGATATCTTTTGTTATTCCATTCGGTATTATACTCGGTTGATTAAAATTTTGACTTTATACTCCATGAAATTAGTGGAATATCCTTGATATTTGCGCTTCATCGATATCTTTTCATGGAAATATTCTTACGAGCATTCTTGAATTTTACTCTACAAAGCAAGTATCATGTTGACAATTTGGGCGTTATTGGTTCATGGATAAATTAATTCTTGAACTTGTTTTATTGAATTCTTATATCATTGTCATCATCCTCATGTTTATATTATGTTGAAAGTCATACGTGGCTTTTGTAGTGCATAGATGGACTTGGTATGATTATGACCGGATTTATGCGGTGTAATCATGGTAGTAATGTTACAAATGATGTGAAAATTAAAAGTCCTCATTGGCCGTAGTGCATTGATGGGCGATTTTTGGTATGATTATGGCTATGGATTCTCTTGGCCCGAGGAGCAAAGATGAATTGTTTTATGGCATGATCGGGAATAGTTGATGAAAACACGATTATCTTTGGCGTAGTGCATGGATAATTCAGTGGTGGTCGTGATCTTAAAGAATATCCTTGGCTTTTGTAGTGCGGGGATGATTTAATGATGTGGATTATTTATTGAAATTTGAGTCTCGGTGATAAAAGTGATGAAAAACTTTTTAAATCATAAAAGATAGTAGATTTCATTCTCTACTTGACTCTTTTAATGGATTGCTTGTTCATTATGATTAAACTTGATATTTATTATATTTTATCGGTTTAACATTGTTTGAGGCTAATGATAATTTATTTTGCATTATCTTAGTCATAATATTTCTTCTTGGGCTAGTTGAGCTCACCCTTTCTTTCTTTATTCTCTTGATGAAAATATATATTTGGGGACGAGTCGGGGAATGGAGTGATGGTCTAGAGGATAGCATTAGTAGTCCTCACTATTTTGTGAAATAGTGTGATAATAATTGTAATGAGGACTCCTTTTGAGTTTGTATAATCTCTAGTAGACAATATTTGTATTCAAACTCATAGTTTATGTTTTTGTCGTATTGTACATACTAGCGGTTGTATTAGTAAGTTGTATTTGAATTCTGTACCATGTATCTGGCGACCCAAGATGGGTGATGTATACCTAATTTTGGGGGCGTCACAGTTGGTATCAAAGCTTAGGGATATGATCCCTGGCTAAGATGTGAGATAAGAACTAGGAGGGGAGAGAGGGGAATTCCTTTATTTAGTATGACCTACTAAGTTTATTTGGTATTTAATTGGTGGAATCGAAGTATAGGGATAATATGTGATATGTTAATTAACCCTTGTTTTGTGGCGGTGTTTGAAAATGGCATCAGAGAATGTTGAGATTATCAATGGAGCACAGGGAGGTTGTTGTCTCCACAGATCGATAATCGGGGATAATGTGCAACAGGAGGACAATACTCCTCATATGAAAAACAATAACCCAGATGAAATGGTGAATGATGGGATGGTCGGAGGCTTTATGCGATTCATGCGCGTTTAGTGAAGGCGGCTCTCATCCAAAATGTAGGTAGAAATCGATAACTCTCGGGACGGTCCGCATTAGCGGTTTAAAGAGCAATTCATGCAACAGCGGTGGCGGCGGCATCCATCCATGCGGAGGTGAAACAATGGTAACCACGGTTGGTCGGCATTAAGCGATTCGAATTTGGGACCCATAGGAGTTTTTGGGAAAGCGAGAACCACTTAAAGGCGGAGACATGGATAAAGCAGATTACCAAGATATTTGATGTCTTGGAATGCTCGGAAGGAGCAAAAGGTTCCATTCGCCACCTTTATGTTGCGTGAAGAAGGAGATCATTGGTGGGAAATCGTAAAAGCGTACCCGACTGGCGCCTTTTCAAGATGTCTTGGGAGAAGTTCAAGAATTATTCAACGACAAGTACTTTCACGAAAGTATTCGTCACATGAAGGAGGTAGAATTCATCAAGTTGGAGCAAAACAATATGGCCGTGTCGCGATCACGAGGCTAAGTTTGCGGAGTTATCGGTTTGCATCCCATTTGGTCGATAATGAGGAAGCGAAAAGCGCGAATGTTTTTGCGAGGTTTGAAACGGATATATCGTCGATACCATTTTTCTCTCAAACTTTGTTTATATTCGGATGTTGTGAATAGGGCTCGATTATTGGAAGCGCGATAATGAGTCGACCACAACCAAAAAAAACGACCAACAACACGATAATAATCATCACGGTGGCAGCGGTCATGAACAACGATAACCATCGTGGGGATATTATCATGCGAGAATGGTAACCATTTTCGGTGGTAATCATGGCCAAGATAATAAGAATGGACATTTTAAGAAGAAGGTTCAACAATGGCGTGAAGGCGTCGGCACACGACACCGTTTCAAAGGAAGAAGAAACGCCCATCGGTCGTATGTTTCAAATGCGGACAAGAGGACACATCGAAGTCAAGTATGCATGACAATCAAAAGCGTGTTTTAATTGCGGAGAGAAGGTCACCTAGCTCGATTTTGTCGTATGGTGAAGTCGAGTCCATTTGGGATAGTGATGCCAAAGGATGTCCCGGACAAGCTAAAAGCGGTAGTTTAAGAGAGAGCGTTTTTTTTTTTCGTGACGAGGAACACTGAATAAAATTATCACGGGTATGTTAATCATAAACTCTTTGAAGTCTATATCTAGTGTTGAATCTGGGTTCTACTCACTCTTTTATTTCACCTAGTTGTGTTTCAATGTTTGAAGTTAATTCCGGAGAAGTTAGACTTTGATATATATGTTTAAACTCAGTTCGGAGAAACCTTCGTTACCTCCATTATTTATAAATCTTGTTCAAATCAACACTTTCACGTTACGTGTTGATCTTGTCTCTTTGAAAATACTTGCCTTTGATGCGATTTTAGGAATCGATTGGTTAACTACTCATCATGCTTTTTCGTAAGGTTGTTAGCTTTCATATTCTCAACCAACTTGACTTTGTTATTGAATTTGAGAAACCAAACCACTAAAAGTCGATCATTGTCATATCAAGCCATAAATAAAGAGCCCGATCCTTTCGTTGTTGACTTTCTTGTGTGGAATGCAAAGCGGACTTTACGTGGCGACGTCGTGAATAGCGATGACAAGTTGATAGGTATCATTGTGAGGTGTTATCTAGGTTAAGGGATAGAAGTTGGTTGGTATCGATGTGACGTCTTATCAAAGTCTTGGATAAAATAATGATTTTGAATGATATTTCTATCATTAATAAATCTCTTGACGTATTCTTGAAGACTTCTTAGCCTACCCTAGAGCGTGAAATCGAATTTTGTATTGACCGGTACAAAACCCATTTCTTAAACCCTCAAAATATTTCTTCAACTAAAATGAGCGTAACATGCGCCAAAAGCGTTGACTCGAAAGTTTATTGAAGATTACGATCGTCTTATTGATATCATCGTGGAAGAAGCGAGCGTGGTAGGTGACGTGTTGAGTAGAAGATCGTATCGTTTACAAGTGCGATGTTGTTAACCACAAAGACTCATTTCGTATAACTTACAAATGATGAAGATAGAGTTAAAGACTACAGGGACCCGCGTGAAGACTTGAATATCTGAGTAAAATCGACTTTAATCGATAAAGTTAAAAGCGCTCAAGCTACATACCGAATCGATGAATGTGAAGAAGAAGGTTGAGAGGCGTTATTCTAGAAGCGAGAGTTCTTTGAAGAGAGAAATCTCGACCCTCGATTTAATTGGCCCATTTGAAATCCTCGATTGAGTAGGCGTGGCTTATAGACTCGTTTTACTGCCAAGTATGTCGGCGTGTTCATAACTTTTTTTAACGTATCGATGTTACGTAAATATGTGGATGATCCGAACCACATTATTAATTTAGAATCGGACGAGATAGCGGATGATTTAGCGTATGAGATCTCGTGTTAAAATCTTGGATAAGAAGAATCGTATCCAACACTCGAGGTTATACCTCAAGAGTTAGAATCTGAAATGAAGTCGAGGTATCCTCACTTTATACGGCATACCAGTGCGTCACGTAAATTTCGAGGTGAAATTCCATAAGGAGGGAGATTGTGAAACCCAGATTTTATGAATAAAAAATTAATTTTCTCGAAATAATTTTTTTATATTATGGTGTGAATTTGAGATAATGTTATAGTTGTGGGTAATATTTATAAATTTTTGCAAAGTATGCAAGTTGTCATATTATATTCGATTGGTGGGGAATATTCGTTTTAAGCGAGGAAATATTAAATGCAATGGCAGCCTGATCATTAGTGGACCCCACAGCGGAATTATTGTCGGATTGAGAAAATAACAAAAATATTTTATTGAAAATAACGGCGGAAGTTTTACCGTTGATCTTTGTTGAACTACTTTCGGTAGTAAAAAATGCGATGTCTGGCGTTGTTGCGTAGTAGTAGCTGCGGTATTGATTATTGATATTTATGTGAGAAGTCACTCGGTTTTGTTCGATTATTGCTCTGATAGTTCTTTGCGTAGTATCTCACATTATTTGATTCAATTATTGTTGATTTAGAAGTTTTGTTTTATTTATTATTATTAACGTAATAAAATAGAAACATCTTTTTTATATAAAGCAGAAATACTTTATTAAAGTTATTACATAAATAGAATATATTATATATTATTATGCATAGTGTTTTGCATAGTAAAATCTTTTATATAAAAGCAGAATACTTTATTAAAGTTATTCTATAAATAGAATATATTATATTTTATTATACATAGTGTTTGCATAGTGCTATATAGTGTTTGCATAGTAAAAATCTTTTTATATAAATAGAATATATTATATTTTATTTAAAAGATTTTTCTTTAAATATGGATCGTCAGATTAAAGTAAATCAATGCAGATAGTTCATGGATTAATTCTTATGCATTCCATTTTCTATAAATAGAAGCTCATTCCTTCATTATTTTTTCTTACGAATTCTTTGAACTCTGAGAGAGAAACTATAGAGAGAGACTATAGAGAGAAGAAAAAGTTTTCTCTTTTCTTCACTTTACTCTTATATCAAGTATTATTTTACGGTAAGGGATATTATTCTTTTGTATTCAAGAAGAGAACTTACATTATTCCATTTCTTTATTATTACATTGGAATAACTTTGTATCTGTGAGCTACCTATACTTGGTGACATTCTTCTATTATTACATCTTTATTATTACGTCGAATATATCATCACATGCATCTTATCTGTGGGACTGGTTCCATTTTATTATTATTAGTCTTTATTATTACATCGGAATATCACATATGCATGCTATCTGTGGACTGGGACTGGTTCCATCATTTATTATTCGCATTTATTATTACTATTGGAACATCACTGTCGATTGTGAATTTCACGACTTTGGTTAAGATTATTATTATTACATTGGAATAATAATCACATATCAATCATCGCATGCATGGTGATATCTTTTGTTATTCCATTCTTTATTATACTCGATTGATTAAAATTTTGACTTATATACTCCATGAAATTAGTGGAATATCCTTGATATTTGCGCTTCATCGATATCTTTCCATGGAAATATTCTTACGAGCATTCTTGAATTTTACTCTACAAAGCGGTATCATGTTGACAATTTGGGCGTTATTGGTTCATGGATAAATTAATTCTTGAACTTGTTTTATTGAATTCTTATATCATTGTCATCATCCTCGTATTTATATTATTATGTTGAAAGTCATACGTGGCACTGTAGTGCATAGATGGACTTGGTATGATTATGACCGGGGATTATGCGGTGTAATCATGGTAGTAATATTTACAAATGATGTGAAAATTAAAAGTCCTCATTGGCGTAGTGCATTGATGGGCGATTTTTGGTATGATTATGGCTATGGATTTCTCTTGACGAGGAGCAAAGATGAATTGTTTTATGGCATGATCGGGAATAGTTGATGAAAAACACGATTATCTTTGGGCGTAGTGCATGGATAATTAACACGATACCATTTCTTTAAAATTTGAATAATAATAATAATAATAATAATTCGAACTTAATTTACATACATCAAAGTTTACTTCCCAGTGCGTGACCTTGAATACATTCCTTCTGATACTTGAATAGATGCAAATACAACTATAACCATTAACTTCATAATACACACTTATTGATCGACTTTCCTTTTCCTTTGTTAGGTACTGAGCCTTGGTTGCTCATACATGCTTGAAAACATTTAATTTAAGCGAGGATGAGCATTTAAGTGCTTGACAAATAATAGCAATATATATATAATTTGAAAGAATATAAGTATTCTCTTTACATTAACAACCTACAATGAATTGAAAGTTGTGAAGTAATACATCTTGATAAAAATTCACATAACAACTCTCTTTCAAATTCTTTAAATTTGGCTCTGGCTCTACCCTTGAATAGGGTTTAAGAAACATCTTATGAACATTCTTTTCATTTTTGAAAAGGTTTAGCGGAATTCTATCCTCAAGCAAATCATAACTTACGAGACGCGGAGGGTGATCGGCCCAGTTGTACCTGTATTGATCAATCTACATAACTTGAGCGAAATTCGCCGCTCTCGCTCTATCAGCGCTTGCGCAAAAATCTTCCCATATAGGGATGTTCATACATGCACAGTTCCGAACCAGAAGGTTTTAATCTTCTTCGACAATAATATGTAATTGACATATATATACGGGTAATTGACAAAGGTGTATCAACATGTGAACAAATGCCATGATTATCAGTGGGGACACTTGTATAACCATTATAGAAATCGATGAGCAGAATATATATACGAGCTAACATGTCGATAATCAAAAGTACATAATACATGCGGGATAGAATAATTACGAAACTTCTTACTCGTGTCCATTGCATAAAGGAAGTGCAAAGGTAGGATACTTTTTTGATTCGGCGATTACAAATCTCGACTTAGGTTTTATCTCTTTATCACTGACTATCGATAATCGGATCATTAGTTCGATTAGAACAATATATCTTAACACGTAATCTTTATACATTACGATCGATACGTAGTCAATCACATAATCACGGTGATCGTACTTTTAGTTCTGATACATACTTGAAATATTTTTATACATTTTTCAAATATCTCGTCATCCATACTCTTCTGGTAGTCTTTTCTTTCTTTTATAAGGTCGACGACATTTTGTCGTCGTAAAATGCGACTTTATCGGGTAAATCTTGAGTCTAAGACTCTTATTACATACCTCGACATACGTAAATATCGGACATCTTATTTTTAATCATTTTTGCAATTTCGAGAAATTGAAAAATTTAAAATAATTCAAATCATCATCACTAAAGGGCTATAGTGATATAAGCTATTACTATAGGTGTTCTTCTTCAAATTGAGAACTTCATAATCGGTTCTCAAAGTAAATTTAGTTTGGTAAATTTATAACTTTCAAATATCGGAATCATAATTAAATGATTTAAACATTAAACAATTCCATTATCATTAATAGTTTAATTAATACTAAACTATTAATGAAACCATTGCTAAAATATAAAAGTTATTTATAATAACTCAAACTATTTTTAAAACATTTATATTACCCAAATAATTACCATTAATATTTAAATATTAATGTACTATTTATCAAATATTAAAAGTCATTAATTATAACTTAAAATATTTTTAAATCCTTAATATCCTCTTTAAATGGTTTTAAATAAGTAAAACCATTTTAAACTATTTATTTAATATTAATCATTAAATAAACTAAATATCATTAATATTATCTTAATATCATTAATATTTAATTATTAATGAAATTATCATTTAAATATTAAAAGTTATATTTTATAACTTAAAATATTTTTAAATACCTTATTTTCATTTAAAATGATTTTTATAATATTAAAATCATTTTTAAACTAAATTATTTAATATAATCATTAAATAACTTTAATATCATTAATAATTATTAATTAATGAAATTCATCACAAAATATTAAAAGTAATCACAAATAACTCATTTACATAATCGATTTCAAGCGAAATAAACATAGTAAACTAACTAGTTTATTAACAACACTAACTAAACTTCAAAAATTCAAACTTTAACTAACAATTAAAAATAATAACATTACAAAAATTAAATAAAAAACATGCAGGAAATCTGAATTCCACAATTTGAATCGTGACTTCCAGCATAAAATTTAACTAAGGAGATCTTTATAAAAAGTTCTCCCACAACAAAAGCCTTTCTCAAAAATTGGAGGCCTTATTTGTTGGTGAATGAAACAAAGGCCAAGCCCTTCTATTTATAGGTTTAGAAAATGGTGAAGTTCTCGATTTAGTCGATGTGGGACTTGGTTTATCTTAATTTTCAATAGCTCACTTTGCGATTTTCTAACGCATTGCTCATAACTCGATTAATCGATTTTTGGATATGTTATACATGGTATGTAAGACTATTTTTAAAAATCTGAATTACCCAATTCGGGTTCATTAGGTAGCCCAACGGTCGTCAAAAGTGGGCGTTCATATGAGTTTTCAATCTCGTTTCAGCTTTACCCTCTTTCGCTAAAAGCAGTCATAACTCTTTCATTTTAAAACATTTTTGAAGCGATTCTTGAGCCCACCTTGAAGCTAACACTGGGGCTACAACTTTTATTCTTTGACCATTTCCAAATTCCGAACACATCAGCCCAGAAATTCCGTTCAAATGGTTTGCACCGCACTTGTTGGGAAGTTTTGACACTACTACTTTGAAATGTCATAACTCTCTCCTCCGATATCGGATTTAGTCAGTTTGAGTCTATGGAAAACTTATTGGTGTACTATAACATACCAAAAGCCCAGAAGGTTTTGGAAACATTAACTGATCGAAGCGAGTGTCCCGAATAGCACATCCAGCTTCTTGACTTTCGGTTTTGAGAAATTTGACACATTTCCTTCCGATCAAGTAATTCCCTCATCAGAAGTTGGAATGAGGTCATTCAAAACCTATGGCTTCCTAACTTCGATGCTGCACTACAACATATCAAAAGCCCAGACCTTTTAAAGCACAAAAAGTGGGGCGAGAATGCCCCCATTCTGATTTGCCCAAAAATAGTTTATCATGATCGATTGACCGTGTTTGACCATCTATAACTTCTAATCTATACATGATATGGACTTGATTCTTTTTGCAGATTAAAGACCACATATCGGGCTACACATAACAACTTTTGAAGAACAAAACTCATGATCGAGCAAAGAGTTATGGCCTCGACATTTGGTGAAAAAAAATAACGAAAATTGTTTTTTCGACTTGCTTAAATCTTCAAATTCGTGCACTTTGATGTTATGGGTCTTTGATTTATCAACCCATATCATCAATTAACATTCTATTACACAACTTTAAACAATCAATTGCATCAAATAACATCGAATCAAAGGATTTCTAGGTTTAGTGTTCTTATACCCTTTTTGCCAAAAATTCTTGATTCTTGCTTACGATTTGTTATGGGTGATGGTTGGGCTTTGTTTAAGAGTGTATGGGCAATCTTGTACAAAGGCAATTAAATGTAATATTTAATCACTAGATTTAATTCTTATAATTTACCAATTAACTTCTATCCTTTGGTAAATTAAAACACTTATCTGATAACATCGAAATTAAACGGTAATTAAAAATAGGGTTTCTCAGCGTCATCGATTAGGGTTTCTAATTGACCATTAGTAGTTCTTTAATTATACGTGTATATTCTTAACACGATCGTTCGGTTTCTAATTTCAGCCGGTTAGGGTTATAATAATTAGGGTTTGTCTAATTATCGACGTCTAATGATAATTAGGGTTTCTTACAATGCAGATATTCTTATTCACGGTAACTTCATATATACGATCACTACTCGAAATATCCCATGGCGAGTTTAATAATTAGGGTTTTCTGACGCGGTAATATCTTATGACCTAATTGGTAGTCGTTTCTTTCGATATTATCTGTCACGCGCATACCCGGTACATAATTATAGTCTTTGTAAAATCATTATATAAATAATATAATATTATTATTCTCATCTCTTGATCACTGATCCCAATCCGGGGTTTGGATCTCGTATACGACTTATTCTTCGTACTGACATCATCGATAATCGAGTTAAAATAATTAACTTAAATATTACGAACAATTCATATAATAAAATATTTATTATATAAATCTAATTATATCATCATATATTATTTCGATCATGTTTTCATGGAAAATAATTAATAAAAACATTTAAAACTGAAATTTATTACCGTATAATTTGTGGTAATTAATAATTCAAAATTATTTCTAATTTTTCAAGTAATAAATGTATTAGCATTTATCGTTCACTTTACTTGACACTTAGTCTCGTCGTTAAAAAAAAAAAAATTTATCATAAAATTTCTTATTTATTTTATATAGAAAATCTCGGGTTATTACTACCTTCTTCTTTATACCTTCTGCTTTACTTGCATTTTCTCGGAAAAATTCCTCATTCTTTTTCTCACCCTATTCCCCTTTACTACTTTCTATCTTTCTTTGTTCCTTGACTTGCTTTTGTTCTTCTTCTCCTTATGGTAGAGGCTCATGGCCTCACTTCCTTGTTACTTGATGATAGCCTTCTCCATGAGTCTTTGCAAAAGTATTGATTTGCGATCTTGACACCTTATTGTAGAGCGGGGTTTTAAGCCCGGCTCAAATCTCCTTGCCTTCTAGCCTCTGTATCCACTTGATGTGGAGCAAACCTAGTAAACTCATTAAATTTTGCGGCATACTCACCTTGCGATCGTATTATCTGCTTTAACTCGAGGAATCTCACCTCCATTCTAGTTGCATCTAACGAGAGAGATAGTTTTGAAAAATAAATCCTTAAACCTATCCCAAGTAATTTCTTCTTCTCTGAGTCTTATTTGCCTCCCACCAAAAGTTAGCTTCCCCTTTCATCATATAAGTGGCAAAAAAGCGGTCTTTTGCCCCTCATCTCTTTAGCGATTCTGAACGCCTTCTCTATCTCGTTCACCCAATGCAGGCTTCTATAGGGTAAATTTGATCCTCTGAATTTGGTGGTCCTCTGGCTTTGAAGTCTTTGAATTTTGCCCAGCGATATTATGCATTTGGTTTCCATATTTGGTGTTCCTATTTTGCATGCTTTGAGCTACCATGTTTGCAAAGTTTTGCATCGATTCATTTGTCGTTCCCCGACATTAGTAGATTCTTCTATCCTTTGGTTTTGAGTTTAACGTCTTGGTGGCATTATACGGTTAAATAAAACCATAAATTATACCCTTACATTTTAAACCTTATTGCATAAGATTAATGTATTAAACTCGTTTCATTTCTCAAACTTAGATTCATATTCATTTATCGAATATTTACGACACATCTGCTTTAATCAGCGGCTATCCCTTTGTGACTACGAAAGTCGGGTTTAAAATCTTAACCAACATAAAAGTTAAAAATAGTTCATTACTTATCACACATATTACATACATAACCCATACTACTTATTTACCAAGCCTTTTCTCGGACATTCATTTCGCTCGATGTCCTTCCATCCCACAATTAAAACATCCACCTTTCTTATAGTCGGAGGCGGCGAGGAGAGGTGTGTCCTTCCGCGGATATGTCGCTTGAGGCTCCATCTGGTCGATTTGGATTTTGAGCTTATCCTGCTCTTCCATTGTTTCCATTAACGCTTGGACGCATCAACTTTTCTATCTCCCACAACCTTTCGATGAAGAAACCTTGTTCTCCAAATCTGCGCCTCGTTGATGCTTGGCGACTTGACTTTAGTGTACTGAATCACTATCTGTCAAAATCAACATTTACGGATCGATGCTACGTTTTTCCACGATAGCCACCTCGTCAGATTTGGGTTCTAGTGAGCTTCTATTTCATCTGTTGGCCTCGATATTAGCTCGGGGTGTGAATATGATCCTTCTTATTCCACATATCTTTCTCACGGGACATCTACATACATAAGTTACCACGATTAACATATAGTATATATATACGACAATCAAGAGTTCTATATCGTTGTCTCTTATTTTGATTGACGATAAATTTATTCAATTCTCATCAGCGCCTATATCTCTGTAGAAAGCGACTCCATCCACTCTGCATCGAATCGCATGAAGGTGATGACTAAAGCACAGTCAAGGTATATATCGGTGTCTTTGGCTTCTATTTCAACCTTCAATTTGTCTTATCTGAATATCTCCTCTTGCTCCAACCTCCCTCATAACTTTCGGCTAACTCTATCTGTCTCCTGACATTCACACATATCATCACATCTTTACCCGATACACCTCTCACAAGAGTAAAAGTTTTCAAATTGTCTTTGAGGGGTCATATAGACCATGAACACATAGTTTTAGCGGTATTCATCATAAAACAAAACATTACGGTATGTTTACAATCTGAAAGAAGGTAAACTACCATTAATAGTACTTTAGGTGATTAGCCTATTGTACCCCTACGTCATGCATAGCGTATTAATCATACCTAGCGAATATTTACGCCATTAGATTGGATCATTTATCCAAACAACATTGTTCACCTCGATCTTATCATAGGATTCCGCACCAAACAATTTGGTTAGGAAATTTCTTCGATGAACACTTAGGTTTTCATAAACATTAGTCTGGTGATTGAATAGCATAGACTCATATCAATAATTGATTGATCGAATTATTTAGATGTAGCCAAACCAGTTGGCAAATTAAACTTTTGAAAACATTTTCGAGAATGGCGTCATGATCTTGCGTCTTGTATTAACAATCCGTTGAGGATCTTGAGTCATTGTATGACTTTGTCATAACACATCATCTGATAGTGGAGCAATGACTTGGTCAAATTCACACTAAGTATTCTGTATTTACAACTCCATCACATTTTTATCATCTACTTTTGAGGTTCATGGTACATGGTGATAATTAAAAACAAATTTTGATATTTCAAATCATTTGCGTCTAGCGAAATAAGTAGCATAAATAGTACTTTAACCGTTTTTCAAAAATGATTTACGAGTCTACATTTTTGTTTTCAAAAAGCACGTAGTGCGTATTTAGCTTGATGTCAAAAATTTTGAAGTTTAGCATAGCTAGGAGTTTAGGAAAACCTAACACCTTCACTAAAAATCATTTACTTAACAATCTATACATTCACGTAATCCATAACACTCCATTCACACAAAACTATACCCGCAGTTCATCAAACCACACTTATGAGTTCATAAATTGCCACAATCGTATGAGTTTAAGAACTTATCTAGTCGGACCTTTGGCGTCCATTATTTGAGGGTTCATAAACATTTCATATAATTATGAGTCGAGAATGTCTCATAGGTATGAGTTTTAAGAACTCGAACTTAATCTTATATTCTCTATCTATGACTATCTACTGTTATACACACGAGAATGGAGTCATCCTCTTAATGTGCATATAACAAATAGCGCGACGAGACATTTCAATGATTATCGATTGCGAAACTAAGTGGTTTTTACACAAGTACAATTCGGCTCCCATCTGAAGAATCATTATAACTCATTTGCTTGAGCATGGGTCCTCAATTGAATCCCCATCTAACTTAACCCCATTCTCCATGCGAATTTAATTCGTATTTATAATTCTCTTACGGATCGTACCCGATTGATAGTACTGATTCATACACTGACAATATCTTTGTAAACTTTCCAATCATCAATTGATTCCTTACAATTTCATCATAGCCTTATCGGATCGCGGGGTGATCTCATCGTATATATTACGATTTAGTTACATATCTTGATCGTTTTATTTACGATCTCTCATGCTTTACACTTTCGGTCTTTTAGACTCAATCTATTCCCCCTCTTTGTTTAACTTTATAATCGAGTTAGGGAACTCTGTGTCTTTACACTCATGAGAGATTCATCTTTGAATCTTATCGACCAACTAACTCTATATGAGTTAATATTTATCTAATCATTGCGGTTATTAGTCTAGGGTATTCCTACAAAGCTTAATAACTTGACTTTGATACCAACTTTGTGGCGACCCCAAATCCGGTACTTGAAAGCGAACTTCGGTTCTCCACGATACCATTTCTTTAAAATTTGAATAATACTAAATAATAATACATTTGAACTTAATTTACATACATCAAAGTTTACTTCCCAGTGCGTGACCTTGAATACATTCTTACTGATACTTGAATAGATATGCAATCTGACTATAACCATTAACTTTCATAATACACACTTATTCGATCGACTTTCCTTTTCCTTTGTTAGGTGCTGAGCCTTTGGTTGCTTTCATACATGCTTGAAAACATTTAATTTAAGCGAGGATGAGCATTTAAGTGCCCGACAAGTAATAGCAATTATATATAAATTTGAAAGAATATAAGTATTCTCTTTACATAACACTACTACAATGAATTGAAAGTTGTGAAGTAATACATCTTGATAAAAAATTCACATAACAACTCTCTTTCAAATTCTTTAAATTTGGCTCTGGCTCTACCCTTGAATAGGGTTTAAGAAACATCTTATGAACATTCTTTTCATTTTGAAAAGGTTTAGCGGAATTCTATCCTCGGCAAAAAATCGTAACTTACACAGACGGAGGGTGATCGGCCCCCGTTGTACCTGTATTGATGATACTACATAGCTTGAGCGAAATTCATCGCTCTCTCTCTATCACTTGCATAAAAATCTTCCCATATAGGGATGTTCATACATGCACAGTTTCGAGCAGAAGGTTTTAATCTTCTTTCAACAATAATATGTAATTGACATATATATACGGGTAATTGACAAAGGTGTATCAACATGTGAACAAATGCCATGATTATCAGTGGGGACACTTGTATAACCATTATAGAAATCGATGAGCAGAATATATATAAAAGCTAACATGTCGATAATCAAAAAGTACATAATACATGCGGGGATAGAATAATTACGAAACTTCTTACGTGTCCATTGCGTAAAGGAAGTGCAAAAGGTAGGACTTTTTTGATTCGGCGATTACAAATCTCGACTTAGGTTTTATCTCTTTATCACTGACTATCGATAATCGGATCATTCGTTCGATTAGAACGATATATCTTAACACGTAATCTTTATCTATTACGATTGACACGTGTCTCAATCACATAATCACGGTGATCGTACTTTTAGTTCTGATACATACTTGAAATATTTTTATACATTTTTCAAATATCTCATCCGTACTCTTCTGGTAGTCTTTTCTTTCTTTTATAAAAGGTCGACATTTTTGTCGTCGTATAAATGACTTTATCGGGTAAATCTTGAGTCTAAGACTCTTATTACATACCTCGACATCGTAAATATCGGACATCTTATTTTTAATCATTTTTGCAATTTCGAGAAATTGAAAAATTTAAAATAATTCAAATCTGTCACTAAAGGGCTATAGTGATATAAGCTTTATTACTATAGGTGTTCTTCTTCAAATTGAGAACTTCATAATGGGTTCTCGAAATCGACTAGTTTGTAAATTTATAACTTTCAAATATCGGAATCATAATTAAATGATTTAAACATTAAACAATTCCATTATCATTAATAGTTTAATTAATACTAAACTATTAATGAAACCATTACCAAAATATAAAAGTTATTTATAATAACTCAAACTATTTTTAAAACATTTATATTACCCAAATAATTACCATTAATATTTAAATATTAATGTACTATTTATCAAATATTAAAAGTCATTAATTATAACTTAAAATATTTTTAAATCCTTAATATCCTCTTTAAATGGTTTTTAAATAAGTAAAACCATTTTTAAACTATTTATTTAATATTAATCATTAAATAAACTAAATATCATTAATATTATCTTAATATCATTAATATTTAATTATTAATGAAATTATCATTTAAATATTAAAAGTTATATTTTATAACTTAAAATATTTTTAAATACCTTATTTTCATTTAAAATGATTTTTATAATATTAAAATCATTTTTTAAACTAAATTATTTAATATAATCATTAAATAACTTTAATATCATTAATAATTATTAATTAATGAAATTCATCACAAAATATTAAAAGTCATCACAAATAACTCATTTACATAATCGATTCCAAGCGAAATAAACATAGTAAACTAACTAGTTTATTAACAACACTAACTAAACTTCAAAAATTCAAACTTTAACTAACAATTAAAAATAATAACATTACAAAAATTAAATAAAAACATACTAGGAAATCTGAATTCCACAATTTGAATCGTGACTTCAGCTTGAAATTTAACTAAGGAGATCTTTATAAAAGTTCTCCCACAACAAAGCCTTTCTCAAAAATTGGAGGCCTTATTGTTGGTGAATGAAACAAAGGCCAAGCCAAGCCCTTTATTTATAGGTTTAGAAAATGGTGAAGTTCTCGATTTAGTCGATGTGGGACTTGGTTTATCTTAATTTTCAATAGCTCACTTTGCGATTTTCTAACGCATTGCTCATAACTCTCGATTAATCGATTTTTGGATATGTTATACATGGTATATAAGACTATTTTTTAAAAAAAATACGAATTACCCAATTCGGGTTCATTAGGTAGCCCAAACGGTCGTCAAAAGTGGGCGTTCATATGAGTTTTCAATCTCGTTTCAGCTTTACCCTCTTTCGCTAAAAGCAGTCATAACTCTTTCATTTTAAAACATTTTTTGGCGATTCTTGAGCCCCCTTGAAGCTAACTAACTGGGGCTACAACTTTTATTCTTTGACCATTTCCAAATTCCGAACACATCAGCCCAGAAATTCCGTTCAAATGGACTGCACCGCACTTGTTGGGAAGTTTTGACACTACTACTTTGAAATGTCATAACTCTCTCCTCCGATATCAGTTTAGTCCGTTTGAGTCTATGGAAACTTATTCGGGTGTACTATAACATACCAAAAGCCCAGAAGGTTTTGGAAACATTAACTGATCGAAAGCAGTGTCCCGAATAGCACATCCATTGCTTGACTTTCGGTTTTGAGAAATTTGACACATTTCCTTTCCGATCAAGTAATTCCCTCATCCAGAGAGTTGGAATGAGGTCATTCAAAACCTATGGCTTCCTAACTCGATGCACTACAACATATCAAAAGCCCAGACCTTTTAAAGCACAAAAAGTGGGCGAGAATGCCCCATTTCAATTTGCCCAAAAATAGTTTATCATGATCGATTGACCGTGTTTGACCATCTATAACTTCTAATCTATACATGATATGGACTTGATTCTTTTTGCAGATTAAAGACCACATATCGGGCTACACATAACAACTTTTGAAGAACAAAACTCATGATCGAGCAAGAGTTATGGCCTCGACATTTGGTGAAAAAAAATAACGAAATTCGGTTTTTCAACTTGCTTAAATCTTCAAATTCGTGCACTTTGATGTTATGGGTCTTTGATTTATCAACCCATATCATCAATTAACATTCTATTACACAACTTTAAACAATCAATTGCATCAAATAACATCGAATCAAAAGATTTCTAGGTTTAGTGTTCTTATACCCTTTTTGCAAAAATTCTTGATTCTTGCTTACGATTTGTTATGGGTGATGGTTGGGCTTTGTTTAAGAGTGTATGGGCAATCTTGTACAAAGGCAATTAAATGTAATATTTAATCACTAGATTTAATTCTTATAATTTACCAATTAACTTCTATCCTTTGGTAAATTAAAACACTTATCTGATAACATCGAAATTAAACGGTAATTAAAATTAGGGTTTCTCAGCGTCATCGATTAGGGTTTCTAATTGACCATTAGTAGTTCTTTAATTATACGTGTGTATATTCTTAACACGATCGTTACGGTTTCTAATTTCAATAGGTTAGGGTTATAATAATTAGGGTTTGTCACAATTATCGACGTCAATGATAATTAGGGTTTCTTACAATTAGATATTCTTATTCACGGTAACTTCATATATACGATCCTTTACTCGAAATATCCCATAAGCGGGTTTAATAATTAGGGGTTTCTGTTGCGGTAATATCTTTATGACCTAATTGGTAGTCGTCGTTTTTTCGATATTATCTGTCATACATACCGATTACATAATTATAGTCTTTGTAAAATCATTATATAAATAATATAATATTATTATTCTCATCTCTTGATCCTGATCCCAATCGGGGTTTGGATCTCATATACGACTTATTCTTCATTACATGACATCGATAATCGAGTTAAAATAATTAACTTAAATATTACGAACAATTCATATAATAAAATATTTATTATATAAATCTAATTATCACTTCATATATTATTTCGATCATGTTTTCATGGAAAATAATTAATAAAAACATTTAAACTACGAAATTTATTACCGTATAATTTGTGGTAATTAATAATTCAAAATTATTTCTAATTTTTCAAGTAATAAATGTATTCGCATTTATCGTTCACTTTACTTGACACTTAGTCTCGTCATTAAATAAAAAAAAAAAATTTATCATAAAATTTCTTATTTATTTTATATAGAAAATCTCGGGTTATTACATTCACCTCCTCTTATATAAGATTAGTCCCACGGAATCATAGCTTTAAAAACTTCGTATCGAGGAAAGTACATGGCGCATATAATCATTGTCGTAGATCTCGATCATACTTGATCGGCGATCTTTAATTATTCATCGTAACAACATCTGTCAGATTAAGCGAAATATAAGATATATAAGTTATTGAAATAGCTTTTGGAGTTACATTTCATTTTGCCATAGTATCTGGGCCAGTCGTATTTGTAAACCCTCGGAGTTGCTTTCGTTGGAGTTCTTGGTTGAGTTTGGTCTGAAATTGCTAACGTCCTTGCTTCTCCCAGTAGTTCGTTCCTGCCTCCATTTCCCCTCTGTGGGCGGTTCTCTACCTTATCTTTCGATCGATCCACATATGAAGCATCCTTTGATCATCCTTGAGTTGAGGCGGTTGGGAGAGATATGACCCTCTTGCACGCACTTAGCATCTACAAACTTGCCCTTGAGACACTTCGCTTGAGTGATTCTTCCATGATTCTTACCTTTTGCTACTTCTTCTTTATACCTTCTGCTTTACTTGCATTTTTCTCGGAAAAATTCCTCATTCTTTTCTCACCCCTATTCCCCCTACTACTACTTTCTATCTTTCTTTGTTCCTCTGACTTGCTTTTGTTCTTCTTCTCCTTATGGTAGAGGCTCGTGGCCTCACTTCCTGTTAATGATGATAGCCTTCTCCATGAGTCTTTGCAAAAGTATTGATTTGCGATCTTGACACCTTATTGTAGAGCCGGGGTTTTAAGCCCGGCTCAAATCTCCTTTGCCCCTAGCCTCTGTATCCACTTGATGTGGAGCAAACTAACTTGACTCATTAATTTTTTGCGGCATACTCATGAGTGATCGTATTATCTGCTTTAACTCAGGGAATCTCACCTCCATTCTAATTGCATCTTATGAGAGAGATAGTTTTGAAAAATAAATCCTTAAACCTATCCCAGTATTTTTCTTCTTCTCACCTTGAGTCTTATTTGCCTCCACCAAAAGTTAGCTTCCCTTCATTCATCGTATAAGTGGCAAAAGCGGTCTTTTGCCCTCATCTACTTTAGCGATTCTGAGCGCCTTCTCTATCTCGTTCACCCAGATGCAGGCTTACATAGGGTCGGTGATCCTCTGAATTACTGGTGGTCTACTGACTTTGAAGTCTTTGAATTTATGAGCGATTATGCATTTTGGTTTCATATTTGGTGTTCCTGCTTTGCATGCTTTGAGCTACCATGTTTGCAAAGTTTTGCATCGATTAAAATTTATCGTTCCCCGGCATTAGTAGATTCTTCTATCCTTTGGTTTTGAGTTTGGCGTCTTGGCGGCATTATACGGTTAAATAAAACCATAAATTATACCCTTACATTTTAAACCTTATTGCATAAGATTAATGTATTAAACTTCGTTTCATTTCTCGAACTTAGATTCATATTCATTTATCGAATATTTTACGACACATCTGCTTTAATCAGCGGCTATCCCTTTGTGACTCTGAAAGTGGGTTTAAAATCTTAACTTGACATAAAAGTTAAAAATAGTTCATTACTTATCACACATATTACATACATAACCCATACTACTTATTTACGAAGCTTTTTTCTCGGACATTCATTTCGCTCGATGTCCTTCCATCCCTGATTAAAACATCCACCTTTCTTATAGTGAGGCGGCGAGGAGAGGTGTGTCCTTCGCGGATGTGTCGCTTGAGGCTCATCACGGTCGATTTGGATTTTGAGCTTATCCTGCTCTTCCATTGTTTCCATTAACGCTTTGGCGCATCGACTTTTCTATCTCCCTGACCTTTCGATGAAGAAACCTTGTTCTCGAATCCTGCACCTCGTTGATGCTTGGCGGCTTGACTTTGAGTGTACGAATCCTTATCTGTCAAATCCAACATTTACGGATCGATCTTTACGTTTTTCCACGATAGCCACCTCGTCGTCGATTTGGGTTCTAGTGAGCTTCTATTTCATCTGTTGGCCTCGATATTAGCTCGGGGTGTGAATATGATCCTTCTTATTCACATATCTTTCTCACGGACATCTACATACATAAGTTACCTGATTAACATATAGTATATATACCTGACAATCGAGAGTTCTATATCGTTGTCTCTTATTTTGATTGACGATAAATTTATTGATTCTCATGGCCTTTATCTCTGCTAGAAAAGCGCTCCATCCACTCTGCATCGAATCGCGTGAAGGTGATGACTAAAGCACAGTCAAGGTATATATCGGTGTCTTTGGCTTCTATTTCAACCTTATTTGTCTTATCTGAATATCTCCCTCTGCTCGACCTCCCCTCATGCTTTCATTAACTTTCTATCTGTCTTCTGACATTCACACGTATCATCACATCTTTTTGATACACCTCTCACGAGAGTAAAAGTTTTCAAATTGTCTTTGAGGGTCGTATAGACCATGAACACATAGTTTTAGCGGTATTCATACATAAAACAAAACATTACGGTATGTTTACAATCTGAAAAGAAGGTAAACTACCATTAATAATACTTTAGGTGATTAGCCTATTGTACCCCCCCTCGTAAATGCATAGCGTATTAATCATACCTAGCGAATATTTACGCCATTAGATTGGATCATTTATCCAAACAACATTGTTCACCTCGGTCTTATCATAGGATTAGCACCAAACAATTTGGTTAGGAAATTTCTTCGATGAACACTTAGAGTTTTCATAAACATTAGTCTGGTGATTGAATAGCATAGACTCATATCAATAATTGATTGATGAATTATTTAGATGTAGCCAAACCAGTTGGCAAATTAAACTTTTGAAAACATTTTTGAGAATGGCGTCGTGATCTTGCGTCTTTGTATTAACAATCAGTTGAGGATCTTGAGTCATTGTATGACTTTGTCGTAACACATCATCTGATAGTGGAGCAATGACTTGGTCAAATTCACACTAAGTATTCTGTATTTACAACTCCATCACATTTTATCATCTACTTTTGGGTTACGTGGTACATGGTGATAATTAAAAACAAATTTTGATATTTCAAATCATTTGCGTACAGCGAAATAAGTAGCATAAATAGTACTTTAAATAGTTTCAAAAATGATTACAGTCTACATTTTTGTTTTCAAAAGCACGTAGTGCGTATTTAGCTTGATGTCAAAAATTTTGAAGTTTAGCATAGCTAGGAGTTTAGGAAAACCTAACACCTTCACTAAAAATCATTTACTTAACAATCTATACATTCACTGTAATCCATAACACTCCATTCACACAAAACTATACCCAGTTCATTGAACCACACTTATGAGTTCATAAATTGCCACAATCATATGAGTTTAAGAACTTATCTAGTCGGACCTTTGGCGTCCATTCATTTGAGGGTTCATAAACATTTCATATAATTATGAGTCGAGAATGTCTCATAGGTATGAGTTTTAAGAACTCGAACTTAATCTTATATTCTCTGTCATGACTATCTACTGTTATACACACGAGAATGGAGTCATCCTCTTAATGTGCATATAACAAATAGCGCGACACAGACATTTCAATGATTATCGGTGCGAAACTAAGTGTTTTTTACACAAGTACAATTCGGCTCCCATCGAAGAATCATCAACTTCAATTTTTGAGCATGAGTCCTCAATTGAATCCCCATCTAACACTAACCCCATTCTCCATACGAATTTAATTCGTATTTATAATTCTCTTACGGATGCATGCCCGATTGATAGTCTGATTCATACACGACAATCTTCTTTGTAAACTTTCAATCATCAGTTGATTCCTTACATTTGTCGTAGCCTTATCGGATCATGGGGTGATCTCGCCGTATATATTACGATTTAGTTACATATCTTGATCGTTTTATTTACGATCTCTCATAGCTGCACTTTCGGTCTTTTAGACTCGATCTATTCCCCCCTCTTTGTTTAACTTTATAATCGAGTTAGGGAACTGTGTGTTTTTACTTTCGTAGAGATTCATCTTTGAATCTTATCGACCAACTAAACTCTATATGAGTTATACTTATCTAATCATTGCGGTTATTAGTCTCGGGTATTCTACTAAAACCGTAACAATGACTTTGATACTGACTGTGGCGACCCCAAATCCGGTACTTGAAGCGAACTTCGGTTCTCCACGATACCATTTCTTTAAAATTTGAATAATACTAAATAATAATACATTCGAACTTAATTTACATACATCAAAGTTTACTTCCCAGTGCGTGACCTTTGAATACATTCCTTCTGATACTTGAATAGATGCAATCTGACTATAACCATTAACTTTCATAATACACACTTATTTGATCGACTTTTCCTTTTCCTTTGTTCGTTACTGAGCCTTGAGTTTGCTCATACATGCTTGAAAACATTTAATTTAAGCGAGGATGAGCATTTAAGTGCCCGATGAGTAATAGCAATATATATATAAATTTGAAAGAATATAAGTATTCTCTTTACATAACACTTACTACAATGAATTGAAAGTTGTGAAGTAATCATCTTGATAAAAATTCACATAACAACAACTCTCTTTCAAATTCTTTAAATTTGGCTCTGGCTCTACCCTTGAATAGGGTTTAAGAAACATCTTATGAACATTCTTTTCATTTTTGAAAAGGTTTAGCGAATTCTATCCTCAAAAAAAAAGTCGTAACTTACGACGCGGAGGGTGATCGGCCAGTTGTACCTGTATTGATCAATACTACATAACTTGAGCGAAATTCGCCGCTCACTCTATCACTTGCATAAAAATCTTCCCGTATAGGGATGTTCATACATGCACAGTTCCCAACCAGAAAGGTTTTAATCTTCTTTCGACAATAATATGTAATTGACATATATATACGGGTAATTGACAAAGGTGTATCAACATGTGAACAAATGCCATGATTATCAGTGGGGACACTTGTATAACCATTATAGAAATCGATGAGCAGAATATATATACGAGCTAACATGTCGATAATCGAAAAGTACATAATGCATGCGGGGATAGAATAATTACGAAACTTCTTACTCGTGTCCATTGCGTAAAGGAAGTGCAAAGGTAGGATACTTTTTGATTCGGCGATTACAAATCTCGACTTAGGTTTTATCTCTTTATCTGACTATCGATAATCGGATCATTCGTTCGATTAGAACGATATATCTTAACACGTAGTCTTTATACATATTACGATTGATACGTAGTCTAATCACATAATCACGGTGATCGTACTTTTAGTTCTGATACATACTTGAAATATTTTTATACATTTTTCAAATATCTCATCCATGCTTTCTACGGTAGTCTTTTCTTTCTTTTATAAGATTCGACATTTGTCGGCGTATAAATGACTTTATCGGGTAAATCTTGAGTCAAGACTCTTATTACATACCTCGACATCGTAAATATCGGACATCTTATTTTTAATCATTTTTGCAATTTCGGAAATTGAAAAATTTAAAATAATTCAAATCTACATCACTAAAGGGCTATAGTGATATAAGCTTTATTCTTATAGGTGTTCTTCTTCAAATTGAGAACTTCATAATCGGTTCTCGAAATCGACTAGTTTGGTAAATTTATAACTTTCAAATATCGGAATCATAATTAAATGATTTAAACATTAAACAATTCCATTATCATTAATAGTTTAATTAATACTAAACTATTAATGAAACCATTACCAAAATATAAAAGTTATTTTATAATAACTCAAACTATTTTTAAAACATTTATATTACCCAAATAATTACCATTAATATTTAAATATTAATGTACTATTTATCAAATATTAAAAGTCATTAATTATAACTTAAAATATTTTTAAATCCTTAATATCCTCTTTTAAATGGTTTTTAAATAAGTAAAACCATTTTTAAACTATTTATTTAATATTAATCATTAAATAAACTAAATATCATTAATATTATCTTAATATCATTAATATTTAATTATTAATGAAATTATCATTTAAATATTAAAAGTTATATTTTATAACTTAAAATATTTTTAAATACCTTATTTTCATTTAAAATGATTTTTATAATATTAAAATCATTTTTAAACTAAATTATTTAATATAATCATTAAATAACTTTAATATCATTAATAATTATTAATTAATGAAATTCATCACAAAATATTAAAAGTCATCACAAATAACTCATTTACATAATCAATTCCAAGCGAAATAAACATAGTAAACTAACTAGTTTATTAACAACACTAACTAAACTTCAAAAATTCAAACTTTAACTAACAATTAAAAATAATAACATTACAAAAATTAAATAAAACATAGGAAATCTGAATTCCACGATTTGAATCCTGACAGCAAAATTTAACTAAGGAGATCTTTATAAAAAGTTCTCCCCACAACAAAGCCTTTCTCAAAAATTGGAGGCCTTATTGTTGGTGAATGAAACAAAAAGGCCAAGCCCTACTATTTATAGGTTTAGAAAATGGTGAAGTTCTCGATTTAGTCGATGTGGGACTTGGTTTATACTAATTTTCAATAGCTAGCTCACTTTGCGATTTTCTAACGCATTGCTCATAACTCCGATTAATCGATTTTTGGATATGTTATACATGGTATGTAAGACTATTTTTTAAAAATCTGAATTACCCAATTCGGGTTCATTAGGTAGCCCAAACGGTCGTCAAAAGTGGGCGTTCATATGATTTTCAATCTCGTTTCAGCTTTACCCTCTTTCGCTAAAAGCAGTCATAACTCTTTCATTTTAAAACATTTTTGGCGATTCTTGAGCCCACCTTGAAGCTAACCACTGGGGCTACAACTTTTATTCTTTGACCATTTCAAATTCCGAACACATCAGCCGAGAAATTCCGTTCAAATGGATTTGCACCGCACTTGTTGGGAAGTTTTGACACTACTACTTTGAAATGTCATAACTCTCTCCTCCGATATCAGTTTAGTCAGTTTGAGTCTATGGAAAACTTATTCGGTGTACTATAACATACCAAAAGCCCAGAAGGTTTTGGAAACATTAACTGATCAAAGCGAGTGTCCCGAATAGCACATCCATTTCTTGACTTTCAGTTTTGAGAAATTTGACACATTTCCTTCCGATCATAGTAATTCCCTCATCAGAATTGGAATGAGGTCATTCAAAACCTATGGCTTCCTAACTCGAGTGCACTACAACATATCAAAAGCCCAGACCTTTTAAAGCACAAAAAGTGGGCGAGAATGCCCCCATTCTGGTTGCCCAAAAATAGTTTATCATGATCGATTGACCGTGTTTGACCATCTATAACTTCTAATCTATACATGATATGGACTTGATTCTTTTTGCAGATTAAAGACCACATATCGGGCTACACATAACAACTTTTGAAGAACAAAACTCATGATCGAGCAAAGAGTTATGGCCTCGACATTTGGTGAAAAAATAACGAAATTCGGTTTTTCAACTTGCTTAAATCTTCAAATTCGTGCACTTTGATGTTATGGGTCTTTGATTTATCAACCCATATCATCAATTAACATTCTATTACACAACTTTAAACAATCAATTGCATCAAATAACATCGAATCAAAAGTTTCTAGGTTTAGTGTTCTTATACCCTTTTTGCAAAAATTCTTGATTCTTGCTTACGATTTGTTATGGGTGATGGTTGGGCTTTGTTTAAGAGTGTATGGGCAATCTTGTACAAAAGGCAATTAAATGTAATATTTAATCACTAGATTTAATTCTTATAATTTACCAATTAACTTCTATCCTTTGGTAAATTAAAACACTTATCTGATAACATCGAAATTAAAACGGTAATTAAAATTAGGGTTTCTCAGCGTCATCGATTAGGGTTTCTAATTGACCATTAGTAGTTCTTTAATTATATGTGTATATTCTTAACACAGTCGTTCACGGTTTCTAATTTCAATAGGTTAGGGTTATAATAATTAGGGTTTGTCTAATTATCGACGTCAATGATAATTAGGGTTTCTTACAATTGCAGATATTCTTATTCACGGTAACTTCATATACGATCACTTCTCGAAATATCCCATAAGCGAGTTTAATAATTAGGGTTTTCACTGACGCGGTAATATCTTTATGACCTAATTGGTAGTCGTTTCTTTCGATATTATCTGTCGCACGCATACCGATACATAATTATAGTCTTTGTAAAATCATTATATAAATAATATAATATTATTATTCTCATCTCTTGATCTGATCCCAATCCGGGGTTTGGATCTCGTATACGACTTATTCTTCGTCGTACATGACATCGATAATCGAGTTAAAATAATTAACTTAAATATTACGAACAATTCATATAATAAAATATTTATTATATAAATCTAATTATCACTTCATATATTATTTCCAATCATGTTTTCATGGAAAATAATTAATAAAAACATTTAGAACTACGAAATTTATTACCGTATAATTTGTGGTAATTAATAATTCCAAAATTATTTCTAATTTTTCAAGTAATAAATGTATTCGCATTTATCGTTCACTTTACTTGACACTTAGTAGTCTAAACGTTAAATAAAAAAAAAAATTTATCATAAAATTTCTTATTTATTTTATATAGAAAATCTCGGGTTATTACTTCTTCTCTGCCTGAAGTCTTGTTGCCTCCCACCAAAAGTTAGCTTCCCTTTCATCATATAAGTGGCAAAAGCGGTCTTTTGCCCTCATCTACTTTAAGCGATTTGAGAATGCCTTCTCTATCTCGATCACCCAATGCAGGCTTCTATAGGGTCGGTGATCCTCTGAATTACGGTGGTCCTACGGCTTTGAAGTCTTTGAATTTTGCAGCGATTATGCGGATGGTTTCCATATTTGGTGTTCCCTTGCATGCTTTGAGCTACCATGTTTGCAAAGTTTTGCATCGATTAAATTTGTCGTTCCCCGGCATTAGTAGATTCTTCTATCCTTTGGTTTCGAGTTTAACGTCTTGGCGGCATTATACAGTTAAATAAAACCATAAATTATACCCTTACATTTTAAACCTTATTGCATAAGATTAATGTATTAAACTTCGTTTCATTTCTCAAACTTAGATTCATATTCATTTATCGAATATTTACGGCGACATCCTCGCTTTAATCCATGACTATCCCTTTGTGACTACGAAAGTCGGGATTTAAAATCTTAACCAACATAAAAGTTAAAAATAGTTCATTACTTATCACACATATTACATACATAACCCATACTACTTATTTACCAAGCCTTTTCTCGGACATTCATTCGCTCGATGTCCTTCCATCCCACAATTAAAACATCCACCTTTCTTATAGGGTAAGGCGAGCGAGAGGTGTGTCCTTCACGGATGTGTCGCTTGAGGCTCCATCTGGTTAATTTGGATTTTTAGCTTATCCCGCTCTTCCATTGTTTCCATTAACTTTGGACGATCAACTTTTCTATCTCCCACAACCTTTCGATGAAGAAACCTTGTTCTCCAAATCTGCACCTCCGTTGATGCTTGAGCGGCTTCAACTTTAGTGTACGAATCACTTTATCCAACATTTCGGATCGATGCTTACATTTTTCCACGATAGCCACCTCGTCCGATTTGGGTTCCTAGTGAGCTTTATTTCATCACATTGGCCTCGATATTAGCTCGGGGTGTGAATATGATCCTTCTTATTCACATATCTTTCTCACCGGACATCTACATACATAAGTTACCACGATTAACATATAGTATATATATACTGACAATCAAGAGTTCTATATCGTTGTCTCTTATTTTGATTGACGATAAATTTATTCAATTCTCATCAACGCTATCTCTCGCCGAAAGAAGCTCCATCCACTCTGCATCGAATCGCATGAAGGTGATGACTAAAGCTTTGGTCCAAGGTATATATCTGGTGTCTTTTGCTTCTATTTCAACCTTCAAATTGTCTTATTTGAATATCTCCCTCTGCTCCGACCTCCCTCATGCTCATTTAACTATATCTGTCTTACAACATTCACAGCATATCATCACACGCTACCTGATACACCTCTCCACAAGAGTAAAAGTTTTCAAATTGTCTTTGAGGGGTCATATAGACCATGAACACATAGTTTTAACAGTATTCATACATAAAACAAAAACATTACAGTATGTTTACAATCACAAAGAAGGTAAACTACCATTAATAGTACTTTAGGTGATTAGCCTATTGTACCCCTACATCGTGCATAACGTATTAATCATACCTAGCGAATATTTACGCCATTAGATTGGATCATTTATCCAAACAACATTGTTCACCTCGATCTTATTCATAGGATTCCGCACCAAACAATTTGGTTCGGGAAATTTCTTTCAATGAACACTTAGAGTTTTCATAAACATTAGTCTAGTGATTCAAATAGCATAGACTCATATCAATAATTCAATTCAATCGAATTATTTAGATGTAGCCAAACCAGATTGGCAAATTAAACTTTGAAAACATTTTAGGAGAATGACGTCATGATGTCAGATCTTGTATTAACAATCTAGTTGAGGATCTGGTCATTGTATGACTTTGTCATAACACATCATCTGATAGTGGAATGTGACTTTGTGTCAAATTCACACTAAGTATTCTGTATTTACAACTCCATCACATTTTTATCATCTACTTTTTGAGGTTACATGGTACATGAGTGATAATTAAAAACAAATTTTGATATTTCAAATCATTTTGCGTCTAGCCAAAATAAGTAGCATAGGCCCGTATTTCTTAAACCATTTCAAAAATGATTACTTAGTCTACATTTTTGTTTTCAAAAGCACATAGTGCGTGATTTAGCTTGATGTCAAAAAATTTTGAAGTTTAGCATAGCTAGGAGTTTAGGAAAACCTAACACCTTCACTAAAAAATCATTTACTTAACAATCTATCTACATTCACGTAATCCATAACACTCCATTCACACAAAACTATACCCAGGTTCATCAAACCACACCCTATGAGTTCATAAATTGCCACAATCATATGAGTTTAAGAACTTATCCTAGTCGGACCTTTAGGCGTCCATTTACCGAGGGGTTCATAAACATTTCATATAATTATGAGTCAAGAATGTCTCATAGGTATGAGTTTTAAGAACTCAAACTTAATCTTATATTCTCTATTCATGACTTTATCACTTATACCATTTTTTTGTTCTAATAATACTAAATAATAATACATTCAACTTAATTTACATACATCAAAGTTTACTTTCCCTGTGCACGTGACCTTCAAATACATTCCTTACAATACTTGAATAGATACCAATACAACTATAACCATTAACTCATAATACACACTTACACTTATTCAATCGCCTTTTTTTCCTTTCCTTTGTTCGTGTTCGAGCCTTTTCAGTTGTTGCTCATACATAATCGAAAACATTTAATTTAAGCAAGGATGAGCATTTAAGTGCCCAAAGAAGTAATAGCAATTATATATATGTCGAAAGAATATAAGTATTCTCTTTACATAACACTTCTACAACGAATTGAAAGTTGTGAAGTAATCAGATCGATAAAAAATTCACATAACAACTCTCTTTCAAATTTTTAAATTTGCTCTCGCTCTACCTTGAATAGGGTTTAAGAAACATACTATGAACATTCTTTTCATTTTCAAAAGGTTTAGCGGAATTCTATCCTCAAACCGTTATAACTTACTTATGGGCATTTGAGGGTGATCAAATTTCATTGCATTCTCAGATTGATCAATACTACATAACTTGAACGTAAATTCATCGCCACTCTATCCGCCATGCAAAAATCTTCCCATATAGGGATGTTCATACATGCTCGGTTCCAAACCCAAGGTTTTAATCTTGCTCAACAATAATATGTAATTCAAAATATATATATATGGGTAATCGACAAAGGTGTATCAACATGTGAATAAATGCTATGATTATCCAAGTGGGGACACTTGTATAACCATTTATAGAAATCAATGAATGTAATATATATCCGAGCTAACATGTCGATAATCAAAAGAGTACATAATCCTGACAGGATAGAATAATTTCAAACTTCTTACTCATGTCCATCAGATAAAGGAAGTGCAAAGGTAGGATATTGCTCGATTCATTGATTACAAATCTCAACTTAGGTTTTATCTCTTTATCACAACCTATCAATAATCGATCATTCGCTCGATTAGAATAATATATCTTAACACATAGTAATCGTTTATTACAACAAAGACATAGTCCAATCACATAATCACAAAATGATCATACTTTTAGTTCCTATTCTATACTTGAAATATTTTTATACATTTTTCAAATATCTCATCCATGCTCTTACAAGTAGTCTTTTCTTTCTTTTATAAGGTCCGACATTTGTTTGCACAGATCGACATTTTTTTATTTGTAAATATTTAGTCTAAGACTCTTATTCTATACCTCAACATCTCAGAATATCGTACATCTTATTTTTAATCATTTTCGCAATTTCCGTAAATTGAAAAATTTAAAATAATTCAAATCATTACTAAAGGGCCTATAGTGATATAATCGTTATTATAGTGTGTTCTTCTTCAAATTCGTAACTTCATAATCTGGGTTCTCAAGTCATTTAGTTTGGCTTTTATTATAACTTTCAAATATCTAATCATAATTAAATGATTTAAACATTAAACAATTCCATTATCATTAATAGTTTAATTAATACTAAACTATTAATGAAACCATCACAAAATATAAAAGTTATTTATAATAACTCAAACTATTTTTAAAACATTTATATTACCTAAATAATTACCATTAATATTTAAATATTAATGTACTATTTATCCAAATATTAAAAGTCATTAATTATAACTTAAAATATTTTTAAATCCTTAATATCCTCTTTAAATGGTTTTTAAATAAGTAAAACCATTTTTAAACTATTTATTTAATATTAATCATTAAATAAACTAAATATCATTAATATTATCTTAATATCATTAATATTTAATTATTAATGAAATTATCATTTAAATATTAAAAGTTATATTTTATAACTTAAAATATTTTTAAATACCTTATTTTCATTTAAAATGATTTTATAATATTAAAATCATTTTTAAACTAAATTATTTAATATAATCATTAAATAACTTTAATATCATTAATAATTATTAATTAATGAAATTCATCACAAAATATTAAAAGTCATCACAAATAACTCATTTACATAATCAATTCCAAGCCAAAATAAACATAGTAAACTAACTAGTTTATTAACAACACTAACTAAACTTCAAAAATTCAAACTTTAACTAACAATTAAAAATAATAACATTACAAAAATTAAATAAAGAAATACCCTAAATATTTAATTCCACAGATCTAATAACGCACTTCCACGCCTAAAATTTAACTAAGGAGATCTTTATAAAAAGTTCTCCCACAACAAAGCCTTTTCAAAAATTGAGGCCTTATTGTTGGTGAATGAAACAAAGGCCAAGCCCTTCTATTTATAGGTTTAGAAAATGGTGAAGTTCTCAATTTAGTCGATGTGGGACTTGGTTTATACTAATTTTTCAATAGCTCCTTTTTACATTTTCTAACGCATTGCTCATAACTCCGATTAATCTGATTTTGGATATGTTATACATGGTATGTAAGACTATTTTTAAAAATACGAATTACCCAATTCGGGTTCATTAGGTAGCCCAAACAAAGGCCAAAAGTGGACGCTCATAATAGCTTTTCAATCTCGCTTCAGCTTTACCTCTTTCGCTAAAAAACAAATATAACTCTTTCATTTTAAAACATTTTTGAGCGATTCTTGAGCCCACGCCAAGCTAACTTCTGGGGCTACAACTTTTATTCTTTGACCATTTCCAAATTCAACACATCAGCCCCGTAAATTCCGTTCAAAATGATCTGCACCGCACTTGTTGGGAAGTTTTGACACTACTACTTTGAAATGTCATAACTCTCTCCTCCGATATCGGATTTAGTCCGCTTTTTGAGTCTATGGAAAGCTTATTCGGTGTACTATAACATACCAAAAGCCCAGAAGGTTTTGGAAACATTAACTGATCGAAATAAAGTGTCCCTAATAGCACATCCCTCCGCTGACTTTCAGCTTTTGAGAAATTTGACACATTTCCTTCCAATCACCGTAATTCCTCATCCGAGGTCGGAATGAGGTCATTCCAAAGCCTATGGCTTCCTAACTCAGTGCACTACAACATATCAAAAGCCCAGACCTTTTAAAGCACAAAAAGTGGACGAGAATGCCCCCATTACAGATCGCCTAAAAAATAGTTTATCATGATCCACAACCATGTTTGACCATCTATAACTTCTAATCTATACATGATATGGACTTGATTCTTTTTTGCAGATTAAAGACACATATCAAAGGCTACACATAACAACTTTTGAAGAACAAAACTCATGATCGAGCAAAGAGTTATGGCCTCGACATTTGGTGAAAAAAAAATAATGTAATTTGTTTTTCCAACTTGCTTAAATCTTCAAATTGCAGGCACTTTGATGTTATGGGTCTTTGATTTATCAACCCATATCATCAATTAACATTCTATTACACAACTTTAAACAATCAATTGCATCAAATAACATCGAATCAAAGGATTTCTAGGTTTAGTGTTCTTATACCCTTTTTGCCAAAAAATTTTCGATTCTTGCTTCGATTTGTTATGGGTGATGGTTGGGCTTTTGTTTAAGAGTGTATGGGCAATCTTGTACAAGGCAATTAAATGTAATATTTAATCACTAGATTTAATTTTTATAATTTACCAATTAACTTCTATCCTTTGGTAAATTAAAACACTTATACAATAACATCGTAAATTAAAACCCAGAATTAAAATTAGGTTTTTCAACGTCATCAATTAGGGTTTCTAATCGACCATTAGTGGTTCTTTAATTATCTCGTGTATGTTACTAACACAACAAGTTATATTTCTAATTTCAACCTGTTAGGTTATAATAATTAGGTTTGTCCTAATTATCGACGCACAACAAAGAATTAGGGTTTCTTCTAATTACCGATATTCTTATTCACAAGAATTTCATATATACACAAATACTACTCGTAAATATCCCATAATCGAAGTTTAATAATTAGGGTTTCACAAAGACGGTAATATGCTATGACCTAATCGACCATCATTGCTCAATATTATCTCGTCTCTCACACATACCCAAAGACATAATTATGGTAATCAGAAAATCATTATATAAATAATATAATATTATTATTCTCATCTCTTGATCACAATCCCAATCTGTGGTTCGATCTCATGTCCGACTTATTCTTCAGACACAACATCAATAATCAAGTTAAAATAATTAACTTAAATATTCTCAACAATTCATATAATAAAATATTTATTATATAAATCTAATTATCACTTCATATATTATTTCCAATCATGTTTTCATGGAAAATAATTAATAAAAACATTTTGGCTTACGTAAATTTATTACCATATAATTTGTGGTAATTAATAATTCCAAAATTATTTCTAATTTTTCAAGTAATAAATGTATTCAGATTTATCGCTCACTTTACTCGTTTGCACTTAGTCTCATTATTAAATAAAAAAAATTTATACTTAAAATTTCTTATTTATTTTATATAGAAAATCTCAAGTTATTACATTCACCTCCCTTATAAGGATTCCGCCCCTAATCACCGCTTTAAAAAACTCATATGCGTAAGGGTACATAGCATATAATCATCAGACGTAGATCTCGATCATACTTGATCGAATCGATCTTTAATTATTCATCATAACACTTGTCTATCCGACAAGGTAAATATAAGATATATAAGTTATTCAAATAAAGACTGAGTTCTCGCTTTCCAACCGCCACCGATCTCCGGACTGGCCATGTTGTAAACCCTGAGTTGCTTTCATTGGTTATCGTCGAGTTTGGTCTCAAATTGCTAACGCCCCACCGCTTCTCCCCGTGGTTACGCTCCTCGCGCCCATTCCCTCTCGTGTGGAGCTCCTCACCTTATGCTCAATCGATCCACATACGAAGCATCCATCGATCATCCTTGAGTTGGGGGGCTGGGAGAGATATGACCTTCGCTCAAGACTTCAGTAGCATACAAACTTGCCTTCTTCAGACACTCGCCAGAGTGATTCTTCCCAGCAGCTTTGACCGCACTACCCGCTTCTTTATACCTTCCCGCTTTACTTGCATTTTCTCGTAAAAATTCTCATTCTTTTCTCACCCCTATTCCCACTACTACTTTCTATCTTTTACTGCTCCTCCCGACTTGCTTTTTGTTCTTCTTCTCCTTATGGTAGAGGCTCATGGCCTCACTTCCCTGCTCAAAGAATGATAGCTTTTCTCCATGAGTGTCGTAAAAGTATTGATTTGCAAGATCGACACCTTATTATAGAGCTGTGGTTTTAAGCCCAATTTCAAATCTCCTCGCTTTCCTAGCCTCTCAGATCCACTTGATGTGGAGCAAACCTAGCTAACTCATTAAATTTTATGCATATATTCCGCAATACCATGTTATCCCGCTTTAACTCCTGTGAATCTCACCTCCATTCTAGATCAGATACTAACAGAGAGATAGTTTTCAAAAATAAATCCTTAAACCTATCCCAAGTAATTTCTTCTTCTTCCCGCCTCGAGTCTTATTTTGCCTCCCACCAAAAGTTAGCTTCCCTTTCATCATATAAGTGGCAAAAGCGGCTTTTTTGCCCTCATCTACTTTTTTAGCGATTATTAACGCCTTTTTCTATCTCGCTCACCCAAGTCCTGGGCTTCTATAGGTCACCGATCCTCCTAAATTTCGTGGTCCTACGGCTTTGAAGTCTTTGAATTTTGCCAAGCGATTGTCCGGCCGGGTTTCTCAGAATCGGTGTTCCTCGTCAGATAGCTCCTCGAGCTACCATGTTTGCAAAGTTTTGCATCGCTTCGGGCCGCTGCTCCTCAAAGATTAGTAGATTCTTCTATCCTTTGGTTTCGAAGTTTGACGCTCATGCATTATCTCGTTAAATAAAACCATAAATTATACCTTACATTTTAAACCTTATTGCATAAGATTAATGTATTAAACTCTGCTTTCATTTCTCAAACTTAGATTCATATTCATTTATCGAATATTTACACAAAGACATCCCGCTTTTAATCAACAACTATCCTTTCAGGACTACGTAAAGTCTGGATTTAAAATCTTAACCAACATAAAAGTTAAAAATAGTTCATTACTTATCACACATATTACATACATAACCCATACTACTTATTTACCAAGTTTTTTCTCTGACATTCATTCGCCGATGTCCTTCCATCCCACAATTAAAACATCCACCTTTCTTATAATGGGCAACGAGGAGAGGTGTGTCCTTCACTTTGATGTGTCGCTTGAGGCTCCATCCGTCAATTTGGATTTTGAGCTTATCCCCGCTTCTTCCATTGTTTCCATTAACGCTCGACGATCAACTTTTCTATCTCCCACAACCTTTCCAATGAAGAAACCTTGTTCTCCAAATCTCGCACCTCCGCTGATGCTTGAGCAGCCTTCAACTTTAGTGTCTCGAATCACTATCCGTCAAATCCAACATTTCGGATCTCGATGCTACGCTTTTTTCCACGATAGCCACCTCGTCCGATTTGGGTTCCTAGTGAGCTTCTATTTCATCCGCTGGCCTCGATATTAGCTCTCTGGGTGTGAATATGATCCTTCTTATTCCACATATCTTTCTCACCGTACATCTACATACATAAGTTACCCCGATTAATATATAGTATATATACACAAAGAATCAAGAGTTCTATATACGTTGTCTCTTATTTTGATTGACGATAAATTTATTCAATTCTCATCAACGCCTATCTCTCGCCGAAAAGGCGCTTCCATCCACTCGCAGATCGAATCGCATGAAGGTGATGACTAAAGCCCCGTCCAAGGTATATATCCGTGTCTTGGCTTCTATTTCAACCTTCAACCGCCTTATCTCAATATCTCCTCTCGCTTCCAACCTCCCTCATAACTCTGGCTTAACTCTATCTGTGGCTTACAACATTCACACATATCATCACATGCTACCCAATACACCTCTCACAAGAGTAAAAGTTTTCAAATTCAGCCGAGGGGTCATATAGACTATGAACACATAGTTTTAATCAGATTCATACCAAAAAAAACAAAACATTACCCGTATGTTTACAATCACAAAGAAGGTAAACTACCATTAATAAGATTTTAGGTGATTAGCCTATTGTATTCTTCTACGCCATGCATAACGATTAATCATACCTAGCTTAATATTTACGCCCATTAGATTGGATCATTTATCCAAACAACATTGTTCACCTCATTTTATCATAGATTCCGCATCAAACAATTTGGTTCGGGAAATTTCTTTCAATGAACACTTAGAGTTTTCATAAACATTAGTCTAGCCGATTCAAATAAGATAGACTCATATCAATAATTCAATTCAATCAATTATTTAGATGTAGCCAAACCCCGCTGGCAAATTAAACTTTTGAAAACATTTTCTAGAATGACGCCATGATGCCGCATCAGACAATAATCCGCTGAGGATGCGGCCATTGTATGATTTTTTGTCATAACACATCATACAATAGTGGAACAAATGATTTTCAGTCAAATTCACACTAAGTATTCCTCAGATTTATAACTCCATCACATTTTTATCATCTCTCGCACTCAAAGTTATATGGTACATGAGTGATAATTAAAACAAATTTTGATATTTCAAATCATTTTATGCCTAGCCAAAATAAGTAGTATAGATCGATTTTTAAACCGCTTCAAAAATGATTACTTAGTCTACATTTTTGTTTTCAAAAGCACATAGTGCGATTTAGCTTGATGTCAAAAATTTTGAAGTTTAGCATAGCTAGGAGTTTAGGAAAACCTAACACCTTCACTAAAAATCATTTACTTAACAATCTATCTGCTCCTCGTAATCCATAACACTCCATTCACACAAAACTATACCCAGCTCATCAAACCACACTTATGAGTTCATAAATTGCCACAATCATATGAGTTTAAGAACTTATCCTAGTCGACTTTTCAAGGCCCATTCACGAGGGGTTCATAAACATTTCATATAATTATGAGTCAAGAATGTCTCATAGGTATGAGTTTTAAGAACTCTAACTTAATCTTATATTCTCTATCTATGACCTATCTCACCGTATATACACCGAGAATGGAGTCATCCTCTTAATGTGCATATAATAAATAGCGATACGTACATTTCAATGATTATCGCTGCTGTAAACTAAGTGGTTTTTACACCAAGTACAATTCAGCTCCCATATTTAAGAATCATACAACTCACCGCCGATATGAGTCCTCAATTGAATCCCCATCTAACACTAACCCCATTCTCCATATGTAATTTAATTCAGATTTATAATTCTTCTCGGATCTGCACTCAATTGATAGTATAATTCATACACGTTAATCTTGTCAGAAACTTTCCAATCATCGATTGATTCCTTCCGTCATTATAGCCTTTATCGATCACGGGTGATCTCATCGATATATTATTTATTTAGTTCTATATCTGATCGCTTTATTTTACGATCTCTCATAATCGCACTTTCAGCCTTTTTAGACTCAATCTATTCCCCACCATCGCTTAACTTTATAATCGAAAGTTAGGGAACTCGTGTCTTTACACTCGCCGAGATTCATCTTTGAATCTTATCGACCAACTAACTCTATATGAGTTAATACTTATCCTAATCATCATGTTATTAGTCTCGTGTATTCCTACCTAAGCTTCATAACCAACAAATTTTGATACCAACCTCGTGATTTACCCCAAATCCGTGTACTTGAAACCCTAACCCTGCTCTCCATTTATACCATTTCTTTTTAAGTCAATAATACTAAATAATAATACATTTCAACTTAATTTACATACATCAAAGTTTACTTCCCTGTGCACGTGACCTTCAAATACATTCCTTATAATACTTGAATAGATACCAATACAACTATAACCATTAACTCATAATACACACTTATTCAATCGCTTTTCCTTTTTCCTTTGTTCGTGCTCGAGCCTTCAAAGTTGCTTTCATACATAATCGAAAACATTTAATTTAAGCAAGGATGAGCATTTAATGCCCAAAGAAGTAATAGCAATTATATATAAGTCGAAAAGAATATAAGTATTCTCTTTACATAACACTTCTACAACGAATCGAAAGTTGTGAAGTAATCAGATCGATAAAAAATTCACATAACAACTCTCTTTCAAATTCTTTAAATTTGGCTCGCTCTACCCTTGAATAGGTTTAAGAAACATACTATGAACATTCTTTTCATTTTCAAAAGGTTTAGCGGAATTCTATCCTCAAACCGTTATAACTTACTTAGGCACTGAGGGTGATCATTTCACAGATTCTCAGACGATCAATACTACATAACTTGAACGTAAATTCATCGCTTCACTCTATCCGCCAAGCAAAAATCTTCCCATATAGGGATGTTCATACATGCCCGGTTCCAAACCCAAGGTTTTTAATCTTGCTCAACAATAATATGTAATTCAACATATATATACTGTAATCGACAAAGGTGTATCAACATGTGAATAAATGCTATGATTATCCAAGTGGGGACACTTGTATAACCATTTATAGAAATCAATGAATGTAATATATATCCGAGCTAACATGTCGATAATCAAAGAGTACATAACTCAGACAGGATAGAATAATTTCAAACTTCTTACTCATGTCCATCAGATAAAAGGAAGTGCAAAGGTAGGATACTCACTCGATTCACCGATTACAAATCTCAACTTAGGTTTTATCTCTTTATCACAACCTATCAATAATCGATCATTCGCTCGATTTAGAACAATATATCTTAACACATAAGATCGTTTATTACAACAAACATATAGTCCAATCACATAATCATGTTGATCATACTTTTAGTTCCTATTCTATACTTGAAATATTTTTATACATTTTTCAAATATCTCATCCATGCTCTTACAAGAGTCTTTTTTTTTCTTTTTTATAAGGTCCGACATTTGTTTGCCAGATCGACGACAAATTTTTTTTTTTATCGGGTAAATAATTTAGTCTAAGACTCTTATTCTATACCTCAACATCTCAGAATATCGACATCTTATTTTTAATCATTTTCGCAATTTCCGTAAATTGAAAAATTTAAAATAATTCAAATCATTACTAAAGGGCCTATAGTGATATAAATCACATTATAGGTGTTCTTCTTCAAATTCGTAACTTCATAATCGGTTCTCAAGTCACCTAGTTTGGCTTCTATTATAACTTTCAAATATCTAATCATAATTAAATGATTTAAACATTAAACAATTCCATTATCATTAATAGTTTAATTAATACTAAACTATTAATGAAACCATCGCTAAAATATAAAAGTTATTTATAATAACTCAAACTATTTTTAAAACATTTATATTACCTAAATAATTACCATTAATATTTAAATATTAATGTACTATTTATCCAAATATTAAAAGTCATTAATTATAACTTAAAATATTTTTAAATCCTTAATATCCTCTTTAAATGGTTTTTAAATAAGTAAAACCATTTTTAAACTATTTATTTAATATTAATCATTAAATAAACTAAATATCATTAATATTATCTTAATATCATTAATATTTAATTATTAATGAAATTATCATTTAAATATTAAAAGTTATATTTTATAACTTAAAATATTTTTAAATACCTTATTTTCATTTAAAATGATTTTTATAATATTAAAATCATTTTTAAACTAAATTATTTAATATAATCATTAAATAACTTTAATATCATTAATAATTATTAATTAATGAAATTCATCACAAAATATTAAAAGTCATCACAAATAACTCATTTACATAATCAATTCCAAGCCAAAATAAACATAGTAAACTAACTAGTTTATTAACAACACTAACTAAACTTCAAAAATTCAAACTTTAACTAACAATTAAAAATAATAACATTACAAAAATTAAATAAGAAAAATATACCCTAAATATTTAATTCCATGTGATCTAATAATGACTTCCACGCCTAAAATTTAACTAAGGAGATCTTTATAAAAAGTTCTCCCACAACAAAAGCCTCTCAAAAAATTGGAGGCCTTATTGTTGGTGAATGAAACAAAGGCCAAGCCCTTCTATTTATAGGTTTAGAAAATGGTGAAGTTCTCAATTTATTTGATGATGTGGGACTTGGTTTATACTAATTTTTCAATAGCTCACTTTATACATTTTCTAACGCATTGCTCATAACTCCGATTAATCTGATTTTTGGATATGTTATACATGGTATGTAAGACTATTTTTAAAAATAATAATTACCCAATTCGGGTTCATTAGGTAGCCCAAATAAAGGCCAAAAGTGGACGCTCATAATAGCTTTTCAATCTCGCTTCAGCTTTTTTTACCTCTTTCGCTAAAAAACAGTCATAACTCTTTCATTTTAAAACATTTTTGAGTTTATTCTTGAGCCCACGCCAAGCTAACTTGGGGCTACAACTTTTATTCTTTGACCATTTCCAAATTCAACACATCAGCCCGTAAATTCCGCTCAAATGGACTGCACCGCACTTGTTGGGAAGTTTTGACACTACTACTTTGAAATGTCATAACTCTCTCCTCCGATATCGGATTTAGTCCGCTTTTGAGTCTATGGAAAGCTTATTCGTGTGTACTATAACATACCAAAAGCCCAGAAGGTTTTGGAAACATTAACTGATCGAAACAAAGTGTCCCTAATAGCACATCCCGCCGCTGACTTTTCGCTTTTGAGAAATTTGACACATTTCCTTCCAATCACCGTAATTCCTCATCCGAGGTCGGAATGAGGTCATTCCAAAGCCTATGGCTTCCTAACTCAGTGCACTACAACATATCAAAAGCCCAGACCTTTTAAAGCACAAAAGTGGACGAGAATGCCCCCATTACAGATCAAAAAAAAAAATAGTTTTATCATGATCCACAACCATGTTTGACCATCTATAACTTCTAATCTATACATGATATGGACTTGATTCTTTTTGCAGATTAAAGACCACATATCAAAGCTACACATAACAACTTTTGAAGAACAAAACTCATGATCGAAAGCAAAGAGTTATGGCCTCCGACATTTGGTGAAAAAAATAATGTAATCTTGCTTTTTCCAACTTGCTTAAATCTTCAAATTGCAGGCACTTTGATGTTATGGGTCTTTGATTTATCAACCCATATCATCAATTAACATTCTATTACACAACTTTAAACAATCAATTGCATCAAATAACATCGAATCAAAGGATTTCTAGGTTTAGTGTTCTTATACCCTTTTTGCCAAAAAATTTTCGATTCTTGCTTTCGATTTGTTATGGGTGATGGTGGGCTTTGTTTAAGAGTGTATGGGCAATCTTGTACAAGGCAATTAAATGTAATATTTAATCACTAGATTTAATTTTATAATTTACCAATTAACTTCTATCCTTTGGTAAATTAAAACACTTATACAATAACATCTAAATTAAACCCAGAATTAAAATTAGGTTTTCAACGCCATCAATTAGGGTTTCTAATCGACCATTAGTGGTTCTTTAATTATCGTGTATGTTACTAACACAACAAGTTATTGCTTTCTAATTTCAACCTGCTAGGTTATAATAATTGTGGTTTGTCCTAATTATCGACGCACAACAAAGAATTAGGTTTCTTCTAATTACCGATATTCTTATTCACAAGAATTTCATATACACAAATACTACTCGTAAATATCCCATAACCGAAGTTTAATAATTAGGTTTCACAAAGACGGTAATATGCTATGACCTAATCGACCGTCATCGCTTCAATATATATCTCGTCTCGCACATACCCAAAGACATAATTATGGTAATCAGAAAATCATTATATAAATAATATAATATTATTATTCTCATCTCTTGATCACAATCCCAATCCAGGTTCGATCTCATGTCCGACTTATTCTTCAGACATAATCATCAATAATCAAGTTAAAATAATTAACTTAAAATATTCAACAATTCATATAATAAAATATTTATTATATAAATCTAATTATCACTTCATATATTATTTCCAATCATGTTTTCATGGAAAATAATTAATAAAAAATTTTTGGCCATGTAAATTTATTACCATATAATTTGTGGTAATTAATAATTCCAAAATTATTTCTAATTTTTCAAGTAATAAATGTATTCGTGATTTATCGCTCTTTTTACTTGACACTTAGTCTCGCTATTAAATAAAAAAAATTTATACGCAAAATTTCTTATTTATTTTATATAGAAAATCTTCTCAGAGACTCTGACGACGCAGGCGGCCCCACCGCATGTGCCCAACCCCCAAGCCACACTTGGTTCTACCTTCGACCCAAGGAGCTCCAAGGCCTCCGACTAACACCTATTTCAATCGGGACCCCTGGCCTGGAGGACTCTGGGATGCACTAATTCCTTCAACACCCTTAAAGGCCTCTACCATTGGACTTAACACCACCTTTCTAATCTCAAGCCTTCTACTTCAAGTGTAGGCTCAGAAAATGCTCCCGAACAAAAATAATAAAAGAATTTAAAATTTTCAATTGATTGTTTACAAAATTCATTTACAATAAGGAATTATATTTCTACATGTGTTTTTAATATTTTGCATATAATTTTTTCCCATATAAATATAAAATAAATCTCACATTCATGTGAGAGAGAATCCTATTAAAATAGTGTTCCCTTTACAACAATCTAGTTCATCTTCTCCACTCCTTTCTTTCCCATCCTTTCAATCTTTATACAATTTTTTTAGGCAAAAAACACCTTTACCCGCCTGTGGTCGTCGACTTGTAAGCAATTGGCCACTGAACTTTAAAAATATGCAATTGGACCACTGTGTTTTCTAAAACTAAAAATTCAGGTCATTCCGTTCAATTTCTTGGAAGGAAGTTAAATAATTACACACGTGGCATTGAAAAAAAATCAAAATATTATTATTTTCTTATGTGGCAATACAAAAAAAATCAAAAATAAAATCATTGATTATGTGGCAAAAAATGATTAAAATAATAATAAAATTAAAATAAATAATAATTAATTCATTTTAAAATAAAATAATTAATTTAAAAATAAAATAATAAAATTAATTTTAAAATAATAAAATTAAAATAAATATTTGAAATTAATGATTAATAATTAATCATTAACTTGTAAAATGATTATTTTATTTTATTTAAAAAATTAATTATTAATCATTCCGTTAAAAAAATCATTAACTTGTAAAAAAATCATTTTTGCCACATAAAAAATTTTGTTTTTGTTTTTAAAAATTTGCTTTTTAAAAATTTGCTTTTTACAAAATTTTTTTTTTAAAAACAAAAAGTAATTTTTTTAACTTGTAAAATAAAATTGCTTTTAAAAATTATGTTTTTAAAAAATTGTGTTTTTAAAATTGCTTTTACAAAATTGTTTTTTAGAAATTTGCTTTTAAAAGAAAAGCAGAAATTTTTTGTATGATTATTTTAAAATTAATTATTTTATTTTTGTTTTAAAATTAATTATTTTATTTAAAATAAATTATTTTAAAATGAATTAATTATTATTTATTTTAAATTTATTATTATTTTAATCTATTTTGCCACATAATTAATGATTTTATTTTTGATTTTTTTTGTATTGCCACATAAGAAAATAATAATATTTTGATATTTTTTCAATGCCACGTGTGTAATTAATTTGACTTTCGTCCAAGAAATTTGACGGAATGGCCTGAATTTTCAAGTTTAGAAAGACCACTGCATATTTTTAAAGTTCAGTGGCCAATTACTTACAAGTCGACGATCACATGCGGGTAAAAGTGTTTTTTACCAATTTTTTTAATAAAACATGATGTTCAAAAAACACACAAGAGGACGTGGCCAAAGTTGTTTCTAGGCGAGGGAAGGAGTTTCATTCCGAACTGTAATGTTTCGTTTAGATTATAGAAATAAGAGTTTGAATGGAATGAAAAAATTATATTAAATTATTTTATTAAAATAAAATGTGTTATTTTTATTTTTTAAAAATTTATGAATTTTATTTTTTAGAAGATGATATGAAATAATTCATTAAATAATTTTTTCTCCATTCAATTACTTTCTCTATTTTATTCTTTCACTCATTTTATTCTTCCAATCCAAAAGTAACATAACAGTTTGAATATATTTGTTGTTGTTTCTAGTTCGGGGAAGTACAAATTAACTTCTTTTCTTTTATTTTTTCCTTTATTTTGTGTTATAAAATTAATAAATTTATATATGTTTTTACTTGATATACGTGTACATAACTACATATTAGAAACAAAAATCATACCCTTTGCATTGGAATCAACTCTTATAATACGGATAATGTGACTTTCGTGTGATTAATAACAATAGAAAATATTACCAAACAACCAAAAGTCCAAAAGGGAACAATTTTGTAAAATTTTAGATTTTGAGGCTTTGGTTGAACAAATTAGTATTTTTAAAATAGAAACTTTATAAACTTCGAGGGACAAATTTACAGTTAACTTATAAGTTAGTTTGATCAAATATAATATCTATTTTATCTCTTTTTTTATTAATTTCTTTTTTAGTTATTTTTATATTTATTTTTATTTTTAAGTCATTATAAATCGAACACCTTCATAATTTATTTTAATTTATAAGTTAAATTGATACCAAACATTTTTATTTGTAAATATCAACTTAAATTAACTTATAGATCAACTTATATTTTAAATTATAAATCATTAAAAATAAGTCATTCCCGAACAAAAGTGCGAAAAAGTATGACTAATGTTTTTCAACTATTCAACAACACTTTGACCAATCTTAAACACTAACGTGCACCAGGTGCTCATTTCACACAAACACTCACTTTTACAACTTCCCAAAAATCAAACAGTGCGCACTACGCACTTTGCGTATTCAAGCCTCTTTCTTTCCTCACGAGTAGTTAAATCTCCCGTTGACTGAAATAACAAAAGTTTCTCTCTCTTCTCTCTTTCTTCTCTCTCTCTCTCTCTCCAAATATATTTATATATTATATATATATATAAACCTCGATAACAAATTACTACTAATCTCCCCATCGGACTTCTTCGCCGGCCGTTCATAGGCGAGCTTCAACGGTCATCTCTGGAAACTGATATCTGGTATTTTCTTATTTTGGTGTTTCGATCTAAGGCTTTTACTGCTTAAGGCTGCAGTCTTTATCCCCAAATGTTAAAATTAGGGTTCTGAAATTTTTTCGTTATTAGAGCTTAATCGTTGCTTCATTTGCTATATATGTAGTTAGAAATAGCTGTACTGATGATGGGTTTGTTGGGATCTGTGTTTGGGGATGATGATCTTGGTTCAGTTGAAATTGGGGCTTTTTTAAGCTTAATTTAGTTTTATGATTCGTCTTTGAGTTCTTAATTTGTGGAGGGGGTGAAATCAGTTGGTGTTGTTTCAGCTGAAGAGTTTGTGTGGTGGTAAAGATTAGGTTGATTTCAGGGGGTTATAATTGCTTTTTTGTTTTATGATCTGTTTGAGGTTAGTTCTAGTGCTGTGGAGAAAGTATGAAGAGATTAAAGTCAAGTGATGATCTTGCTTCATATGGAGAAAAGGGTGTTAGTAAAGATTGGGTAAGAAGGGATGATGATTCAAGTTTGCATCGTTCGTCGTCTCATCGGAATTTTTATTATAAGCCTGATGGGTTATCTTCATCCTCGTCGAGGTATGATCGGTCTGAAGATGATCGTGAGAGTTTTAGATCAACTAGGAAGCGAACAGATTATGATGTGGAAAGTTATGATAGGAGAAAAGGATATGATCGGTACAGAGATGGTGGTGAAAGGGGAATTATGAGCTCTTCACCCCGGGGTGGATATGGTGGGGACCGGATTCATCGCTCTGAAAGCTTTTTTGTACCAAGAAGAGAGTTTCCAAAGGGGTTTAGATCGGAGAGGGATCGTTCACGACGGGAGGGTAGTGTTTCGTCTTGGAGGAGATTTGGTAGTGGTAAAGATGTTGATGACGGTGGTTGCAGGAGTGGAGTTGATTCTGCTAGAGGAAGTAGGGCAACATCAGATGACATAGGGAAAGTAAGGTCACCGCAGGGATTGAGAGATGCAAAGTCACCATCATGGTCGAAGGATGCAAAGTCACCTCCTAGGTCAAAGGATTCTGGAAGTGAGCAATCGAAAAGTGTTGAAGTGAAGAAGAGTGAAGAATTGCCTGTTGAGAGTGACAATAATAGTGAAATGGAAGAAGGAGAATTGGAGCCTGATCCTGAACCAGTTCCTATTCTCAAGCATGTAACTGAAGATGATGCTTCTATTGGGTTGAACCCCAACCAGGAGTTAAACAGTGACAATATCGTTGAAGATAAAAGTTTGGAGGACCTGGTATCATTGTCTGAGGAAAAGGCACAGCTCAATCAAGTGTCTGTTCCTGAGGAGAAAGCAAAAATTGGAATGTCAGAAGCTACTCCAACTGTAGTAAAGGATGTTAATGAGTTGCCAGGTTGTGTGAACACTTCCGTTCATAAAACAAGTAACGATAAAGATGCAATAGTAACCACAGCAGATAATGAAGTCGCCAAGGATGGACATTGTGCCTCGGAGAATAGCAACTGTCCCGATTGTCCCGATGGAGTAAGTGATATGTTAATCAAGCCATGTCCTTTGGATGCAGAACAAAAGGAAAACAAGGGTATGGACCTTGAAGTAAAATCAGAGAATGTTGATTTGCCTGGACCTATTGACGGAGTTGCGGACGGAAATGGTGCATCTGGAGTTGCTTTATCTTTTATAGACGAGAGAGAGAACCGAAGTTTTAAGGATAAGGGCAAAAGCTTGGCTGTTTGGCCTTCGAGTGCTGGGGATGCTGCAGAAGATAGTTCAAGGACTGAAACAAGAAGCCTCCTAAATTTCAGGGAAAATGATATGGAAGGACCAAGTACGAGGGGCTTTGAGTTGTTTTTCACTGATCCTGTTAAAAAACTAGACAAAGCAGAACAATCGAGTCTTAAGCCGAAAGATGAGAAGATGGTGCTAGAACCACTTGAACTTTCTCTTAGCTTGCCAAATGTTTTGTTCCCTTCCAGTTCCCAAAACACAGTTCAAGCTCCTGGTTCTCCTAGTCATGCGAGGAGTGTTCAGTCCTTTACTAGCAGTTTCCGGACGAGTTCTGATGCATTTACTGCATCAATGTCATTCTCAGGTTCTCATCCATTCTCACATAATCCTAGCTGTTCCCTGACACACAATTCATTTGACAATTGTGAACAATCAGTTGGTAGTCGCCCATTATTTCAGGGAGTGACATGGCAAGATCAATCTTCAAATGAGAATACAAACAAAGAAGGTACTATGTTTCAAAGGATATTGTCAAATGGAAATGGTCTTTTTCATCATTCACAAACTTCTCAGGGTATTTCAAATGGTCAAGCTGTTCAAGGACAGCACCATAAAGTTGCAGAAGGAAGCTCTAAACCACCCATTTTGGACCCGCAGTTAAGTTTCAATAAACAGTTGACAGGAGTACATTTGAGACATCCAAATAATGTCAGATCCTCTTCACAGAGTATGGGCTCTCATGAAACTGGATTAGATTATCGTAATGACAAGAACCGGGTAACCAGAGAAAAAAATGCTGTTAATATGCATACAAGCAATAAACAAGATGAGAAAGAGCCTCTCTTTGCAGGTGGAGCTGATTTCGTGGATCCAATCATCCGCATGATAGTTTCTGAACCAATACACATAATGGCCAAGAGGTTCAATGAGATGACAGAACAATCTAATACAAACCTGAAGGAGTCGGTTCGTGATGTCATTTTGAATCCAGGTAAGAGATGGAAGCTATGTGGTTTCCAGCAAGCACTGGATAAGAGATCAGACATTACCTTGGAGATTCTATTGAAGTCCCATCGAGCTCAACTGGAAGTCTTGGTAGCTCTGAAAACTGGTCTTCAATATTTTCTTCAGCGAAATTATGATATATCATCTTCTGATCTAGCCGAAATTTTTCTGAACTTAAGATGTAGAAATCTCACTTGTCAAGTCTTTACCAGTTGATGAATGTGATTGCAAAATATGTTCGCAGAGAAGAATGGGTTTTGCAGTTCTTGCATGTGTCTTATATGTTCGAAGTTTGACAATGCCTCCAACACTTGTAGTTGGGTTGGGTGTGATGTATGTCTTCATTGGTGCCATGCAGAATGTGGTTTACGAGAATCATATATTAGAAATGGTCATAGTGCAACTCGGTCTCAAGGAACAACAGAAATGCAGTTTCATTGTGTTGCTTGTGATCATCCTTCTGAGATGTTTGGCTTTGTGAAGGAAGTCTTTCAAAATTTTGCAAAAGGATGGACAGCTGAAACTCTTTCCAAGGAACTTGAATATGTTAGAAGAATTTTTCGTGCAAGTGAGGACCCCAGAGGGAAACGACTGCATGATATTGCCGTTCAGATGCTGACGAGATTGGCAAACAAGTCTGAGCTTCAAGAAGTTCAAAGTTATATCATGGCATTGCTTACCAGTAAGTACTCTTCCTATCTTTTAGATTCATTTGTGTTGTCAAATTGTGCTGGGGTTGATTTAATCCAACTTCATATGTCAATGACTCCTCTAATTCCTTTAATCCATCTGGAGCTAAAAACACTTTAATTGTTTCTTATATTCACCAGTGTTCAGTGTGGGTTATAGTTTTCTGTTAAGGATACTTAGCTGTGCCCTTCAGTCATCTCCATTAATTTCGTAAACTCCTAATGGTTTAGCCATTTTGAATAACTGTTATAATGTTCTTCATGGAAGATTCATTGGGTGTTGGTCATGTGTACTTTAATCTCAACGTTTTAACGCATTACTTTTCTTACAAGTAGCTGAGGAGAATAAGTATGCTGAATTATATGTCCTATGAATTTATGATTTTTAATGTGATGCTCAACTGTACTTTTATATTCCATTATTTGCGGTTTATCTTGTAATACTTCCCAGTAAATTTTGGTTTCTGCAAGAGATACCTATTTGGCTATTTCCAACTTTCTACTTGTTTATCAGCATGCAAAAAAATTAAAATTGTTTTTATCAAAAAAAAAAACTGCAAAAGCAGAATTACTTTTTTATTGTTTCTTCATGCTGAAAATTTCCATTTCCATAAATGCTTATCACCCCTAAGATTAGTTTGTTACTTGTTGGCCACAGCAGGTACATAACATTTCTTGCATCAGTTAATTGTGCTACTTTCATAAATATTTTTCTTGATCAAAAACCAAAGCGTTGGTCTGACCAAATGGATTTGGGGATGAACGGGTGTTCTAACTAATATGATCGTTTGTATTTGCAGTATTGTGCGTCACTATAAATTTTGATGACTCGCTATATTCTTGTACTAATCATCTCGTGTTTGAAGTAGAGAAATATAGTTAAATCCATAAGCTACTGATGTCCAATTTTATCTTATGAATATAAAGAATAAACCAAGAACGAATTATAACTTTTAGTGAGATCAATTTTTACTATTCAAGTGGCAAATGCTGTGTGTTTCCATATAAAGTTCTCTGAATGCTTTGTTTTTTTCTTTAGTTGTGCATGTCTTTATGGGATCTGCTAGCTAAAGCAGTAGGATTTTTTTTGCTTACTCTCATTCTCTCTACCCGGATTACAGATGGTGATTCTTTCAAGTCTAGCAGCACTCTGATTGTCCCTGAAAAGGAAATTCCCAAAAAGAAACAGGGAGAAGGGACTACTGCTATTGCTGGATCCAGCCAGGAAGCCACGTGGCTAAAAGCTGTATATTCAGACAAAGCTCCTCAATTGGAAAAATCTGTTGGCTTACTTCCGAGCTTTGATTTTGAAAAGAATGATAAGCTTATTGCTAATTCAGATTTGCAAAGGAGTGCTCGAAAGGATCCTGGCTTTGATGAATTAGAGAGTATTGTGAGAATCAAGCAGGCAGAAGCCAAAATGTTCCAAGCTCGCGCTGATGATGCAAGAAGAGAAGCAGAAGGTCTGAAACGCATTGCAAATGCAAAGAACGAGAAAATTGAAGAAGAGTATACAAGTCGAATCAGAAAGTTGCATTTGGCTGAGGCCGAGGAAATCCGCAGACAGAAATTGGAAGAGCTCCAGGCTCTAGAACGAGCACATCAAGAATATTTCAATATGAAGATGAGGATGGAAACAGATATTAAAGATTTGCTGTTGAAAATGGAAGCCACGAAATGCAATTTCACCATGTGAGATAGATCAGCAGTGTGTTACTTATGAGCCCCCAGTATCATGGTAATTTTACCTTTCGACATCAGGTTCTTTTATCCTGTGTTGTAAGTTGAGTAGTTACAGATATGTGGTCATTGATCAATAGGAGTACCTTTTCTGTAGTCAGCTTATAATCTATTCTGCTAACCGCAATGTGTAAAGAGACTAGACGAGACTGCTATATCGGTTCCCAGCTATGATACATTCAAGAAGTAGAAATAGAGATCAAGTTGCCATTATATTTGATCCATGTTCGAGTGTTTGGCACTGTTTTAAAAATTTCCGCCTAGGTCCGCTTAGGTGCTAGGTCTTTTCTTGGCGTTCCGCTTAGGCGCTAGCCCCTCTTGGTGTCCCGTCTAGGCGTTAGGCCCCCTAGGTGCCACACCTAGGCCCAAGGTGGCAAAAAAATTCTTCTAAGGAATTAGGCGGAGTTTAGGCGAAGAGATTTTTTTATTTTAATAATTATTAAAACTAGATTTTGATATATTTATTTTTCAAATGATTTACGGTATTCATAATACAAGTTGTAGCATATCAAATCACAACAAGAAGTGAACAATATCAAGTCAAAATGAATAATTTTATTATAGTTGTAATTTTTTAAACTTATACTAACTTCAAATTATATAAATGATGATACATTTATAATATTTAGTTTAATTCAATATAATTCTTAAATTTATGTTTAGTTTTTAAGTTTTAATATTGAATTAAAATTTTATTATTTTATTATTTAATAGCAATCTTGTTTATAAATGAAATTAATGCGTTTAAAATATGTTTGAACTTTAAATAATTGCATATTTGTGTTTGAATTTTGACATTAGCAATATGGATATGTGTTTGAACTTTAAGCAAATGTCTTTATTATCTTTATTATAAATTGTTTTGCTTTATATTATTATTTTGTTTGGATAAATATAAGATAAAATATTAAAATTGACTTAAAATAAAAAAATTCGTCTAGGCCTGCCCAGGCCCCCTAGGCGCTAGGTCCTAAGCCCCCAGCTGCCTACCTCCCGCCTAGCGCCTTTTAGAACATTGATGTTTGGATAATTGGTGGTATCCAGAACTAGAATGGGGTCTCAAGCAGGTTAAAATTTGTGAAAAATTTCAGTTTCTATTCAATTTAGGGGTAAGTATGGTGCGGTTTAAAGCTAGAACCGCACACGAAATCGTTTAGGTGCGGTTTGACAAATTTAAAATCGCATATGAAATCGCTTTTGATTAGTGCGGTGCGGTTTCATTTGGTGCGATTTTGATTCCAAAATCAATTGAAACAACAAAATTTATGTAATTTAAATTAACAATTTAACATCACACTATTAAATATTATTTTGATATAACACAACCTTATTTGTAATGTTTTATCTAAACAAAAGCTAAATAGAATCAAATTGAAATCGTAAAATCGATTTTATATAATGTAGGGTGTGACTAATTTTATATAATATGGGGTGTGAGTAATTAATGTTGAACATAAAATAATAAAATAATTTAATTATTTTTAGTCATGCTTATTATTATACCTCACGCATCTATTCGTATTTATTTGATATCGATAAAATTTGCTATCATATATAACACTATATTTATATAAAGAAAAATAAATAATACATTAGTTTAACCTTTTAAGTTTAGGATAATAATATTAGAAAAATAGAAAATATATATATATGTATATTTATATATATATATATATATATATATATATATATATATATATATATATATATATATATATATATAGTGGTGGATAATGATGAATAAAGTTTGTTGGTGGACTTGTTATTGTAAATTATTATTGTTATTATAATGATGATGATGGTAAGTTCAATTATATTCCCATTAAAATATATAAATCACTATAGACAACTTGGTTTCTTTATCTTGTTGGCGGATGATCATGGGCGGAACTAGAGGGGTCGAGGGGGGTCATATGACCCCCCTACCCTGGAATTTGAAGTATGTTAATATTAGTTATATTTTATCTTTGTTATGAGATGATATTAATTTATTTATTTTTTCATGTCTTTTCACCTATAATAAATTAACAATATTACTATAAGATAAAATAATATTAAATAAATTTGATGATTAATTAATTAATATTACACTCATTTATCTTACTGACTTAATCATACATTGGTATCCATTTTTTTTGTAAATGAGAATAACTTAATTCATTTTATTGCTTTGAGTGACTACTCTCAGTTGTCTCCAAAAAATGGCTAGAACCACAATATAATGTTCTGAATATATAATATTATAATTTGTAATTTATCTATAAAAATAAATAATCATTGACTAAAAAATTCAAAGTCTAATTAATAGTCTCATAGTTTGGGGTAAATTATATATATATATATATATATATATATATATATATAGGGTTGCATCCACAACAATTGATTCTAGGGAGCAACCCTTTTTGGCCCCATGTTGTAGTAAATTTGGAGCAAAAAAAAAATTGTAACAAGTCTTGGCAAAAAGGGTTGTTCTCAAAGAACCCGTTATTCTTTGTGGATGCAACCCATATATATATATATATATATATATATATATATATATATAGTTATATATTGCACCTTATTTTATACTTTTGTGACTTATAATATGTCATATTTGAGTTTGATATAAAATTCATCTGTGGACATAATTTAAGTAAGTATAAAAGGTGTAAATTAATTAATCTCTCAGCGTGGAGAATAAAAGAGAATTTTATTTGATTTGTGTAGAAATCATTTGATTAGTGGAGATTATAGTGAGACATTTAATAAGGTGCAAAATTGTTTGATAAAAACTATTTTTCCTTAGTTCCATTTAATAGAAGTCTATTTTATTTTATTTTTTTTTGGAACAAAAAGAAAAAATATTGAGTGCTAATTAATTTCTAATTAATTAATTACTACATTAATATTTATCTAGTATGTAACTTACATATTTAGTATTAATAAGTATGGTTAAATATAAATTAAATAGTATATTATGTAACTTATATATATATATATATATATATATATATATTGATATATATACATAAGATTAGATATATATATATGTAAGATATAAATTTACATATATGATTTTTTGCATATATATTTTTTTCTCTTTTTTGATCTTCTCAATTCTTCTTACAAACAAATAACTACTACAAATAATGTTTTATTGGAATTTTTTACGTGAATTCTTTATCACAGATAATTCATTGGAAGGCTTGACATATATCACGGAGGTATATAAATGTAACCCTTATAGCAAGCCCGATCGTGGTGGGGCGATAAAGACCTTGGGGGCGGGGATCACCGTGTGTCATGTCTTGACAACAATTTTGACTCTCTTAAACTATGATTCTAACAATCTTAAGGTCTTTATTGTATTTGTTAGTCATGATTTTGGTGAGATGGAAAACAACCACGGTTTTCAAAGATAAGTGCCATTTTTCTTGTATCTATTTTATCAATGGAATTTTTATGATAATTAGTAATATATTGAGATATTAAACTAATTATTTTTATTGATAATTCATGTTAGAAGATGGATTGTGGAGAAAAATGAAAGTGAAAAAAAGATTACAATTTACATGTTTGTAAATTGATGCGGAGAAAGATGAAGAAGTGATCATCATGGAAAAACACCAAATGTTGATGCTTAGAAATCTTTACGAAAGAGATTATGTAGTTCTTGGATTTAATTTCAAAAGGTGTGTTTTTAACATTAGCCTTTATTTTTATAAATGATAATTGTGTATCATTTTGTATGTGTATATACTTGAAAGTATATGTTTTATGTATTATATCATGTGTAGATGATATTGTATGTTTGAGTATTATTTTACTTACATTTTGTTGTAATAAATTAATTAATTAGTTTTGTGAGATAAGAAAAGTAATTAAATTTTTGTTCATGATGGAATAAATTTAATTTTATGCATATATATATATTTTGTTTGTAATATTTTATGAGTAGATAAAATATTATGATGTAATAATAATATATATATATATATATGTATGAAATTTGAGACAATTATTTTTCTTATACACTAATTGAGATTAATTTATTATGAGAAAGTTGTAGTAAAATTTGAGAAGTTTACTTGTCTCTATGTATAACAAATTAGTTATAAATTAATTTATTTTGAGAATAAAGTAAATTTATGTTCTTCTTGAACAAAATTATTCATATAAATTTGAGGTAATATTTAGTGTGTAATATTATTTGGTATTTGTATGCATGAATTTTGAGATAGATTACTTTGTTTGTGGATAATAAATTAATTGGTTGAAGTAAATCTTATATACAATATGATTTTGATGTTGAGAAAACACTTAGAAATGATATTCGTAGTGTTTTGGGATAATCATAATTGGTATACGTTGATTTATTTTTATGTGTACTTCTTGTCCAAGAAGTAGTAAATTTTAATGTGATTATATGAATTTTGTATATTCTAAATGAGGTAAATATTTTATTTTTGACTTTTTATAAATATAGTGAAGTTCAAGTATTTCATATTATTATGATAATTGTCTTGAATTCTATATTTATAATTTTCAAAAGATATAATGTTTATGGTATTTTATATCTAAGTTGGGATAAGAAAATACTTGAGGATATACTAATTCATATGTGTGTAAATTTTATTTATTTTCTACATAAATTAATTTACGTTTGTGATAAATTAATTTCTTAGAAAGTAAATATAAATTTTAATTTTATTATTTTATATACAAATAAATTTGTCTTGATATGATGAGTTGTCTTTATAATTTGTATATAATGAATTTTATACTTTTTACATAAAGTCAAGTGTTACGTGTTGGTATACTTGAAAAATATACATGTATAATTTATTAAGTGCTTATATTAAATAATTTTTAGATTTGAGATTTTATGTAATTAGGAAAATAAGAACTTGTTTTTTTCTTATGTGGGGGTATTCTAAAAAGATTCTTATGTTGAAACAATCTTTATATGAATAACTAATACATAAAATGTGCAAGAACTTATTTTATGTTTTGAGAAGTGTTCCTTAATATTCTTTTGTGGAAGTAATATTTATAGGAACATTGTTACATAAAATGTTAATTAATCTAAAAATTATTTTAAGTAGTGAGCATAATATTGTGAAGTGAAATTATTCAATGAGATTTCAATTATTTAAAAGTGTGTGGGGTGATTCTTTAAGATTTTTATTTATGGACTAAATTTAGCTTTTGAACTATTTGGAGCATAATTTTATTTATGTAAGAAATAGTAAAAGGCTTATAATTTCATGTTGTGAAATTCAATTTGATTGTGTAGTTACGTGAAATGAAAGTCTTTGAAACACAAACTTTTGAATAATATTGAAATGTGAACTTATTTCACTTAATTAATTATCTAAGGTTCAACAAAGTTATAAGTTGAACTAGAGAAGAAAGCAATATTGATTTGGTGAAGAAAATCTAATATAATAATTTGGTAAATAAAATATCTATTTTATTAGCCTAAATATGATCCAAAATATTTATTGTGATTTAGTTCAATAGTGAGATTGAAACTAAGTTATAAATATTCAAGTGGATAAATATTAGGTGATAATATATGCATATTAACCTTGAGATTCTATCGGATATAAATTATTTATATGTTTACACTAATAATATAATTGTATAAACTATAATGTGATAGTTTTTGTGTATATTAATGATATGTTGATCATTTTACATAGTATTATTATGTAAGCGAGTTTAAGAAATATCTATTTTTGTCTTTATGTTGAAAGACTTATAAAATAAATGTTATTTTATTATCATGTGAAAACATAGTGAGGATTCCAACTAAACCAATTAAATTGTATTGAGAGGATATACTAAAGCTGAGTTTGATATACCTTGAGATTGAAGAATTTAATAATTCTTTAATAGTAGTGGTACACTAAAAGTTAATTACGATATAGCTATTGTAAAGTTGAAGTACACATTCATTTAGTGGGAGCCTTGTGTTTGATATACGATGATGCGAGATCGGATATTACATACTGATTTTAAACTTAGTATACTAATGATTTATATTGGTTTTGTTAGATCTCTCAATGTTTTAATAGATCACATAAGTGTCACTTATATTTTAGTGAGGAAAATTATAAATTTACAAGTAGGTGAATTTTCACTCAATCTTGGGTTTTGTTTCTTAGATGAGTAAGAAACAAATGAGTATTTTCCATTTCACAATATGAATCTAATGTTATTATTTTATGAGGGAAGTTTAATGGATTAGGGTGTTTGTTAAAACATTGATTGTAGCCTAGTCTAAAGCCCTCTATTTCACAATATTGTGTTAGTGAATTTTTTTTTATGTAGTACAAATTATTAATCTTGGATTCATAGCTGGTTGTGATCTTGAATAAGTATGAAAATATTCACAAGTAGGTGAATATATAATTATATTTTTACAAGTAGGTGAATATATTTCCCTTAGTGAGAGAATAATTTACTTGGAGTAGCAAGTAATATCATTGCTTTATATGATTGAGAAAGCAAGCGGAATCGAAATTTGTTGTTAAAACATCAAATTGTGGCCACTTCCATTCTTAGTTCATTATGATGTGATAATGAAATTGTTTTGTATAGAGCATATGAGATTACCTTTAATGGTAAGTCTTGACATGTTGGTCATGTAGACATAATTTTTGTTAGATAATTGATCTGAGAAGGTATTATAATATTTATCTACGAGAGAAAGTCAGTGGCGACTTGACTTATCTTTTACTAAGACTTTGTGAGATCTTAGTAAGTTTAACTACTTGTGATATGGAACTTAAACCACTTTGAGTCGGGGGTGATGGGAACTGACCTATTCTAGGTTACCCCTAGTTTATAGGTTCGATGGGAAAAACAAGTCACGATTCTTTGTTGCGTATTTACTATCGATGTGGTTCCATATATGTAGTTTAAGATAGTAACGTACATTTGTTGCGATAGAAATTTGAGTTATACTCTTAACAAAGTTGTTGTGTTCTTAGCGCGAAACACATGTGAAACACTTTGCTATATGAACTAGAAGTGGAGTAAGCTTTTTATAGAGGTTGTGGTTTACTCTCTTAGAGGTTCATGAAAGCAGGGTATTCTTGGCATGGCCATATTAGCATAAAGCAATTGAGAATACTCATCGTGGTAGAAGGATTTTTGTGTGTGTGTGACAATTTCGGTCATATCATATAGAAGTAGAGGTTGATCTACGGACACCTTTAATTTCGATGTGACTTTGAGTTATTTACACTAAGGGAAGGTTCGATGTTAAATCATACCCTCTTTTATGCACACATGCCTTGGAGTTGTTTGATAGGAAATTGTTTGGATGAAAAATAGTTTTTCAAACAAGTGGGGATTATTATATATTGCACCTTATTTTATACTTTTGTGACTTATATATATGTCATATTTGAGTTTGATAAAATTCATCGTGGACATAATTTAAGTAAGTATAAAAGGTGTAAATTAATGTCCTCAACGTGGAGAATAAAAGAGAATTTTATTTGATTTGTGTAGAAATCATTTGATTAGTGTCTATAGTGAGACATTTAATAAGGTGCAAAATTGTTTGATAAAAACTATTTTTTCTTAGTTCCATTTAATAGAAGTCTATTTTATTTTATTTTTTGGAACAAAAGGAAAATATTGAGACTATTAATTCTAATTAACCACTACATTAATACTAACTAGTATATAACTTATATATTTATTAATCTAGTATGTAACTTACATATTTAGTATTAATAAGTATGGTTAAATATAGAATTAAATAGTATATTATGTAACTTATATATATATATATATATATATATATATATATATATATATTGATATATATACATAAGATAGATATATGCATATATTTAAGATATAAATTTACATATATGATTTTGCTTACACAAATAACTTTTTCTCTCTTTTGATCTTCTCGTGATTGCTATCTTCTTACAAACAAATAACTAACTTTAATGAAGCGCCGGTGTTACATTGGAATTTTGATTCTATTAAATTGATTCTATCATCGGACAATGATTCAGGAAAGGCTGGTGACATATATCACTGGAGGTATACGCTGCACACCACCGTCGCCCCAACATAGCCACACCACGACCACAGCACCGTCGACTCCTCCATTACCATCATCAAACACCCCTTTCTTCCTTAAACTCTAATTAAATTTATCTCAAATTTCATAATCACAACATAAAATTTTAAATTTTTACCTTTAATTGAAGCAAGTTTATTCTACTGCTTCAAATTTTCAATTAATTGGTTTCAAAACCAATCCCAAATATCACTGAAGTGATGGAGAATTAAAGCCAAAAACCCACCAATCGGTTGATCTTGATGTCTCACTTTGGATCTATACCATCCCTGTAAGAAATTGGCAAGGATTCCTAAAGTAAAGAGTGAACCAAAGTGAAAGATGAGAAATTAGAATAGAACAGAGAAAGAATAAAAAAGAACATATATTGATTTTGTTGATGAAATGAAATAACCAAAAGTGAAAGATGTCTGCTTTGCATGATGATGTGATGATGAGTGAAGGAAACAGATAGAACTTGTGAGTAATAAACTAATTAGTATTACAAGTATTATTATAATATTGGTTATTACTAATGAATCGCAATATAATGGAATTTATAATTAATCTAGGTGAATAAATTTCATTTCAACTCTTACCAACAGTTTGAAATTAATTTAATTTATATGGTTAAATTATTATGTTATATTTTTATCATATTATGGTCAAAATATTATAAATATGTATTTAAAACACTATTAAGACGTTTTTGATTAACAAACAGATTTTTCTTAACTTGTTCAGAAGGTTAAAATGGTAAAATACTGTTATTCAAATATTTTGAAAAAATTAATTATCAAACAGATGATCGATATTAATCAGATGTCTAATTAACTGTTCAGATCTTAACATTATATTTTATCAAACACAACCTTGGTCTCATGCAATGTTTTCAGACCAGTCATCGAACCGAAAAAATTATCGAGTGGATGAGTTACAAGTTCAACTAGTGGTTGAACCGTTATTAAACAGATGATGTCATAAATATATAAATATATATTATTAGTAATTAATAAAAACTTTAAAAATCTTGTTTTTTATGAACTAAAACTAAGGTATAATATACTAAAAGTGGTTAATTTTAATATTAAAAAATTTGGTACAAAAAAAAATAAAAAATTGGTTTACCGAGTCAACTTAACCGATTTTATTGGTTGAACCACCGGTTTGACCGGTGATCAACCGGTTCAATTCGAATTTTGACCAAATTAGTTTAATCAGATTAAATCGGACTTGACATAGGACGGATTTTCGATTGAGGCGACCCCGACCAGATTTCAAAACAGTGGTCTCATGTTAATACTAATGAGTTGTTTGATAAAAACTGAATGAAATAGTTCTGAATGTTTAAGCAATCTGAATGGAGCTGAATACTAAATGAAAAAAATTATTTGATAATTGATACGTCTGGAATATCTGAATAATAATTTTTTATTATTTTACTCCTCTAAACTATACCGAATAAGTATATAATTTTTAACCCAAATTTCATAGAAAATAAAAAATATAATGAGTAAATATATAGCAATTGAATTCTTATTACCAATTTAAAAAAAAATTTGCCTTTTTAAAATTAAAATAAATTCTTACCATTTCAATCAAATGATTTACATACCCCAACAAGAACAAGAATATACCCTAATATTCTTGTTATTTGTAAAGGAAATAAATTTCATGGACACTACATTCTCTCATACAAAATCCTTCCCGCCATCCTTCTCTCTCTCTCTCTCTCTCCAGTTTTTATGCTCTATTCATTTGGATAGATGATACAAAGAAGTTCTTTGTCAAATACTGGAGAGAGTGATTTATGAAATTAAAATAGAGTGCTTCACATTTTCAGCAGTTATAAATCTAATACAAGAACCAGAAACAGCATGATCCACTTATGAGAGAAAAACAAACCTGCAGAAGTTGCAAAGCCACATTTCAAGCATCAGATTTTATTTCCAATAATAGAACATACCAATGTTTTTCAGCCGTTGAACAGGTGCAGGTGGATTCGAGTGGATTTTCGATGAAATTTAGGGATTTTTTGGGTTTAATCTTACACCAAATTTGCTTTAATTTTTAAGATTATACACAGATAAAGGAAATTGATTTACATATATCATCAAGGTCTTCTTCCTCTCATGCGGATCTACCCTTGGGCAGTGGGGTCAATTGACCACACTGAATTTGAAGGAATCAATTATTTATTTATTTTTAATTTTATAAGGTGTTTAGTAAAAATAAAAAATTAAGATTAAATGACTATTAAATGTCTTAAATTTCTACTAACACCAACATTCCACTCTTTTATATTGTTAAGCAACTTATAGTGAACATGATATTTTTGTAAATATTGAAATGAGGCTATCATTGCAATAGTTTCAAGTAATGAAGTCTCGAAAAATGTTATTATAATAATATTTTTATAATATTATTTAGTTTTGTAATTTATTTTAGAGGACACGGTGAGGGATATTCTCACGTTCTTGCGCGAGGTGTTTCTTATAATAACAATGTTTAAATTTGTTTTTATAAAATATCACTTTATACATAGGAGGAAGTATATTCAATTACATTGGTTTTATATGATAGCTCACACAATTATTTACAATGTCCCTCACATCTTTTTTGTCATTATTATATTGTATTGACTTAAATATGAATTACTACCCTAAACTATAAGCCATATTCCACTTCGGGGATCAAAGTATCAATTTTTTCAATCAGGTGATTGAACTATCATTTTTTTTCAATTTGTTCAATTGAGGCTGCCACGTCAGAAATTGCTAACGTGGCCCGCTGACCAAGCTAACTAATGCTTATGTGTAAATAAAAAACCTTAATTTAAATAATTTTTTAGGTTTTTTAAAAACATTTAAGGGTAAATATGTCAAATAATTGTCTATAAATGTAAAAAACACACATTTTTTCATAATATAAAAAAGAAAATAAGTAAATAATTTACATAATTAACATAAAATAGAAAATTTTACACAATTAGCAAAAATTAGTTAAATAAATAACATAAAATTAAACTTAATTACACAATTAACTCAACTCAAACAAATTAAACAAATAATATAAATTAAAAAAAATATACAAATAATATAAATTAAACAATACAATTAGCATAAACTAAATAAAATACATCATCGAATATACTCATCTCCTCTCTCGCTCCTTTGTCACCGCATTTACACAACAAATCAATCGAGCTCGAGTCATTGCGGCCTCTTCCTCTTCGAAATCGTCGACGAGGATGAAGGATGAAGAACGACGACTTGGAAGCTCTAATTAGTCCACCGGTGGGTAATTAATTACAGTCAAGCTTCAAGCTTCAATGCCGACGACGAAGAAGACGGAGGAGAGTGGGTCAGAATTAGGGTTTCGGGAGATGAAGAGAGAGAAGAGCAAAGCCAAGAACGATAGAGTTTTTGATTGGGACTTCACCGATCATCGAACAATTTAGCAGCAACTTAATCGGATTTGGGCGGCACCGTTCCCGGCCTCAATCGAAAGTGCAAATGACGATCCGAGGGGAGTAGTTTCGATGAGAGTTCGCTCTCGGGGAAGTATTTTCTGCCGTCGCTTTCGGCGGCGACTACCGACCGTGATGGATTAGGGAAAGGGTGACAAGCATTTCAAAGCCTATGCCATATTGTATCTGTTTGACAAAATTGACAAGAAGAAAGTAGAGATATTGTGGGGAAGGGTGGAAAATAAGAGTAAAGGTTTAAGAGTAAAGGAGAAGAAGGAGAAGGATCGTGACCACCGTCGAAAGTCCCAGTCCAAGATCTCCCCTGATTTGGTCCTTTTCCTAAGCCGCCTTTGATAAATTTTTGTTAGTTTTGATTCATTGTAGGGGGAGATTCTTGCTTTGGGTTGGGTTTGATATTTATATTTTCATTTATTTCTCCTTTTTCATCTCTAGATAGAAATTGACTAAATATAAAAATTTATTGGGGTTTTCATGCTTTCTCTGGTGGTTGTAGTTGGGTTTTCTGGGTTTTAACTGTATTACATGATCTGACATTTTTAGGGATAGTGGGATGGCATCATACCATGGAGAAGATCTGGCATCATACTTTCTACAATGAGCTGTGTGTAGCCCCTGAAGAGCACGACGGGGGTGGCTGAAGGGGAAGGGGAAGGGGAAGGGATGGAAGATTAGGAGAGAGAGGATATGTTTAATTTGTTTATTGTTTTGTTTAATTATCATTTTACTATTTTACCCTTCAATGTATCAATAATGTTTAATCTTAAAATAAAAAAATAATTTTTTTGACACATCAGCTACTTTATGCCCCCACCGAAATAACCACGTCAGCAAATTATTGACGTGGCAGCCTCAATTGAACAAATTGAAAAAAATTGATAGTTCAATCACCTGATTGAAAAATTGATATTTTGATCCCCGAAGTGGAATATGGCTTATAGTTTAGGGTAGTAATTCATATTTAAGCCTATTGTATTTTATTTTTTTTATAAATTTTTATTTTTAAAATATTGACCCACTGAACTAAAGGGTTGGATCCGTCCTTGCTTCCTCTGATAAAGGAAAATCCAACCACCTCTCCGATGATGAAGCGATACATCTTGGCGAAATCTTTTATTATATTTGTAATCGATATCTCTCTCAAAAGAGAGGGTATTCCAAATGGGAAAAAGCGTGGAACTAAAGAGATTTTATGTAAAAAATATTCAAAATGAAAGACTTGATCAATTCAAAATAAAGACATAACAATTTGTCCCATTTTGTTTCTCAATAAACATTTAAAAAGATGAATTTGACTATTGTAGACACTCAAAATTTCGCATTCCTGTTACTAACTATGCAGGAGGCCAGAATCGTCTTCTAGAAAGAACCCTGGAAGTCAAAATCATCAAACTAGCTCCCCGGAGACAACCCCGTGAAATCATCAAATCAGACCCCTGGAGACAACCCAGGATAATCATCAAATTAGACCCCGGAGACAGCCACGTGGGACATCAAATCAACTTCAGAAACAACCCTGAAGACAGACAAGAGTCGACAACCGTCAAACCCCGGAGTCAACCTTGAGGAAAGAAAGCTGCACGTCAAGCCTGTAAATCAACCTAGAGGGGCAAAAGAGTAATTTTGCCAACTCAACATCAAATCAAATCAAATTACCATGAAGAAGGTCATGCGGAACCATAACAACAATCTCAAGTAAAAATAACGCAAGACTGTTCAACGGATGGACTGCGAAGACTCGAAGATCTGGTGATGGACCCGTCTTCCCGGATTTGAAAAAGGTCAAATCCTATGTCATTGTGTAGCTCTCGTAAAGGTCTTTCCGGAAAGGTATAACACGCCTCCATCGGATTCCAGGAATGAAAGTTATGAAGGTTCAATCAGACAGCGCGTTGGTCGGAGTGCACATACTTTGAGACAACGGGGCCCACCAATCCCAGCTGCAGGTAGACCCGCGTCAAGCTGGGTCTATATATACACCCTCACCCCTTTAGCTTCCAAGAGAAGATTAGGCAAGAAGAGAGCCCAAGCGAGGCGAGAGAAATAGAGGCTAGAATAGCTAAACGGAGCTCGAATCCTGCTCTGATTCTTGTAAAACTTCTTTGTAAACACTCTTATACTTATATACTACAACATATCAAGTTTTAACCGGTGGAAACGAGTGCTGAGGAGTTTAAAGCCGTTCGATAGCTATTCCCATGCCTAATTGTAAGATTTCACCAGATCTGGCTTCTTCGCTTGCTCTAATACGTATATAAGTGTTTTATATAGCTTTTTAACGGTTGATATTCGTCAGATCTGAATTTTTAACTGTTTATTTCTTGTAAATAGTTAATATTTGAGTTGTATTGACTAGATCTGTACTGAATCTAGCCAGGTCTATCTTTTGACCGGTTCAAAAGTTGTAAAACTTGAACCTGAAAGCTAGAATGGCTAAGATCTGTACATATTTAGTTTTCTTTCTACTTTTCCTAAATATTTAGTAACCACGTGGCCTTAGATCTGTATCTAGAGGACACTGGAAGCTTTGGCTACGCGCATACAAGGATTTGATTGATGGATATTTGTTTTGCGATGTTTAGTGTAAATATATCTATTTTATTTAAGTATGTTAGCTATGCAGGCTATTTATGTGATATTATGTGAGCCTAGGAGCCACGTGATCTAAGATCCAGCTGACGAATCTAGATCTGGTTCCCATGATGGACCATTTTCAGTTGTACAGCTAGCCTGCAAATTTTGTAATTGTAAATCTAGGACCTTAAAATGGTTATCCGGATTTAAGGTCCCCGTAATAGTAAAAATCCTATGTGTGGATGGCTTTCATGCCCATAAGGAGCCCGACACTTATATATATTATTTTATCGAAGATGCTGCGTATCTCGAGAATAAAATCAAAATAAGCCGAATACGGAATAAAATAGAAGTATCAAATGCCTCAATTACTATGTGAGCATAAGGGTTTGAAAACTTGTTTTCAAAACATCATTTTATATGCCTTGTATTAAAATTGAAATATTCAACAAGTCAAACCCTTTGTATATAGGTGCAAAAGAGGCATAACACTACTTCTAAATAAAGCAGTTAGGCCCAATTAACTGCAATTCACACATACACACAAATTAGGGGGAAATCGCAGAATCAGCAAGTGTTTCACTAAGTCTGGGTGCCTAACACCTTCCCCTCGCTTAATCAAGCCCCCGAACTCTATGAATCTCAGTTTCCAAGACCAATTAACAGAGTCCAATATTGAGCCATAGTGCAAAATCTTTCAAAACTCGGTTGAGTTGATACAACCATTTAACTCATATCAACTAGCGACTCTGTCTAATTCGGATCAATAAAATCAAATCTTTCCAATTCGTCGACATTATATGTTGGCCTTTTTCCTGAAAACCTAACCCTTCAGATCAAACAAACTCACATAGAAAACATAGGGTAAGAACACATAGAAAATGGGAGATAAAATCTTTCCGGCGTCAATAGGTTGCGACTCTGCTGGGGACAGTAGAGGGCTTAAGCTGCATTTCAATCTTTTTGATTCCATTCTCTATACATGTGTGTGAAATGACGTCTTTACATTGAATGGATGTGAATGTCTCTTTACCACGCTTTATATTAGTGCTTCGCACAATGTCATCATTTTTCATGCGGTGAGAGGCGATGAATGTATGTTGTGTGATTCCTCCACCAAGAGGCAAACCCATCAGTTGATGATTACTGAACTCCAGTGGCGATTAAGTCCAAGTGAGGCTCAGGAAAGGTACCACTCAGATCCGCTCCATTTGAAAGATAGGATTAACTTCTCAGCTAGTAGATTGTGATGATCTGGGAACCTCCATGCCAAAAAGCTCGTGAGAGTAAACCTAAGATAGGTCAGCCTCTGATAAATCAAACACAAAGGGAAGTCTCTACATGTCTTCCCTCTTTCAATACACGTCCTATGTAAATCTTGTCAAATATCAAATGTTATAAATGTCAGGAATAAGCATGTGAATGTTATTCCTATTTACGTATGATTTGATTATGATATATATATATATATATATATATATATATATATATATATATATATATATATATATATATATATATATATATATATATATGAATGAATATGCAAGTATGCTTGCATTAAGAAAAGTCAGTAAAGTCCTTTGATAGATAATAGAAACATGTGTACAAGGACTTAGAATGAATTGATCAAGTATGTTAGGTTGATCCTACATAAGCAAAACAGCTTTGTAAAGTCCTTAAAAAGAAATAATATACAAGGACTATAAACATAGAAAGATCAAGCATGTTAGGTTGATCTTATGATGTAATAGATAGGCGCGTCTGATCGTCGAGCACTGCACCAGAAATTGTAGTCTGCCAGGAGAGTTAAGGAGAACTCGAGAGCTGTCGAGGCAGAATCGTAGTCTACAAGATAGTAGATCTCGGAGTTCGTAGACTGCCAGAAGAGACGAGGAAGGATCGTAGTGTCGAGTAGAACTTCCTCGTGAGTCAAGTCTATTTGAGGAAGTCATGTTCGAGAATCGAGAGACAACCGCCTATGAGCCGACCGAACATCTGCCGAAGCCAAGTCAGAAACGTAGACTACACTAGGAGTCGTAGAGTCTACTGATGCCGAAGCCAAGTCAAGGATCGTAGACTACACTCTGAGTCGTAGAGTCTATTGAATACATGCAGAGATGGTAGTCGAGAAAGATCAGATGAAGAGATCGAGCACAAAGACAGAAATCATAGAGTGTTAAGATCTGATCCCGAAGTCATAGGGTCTGCACAACCAAAGCTGAATCGTAGAGTGCAGAACTACGACCTCAACAGTTGTGCTCACAACGCCAAGGCATAATCGTAGAACAAAGACGATTCTCAATAAATGAGCACTCCCAGAATATCCAAAGGAACCAAGCCTCTGGTTTAAGCTGAAATGTTACATCCAACTTGAATGAAACCAGAGAGCACTCCACGAATGGCTTGCAAGCTAACAGAAGATCTAAGCACAACCTAATCAGCATCAAGATTAAGTTGTGAAGTCATTCGAGATGAAGTCTTCCACAAGGAGATCAGAATAAGACTTCAGTAACTGACGAAGGAAAGTTAGCAAAAGGCGATGGTATGCCAAGCAGATGAAGAAAACGATCTTGGAAGCAACCAGGATCGTAATGTTTGCCAAACAAAGAAAGAACTGATGAAGTACATACATAGATTATTGGACAGCTTCTGAAGAACAAGGCTAAGCATTGGGTCAGTCTATTGATGATAAGTGAACGGGAGATCACAAGGAGAAAGCGAGCTGGACACGCCACAAATCTGAAGTTTCTTGCTATTCAGAAGGGGCCAGAGCAAAGAAGTCAAGTCATCAGTATCTGAGAACTGTTGAGGCAAACAGAAGTGTTGAAGCACTGCACAAAAGAAGGAAGAGGTGTTCTACATTGAAGATCCAATCAACACTCTTAAAGATCGTAGTGTTGTCTCTACCAGTTAACATGACACTACGATCAAGTCCTTGAAGACATGCATCAGAATCGTAGAGTTCGAATAACTGAAGACTGAAGCATTGGCAACGGTTCAATCTGAAGGGTAATATTCGGACAAGTGCTTATTGAGAGCATCGATGCAAAAGGACAACCTCTAATCGAGAAATAAGAAGGAGGAAATAAAGTCTTCAACCTGCCCAAGACATTAAAGTGATATATCTGACAGGGTACGTGAAACAGTAGACTGCAGTATCACAAAGTCAAAAAAAGTTATCATGTCACATCTGCAGTCTGCACCAAGCAACTCGAGATCTGTGAAGCATTTCAAAGAGCTTTAAACGACTACTCTCCAACGGAAAGATTGGGAAGGAGTATAAATCTGCTAGAGCTTTAAAGATCAAAGGAAGCTGGAGTTGCAGAGTTTGGAGTAACGGTGGACTGTTCTAAACCATGTAAGATAGTGAGTCCGAAGGCTCACTCTACGATCCACCAAGAACACTCAGAGACATACAAAGAAAGAAGTAGAAGTGAGAGTTCTACAATGTAGAAGTGAGAGTTCTACTACATGAAGAGTGTTCTGAACTGTCGAGAGGAAGAAAAGCATTAATGACATCTTGATGTCCATCATGGGAAGACTCTAAGTACCATAGAGAAGAGCTCATAGTCATTTTAGCAAGTCCATCATGAGAAGATATCAAGTATCAAGAAAGGAGATCACAAACGTCATCATGGTGGAAAGCATGAGAAAGTCTCTAAGTACCTAGCAGAATAGCTTACAATCATCTTAGAAACCCATTATATGCATCCGTCACGTATCAAGAGGAATGATCTTCAAGGCAGTTCATCAAGGGATCATTAGAGGAGGTTGAGTAACTGAAGAAGCTGAGCATCATGCAACACTCAACTGCACTTCAAGGATGATCATGCCAAGCTGCTAAGTACAGAAGATGTTCAAAGCATAAAGATATCTTAGCAGCTCAGTACCAACTCCAACAAACAAACAAACAACTCACAACAAGAAGCCAGGGCCTGAGGGGTCCTTGTCCGGAGGGACTAAATGAAGTTCCAAGCCTGCTGGGCTTGAAGAGTTCCAAGGGAACTAGAGACGTTCCAAGGTTGCTGGCCTTGAAGAGTTCTTAGTGAATTGAAGTCCCAAGGCTGTTGGCCTTGAAGGAATCTTAGTGATTCAGGGTGCTGCCCTTCCTTAGTGGAAATCCTGCTAGTTGAAAGCAGAAGAGTGGATTAGGAGCTTGAGTCTCTGAACCACTTAAAACCCCTTGTGTCTTTTCCTTTATGTCATTTACATTATGTCTGTTAACTGCTATAACTGCTATGTATGTTTTAACTGCTTACCATTGAACTAACTCTACGAACAATGTATGTATGATTATGAATATATCAATGAAGGGGATCTTTTACTTATTCCGCTGTGCTTGAAAAGATTCTTATGTTTGTCATATTCTAAACTATGAGCAATACAAAATAAACCAGAAAAGTATTTGAAATTAAAAGGATCTATTCAACCCCCCATTCTAGATCTATTGTGCTTACTGGGAACTAACAGTAAATATTAAATATTATAAATATCAATTCTTTCAAATTCATTGTCAAATATCAAATCCTATCATGATATCCTGTCATCAAAACAACTGACATTTGTTTTGCAGGAAGATATTAAAAAACACCTAAAAAACTGACACATTCCATGAACATGCATAATGTTCTGGTTTATCAAGACTAAATTACCTACTTTTATTGTAGGAAAAATTGGTCCCATTACTAGATCTAAGAAGGCAAAAAGCCAACTCATTAACATGGAAGAAACTACCTAAAAGGGGTCAAGTTTTGCGTCTCGAGAAGAATTCGAGGGACTCGGGAGTCAGATAGCAGAATTAGCTGTCTTCTTAAAAGAACAGACCAAAGGCACTCAGGGTAGACCAAAAGCACTCGAGAAGAATTCTCCAATATTTGTTTGAAAATTCAGATTTTAGGGTTTGTTGATTGTCTGGTAATTTTAATATTTTTTAATACTTTTAGTTATTATCTTGAAATTGGTTAATTTAATAAAATTTGGATTAATAGGAAATTGGTAATTGTGAGAGTTAATTTCTTGCTAGTCTCTGTGGGAACAATACTTAACTTATCACTTTATTACTTGTTGACCACGTATACTTGCGTGCTGTGCGTAATTAGATTTTACCCAACAACTTTTTGGCGCCGTTGCCGGGGACTTTAGTATAGATTTTAATATTTTGCGATATCAGTTTAATTAGTCCAGTTTTACTTAAAATATATATTTTTTATTTTTGTTTGGTTCGTCTTATTTCAGGTTTTTGAAGTTGGTTGATGCAAACTCGATCCAAAAATCCAGACTTGCTTCCCTTTAAGGACGACATTATGAGACGCTTTCAAAGGTTAAGTAAGTGGATCAAGGAGACAAGTTGGGAAGACTTAGAAAGCTCTGAACAAGAAGAAGCAATGGCTGCCGAAGACCAGAAAGCGTTGAGGGACTTTGCTACACCCATGGTGACTGAGCTGCAGTCGAGTATCACCAGGCCGGCTATAGCTACGAACACATTCGAGATTAAGCCCGGAACTATTTAGATGATCCAAAACTCGGTTCAGTTTGGGGGACTTGCAAATGATGATCCGAATGAACATTTGATCAGCTTTTTGGAGATATGCGACACTTTTTAATAAAATGGGGGTGTTGAATGAAGCAGTCAGACTTCGCTTGTTCCCATTTACTCTGCGGGATAAGGCGAAGAATTGGTTACACTCTCTACCATTGGGTTCAATAACTACATGGGATGACCTGGCTCAAAAGTTTCTAGCTAAATTTTTCCCGCCAGCGAAGACTGCAAAGATGAGAAACGAGATTACTATATTTGATCAGCAACATGGGGAATCATTATACGAGGTATGGGAGAGATACAAAGAGTTGCTCAGAAAATGCCCACATCATGGATTGCCTAAGTGGTTGCAGATGAACACATTTTACAATGGATTACATGGGAATCTCAGGACCAGTATTGATGCAGCTTCGGGTGGAGCTTTTATGGCAAAGAATTATAAGGAGGCGTATCAATTGAAAGAGACAATGGCAGCTAACAATTATTAGTGGCACACAAAAAGAATGACACAACCTACAGTAGCTGGAGTGTTAGAGGTAGATGGAGTGACGACAATAACAACGCAGATTTCAGCGCTCGCGAAGAAGTTCGATGCTTGGTCAGGGGTACAGACACAATAAGTTGCAGTTATTTGTGAATTATGCGCGGGTGAACATCCTACAGATCAATGTTCAATCAACCCAATGTCAGTACAATTGGTGGGTAGCTACAACAGAATTCCACAGAATACGTACCATAATACATACAATCCGGGGAATAGGAATCATCCTAACTTTTCGTGGAGTAATAATCAACATCAGCAAGCTCCACGCCCATCTTATCCCCCAAGATTTCAGAATCAACAACAACCAGCTCAACATCAAGAGAGGATATCAGATTTAGAGGAGTTGTTACCAAAGTACATAACAAGCAACGAAGCAGCTATGAAGAACCAAGCAATGGCCATGAAATCGCAAGAAATAGCCATCAAGAATTTAGAAAATCAGACGGGACAGATAACTTTTGCAATGAATAACAGGCCTCAAGGAACATTACCAAGTGATACAGAGAAAAATCTGAAAGGTAATCACGAGCAATGTCAGGCAATTATGTTGAGAAGTGGAAAACAACTTGAGGATCAGAAAACAAAAAATTTGGCTACAAAAGAAGATGAGAAAGAAAGTGAAAATAAAGTGGTTGAGGACAGACAAGGGGAAGAAAAGCAAGTGGAAAAGAGCAAAATAGTTAACGAACCGGTTGTTTATCCTCCCCCATTATTTCAGCAAAGAGTTCAAAAATAGAAATTGGATAAGCAATTCGCTAAATTTTTAGAAGTTTTTAAGAAACTTTAGATTAATATTCCGTTCGCTAAATCCCTTGTGCAGATGCTGATTTATGCTAAATTCATGAAAGGGATTTTGTCCAGGAAAAAGAAGTTGGAAGATTTCAAAACAGTGGCATTAACAGAGGAGTGTAGTGTGGTTTTACAGCGAAAGTTGCCACCAAAGTTGAAAGATCCGGGGAGTTTCACCATTCCGTGCACGATTGGGAACATGGCGTTCAACAAGTGTTTATGTGATTTGGGGGCAAGTGTGAACCTTATGCCGTTATCAGTTTATACAGAATTGGGTTTGCCAGCTCTAAAGCCTACGAACATCTCATTGCAGTTGGCGGATAGGTCAGTCACGAACCCGAGAGGCATTGTGGAGGATATTTTGGTCAAGGTTGACAAATTTATATTCCCCGCGGATTTCATAATTCTGGATTTTGAGGAAGATATGAACATCCCAATTATCCTAGGGAGACCTTTCTTGGCTACGGGTAGGACGCTCGTCGATGTACAAAAAGGTGAACTAACTATGAGGGTTCAAGATCAAGAAGTAAAGTTCAATGTTTTCAAGGCCATGAAATTCCCCACGGATGAAGAAGAGTGTTTCAGGATGGATGCCATTGATCAGATAATCAGCGAAGACATGGTTAAAAGTTTGGCTAATGATCCATTGGAAATAACATTATTGGGAGATGGAGATTTAGATGATCCAAAATTTGTGGATTACTTGCAGATGCTAGACTCCCTGCATGAGTTATCAGATTTAAAGCACCCTTTGAACCATTGCACACGGATGAAAAAGCCACAACAAGGATGAAACCTTCATTTGAGGAGCCACCTACTCTTGAACTTAAGCCACTCCCTAAACACCTCAAGTATGCATATGTAGGCAATTCTAATTCTTTACCTGTTATTATTTCTGTTGCACTTAACGAATTGCAGGAAGAAAATTTGCTGAGAGTGCTTACAAAACACAAATCGGCCATAGGATGGACAATTGCGGATATTAAGGGAATCAGCCCATCCTTTTGCATGCACAAAATTCTGATGGAAGACGGTGCAAAACTAACAGTGGAGCAACAAAGATGGCTCAACCCAATCATGAAAGAAGTAGTGAAGAAAGAAATCCTGAAATGGTTGGATGCGGGAATCATCTACCCGATTTCATACAGTAAGTGGGTCAGTCCGGTTCAATGTGTGCCAAAAAAGGGAGGAATGACCGTGGTACAAAATGATGACAATGAGTTAATTCCGACAAGGACAGTGACTGGTTGGAGGGTTTGCATGGACTACAGAAAGTAGAATATGGGGACCCGCAAAGACCACTTTTTTCTGCCTTTTATCGATCAAATGTTAGACAGATTAGCAGGACACGAGTACTACTGCTTATTGGATGGATATTCGGGATATAATCAGATAGTCATTGCTTCTGAAGATCAAGAGAAGACTACTTTCACATGCCCATACGACACATTCACATTTATGAGAATGTCATTCGGCTTGTGTAATGCACATGCTACCTTCCAACGGTGTATGATGGCCATCTTCTCGGACATGGTGGAGAAAAATGTGGAAGTCTTCATGAACGACTTTTCTATCTATGGGGATGATTTTGATGCTTGTCCAGAGAATTTGGTGATAGTTTTACAGAGATGCACATACACGAATTTGGTACTTAACTGGGAAAAGTGCCATTTCATGGTTGAAGAAGGAATAATTTTTGGACACAAGGTCTCAGCTAAAGGATTATAGGTTGATAAAGAAAAGTTGGAAATGATTGAAAAGCTTCCTCCACCAAGTTCAATTAAGGGAATTCAAAGCTTTTTGGGACATGCCGGGTTCTACAGGAGATTTATAAAAGACTTATCTAAAATTGCAAAACCATTGTGCAGTCTTTTAGAGAAGGAGTCAGTTTTTAAGTTTGATGAGGATTGTAAGTTGGCATTCGAGATATTGAAGAAGAAATTGACTACAGCTCCAGTTATCGTCGCACCATATTGGAATATGCCCTTCGAGTTAATGTGTGATGAAGGTGACTATGCGGTTGGAGCTGTCTTGGATCAACGCCGAGAGAAGGTATTACATGCCATATACTATGTAAGTAAGACACTTACGGGGACCCAAATGAATTTCACAACTACAGAAAAAGAATTATTTGCAGTGGTATATGCATTCAATAAATTCTGGGCATAATTGATCGGGACAAAGGTAGTAGTTTATACAGACCACTCGACCATTCGATACCTAATCTCGAAGAAAGATGCTAAGCCACGCCTTATTAGATGGATTCTCCTTCTACAAAAATTTGATTTAGAAATAAAAGATAGAAATGGTACGGAGAATCAAGTTGCAGACCATTTATCTAGGCTGGAAAATCAGGGTAAAAAGGAAGAGGACAGATATGTAATTAATGAGACATTTTCGGATGAGCAGCTATTTGGGATCAATACAGAATTTCCATGGTACGCGGACTTCGCTAATTATCTAGTGAGCAACATCCTTCCACCAGATCTTACACGACAGCAGAAAAAAAAAATTCCTACATGACGTCAAGTGGTACATGTGGGATGAGCCATACCTATTCAAATAGTGCGTCGATAAGATGATTAGAAGGTGTGTACCATACAACGAAGTGAAGAACATATTGTACGAATGTCACTCATCTGCCTATGGGGGACATTATGGTAGTTAGAGAACAACGATAAAAGTGTTTCAAGCTGGGTTTTATTGGCCTAAATTATTTAAGGACGCCCACCAGTTTGTTAAAAGCTGTGATAGATGTCAAAGGCTGGGCAACATATCGAAAAGGAATGAGATGCCACTACAAACAATCTTGGAAGTTGAAATTTTTGACGTTTGGGGCATTGATTTTATGGGGCCATTTCCATCATCGTTCAGTAATCAGTATATCTTGCTTGCGGTTGACTATGTATCAAAATGGGTTGAATCCGTAGCACTCCCCACTAATGATGCCAAAGTGGTTCTTAAGTTCTTGCAAAAGAAATTTTTACAAGATTTGGCACGCCTAGAGCTATAATAAGTGATGAGGGAAGTCACTTCTGTAATAAATCGTTCACAGCTCTTTTGGCAAAATATGGGGTCAACCATAAGGTAGCTACAACATATCATCCCCAAACAAGTGGGCAAGCTGAGGTTTCAAATAGGGAGGTAAAGAAGATCTTAGAGAGGGTCGTAAACCCAAACAGAAAAGACTGGGCTCTCAGATTGGATGATGCATTATGGGCGTACAGAACTGCTTACAAGACACCATTTAGGATGTCACCATATCAGTTGCTATACAGGAAAGCATGTCACCTACCTTTCAAGTTACAACATAAGGCCTATTGGGCAATTCAGAAACTCAACTTCGATTAAGCAGCAGCAGGTGAAAAGATGCTACTCCAGTTAAATGAGCTCAATGAATTCCACCTTCAAGCTTACGAGAACTCTAAGTTATACAAAGAAAAAGTCAAAAAATAGCACGACAAGAAAATCATGCAAAGAACGTTCGAGCCGGGGCAATCAGTATTTCTGTTCAACTCAAGGTTGAGGTTGTTCCCAGGAAAGCTAAAATCGAGGTGGTCGGGTCCATTCACTATAAAGAGGGTTTTCATACATGGCACCATTGAACTATACAGTAGAAATCCATTAGAGACGTTCAAGGTGAACGGTCAATGGTTGAAGCATTATTGGGGTGGCAATTCAAATTAGGATGTCATCACAATTACACTTGCCAACGCACAGTGACATAAGAGTCACCGTTGGGCTTACGACGTTAAAATTAACTCTACTTGGGAGGCAACCCAAGCTCTAATCTTTTTCTATTTTATTAGTCACTTACATTTTTTTAAGCTTAGAGTATAGCTTGGATAATTCCTTTTCTTAGGATAATGACTTCATGTTGATATGTTGTAGGAAATAATGGAAAAATAAAGTCTCCAAGACATCAGCACAACTGGCCAAGGGCATTCAAGGCCACACAAAACATAGATCCAAATAGGGCGCCATTAATTCGCCGATGACTTCTGTTTCAACCCAGTAGGGAGTGCGCATTCTGAGGACAAAGTGAAATGGCGCAGGCAGCACCGTCTGCCATCAAACATACTGCCATCCTATTAGGGCTGTATTGAAAGAGAGGTAAACTTTGGTGGCTGGAGTGTTACCTCATCAAGACCTCATTGACCTTTTTTAGTGACGCGCCACCCTCAAGCTACACACACGCTGCATGGCCGCACCGCTCGAAAACTCCATACAGTAATTGTGATCTTTACGCTTCATACTCGGCCATAACCACCACATAACTCCTTTTTACACCCAAACTTCCCACTTCTCTTCCAACACAAACTCTCCCACTACCATATAACTCCCACAACTCCTTTAAACCACTTATCCTTCTCCTTCCCCTTCTTAACTTCTTCTCCCATTAACACATAAACTCTACAACTTCTCTTATACGTTGGTTTTCATCTCTTATATGAACTCTACCCATGAAAGTACCCAAATTCATAAAAGATACAAACAATTCACTCCAACATTAAATCTAATTCCTCTCCTACACAAATTCATACAAATTGGGGTATCTTTACAAAGGGGGAAACACAAAAATTTTCATTGAAGGTAAGCACAAAATTACTTCATTCTCATTCTTCTTCTCTTTTATTGATAACAATTGGTTGGAAAACCTTTGAAATTGGTTGCCCAATGATTGTGTTTCACTATTTCATATTTTGGCTAGAGAGATAGTTCCAAGAAACCAAGTTTGGGGGAATTAGCCCGTACACCCACCAACTGTTCGACAAAAATCTTGAACCACAAATTTAGCCTACAATTCACCATAAACACCATGTATTTACATAAGAGACAACGTCCGTCCACCTCCACTGCTCGGGCTCAGTATGATCACAAGAAGAATTTGGTGCTAGAATGAGGATTGAAGCCGGATGCTAACTTGGCCGGTGATATGGCATTGTAGATTGTGGAACGTAATTGGTTTTAATTAGTAAAGCAACCACTTCCAGCGGTGCTGAATATAGTGAAAGAGTTTTATGCCAACGCAATGGAACATGTCAATCACATAGTCATGGTTCGGGGTAAACCGGTGGCTTTTTATGCCGATGCCATCAATGAGTATTTTGGGTTGGAGACACCATATACTAACTGATATGAAGATGGTTTGCCCGATCTAGATGAGTTGATTATAAGATTGTGCAAACCGAGAACTCAATGGGTAACTCGAGCCGGAACAGATGAAAAGATAAGTTTTCCTCACTCCGCACTTAGTCGGTATGGCAAAGCATGGTATGCATTCCTTTGTGCCCGTTTAATGCCCACACGACACCAAAATAATGTAACTAAAGAAAGGGCACGACTATTATATGGGATTGTTCACCACCATTACCGTGTGAATAACTCCATTGCATTCTTCAATGTAGATGTGGGTGATTGTATTCAGGAGTTCATTGATCGGTTTCTACGAGGGAGTGCTACTGGGGGTCTTCTACATGGTTTCCTAATTACTGATTTATGCCAAAAAGCTAGGGAGAAGTGGCATCCTTCTAAACCTATTCAACAACCAATGGCTATAATCAATCATGCTACAATCGAGAGGTATAAGGCATGGGAGGGGGCGAGATCACATCCAAGAGGAGAAGGCTATATTATGATTCGCCAACCCTCACCCCCAGTTGTAGCGGAACCAATGCAAGAGCAACCACCTCGGGGTTCAGGGAATCAATTTTTGTGGCTAGCTCAACGCCAAGACTTAATGCATCAGTACAATGAAAATGCATTCAACACACTTGCTGATGCATTTTCTTGCTGCAATCCTAATGCGCATCCGGTGGCCATGCCTATTCCTCCTGTCCTTCAAGCATACCCTCCTTTGGATGATGACGAGCAGTGACTCGTCTTTCAGGGAAGTCCTCCTATTTTAATTATTATATGTTGTCGTAATGAGGGCATTACTTAATTTAAGTTGGGGGGGGGGGGTTATGTTTCTTCCTGTTAAGTTGTGAAGATTTAGAAAATCATGTTAGTTAGTTTGTTTAGTCTTTATATTTGTTTGTTTTTCATGTCTTCTAGTAATACATTAGTTTAAATTAAAATAAATAAATAAATAAATAAAAGTAAAAATAATAAATAAAAAATTGCATGAAGTTTAAATTGCATGAATCCAGTTATTAGATAGTAACAGTTTATTCTGGGCCAATGATGAGATTGGAATTGTGTAGACAATTACAGTGCCATATATTGGAACTTTGATGTAATTTTTGTTATGAATTGAATCTTTTGCTTGTTTGAAACTGGTATACTAAGGTTAGTACTTTAATAATACTTATGTGGACTGGTTAGTTTAAATTGATACATAAGGAATGTCTAGAGGATAATGCTAGTTTAAATGAAAGAATGACGATGATAGGCAAGTGAAGATGAAGAATTAGGCAAAAACCTGAGTTTGGGGGGAAAATTTGGGGTATAAAAGCTTCAGTAAATTGAGTCCTGTGGTGGGTCGAGAAGAAACGTGAAACACACTCCCTATAAACACAGGTGTGAGATGGAGCGTAAAACACACTCACTGCAATATATATATATAATAAAACGAGAAATAAGAGAAAAATGCCCCCGTGATTGAAAAAGAAAGCATAAGTACCCCAGTTGGACCCTTGATATTGGTGATTGCTTGATTTTAGTTGGATTTTGTCTGTTTTTAAAAATTTTGAGTTTACAATGTATGATGCCTTCTAAGAGACTTCTTATGTATTAAATTTGCATTCACATCAGTTAGCATGAATGTTGAGCACACACACACTATACAAGTAATAATGGTTTAAGATTTGAGTATTGATAAGGAATTATTGATTGGTTTTGATATGAAGTGTTGTTGAGTTTGCTTAATTTCTCTGAGGCTGTATGAGTAAATATATTCTGTCTTAATATTGGATTCGTAGTTTAGCTTAGTTAATGTATTGCATATCATTTTGCTTGAGGACAAACAATGTTTCAAGTTTGGGGGAATTTGATGAGTAGGTTTTTAACCTACGATTTATCTTTATTTAGCTTGTTATATTGTTAGTTTTTGATTATTTCATGTTGCTTTTGATGGGTTTTGTTCTTGTCATAGGATATTCAGTGAGCACATCAAAATGCTAGCATTGGAAGAAAAATTGAGCAAAAATTTATACATTCTATAGGATCATGCTGAAGCGCCATGATGAAAAAAAAAGCGGCCTTTTGCAACGTAAAAGTCATCGGTAACTCGGCGTGGGCCATGACTGTCATAATGCACAACCTGATTAATAGGGGCGCCGTCGGACGAGATCAGGCACCAAGTTACTTTTAATTACTGGAAGCTAAGTGATCTTGGGAGATATAACTTCTTTATATAATATGTTTATATTAGGAGTTGACAAGGAGGTTATTTCATGTAGTTGGGATTCTTTGACTAAAGACTTGTTTGGTTTGATTAGGAGTTGGATTTTCATTAGAATTCTTATGTGATGAGTTGGAGATGGATTAGAATTGGTGGTGTGGAACTGAAGTGAGGTAATTTATGCTAAGTGTTGGATGAAAAAAAAATACATACCTTACACACTCAGAGAGAGAGATTTGAAAAGAAAGAGCTTGGAGGAACGAAGAAGAGAAGTAATTTCACGAAGATTGCAGATTTGAAGGGCGAGAAGGGTGGTGTATTACTATTCTCCTTTAATTTCAATTTGTGTAATCGGGATGATGATTCCTTTTATTTATTCAGTATTTAATTCATTAGTTATGAACTAAATTATTTATTAGGCTTATAACGGATCTTTGAGTGGAACGATGATTATGTAACTTTGATTCTTAGTTTAATAAGCTATTTCTCAGTTTATCTATATTAATTTATGCTAGACTTAGTTAATATAACATGTGTTCTTGAATTCTGTGAATGAACAGAATCTTGATGAATGTTAGGGTATAGATATGCTTGACATCGCATGTAATGAGATAAAGAACTTGAACTTAAACATTCTTTAATTGTAATTCACACAGAGATATAGTGGGTTAGTTGATTAAGGTGTTTAACTTGATTCTATCTAATGTGTGGATTTGAGTTATTACGGTATTAGTACATCGAGAGGTGGCTAGTTCTATTTTAGTGTTCTTGATTATTAAACTGGGATAGTGAATTAAACTAGACTATGGTGTAATAATCTGAGTGATGCTTAGGGTTAAGTTATAAGCTTAATTCTCCAATATTTGTTTGAAAATTCAGTTTTTAGGGTTTGTTGATTGTTTGGTAATTTTAATATTTTTTAAATACTTTTAGTTATAATCTTGATATTGGTTAGTTTAATAAAATTTGGATTAATAGGAAATTGGTAATTGTGAGTGTTAAATTCTTGCTAGTCTCTGTGGGAACGATACTTAACTTATCACTTTATTACTTGTTGACCACGTATACTTGCGTGCTGTGCGTAATTAAATTTTACCCTAAAAGAGTCTGCAAGTCAAGCAAGTGAAGATCGTAGTGTACCAGTACTTAAGAGAAATCGTAGTGTTCTCATTTTGGTAGTGCTGAATCAAGCACCAAGGTGGCAAGACACCACAATCATGATCGTAGTGTATCATCTGTCTACATCAGAAGCATCGAGCCTTATCCATTTGTTTAAGAATAAAAATCAACAAATGAGGAATGCATTATAGACTGTTAGTTCCCGGAGGCACAATAGTTATCTATAAGGGGGGGGGGGTTGAATAGATATTTAAATTCTTTTCAAAATACTTTGTTAGTTTTGATAATGATTCAAACACAGCGGAATTAAGATTTGTTTGTTCTCCCTTTAAGATATAGTGAGTTAATTAGAGTGAGGCAGTTATAGCAGTTATAGCAAGAATGTTAGAGACACAACAATTTTAAGTGGTTCAGAGCACTTAAAGCTCCTAGTCCACTCTTCTACTCCTCGAGTAGGAAATCCACTAAGGATATCTTTTACACCTTCTTAATCTCACAGATTCCTTTAAGACCAGCAGTCTTGGTGTAACAATCCAGATTTTTTAATTAAATATTTAAATATTTATTGAATTATATAAATATTTAATGGATGTGTTTATCGTTGAATAAGTATTTGTTTAATTGATTTGATTTGATTTGATGTGATTTGATTATTTATTTGTTTAATAAATAATTAATGAGTTAAGAAAAGTAATTATTTTGAAATAGTAATCTAATTTAATTTAATAATTAAGTTAGAGTTTGTAATGATTAAATAAATTATTATACTATGCAATGAATTGTTATTAGAATTAATTAAATTAAGTATAAAACTTAATTAATTAGAAGTGTGACAAATAACTATATTATAAGTGGTTATTAAAATAAATTAAAGTAGTTTTAATTTATTTTGCCAAACAAAACTTAAATATATTAAGTCTTAATTTTAAATTAGTTTGCCAAACAAAGCCACAGAGGCTTTTGAATTTCTTTTGAATTTAAATTATTAACTAAATAAATAATTTATATATTTATAAGTATCGTTATATGTTGATAAGCGATAATACTTATTAGGTCTATTATGACTATATCGTTTCTTTTATATACGCTTTTGTTATCGGCTTTTAGTTTTTACTTTTACGTATTTTGTATATGGCCTAAGCTTCAAGCCTAAGAAGAAGTTCAGAGAAAAGGGTTTTCAAAGAGGAGGTTTCAAAGAATTTGAGAGAAAACACGAGAGAAAGAAGTAATAAAAGAAAGTTATCAATGATTAACAAAGATTGTCTAATCAAACAAGAGGTATGTTCCTCTAAACTTAAAAAGATGTATATATATATATATATATATATATATATATATATATATATATATATATATATATATATATATGTTATAGTTCGTGATGCCTAAAGTCCGTGTATTCTTCTATTTCCTTTGTATATATAAAGTTTTGCAAAATTTTGGTAAACTGTGTTTTACAATTGGTTATGATAAAATGAGTAGCTGTAATTGTTATAGTTAGCATATATATTGATGAGTGAGTTTTATACCCATGAATTAGATACATTCGGGCTTAATTTATTGTTGTTCTTAAGTCTTTTAGGATGTTTTTATGTGTTTGTGTCTATTCATGCATGTTTTATGTTATTTTATAGGAATTGGGACAAAAGTTACATGGATCGATGTTTGGGGTGGCTAGATTCGCGTTTTTGAACTTGCCATTTACACAAAGAGTCACTTTGAGCCAATTTGACTATAGCTCTGACATTATTTCGACAAACTTCAAGAATGAAAGTTGTAGATCTACTTCTCCTCTTTACGTAACATCTTGAATCATCAAAATCGGAGTTTGACGAAGAAGTTATGGCCATTTTCCCAAAGGACGTCGGAGCGAGAAAAAGTCGATTTTGGGCTACAGTAGCCGGGCGCTATTTCTAATTCATTTTCCAGTCACGGGGCTTATAAGCAGATTCAATGTCAAGTACTGCAGTATTTGAAATATTTGGGGAAAGGTTTGGTGTGGCCTGGACGCGTTTTGGGCTTAATTTTAACACCTTTTGACTCAAATTGGATTGGGTTTGTTCCTAAACTAAAAATTGGACTTGTAACCTATAAATACATGATGTAAGGCATAAAATAAAGGAAGATTACATAGCTTAGCCTAGATTAAACACTCCTTTAGATTAGAAAATAACCCTAGTTCTTATTAGTTTTGGAGATTGAAGCAACTTAGAGACCATTGAAGATAAAGAGCAAGAGCAAGAGGGGAGCATCAGATTTGCTGACAACAGATTCTATTCTCTTCTCTCATCTTACTTTTATCTTTTGATGTCTATTCAGTTGTGAATTCTTGGTTTTAATTCATTAATTATGAACTAACTATTTTTGAGATTTCAATTGAACTTTTTATGGCTATGAATTAGTTATTCATTATATTCTAATTATTTATGTTAAAGTGAGTTGTTTATCTTGTCTTGTGCTTATTGCTTAATTATTTGATCGAGAATTACTTTGTTACTCTAGAAGGAATTGGAAGAGGAATTCTAGGGTTAGAATCGGGCATGATATCATGTGACTTAGTTATTTGCATGTTGAATAATTAGGTTTGTGAATTGAATGGAAATATCTCTCATTACGTGCATGTAACACGTGAAGGAATTGGGATTGGAAAAAGTTTAATTCAATTGTTTTGCATAGGAATATAGCAAGATTAATCTGGATTAAATAGAAGGCAATTGATCACTTGAAAAGGACTTTTGGCATTTGAGAATTCTGTTAACAATTGAAAGGCATAATAATTGGGATAATTGATTTATAATTCATAATTGGGGATATTGAAGTCTTAATCTTTATTTATTTGAATTCATTCGTTAAAATCTTAGTTTTAATTAGTTAATTTAGTTTTCTTAATTAGAAAAAACACGATTTGAGATTGTTTAAATAAAATTAGTTTGGTTAAGAATTAGTACTTGGTGATTTTTATTAAATAATTCCTCGTGGGAACGATACTCTACTTTCACTTTATTACTTGTTGAATAGTGTATACTTGCACGTATTCATTGATTATGAAATCGATCAACAAGTTTTTTGGCTATAGATTGTTAGGGAATTAATTTAATAATTATTTACCAATATTAATTTCAATCAAATTAGTCTTAATTTAAACATTTTTATTTTTATTTTTAATTCTCTTTCTATATTTCTCTCTTTTCAGGTACCATGGATGACTTTGTGTATCAATGGCCATACACGAACATGACTCAACCAAGGGGAGTGGAGATTGAAAGACTCGAGAAACTTTCTGCATTGACTGGAACACTACGATCTTCACTTGATTTTCTTGCAGACTCTACGTTTCCGAGAGCACACTATGATCTATGAGTTGGCTCGGCAAGCGTTTGGACCACTCTACAATTTCAAGAGAGGCCCATCAAGGCAGACATACTACGATCCTCGATGCTCTATGATTCTGCCTAGGCTTCTGCAAACTCTTGATCAGCTCGATAGACTACGATTTTGTTGAAGCCTATCTATTACATCTCAAGACATAGATCAACCTAACATCTTTGATATCTTCATCTATACATTCATTTTATAGAATGATAAAATTAAAAGCTTAGATCAACCTAATAAATTTGATCTATCACTAAGTCCTTGTACATATATTCCTTGAAGGACTTTACATATAATCATGAATATTTACTTCAAACATCAAATCAAAATATGCACTCTCCCAACATAGAAGTTGAGACTATCGGGAATCCCAATGACACAACACTCATCCTTAGTATATAACAAAGAGACGTATTGAAGAAGCTAAGGAAAGTACTATGGGTCATGAGAAAACACCTTTTCGGTGTTAGGTGAGATAGCGATCTATTTTGTGTCGATGGGCGGACAACAAATCAGAAGATGTGCAGAAAGTCTCTATCAGAGCTCAAAAATGTCAAATACAATTAATGCTTCAACGGATGCATTTCAAAGACACCATATATGCAAAACAGAAGAAGATACAAAAGTAAGCACGCATACAACAAAACGATGAAGAACACTCAACGCTCAACTCTACGATATGAAAAGAAAGCTTGCTCAGCTACTCAGTTCTTTCGAACACAAGCTTAAACGAAAACTGAGTAGCATCATTCAAGAACTCAACTATTATCAAGTGAAGTAAGAAGTTCCAAGTCAAAAGGACTTGAAGAGTTCTAAGTGAACTGAGAAGTACCAAGTCTGCCGGACTTGAAGAGTTCTAAAGTGAACTAAGAAGTTCCAAGACTGCTGGTCTTGAAGGAATCTGTGAGATTCAAATATTTTAAAAGATATCCTTAGTGGATTTCCTACTCAAGGAGTAGAAGAGTAGACGACTAGGAGCTTTGAGTGCTCTGAACAACTTAAAACACTGTGTCTCTTATATTCTTGTCATAACTGCTATATCTGCCATAACTGATTAACTCCTATTAACTTGTTATATCTTAAAGGGAAAACAAACAAATCTCAATTCCGCTATGATTAAATCATTATCAAAACTAACAAGTATTTTATAAAAGAATTTTTAAAATATCTATTCAACCCCCCTTCTAGATAACTATTATGCCTCTGGGAACTTACAATTGGTATCCGAGCAGGTTCTTTTAAATAGTCTATAAAGCTTAAGTAGATCTAATGGCACATCTGATAAGCGAATCAAAGACTGGAGGAGGCAGCAAGCCACCTATGTGCAACAAAGATAAATTCGCCAACTGGAAAGTTCGTATGCAAGCCTACATGGATTCAATAGATGAAGATCTATTTAAAACTATTAAGAATGGGCCCTACATTCCCATAAAGCTTGCACCAACTTCAGACGACCCAAACAGAATTCCGATCAAGGTCAAAGCAGAATGGACTGACAACGAAAAGAAAGCTGTCCAACTCGACAAAAAGGCCAAGAACATTTTGTTCCAATCTTTAGAAGATGACATGTTTGAAAACGTGGTTAACAACAAAATAGCAAAGGAAGTATGGAAAACATTGCTCATCATGCATGAAGGAACAAAAGATGTTAGAGAAAACAAGCAATCTCTTCTGACTCAACAATACGAGATGTTTGCCCATGTTCCAGGTGAAAATGTCACCTCCACCTATGAAAGATTCAATATTCTGCTCAACTCTCTTCGAGCTTTTGGAAAGATCTATCCAAATAAAGATTTGATCATAAAATTTATGAGAGCTTTACCTAGCAAGTGGGATGCCAAAACCACTGCCATCAGAGAATCAAAGAATCTCCATGAAATGACTGTTCAACAATTGTATGGCAACCTTCTCACCTATGAACTGGAGCTAACTCAGCGAGTAGAGACCATATCTGAAGGAAGAAAGAAGGACAAAGGGGTTGCTCTCAAAGAAATAGATAACATCCCCAAATCTAACACTGAAAATGACTCTGACTATGATGAAGATGATGATGAGGACTTTGCAATGCTGGTTAAAAGACTCAAAAGGTTCATGCGTAAAGGCAAAGTCAACAAACCTAAGAAATTCAACAACTACAACTGCTATGAGAAGATAAATGATTTATGCTATAACTGCAAGAAGCCTGGCAATTTCATTACAAATTGCAACAAACCTCTTAGAGAAGAACTAAAGAGGAAATCAAACTCAAATAAAGAATTCAAAGGCAACAAGAGGCTCCAGAAGAAAGACAAAGGTCTTGTGGCCGGAGGATCGTGGAGTGACTCAGACAATGACTCAACTCCCGAATCTAAAGATGATAAAGATCCTCAAATAGCAAATCTATGTCTAATGGCCAAACATGCAGAGGATAAGAAGAGTTCTGACATTCATGAAGTAAGTATAGATGAGGTATTTGACTTTAACTCTCCTGATGTAGATATTGATGATTTAAGAACTGCACTACATGGCATAACATTTGATCTGCATCAATACATGAAATGGTTCTGAGTTCTGTCTAAAGATTATTCTCTTCTTCAAAAAGAGAAAGAGAAAGTTCAGGAAGAACTGGAAACAATTCTTCTAAGTACTAATTCTTTATCCAAATTTGAAGTTGAGAATAAACTCTTAAAACATACCAATGAACTTAATGCACAAAGAGAGTCAAATCTAACCTCTAAGATTGAGGAACTAGAAAAGACAATCTCTACATGGAATAAATCCTCTTCTTCAATGGACTCCCTGATCTCCACTTAGAGAAGTGTGTCTGACAGAACATATTTAGGTTTTGGGGAATCCATCTCAGAACCATATGTGGAAATGATAAAGGAAACTAGCTCTAGTAATGTTTCAAATTTTAATAGAAGCATTGCATTTGTGAAATCCTCACAGAAGGAAGAACCCATCCATCCCTGCTCTTCTGATCCAATCCATGTTTCAAGGCATAACGGACCCCATGCTGGCCTAGGATTCAGAAAAGAGAAGAGTAACTTAGTCAATACTCTCCAACCTCGAAGGATCGTAGAGTTGAGTAAAATTAAATCCACGAACCAACTGAGTAGGAATAGTAAAGTTAAGCTTCACTATTCATAAATCATGAATCACAAGGATATATGGAAGAAGAAGAACCAGTATAAAGGAAGGATTGCCAAGAACCCACATAAGTCCAAATGGAGGAAGAATCCATATACACACAAGCATGCATTGTAAGACCCCAACTTTTTATAAATGAAATTTAATTTCCTCTATTTATTATTTTGAAATAGTAAGGGTTGAATTGATTAATGAGGTTAGTTATGGGTAAAATGCGCAAATATTTTAAAATAAGCAGGTGGTTATAAAATATTCATTGTTGTCGGGGAATATTCGTTTGGTCGTGGAATATTCTTGCGGTCGGGGAATATTAAATGCGATGGTGTGATCTTTTGTGGGCCCCATGTGAAAGCGATTGGATGAAGAAAAGCAGCGGTATAAGTTATTTATAAATAACTTAGTAGTTATTTACAATTTAACTTTGTTGGAATACCCGTTGGTTAAAACACGATGTCTGGCGTTATTGCGCGATGCTTTACGGTATTGCACCAATTATTGATTCTTACGTGAAGAAGGCACTACTCAATAATTATTACGATGAATTCTTTATTCGGTATTTTATTTTATTGATTCAATAATTGCTGCGTTGATATTTTATATACTGTTGTTTCAATAATTGTCACTACACAGTATTTTCCATTATCGAAGAAATAATTCATATTATCTGAATAATATTATTAGAAAACATTATTGGCAATGTCTAGAAAGTTCTGTCTAAGGAGAGGTTTGGTCACCTAATTGCGCACCAGTAAGGAGAAATCCTTATTGGAAAGCCCCCTCTTTCCTGGGAACTGTTTGGTTGTCAGTATTGTGATTCTGTAATATTATTTGTGAATAATTAATTATTGATTTATATGATGAGGAAAATATTCATTTTATGTTATATAATATATTAATATTATATTAAATTTTCTGCTTCGGTGTTCTAAGCATTTTCCTATAAATAGAGTGCTTAAGTTAGAATTGAAAATCACACTAGAAACTGAAGTTTTCTCTCTTTCTCTCTCGATATATTGAGCGTATTTTTGTGAGTATTTTAGTACTTTGAGTATTGCTATACGGTGCACGTTCTTTCATCACTATATCCAGTCAGAAGTATTATCCTTTTGAGGTAAGGGATATTATTTTTTTAAAAATGATATTATTTCTTCAATATCATTATGCCGAAATATTGGTTGGAACTTTTTTATCAAATTTGAAACTTTTTCATGTCGGGGTTACTATTCATGAGTTACTATTTATGAGTTACTATTCACGAGTACTATTCACGAAGCATGATGATTTTTTTTGTGAAATTTCTATCTTTTAGTGTCGGAGTCACTATTCACGTATACGACACTATTCACGAATACGGCACTATTCACAGAAAAAATAAATTTTCGTTTTTCGTCCAAAATATCTATTATGGATACTAGCTTTGATTGTATCCATGTTTTGATCATTCTTGAATTTTACTCCACTATGATTATTTATGAGGTATTTTGGACATGGAATAATTGAAATACTGAATCCTTAATATTTATTCTTTTGTTTCACTGGATTCGTTTTCTTTAAAATATTTTCATCATCCTCAGTCCTAAATGATGATATAACTGAATATCTTTGGCCTGTAGTGCAAAGATGAATGATTTCTGATGAATATCTTTGGCCCGTAGTGCAAAGATGAACAAGTGTTTAGATGAACATGACCAACTGATGAATATCTTTGGCACAGTAGTGCAAAGATGAATATTTGATTCCAGATATATATTGATTGATGTTACAGGGATAAAATATTGACGATGAACTTTTAAATTCATATATAGAAGATAATAGATTTTATTCTCTACTTAACTCTTCTAATGAATTATTATTTCCACTGCGAATATTGATTTAAAACTTGTTGTCTATTGCATTCTATTAGATTTTTTCCTGTTGAAGACTAATGATAATTTGTTCTATATTATCTTGGTCATAATATTCTTTACTGGGCTAGTTGAGCTCACCCTTTTCTTTTTTGTTCCATTTTTTTTCTCAGGAGGCGAGAATGTAGCGAGTACTAGTCGGGGTATGGAATGAAGGTTTTAGAAAGTCATTTTAGTAGTCCTCACCATTTTTGTAAAATAATGTATCAATAATTGTACTGAGGACTCATTTGAGTGTGGGTATTGTCTAGATAACAATATTTGTATTTAAACTCACAGTTTTTATGTTGTATTAATAAAGTTGTAGTTGTTTCTGTACCATGTATTTTGACGACTCAGAATGGGTGTTGTATACCTATTTTGGGGGCGTCATAGTTGGTATCAGAGCTTAGGGATATGGTCTCTGGTGGAGATCGGGGAATAGTACTAGGAGGGGAGAGACGAGTAATCCTTCGCTAGTGTGTCATACCTAAGCTTATTTGTTGGTCAGTTGAAGTATATGGTTAATATGTGATAAATTAATTTGTTTAATTAACCTTTGTTTTATGGCAGTATTTAAGAATGGCAGCTGAGAATATTAACGGTGGAGTTAATGAGACCGTGGAAATACCTTTAATCACCACCTAGGGGAACGTACAACAGGAAGACAATATTCCTCCTATAAACAACACCACTGAGCAGACGATGAACGACGGGATGTTTAGGAGCTTTTTGCAGTTCATGCAAAACCAGATGAGGGAGACTCGTGTACAGAATACAGGTGGAAATAATAGCAACGCGTAAACATCACGCCAAGCAGTTCAAAAAGTTGGGACCACGAGATTTTAAGAAGCCGGATCCGATCATGGCGGCGTGGGTCAAGCAAATTACCAAGATATTCGATGTCTTAGGATGCACGGAGGAGCGAAGGTTCCATTCGCCACCTTTATGTTCCATGGTGAAATGATTCTTTGGTGGGAGTCGTGAAACATACCCGACTGCCGCTTTCCGTCCGTGTCTTGGGAAGCGTTTGAAACTTTTCAATGAAAAATATTTTCACGAAAGTATTCGCCATATGAAGGAGGTAGAGTTTATTAGACTAGAACAAAACAACATGGCGGTGTCCCAACACGAGGTGAAGTTAGAGTTATCGAGGTTTGCACCTCATTTGGTTGAGAATGAGGAGCGAATAGCGAGGATGTTTCGAGAGGTTTAAAACCGAGATTGGCAATATCTTATCTCTCATAAATTTTCTTTATATTCAGATGTTGTCAACAGGGCTCAATTATTAGAGTGAGATAGCGAGTACGTTCAACCAAGGGACCGCAACAAAGGTCATCTGGGGTGGCGGCGATCTACCTGAACAATGAAAACCAGCGGGGAGGAAAACATTCAGACAAAAGCGGTAACCACTCTAGTGGTAATCGTGGCCATGAAAATAGAAGAAGCGAGTCGGGGGGAGATTTTAAAAAGAGGAGATTCAACAATGACAATGTGAAGACGTCAGGACTGTGAAGAGCTGGTTCCAAGGGAGGAGAACGACCACCGGTTATATGCTATAAGTGCAGAAAAGAAGGACATATCAGTCCATGCGAATTGTGCCCACCTTGAGCACATTTCATTGTGTTTTAGTTGCATTTCATGTTTTTTTACATTGTATGTATTTAAACTCCTTTTGGTGAATAAGTACATGAATCGGCGTCATTAAGGTGGGAATTGAGGTATCGGTGAGCGGATGCATGAAGGCTAGTCGCAAGGCGATGATGTGCATGGCATGGGGGTACAATAAGGCATGGAAATCAAGCAAAAAGAGGGATTAAGCAAGAATGAACAAGTAGCAAAATGACAACGGACCAAAAACCGGACTTCGAAGCTGCAGAACACAAGTCGGCTGACGCGACATAACAAGAAGAAGAGACGGCAAGGCCGCTGGCATGCGAAAGGAACTTTACATAGGGAACCTTTGCAAGCAAGTCGCGCCATGCAGCGTGTAAGCCTAATACAGCGTGATAAGGCGTCTGGGGGCTGAAGCTTCTTGCAAGTCTCTGACCGCAAGACGGATATAGAGAAATACCTTGTCATGTAGCGCGATGCTAATCTTTGTAATTTGTTTTATTTTAATTAAGCAATGTGATGATGTGTAATTGTTATAAGCGATTATTCGGCGTATGTCGAGAGGAGACTTAAATTTTATTACGTAACTTTCATAGTAGCAATTAGGGTTTACACCTTGGGAGAGAGTCTAACGGAGAACGAAGCCACAACGTCTTATTTTCTTCTTCTTGGAGTTCTTCACCGTTGTGGATTTTGATTATTATTAATGGAATTCTTTGGGGTTTTTATAGTTAATCATTGATTACTATTCAGCGTTTGGGTTTGATTGTTCTTTCTCTCTTAATCTCATTTGCTTGATTATTGATCATGTTTAGTCTTGATCCCATAATGGTTTTTGGTTCCGCCATGAACTAAACTCCATTATGGGATCCTAACTGATTTTAATATATCGTTTGGTTGTACATCTAAATGTTAGATTTGTTTTGCATATCATATGGATTATCTATCATGGTTGGTTTTTATGTATGAATGACTGATAATCTTCATGTTAGTATTTGTATGGAATTGGAAATGAACATATGAATATGGATGAAATCATGATAGCATGCAAATATGGGGATTGCATATTTTGTGAAACAGATAGGAATATACTGTTTTTCCGTATGAGCTAGAATAAGGGTTGTGTTTAAAGTCAATAGGATTGCAATTACGCATAGGAATATGGTAATTGTGATGGTATTGGTGATCACATAGATTCTAACATCTGTAGATGATATGTGAGTTGGTTATAGTGCATTGGAAAATGGTTATAACTCGTTTTTATGCCCTTGGCTATTATCTTGTGATATGTGAACACTTTTTGCATGACATATGGCGATTGAATGAAATATTGAATGAAGTTAGGATCCCATTGTTTCCACATCATATTTAATTCATTTATATTCTTATTTTTAGTTGGTAATTATAAATGATTCAAATCAACAATTAAGTTTATAGTCTTAGCATATAAATATAGTGAGTTAATTAATGCATAGTAGTCTAAAGTTAACAACTTTCTCTGTGGGATCGATACTTTACTTACTTTGTATTACTTGTTGACCCGTGTATACTTGCATGAGTTAGAGCTCTTTTATAAGAACTATAAAAGAGGCAACAGTACTTCACAATTTACTTTTGAACTCTTCAAGTCCAGCAGACTTGGTTCTTCACAGTTTACTTAGAACTCTTCAAGTCCTTCTGACTTGGAACTTGTTACTTCACTTGATAGTAGTTGATGAGTTTTTGATTGGTGCTACTCAATTGCAGTTAAGCTCTTGTTCGAAAGAACTGAGTAGCTAAGCAAGCTTTCTCTTTTTCAGATCGTAGAGTTGAGTGTTGAGTGTTCTTCAGCGTTTTGTTCAATGCTTGCTTATTTGAATCATCTGCTGATATTTTGCATATATGAGGTCTTTGAAATCTATCCGTTGAAGACATCCGTTGAAGCATTAAATGCGTTTGACATTTCTAAACTTTTATGGAGACTTTTCTGCACATCTTCTGATTAGCAGTCTAGCCCACTGACACAGCAGACTGCTATCTCACCTAACACCTGAAAAGGTGTTTTCCTCTGACCCATGGTACTTTCCTTAGCTTCTTCAATACATTTCTTTGTTGTATACTAAGGATATCTTTTATGTCATTGGGTCTGCCGAGGTCTTCAACGTTTATAATCCATTCCACATTTGTTGGAATTTATCCTTAAACAAATGGGCAAGGCTTGATGCTTCTGACACAGGCAGATGATGCTCTACAATTCTGATCGTGGTATCTTGCCACCTTGGTGCTTGATCCGATACTAGCAAACTAGAACACTACGATTTCTCTTAAGGACTGGAACACTACGATCTTCACTTGATTTTCTTGCAGACTCTACGTTTCCGAGAGCACACTATGATCTATGAGTTGGCTCGGCAAGCGTTTGGACCACTCTACAATTTCAAGAGAGGCCCATCAAGGCAGACATACTACGATCCTCGATGCTCTATGATTCTGCCTAGGCTTCTGCAAACTCTTGATCAGCTCGATAGACTACGATTTTGTTGAAGCCTATCTATTACATCTCAAGACATAGATCAACCTAACATCTTTGATATCTTCATCTATACATTCATTTTATAGAATGATAAAAATTAAAAGCTTAGATCAACCTAATAAATTTGATCTATCACTAAGTCCTTGTACATATATTCCTTGAAGGACTTTACATATAATCATGAATATTTACTTCAAACATCAAATCAAAATATGCACTCTCCCAACATAGAAGTTGAGACTATCGGGAATCCCAATGACACAACACTCATCCTTAGTATATAACAAAGAGACGTATTGAAGAAGCTAAGGAAAGTACTATGGGTCAGCAGAAAATACCTTTTCAGGTGTTAGGTGAGATAGCAGTCTGCTGTGTTAGTGGGCCAGACAACAAATCAGAAGATGTGCAGAAAGTCTCTATCAGAGCTCAAAAATGTCAAATACAATTAATGCTTCAACGGATGTCTTCCAACGGATGCATTTCAAAGACACCATATATGCAAAACAGAAGAAGATACAAAAGTAAGCACGCATACAACAAAACGATGAAGAACACTCAACGCTCAACTCTACGATATGAAAAGAAAGCTTGCTCAGCTACTCAGTTCTTTCGAACACAAGCTTAAACGAAAACTGAGTAGCATCATTCAAGAACTCAACTATTATCAAGTGAAGTAAGAAGTTCCAAGTCAAAAGGACTTGAAGAGTTCTAAGTGAACTAAGAAGTACCAAGTCTACCGGACTTGAAGAGTTCTAAAGTGAACTAAGAAGTTCCAAGACTGCTGGTCTTGAAGGAATCTGTGAGATTCAAATATTGTAAAGATATCCTTAGTGGATTTCCTACTCAAGGAGTAGAATAGTAGACGACTAGGAGCTTTGAGTGCTCTGAACAACTTAAAACACTGTGTCTCTTATATTCTTGTCATAACTGCTATATATGTCATAACTGATTAACTCCTATTAACTCGTTATATCTTAAAGGGAAAACAAACAAATCTCAATTCCGCTATGATTAAATCATTATCAAAACTAACAAGTATTTTATAAAAGAATTTTTAAAATATCTATTCAACCCCCCTTCTAGATAACTATTGTGCCTCTGGGAACTTACAATTGGTATCCGAGCAGGTTCTTTTAAATAGTCTACAAATCTTAAGTAGATCTAATGGCACATCTGATAAGCGAATCAAAGACTGGAGGAGGCAACAAGCCACCTATGTGCAACAAAGATAAATTCGCCAACTGGAAAGTTCGTATGCAAGCCTACATGGATTCAATAGATGAAGATCTATTTAAAACTGTTAAGAATGGGCCCTACATTCCCATAAAGCTTGCACCAACTTCAGACGACCCAAACAGAATTCCGATCAAGGTCAAAGCAGAATGGACTGACAACGAAAAGAAAGCTGTCCAACTCGACAAAAAGGCCAAGAACATTTTGTTCCAATCTTTAGAAGATGACATGTTTGAAAACATGGTTAACAACAAAATAGCAAAGGAAGTATGGGAAACATTGCTCATCATGCATGAAGGAACAAAAGATGTTAGAGAAAACAAGCAATCTCTTCTGACTCATCAATACGAGATGTTTGCCCATGTTCCAGGTGAAAATGTCACCTCCACCTATGAAAGATTCAATATTCTGCTCAACTCTCTTCGAGCTTTTGGAAAGATCTATCCAAATAAAGATTTGATCATAAAATTTATGAGAGCTTTACCTAGCAAGTGGGATGCCAAAACCACTGCCATCAGAGAATCAAAGAATCTCCATGAAATATTTATTCAACAATTGTATGGCAACCTTCTCACCTATGGTTGGAGCTAACTTTGAGTAGAGACCATATCTGAAGGAAGAAAGAAGGACAAAGGGGTTGCTCTCAAAGAAATAGATAACATCCCCAAATCTAACACTGAAAATGACTCTGACTATGATGAAGATGATGATGAGGACTTTGCAATGTTTGGTTAAAAAGACTCAAAAAGGTTCATGCAGTAAAGGCAAAGTCAACAAACCTAAGAAATTCAACAACTACAACTGCTATGAGAAGATAAATGATTTATGCTATAACTGCAAGAAGCCTGGCAATTTCATTACAAATTGCAACAAACCTCTTAGAGAAGAACTAAAGAGGAAATCAAACTCAAATAAAGAATTCAAAGGCAACAAGAGGCTCCAGAAGAAAGACAAAGGTCTTGTGGCCGGAGGATCGTGGAGTGACTCAGACAATGACTCAACTCCCGAATCTAAAGATGATAAAGATCCTCAAATAGCAAATCTATGTCTAATGGCCAAACATGCAGAGGATAAGAAGAGTTCTGACATTCATGAAGTAAGTATAGATGAGGTATTTGACTTTAACTCTCCTGATGTAGATATTGATGATTTAAGGCTGCACTACATGGCATAACATTTGATCTCGCATCAATACATGAAATGGTTCACGAGTTACGTCTAAAGATTATTCTCTTCTTCAAAGAGAAAGAGAAAGTTAGGAAGAAGCTGAAACAATTCTTCTAAGTACTAATTCTTTATCCAAATTTGAAGTTGAGAATAAACTCTTAAAACATACCAATGAACTTAATGCACAAAGAGAGTCAAATCTAACCTCTAAGATTGAGGAACTAGAAAAGACAATCTCTACATGGAATAAATCCTCTTCTTCAATGGACTCCACGATCTCCACTTAGAGAAGTGTGTCCCGATGAACATATTTAGGTTTTGGGGAATCCATCTCGAGAACCATATGTGGAAATGATAAAGGAAACTAGCTCTAGTAATGTTTCAAATTTTAATAGAAGCATTGCATTTGTGAAATCCTCACAGAAGGAAGAACCCATCCATCCCTGCTCTTCTGATCCAATCCATGTTTCAAGGCATAATGGACCTATGTGGCCTAGGATTGAGTAAAAGAAGAAAGTAACTTAGTCGATACTCTCCAACCTCGAAGGATCGTAGAGTTGAGTAAAATTAAATCCACGAACCAACTGAGTAGGAATAGTAAAGTTAAGCTTCACTATTCATAAATCATGAATCACAAGGATATATGGAAGAAGAAGAACCATTATAAAGGAAGGATTGCCAAGAACCCACATAAGTCCAAATGGAGGAAGAATCCATATACACACAAGCATGCATCAGTAAGACCCCAACTTTTTATAAATGAAATTTAATTCCTCTATTTATTATTTTGAAATAGTAAGGGTTGAATTGATTAATGAGGTTAGTTATGGGTAAAATGCATAAATATTTTAAAATAAGCGGTGGTTATAAAATATTCATTGTTGTCGGGAATATTCGTTTGGTCGTGGAATATTCTTATTGTCGGGAATATTATTAATTTGACGGCAGTATTGATCTTTTATGGGCCCCATAACTTAAAAAGCGATTGGATGAAGAAAGCAGCATGTATAAGTTATTTATAAATATAACAACAGTAGTTGTTACTGTTAATTAACCTTTGTTGGAATACCGGTGGTTAAAACACGATGTCGCGCCTAGCGTTATTACAAGATATTACCTTAGATTGCACCAATTATTGATTCTACGTAAAGAAGGCACTTACTCAATAATTATTCTGAGTTAATTCTTCATTGATTTTTTATTTTATTGATTCAATAATTGTCGCTGCGTTGATATTTTATATCTTGTTGTTTCAATAATTGTCACTACGGTATTTTCCATTATCGAAGAAATAATTCATATTATCTGAATAATATTATTAGAAAACATTATTGGCAATGTCTAGAAAGTTTCATCTAAGGAGAGGTTTGGTCACCTAATTGCGCGCGCATGAGGAGAAATCCTTATTGGAAAGCCCCTCTTTCTGAGGAACTGTTTGGTTGTCGATATTGTGATTTCGTAATATTATTTGTGAATAATTAATTATTGATTTATATGATGAGGAAAATATTCATTTATGTTATATAATATATTAATATTATATTAAATTTTCTGCTTTGGTGTTCTAAGCATTTTCCTATAAATAGAGTGCTTAAGTTAGAATTGAAAATCACACTAGAAACTGAAGTTTTCTCTCTTTCTCTCTCGATATATTGAGCGTATTTTTGTGAGTATTTTAGTACTTTGAGTATTGCTATACGGTGCACGTTCTTTCATCACTATATCCAGTCATAAGTATTATCCTTTTGAGGTAAGGGATATTATTTTTTTTAAAATGATATTATTTCTTCAATATCATTATGCCGAAATATTGGTTGGAACTTTTTTATCAAATTTGAAACTTTTTCATATATGGGGTTACTATTCATGAGTTACTATTCATGAGTTATTATTCACGAGTTACTATTCATGAGTTACTATTCTTAGTTATGATTCTTATTCATGAGTACTATTCACAAAATGATGATGATTTTTTTTGTGAAATTTCTATCTTTTAGTGTGAGTCACTTATTCACGTATCTGACACTATTCACGAATACGACCACTATTCTGAGAAAAATTAAATTTTCGTTTTTTTGTCCAAAATATCTATTATGGATACTAGCTTTGATTGTATCCATATTTTGATCATTCTTGAATTTTACTCCACTTATGATTATTTATGAGGTATTTTTGGACATGGAATATTTGAAATCTGAATCCTTAATATTTATTCTTTTGTTTCCTTTGGATTCATTTTCTTTAAAATATTTTTCATCATCCTCGGTCCTAAATGATGATATAATTGAATATCTTTATTTTGTAGTGCAAAGATGAATGATTTCGATGAATATCTTTGGCCCGTAGTGCAAAGATGAGCAAGTGTTTAGATGAACATGACCCGGTGATGAATATCTTTGGCACATAGTGCAAAGATGAATATTTGATTCGGATATATATTGATTGATGTTCTGAGGGATAAAATATTGACGATGAACTTTTAAATTCATATATAGAAGATAGTAGATTTTATTCTCTACTTAACTCTTCTAATGAATTATTATTTCCATTGCGAATATTGATTTAAAACTTGTTGTCTATTGTATTCTATTAGATTTTTTCCTGTTGAAGACTAACGATAATTTGTTACTATATTATCTTGGTCATAATATTCTTTCTTGGGCTAGTTGAGCTCACCCTTTTCCTTTTTGTTCCATTTTCTTCTCGGGGAGGCGAGAATGTAGCGAGTACTAGTCGGGGGTATGGAATGAAGGTTTTAGAAAGTCGTTTTAGTAGTCCTCACCATTTTGTAAAATAATGTATCAATAATTGTCTTGAGGACTTATTTGAGTGTGGATATTGTCTAGATGACAATATTTGTATTTAAACTCACGATTTTTATGTTGTATTAATAAAGTTGTAGTTGTTTACATACCATGTATTTTGACGACTCGAGAATGGGTGTTGTATACCTATTTTGGGGGCGTCACGGTTAATATCGAGCTTAGGGATATGGTCTCTGGCGGAGATCGGGGAATAGTACTAGGAGGGAGGCAGTAATCCTTAGCTAGTGTGTCATACCTAAGCTTATTTGTTGGTCGGTTGAAGTATATGGTTAATATGTGATATATTAATTTGTTTAATTAACCCTTGTTTTATGGCGGTATTTAAGAATGGCATTTGAGAATATTAGCGGTGGAGTTAATGAGGCCAGTGTGAAACACCTTTAATCACCACCCGAGGGCGAGCGTGCAGCGAGGAAGGCAATATTCCTCTCCATAAACAACACCTTGAAAGAAGCGGCGATGAGCAGCGGGATGTTTAGGAGCTTTTTGCAGTTCATGCAAAAACAGAGCGAGGGGAGACTTCGTGTATACAGAATCTGGGTGGAAATAATAGCAGCAGTGTGCGACATCCTGACCAGCGAGTTCAAAAAGTTGGGACCACGAATTTAAAGGGAAAGCGGATCCGATCATGGCAAAAAGCGTGGGTCAAACAAATTACCAAGATATTCGATGTCTTGGGATGCGGAGGAGCAGAAGGTTCCATTCGCCACCTTATATGTTCGTGGCGGCGATTCTTGGGGGAGATGCGTGAAGCGTACCTTGACTGCTTGCACTCCGCATGTCTTGGGAAGCGTTTGAAACTTTTCAATGAAAAATACTTTCTGAAAGTATTCGCCATATGAAGGAGGTAGAGTTTATTAGACTAGAACAAAACAACATGGCGGTGTCCCAATACGGTGAAGTTAGCGAGTTATCGAGGTTTGCACCTCATTTGGTAGAGAATGAGAGCGAATAGCGAGGATGTTTACGAGAGGTTTAAAACGAGAGATTGACAATATCTTATCTCTCATAAATTTTCTTTATATTAGGATGTTGTCAGCGAGGCTCAATTATTAGAAGCGAGATAGCGAAATACGTTTGACGAGGGCCATGACGAGGTCATCTGCGGTGGCGGCGATCATGAACAATGAAAACCAATGAGGAGGAAAACATTGGACAAAAGCGGTAACCACTCTGGTGGTAATCGTGGCCATGAAAATAGAAGAAGCGAGTGGGGGAGATTTTAAAAGAGGAGATTCAACAATGACAATGTGAAGGCGTCGGCACCAATGACAAGCTGGTTCAAGGGAGGAGAAGCGACCACCGGTTATATCTTATAAGTCACGGAAAAGAAGGACATATCATTAAGCGCCCACTGCAGTTTAAGGTATGTTATAATTGTGGAAAGGAAGGGCATATCGCTCGAGATTGCCTTTGTAGCGAAACCAAGTCCGGTGAGGATGGTGACTCGAAAAAGGTATCGAGAAAAGTCAAAGTCAGCGGTTCTGGAAGAAGCGTTTTGTCGTGGTAGTCGACATCGAGGAACCCAAGCGAGGTGATCACGGGTAAGCTAATCATAAATTCATGCGAAGTTTATACATTACTGAATCTGGGTGCTACCCATTCATTTATCTCTCTGCTTGTGCTCAGCGTTTAAACTTGACTCAGGAGAAATTAGACTTTGACCTATCTGTGGAAACTCCGTTAGGAGAAACTTTCATCACATCCTTTGTTTATAAATCTTGTTTGATCCAAGTTGGCACCATCACATTACATTGACCTTATCTCTTTAAAGATACTTGCATTTGGCGTGATTTTAGGGATTGATTGGTTAACTACTCATCATGCCAAAATTGATTATTTTTCGTAAGGTTGTTAGTTTTTTCATATTCTAACCAACTTTGTTGTGCGAATTCAAACAACTAAGCCATTAAAATCAATCCTTTGTTATATCAAGTCATAAAGCTATTCGTTTATTAAAAAGCGGATGTCAAGCTTTCTTAGCCCATGTTATGGATTTGAATAAAGACACGTCGATTTGAATAATATTTCTGTTGTTATTGACTTTCTGGCGTATTTCTGAAGAACTTCCGGTCTACCCCGAGCGTGAAGTTGAATTCTTTATTGACCTTGAACTTTGGTACAAAGCCCATTTCTAAAACCCCATATCGAATGGCTCTATTGAACTTGAGGAGTTAAAGGTCCAACTACGGGGAGTTGTTGGACATCGGTTTCATTCGTCTAGTACATCTCCTTGGGGTGCTCTGTTTTATTTGTAAAGAAGAAAAAGCGGGAGTATCGACTTTGTATCGATTCTAGGAATTAAACCATGTCACTATCAAGAATAGGTATCCGCTACCTCGTATTGATGACTGTTTGACGATTGCAAGAGCACAATTCTTTTCAAAAATCGATCTTAGATTACGGATATCATCAATTTGAAGGTTAAAAGCGAGGATATTTAGAAGGCGCCTTGAGAACTTCGATGCGGGCATTATGAATTCTAGTCATGTCCTTTGGATTGACTAATGCTCTGCTGACTTTCATGGATATGATGAGCCAAGAGTATTCAAGGAATATTTGGATCGATTCGTTGTTGTCTTTATTGATGACATCCTCATCTATTCAAAAAGTAGTGAAGATCATGAGCGCCATTTGAAGGCTGATCTTGCAAAGGCTTCGTGATAACAAGCTATATATGAAATTTGAAGAAATCACGAGTTACGGCTTGAGAAGTAGCATTCCTTGGGCACATGGTGTCAAAACATGGAGTGTCTCATTGACGGCGAAGATTGAAGCAATACAAAGTTGGGAACAACAAAAGGCGGTGGCGAAAAATACACGTAGCTTTTGGGCTTATTTGGTTATTATCGGAGATTTGTGGAAGGATTTTCTAGAATCGCTACTCAGATTAACTTTCGGTGACTCGTAAAGATACAAAATTAAGTATGGGGCGAGGAATGAGAAGAGTTTCAAGATCTCGAGAGGAGACTCATTTGGCACTGTTTTGACAATACCATCTGGTTCGGATGGATTTGTTATCTGGTGATGCTTGAGGCAAAGGGTTAGGATGTGTTCTCATGCAGCGTGGGAAAGTCATAGCCTATGCCTCGAGACAACTTAAAGAATATGAGAGGAATTATCCTACTCATGATCTAGAGTTAGCGGCCGATCGTTTTTGGCGCTAAAGATCTGGAGGCACTATCTATATGGGGAAAAAGTGGAGATATATTAGGACCATAAAAGCCTCAAATATTTCTTCACCCAAAAGGAACTTAACATGCGGCAGCAGCGTTGGCTCGAGCTATTGAAGATTACGACCACACTATTGATACCATCACTGGAAAAGCGAGCGTGGTGGTGGCGCATTGAGTAGAAGATCATCTGCGAGGAACAAATGCGATGTTGTTAAAACAAAGGCCCATTTGTGTGATTTACAAAAGATGAAGATAGAATTCAAGACTCAGGGGACCCATGCAATGATGTCAAGTATCGTATAGAACCAACTTTAATCGAGAAAGTTAAAGTTGCTCAAACCATGAGACCGGGAGGTGATGATTATGAAGAAGAAAGTACAAGAAGGTCTTTATTCGAAGCAAGAATCGATGAAGAAGGAATACTTGAGTCCATTCCGGACTTTGTGTTCTAATGATTACGATTTGAAGTACAAGATCATGATGGAGGCACACAATACACCATTTGCAATCCATCTGGAAGTACCAAAATGTATCGTGATCTTGACATACATTTTGGTGGAACAATATGAGAGAGAGATTGCAAAGTTTATCTCGATGTGTTTAACTTGTCAGCGTGTAAAGGCGGAGCATCAAGTACCAAAGGGTCCATTGCAACCACTTGAGATTACGAAATGGAAGTGGGAACACATTACTATGGATTTCATTCTGGGTCTTCCCAAGGTTTCTCAAGGCATAGATGCGATTTGGGTTATTGTTGATAGATTAACCAAGTCGGCCCATTTCTTGCCTATCGTGAGACTTATTCCTTGAGCGTCTTGCTAGTATATGCGTAAATGAGATTGTAAGATTGCATGGCATGCCGGTATCCATAGTTTTGGATCGTGACCCGAAGATTCACTTCAAGATTTTGGGTTAGCTTGCAAAAAGCTATGGAGCGCAGTTCTGATTTAGTTGGCATACCATCCTCAAGCAGACGGACAATGAGAGGACTATTCAAACTCTTGAAGATCTATTAAGACTTTGTGTCCTCGATTTCAAAGGGATTGGGATAAGTATTTACCATTGGTGGAATTTTCCTACAACAACGAGTTATCGAGCAAGTATAGGTGTGGCTCCATTTGAAGCATTGTATGGACGAAAGTGTATAGCTCTCAATATGTTGGGATGAGGTGGGTGAAGCAACATTGTTGGGACCGAGTTGATGCGTATGACTACTGGAAAAGATCAAATGATTGACAAGCGTATACAAAGCGGCGCAGGATCGACAAAAGAGTTATGCGGATCTTCATCGAAAGGGCGTGGAATTTAGTATTGGGGATCATGTATTGTTGCGTGTGGCTCCATGGAAGGAGTTACAAGATTGGGAAGAGAGAAAGCTCGATCCACGATTTATTGGTCCATTTGATTCTTGAGCGAGTAGGAAATGTGGCCTATAGACTCGCGTTACCTCAAGCATGTCTCGTGTTCATAACGTTTTTCATATTTGTAGCCCGTAAATATGTGAAGGACCGAACCACATTATTGAGTTAGAACCGGACGAGATAGTAGAAGATTTAACATCTGAGGAGGTACTTGTCAAGATCTTGGATAGGAAAGAGCATGTCTACTGCACTAAGGTTATACCACAAGTTAAGGTTTTGTGGAGAAACCATCTTTATTGAAGAAATGACACAGGAGTTAGAATCGGAAATGAAAAAGAGGTATCCTCACCTTTTGAAACACAGTCGTCACGTCGATTTAGAGGACGAAATTTCATAAGAAGGAAGGTTGTAAGACCCCAACTTTTTATAAATGAAATTTAATTTCCTCTATTTATTATTTTGAAATAGTAAGGGTTGAATTGATTAATGTGGTTAGTTATGGGTAAAATCATAAATATTTTAAAATAAGCGGTGGTTATAAAATATTCATTGTTGTCGGGGAATATTTCGTTTGGTCGTGGAATATTCTTCTTTGTCGGGGAATATTAAATGCGACGGTAGCATGATCTTTTATGGCCCCCCATGCGGAAAGCGATTGGATGAAGAAAGCGACAAGTATAAGTTGTTTATAAATAACTTGGGCGTAGTTATTTACAATTAATCTTTGTTGGAATACCCGATTGGTTAAAAAACACGATGTCTGGCGTTGTTGCCGCGATAGCTGCGGTATTGCACCAATTATTGATTCTTACGTGAAGGCACTACTCGATAATTATTACGGTAATTCTTATTCGATATTTTATTTTATTGATTCAATAATTCTTTGCGTTGATATTTTATATTCTTTGTTGTTTTGATAATTGTCACTACGGTATTTTCCATTATCGAAGCAATAATTCATATTATCTGAATAATATTATTAGAAAACATTATTGGCAATGTCTAGAAAGTTACATCTAAGGAGAGGTTTGGTCACTAATTGCTTGCGCTTGATGATAAGGAGAAATCCTTATTGGAAAGCCCCCTCTTTCTGAGGCGCACGGTTGTCGATATTGTGATTACGTAATATTATTTGTGAATAATTAATTATTGATTTATATGATGAGGAAAATATTCATTTTATGTGGATATAGATGGAGAAAATTTTTAAAGTGACAATTGTTGAAAATCGATATTTTATCTTTTACGATAAAATAATATTTTATTATATTATTATAATATAATAATGATGATATTTTACAATGAATGTGGGATATATGAGTATATGAGGAGGAAGAGTATTTTTGTTGCAAAAGTTGTTTTAAAACATGTTAAACATGTTTGTGGGCCATTTCTTGGTTGAAATTTGATTATAGCTTTGTAAAATCGCTTGGTTTATGGATTTGGTCAATTTACATTTGGAATTTGGAAAAACTTTCTTACGCAAAGTTGTAGAAATTGAATTTCCTATAAAAAGTTGCAAAGATTGAATTTTACGATAAAGGGCTATTTATTATGAATTATTGAAGTTAGAAGTTTAAAATAATTGATTTTTGAAAGTTTTAATTATTTTTTTAATAACAAAAGCGTTTTTTTTGATTTAGTTGACTATTGGTGGTGATGAATGTTTGGATCGATTTGGTGTGCGTAGGAATTTTTTTATATATATATTAATATTATATTAAATTTTACTGCTTTGGTGTTCTAAGCATTTTTCTATAAATAGGGTCTTAAGTTAGAATTGAAAATCACACGAGAAACTAAAGATTTTTCTCTCTCTTCTCTCTCGATATATTGGCGTATTTTTGTGAGTATTTTAGTACTTTGAGTATTGCTATACGGTTGCAAGTTCTTTCGACACCTTATATATATCGATCGAAATCTTATCCTTTTGAGGTAAGGGATATTATTTTTTTTAAAAAAAATGATATTATTTCTTGATATCATTATCTTAGAAATATTGGTTGGAACTTTTTATCAAATTTGGAACTTTTCATGTGGGGTTACTATTCATGAGTTACTATTCATGAGTTCTTATTCATGAGTTCTTATTCACGAGATTCTTATTCATGATTCTGAGTTCTTATTCACGAGTACTATTCACGAAGCATGATGATTTTTTTGTGAAATTTCTATCTTTTAGTGTCGGAGATTCTTATTCACGTATTATTCGACTTTATTCACGTATCTGACACTTATTCACGAATCGACCTTATTCACGGAAAAATTAAATTTTCTTTTTTGTCAAAATATCTATTATGGATACTAGCTTTGATTGTATCCATGTTTTGATCATTCTTGAATTTTACTCCACTATGATTATTTATGAGGTATTTTTGGACATGGAATATTTGAAATATGAATCCTTAATATTTATTCTTTTGTTTCCTTTGGATTCGTTTTCTTTAAAATATTTTTCATCATCCTCGGTCCTAAATGATGATATAATTGAATATCTTTGGCTTTGTAGTGCAAAGATGAATGATTTCGATGAATATCTTTGGGCGTAGTGCAAAGATGAGCAGTGTTTAGATGAACATGACCAGTGATGAATATCTTTGGCACTGTAGTGCAAAGATGAATATTTGATTCGGATATATATTGATTGATGTTCTGAGGGATAAAATATTGACGATGAACTTTTAAATTCATATATAGAAGATAGTAGATTTTATTCTTCTCTACTTAACTCTTCTAATGAATTATTATTTCATTGCGAATATTGATTTAAAACTTGTTGTCTATTGTATTCTATTAGATTTTTTCCTGTTGAAGACTAACGATAATTTGTTTTATATTATCTTAGTCGTAATATTCTTTCTTGGGCTAGTTGAGCTCACCCTTTTCCTCCTTTTGTTCCAGTTTTTTTCTTCTCGGGGGCGAGAATGTAGCGAGTACTAGTCGGGTATGTAATGGAATGAAGGTTTTAGAAAGTCGTTTTAGTAGTCCTCACCATTTTTGTAAAATAATGTATCAATAATTATCTTGAGGACTTATTTGAGTGTGGATATTGTCTAGATGACAATATTTGTATTTAAACTCACAGTTTTTTATGTTGTATTAATAAAGTTGTAGTTGTTTACGTACCATGTATATTTTGTGATTTCGGAATGGGTGTTGTATACCTATTTTGGGGCGTAGAGTTTAAATACAAATATTGTCATCTAGACAATATCCACACTCAAATAAGTCCTCATTACAATAATTGATACATTATTTTACAAAAATGGTGAGGACTACTAAAACGACTTTCTAGAACCTTTATTCCATACCCCGACTAGTACTCGCTACATTCTCCCTTCATAAGAAGAAAAATGGAACAAACAGAAAAAGGGTGAGCTCAACTAGCCCAATAAAGAATATTATGACTAAGATAACGTAGAACAAATTATCGTTAGTCCTCAACAGGGAAAAATCTAATAGAATACAATAGACAACCAGTTTTAAATCAATATTCGCAGCGGAAATAATAATTCATTAGAAGAGTTAAGTAGAGAATGAAGTTTACTATCTTCTATATATGAATTTAAAAGTTCATCGTTGATATTTTATCCCTGTAACATCAATCAATATATATCTGGAATCAAATATTCATCTTTTACTCACTGCCAAAGATATTCATCGATTAGTCATGTTCATCTAAACACCTCTTCATCTTTGCACTACGGGCCAAAGATATTCATCAGAAATCATTCATCTTTGCACTACAGGCCAAAGATATTCTGTAATATCATCATTTAGGACTAAGGATGATGAAAAATATTTTAAAGAAAATGAATCCAGTGAAACAAAAGAATAAATATTAAGGATTAAGTATTTGACTATTCCATGTCCAAAAATACCTCATAAATAATCATAGTGGAGTAAAATTCAAGAATGATCAAAACATGGATACAATCAAAGCTAGTATCCATAAAAGATATTTTGGACGAAAAATGAAAATTCAATTTTTACGTGAATAGTGTAAATATAAGTGAATAGAATAAATTATATCGTGAATAGTCTTTGTATCGTGAATAGTAAATACGACACTAAAAGACAAGAATTTCACAAGAAAAATACTCATAATATTTCGGTATAATGATATTGAAAGAATTAATATTTTTTAAAAAATAATATCCACTTACCTCGTAAAGGCGATACTTAGTTGAAACAGGATATAGGCTATGACTTGAACTTGCACCGTATAGCAACACTCAAAGTATTAAAATACTCACAAGAATATGCTCAATATATCAAGAGAGAAAGAGAGAGAAAACTTTAGTTTCTGGTGTGATTTTCAATTCTAACCTAAGCACCCTATTTATAGGAAAATGCTTAGAACACCAAAGTAGAAAATTTAATGAATTAATAATATATATTTATTAAATTCTTACGCACACCTAATCTGATTCAAATCAGCCACCACACCTCACCTAAATAAAAAAACGTTTTTCTTATAACAAATATTTAAAACTTCAAAAATCAATTATTCTGGAACTTCAGAACTTCAATAATTCATAATAAATAGCCCTTTTATTAGAAAAATTCGAACCACATGTCTTTTTCATAGAAAATTTCATTATCTACAACTTTGCAGAAGAAAGTTTTTCCAAATTCCAAGCAGAAATTGGCCAAGAAATCCCCAAAGCAGGCGATTCTACGGTATAATCAAATTTCGGTCGAGAAATGGGCCCTGAGACATATTTAACATGTTTTAAACAACTTTGCAACAAAAATTCTATTCCTCCTCATATACTCATATATCCCACATTCATTGTAAAAATATCATCATTATTATATTATAATAATATAATAAAATATTATTTTATCGAGAAAAGATAAAATATCGATTTTCAACAATTGTCACTTTAAAAATTTTCTCCATCTATATACACATAAAATGAATATTTTCCTTCTCATATAAATTAATAATTAATTATTCACAAATAATATTCTGAGAATCACAATCTTGTGACAGGGGGCGGTTCACAGGAAGAGGGGCTTTCGATAAGGATTTCTCCTTCTTTGCGGCAGCTTGATTAGGTGACCAAACCTCTCCTTAGATAGAACTTTCTAAACATTGCCAATAATGTTATCTAATAATATTATTACGATAATATGAATTATTGCTCCGATAATGAAAAATCTTGTGTAGTGACAATTATTGAAACAACGATAATATAAAATATCAGCGTAGCAATTATTGAATCAATAAAATAAAATCTTGAACAATAATCTTTGTAATAATTATTGAGTAGTGCCTTTTTACGTAAGAATCAATAATTGGTGCAATCTGGTAATAATTTCTTATCTGACAATAGCGTATTCTTGTGTTTTAACCACCGGGTATTCCAACGATGATAGCAGTAACAACTTCTGTGAATTATTTATAAACAACTTATACTTGTCGTTTTCTTCATCCAATCGCTTTCCGTTATGGGGCCCATACAAGGCTGTGTCGTCGTACGAATATTCCCCGACAGTAAGTGTAAGACCCCAACTTATTATAAATAAAATTAAATTTCCTCTATTTATTATTTTGAAATAGTAAGGGTTGATTTGATTAATGTGGTTAGTTATGGGTAAAATGCATAAATATTTTAAATAAGCAAGTGGTTATAAAATATTCATTTTATCGGAGAATATTCGTTTGGTTCGTGGAATATTCTTCTTGTCGGGGGAATATTAAATGCAATAGTAGCGACCTTGTATGGGCCCCATAACGAAAAAGCGAATGGATGAAGAAAGCGACAAGTATAAGTTGTTTATAAATAACAGTAGTTGTTACCATTAATATTGTTGGAATACCCGTTGGTTAAAACACACGAATACGCCATTGTTGTTACGCGATAGCTACCAGTATTGCACCAATTATTGATTCTTACGTAAGAAGGCACTACTCAATAATTGTTACAGTAATTACTGTTCAATATTTTATTTTATTGATTCAATAATTGCTACGTTGATATTTTATATTACTGTTGTTCAATAATTGTCACTACATAGTATTTTCCATTATCAAAGAAATAATTCATATTATCTGAATAATATTATTAGATAACATTATTGGCAATGTCTAGAAAGTTCTGTCTAAGGAGAGGTTTGGTCACCTAATTGCGCGCCAGTAAGGAGAATCCTTATTGGAAAGCCCCATCTTTCCCCGGAACCCGCACAGTTGTCGATGATTGTGATTCTGTAATATTATTTGTAAATAATTAGTTATTGATTTATATGATGAGGAAAATATTCATTTTATGTGAATATAGGTGGAGAAATTTTTTAAAGTGACAATTGTTGAAAATCGATATTTTATCTTTTCTGATAAAATAATATTTTATTATATTATTATAATATAATAATTATGATATTTTTTACAATGAATGTGGGATATATGAGTATATGAGGAGGAATAGAATTTTTGTTGCAAAAGTTGTTTAAAACATGTTAAACATGTCTGTGGTCCCATTTCTTGAATGAAATTTAATTATAGCCTGTAAAATCGCCCGTTTGTGGATTTCGGTCAATTTCTGTTTGGAATTTAGAAACATTTTCTTCTGTAAAGTTATAGATAATGAAATTTCCTATGGAAAAGAAATGTGGTTCAAATTTTTCTGACAAAATGGCTATTTATTATGAATTATTGAAGTTCTGAAGTTCCGAAATAATTGATTTTTGGAAGTTTTATTTATTTTTATTAATAAAAATGTTTTTTACATTTTGAGAGCATCATTAACATGTGATAGGGGCTGAATTCAGTTGCCAAAGGTGTACGTAGGAAATTTGTATATATATATTTATATTATATTCAATTTTCTGCTTTGATGTTCTAAACATTTTCCTATAAATAGGGTGCTTAGGTTAGAATTGAAAATCACATCAGAAACTGAAGTTTTCTCTCTCGATATATTGAGCGTATTCTTCTGAGTATTTTAATACTTTGAGTGTTTTTATACGGTGCAAGTTCAAGTCATAGCCTATATCCGGTGTTTCAACTAGAAGTACTGTCTTTACGAGGTAAGGGATATTATTTTTAAAAAAATGATATTATTTCTTTCAATATCATTATACCAAAATATTGTGAGTATTTTTCTTGTGAAATTCTTGTCTTTTAGTGTCGGGGTTACTATTTACGTATACGGCACTATTCACGTATACGACACTCTTCATGAATACGACACTATTCACAAAAAAATTAAATTTTCATTTTTCGTCCAAAATATCTATTATGGATACTAGCTTTGATTGTATCAATGTTTTGATCATTCTTGAATTTTTCTCCACTATGATTATTTATGAGGTATTTTTGATGAGGGAATAGTTGAAATCTGAATCCTTAATATTTATTTTTTGTTTTCTTTGGATTCGTTTTCTTTAAAATATTTTCATCATCCTCGGTCCTAAATGATGATATTATCTTGAATATCTTTGGCATGTAGTGCAAAGATGAATGATTTTCTTATGAATATCTTTGGCCCGTGAGTCAAAAAGATGAGCAGTGTTTAGATGAACATGACCAGTGATGAATATCTTTATTCAGTAGTGCAAAGATAAATATTTAATTCCATATATATATTGATTGATGTTACTGAGGATAAAATATCGACGATGAACTTTTAAATTCATATATAGAAGATAGTAGTTTGCATTCTCTACTTAACTCTTCTAATAAATTATTATTTCATTGCGAAGATTGATTTAAAAGCGGTTGTCTATTGTATTCTATTAGATTTTTCCTGTTGAAGACTAACGATAATTTGTTCTATGTTATCTTAGTCATAATATTCTTTCTTGGACTAGTTGAGCTCACCCTTTTCCTTTTGTTCCATTTTTCTTCTTAGGAGGCGAGAATGTAGCGAGTACTAGTGAGTCTGGAATGAAGGTTCTAGAAAGTCGTTTTAGTAGTCCTCACCATTTTGTAAAATAATGTATCAATAATTGTAATGAGGACTTATTTGAGTGTGGATATTGTCTAGATGACAATATTTGTATTTAAACTCACAGTTTTTATGTTGTATTAATAAAGTTGTAGTTGTATCTGTACCATGTATTTTGACGACTCATAATGGGTGTTGTATAACTATTTTGGGGGCGTCACAGTAAGAATATTCCACAACTAAACAAATATTCTCCGATAAAAATGAATATTTTATAACCACTTGCTTATATGAAATATTTGCGCATTTTACCCATAACTAACCACATTAATCAAATCAACCCTTACTATTTCAAAATAAAGAATAGAGAAAATTTAATTTTATTTATAATAAGTTGGGGTCTTACAACCTCCCCTCCTTATGAAATTTCGTCATCGAAATTGACATACGTACCTGGTGTTTCGAAAAGATGAGGATACCTCGTTTTCATTTTTGTTTCCAACTCCCAGGTCATTTCCTCAATAGCATGGTTTCTCCACAAAACTTTAACTTGTGGTATGACCTTTGTGCGTAGGACATGCTCTTTCCTATCCAAGATCTTGACAGGTACCTCTTCGTACGTTAAGTCTTCGGTTATCTCATCCGGTTCTAACTCAATAGCGTGGTTTGGGTCTTTCACATATTTACGCATACGATATATGAAAAACATTATGACCACGAGACATACTTGGAGGTAACGCTGAGTCTATAGGCCACATTTCCTACTCGGTCAGAAATCAAATGGACCAATAAATCGTGGATTGAGCTTTCCTCTCTTCCCAAATCTTGTAACTCCCTTCCGTGGAGCAACACGCGCAACAATACATGATCCCCAATACTAAATTCCACGTCCTTTCGATGAAGATCCGCGATAACTCTTTTGTCGATCTGTGCTGGTTTGTATCACGTTGTCGAATCATTTGGATCTTTTACGTAGTCATACGTACCAACTCGGGTCCCAACAATGTTGCTTCATCCACCTCATCCCAACATATTGGAAGCGACACTTTCGTCCATACAATGCTTTGAATGGAGCCACACCTATCTTGCTCGATAAGCATTGTTGTAGGAGAATTCCACCAATGGTAAATACTTATCCTAACTGCCTTTGAAGTCTAGGACACAGAGTCTTAATAGATCTTCAAGAGTTTGAATAGTCCTCTCTGATTGCTCGTCCATTTGAAGATGGTATGCCGAACTGAACTGTAAATCCGTGCCCATAGCTTTTTTCAAGCTAACCCAAAATCTTGAAGTGAATCTTGGGTCACGATCCGAAACTATGGATACTGGCATGCCATGCAACCTCACAATCTCATTCACGTACATACTAGCAAGACGTTCAAGGGAATAAGTCTCCCGTATCGGCAAGAAATGAGCAGACTTGGTTAATCTATCAACAATAACCCAAATAGCATTTATGCCTTAAGAAACCGTGGGAAGACCCATAACAAAATCCATGGTAATATGTTCCCACTTCCATTTCGGAATCTCAAGTGGTTGCAATGGACCCTTTGGCACTTGATGTTCCGCCTTTACACGTTGACAAGTTAAACACCTCGAGATAAACTTTGCAATCTCTCTCTTCATATTGTTCCATCAAAATGTATGTCAAAGATCACGATACATTTTGGTACTTCCAGGATGGATTGCAAATGGTGTAGTGTGTGCCTCCATCATGATCTTATTCTTCAAATCAGAATCGTTAGGAACACAAAGTCTGGAATGGACTCGAAGTATTCCTTCTTCATCGATTCTTGCCTCTGGAATAACACCTTCTTGTACTTTCTTCTTCATACGCATCAGCTCCGGGTCCGTGGCTTGAGCAACTTTAACTTTTTCAATTAAAGTTGGGTTCTATACGTATACTTGACATCATTTCATGGGTCCCCGGAGTCTTGAATTCTATCTTCATCTTTTGTAAATCACACAAAATAGGCCTTTGTGTTAAAAACATCGCACTCATTCCCGCATATGATCTTCTACTCAACGCGTCAGCTACCATGTTCGCTTTTCCAGGATGGTATTGAATGGTGTGGTTGTAGTCTTTCAACAGCTCGAGCCAACGTCGTTGCCGCATGTTAAGTTCCTTTTGGGTGAAGAAATATTTGAGGCTTTTATGGTCAGAATATATCTCCACTTTCTCCCCATATAGATAGTGCTCGCAGATCTTTAATAAAACGCATGCTTTGTAACTCTAGATCATGAGTAGGATAATTCCTCTCATTTTCTTTAAGTTGTCATGAGGCATAGGCTATGACTTTCCCACGTTGCATGAGAACACATCCTAACCCTTTGCTCAAGCATCATTTGAGATAACAAATCCATCCGAACCGGATGGTATTGTCAAAAAAGCAGTGCGAAATGAGTCTCTGTTGAGATCTTGAAACTCTTCTCTCATTCCTCGCTCCATACAATTTTGTATCTTCTACGAGTCGGTGAGTTAGCGGAGTAGCGATTCGAGAAAATCCTTCCACAAATCTCCGATAATAACCCACTAAGCCCAAAAAGCTACGTGCTTGGTCTATGCGATTTGATTTGCTCGACTTTGTATTGCTTCAATCTTCACGGGTCAATAGATACTCCATGTTTTGACACCACGTTCCCAAGGAATGCTACTTCCTCAAGCCAGAACTCGCATTTCTTCAGCTTGGCATATAGCTTGTTATCACGAAGTCTTTGCAGTACCAGCTTCAAATGGTGCTCATGATCTTCACGGCTTTTGGAATATATGAGGATGTCATCAATAAAGACAACAACAAACTGATCCAAATAATCCTTGAATACTCGGTTCATCATATCCATGAAAGCCGCAGGAGCATTAGTCAATCCAAAAGACATGACTTGGAATTCATAATGCCCGTACCGAGTTCTGAAGGCAGTCTTCGGAATATCCTCAGTTTTAACCTTCAGCTGATGATATCCAGAACGAAGATCAATCTTTGAAAAGAATTGTGCTCCTTCCAACTGGTCAAATAGGTCATCAATACGATGTAGCGAATACCTATTCTTGATGGTAACATGGTTCAATTCCCGGTAATCAATACAAAGTCGCATACTCCCATCTTTCTTCTTTACGAATAAAACAGGAGCACCCCAAGGAGATGTACTAGGACGAATGAAACCGATGTCCAACAACTCCGTAGTTGGACCTTCAACTCTCGAAGTTCAATAGGAGCCATTCGATATGGGGTTTTAGAAATGGGCTTTGTACGGGTTCAAGATCAATAAAGAATTCAACTTCACGTTACGGGGTAGACAAGGGAAGTTCTTGAGAAAATACGCCAGAAAGTCAATAACAATGAGCGGGAATATTATTCAAATCGGCGTGTCTTTATTCAAATCCATAACATGGGCTAAGAAAGCTTGACATTCGTTTTCAATAAGCGAATAGCTTTATGACTTGATATAACGGTGATTGATTTTAATGGTTTAGTTGCTTGAATTCGAACAACAGGTTGATTAGGAATATGAAAACTAACAACCTTACTAAAACAATCAATTTTGGCATAATGAATAGTTAACCAATCAATCCCTAAAATCACGTCAAATGCAAGTATCATTAAAGAGATAAGGTCAACAGGTAAGGTGATGGTGCCAACTTGGATCAAACAAGATTTATAAACAGTGGATGTGATGAAAGTTTCTCCTAACGGAGTCTCCACAGATAAATCAAAGTCTAATTTCTCCATAGTCAAGTTTAAACTTTGAGCACAAGTAGGAGAAATAAATGAATGGGTAGCACCGGTATCTAGTAAGGTATAAACTTCGCATGAATTTATGATTAGCTTACCCGTGATCACCTCGTTTGGGTTCCTCGCATGTTGACCAGTCACGACAAACGCTCTTCCAGGAACCGTTGACTTTGACTTTTCGAGGACAGCCTTTTGAGTCACCATCCCCACTGGACTTGGTTTCGCAACCATACAATCTCGAGCGATATGTCATTCTTTTCCACAATTATAGCATACCTTGAACTATTGTGGATAGTTTGGGCTGATGTATCCCTCTTTTCAACATTTATAGCATACGACTGGTGGTCGTTCTCCTCCCTTAAAACTAATTGTTGCTGGTGGTGATGTCTTCACAGTGTCATTGTTGAATCTCCTCTTTTTAAAATCTCCCCCCAACTCGCTTCTTCTATTTTCATGGCCACGATTACTACCAGAGTGGTTACCGCTTTTGTCCGTATTCTTTTTCTCCATTTGGTTATCGTTGTTACGATATTTCTTTGGCCACATAGGTATGATCCTGGTTGTGGTCCCTCAGTTGACCGTACTCGTTATCTCGCTCTAATAATTGAGCCCTATTGACAACATCTGAATAGAGAGAAAATTTATGAGAAATGAGATATTGACGTATGCCAGGTGTCAAACCTCTCAGAAACATCCGCGTCATACGTTCCTCATTCTCCACCAAATGAGGTGCAAACCTGGATAACTCCACGAACTTCGCCTCGTACTGGGACACCGTCATGTTGTTTTGTTCCAATCTAATAAACTCTACCTCCTTCATATAGCGAACACTTTCGGGGAAAGTATTTGTCATTGAATAATCTCTGAAATGTCTCCCAAGACATCTTTGAGTCTTAGTTTGGATGGAGTGCACGCTTCACGATTCCCACCGATGAATCGCCTCATTACGGAATATAAAAGTGGCGAATGGAACTTTCTGTTCCTCCGTGCATCCCAAGACATCGAATATCTTGGTAATTTACTTGACCCACGCCTCCGCCTTAATCGGATTCGGCTTTCCCCAGAATTCTGGTGGTCCCAACTCTTTGAACTGCTTGTTAGCTGTGACCAGCTGTGCGTTGCCATTGTTTCTTCCTATATTTTGAATAGGAATCTCCTTCGTCTGGTTTTGCATGAATCGCAAAAAGCTTCTAAACATCTCATCGTTCATCGTCTGCTCAGTGGTGTTGTTTACAGGAGGAACATTGCCAGCCTGTTGCACGTTCTCCTCATTGGTGAGCAAAGGTGTCTCCACGGTCTCATTTACTCCACTGTTAACATTCTCAGTCGACATTCTCAAATACTGCCATAAAACAAGGGTTAATTTAACAAATTAACATATCACATAATATCCCTACATTATGACCGACCAACAAATAAGCTTAGGTAGGACACACTAGCGAAGAATTTACTCGTTTCTCCCCTCTATGTTCTATTCCTCGATCTCCGCCAGAGATCATATCCCTAAGCTCTGATACCAACTGTGACGCCCCCAAAATAGGTATACAACACCCATTCCGAGTCATCAAAATACATTGTACAGAAACAACTACAACTTTATTAATACAACATAAAAACTGTGAGTTTAAATACAAATATTGCCATCTAGACAATATCCACACTCAAATAAGTCCTCATTATAATAATTGATACATTATTTTACGAAAATGGTGAGGACTACTAAAATGACTTTCTAGAACCTTCATTCCATACCCCGACTAGTACTCGCTACATTCTCGCCTCCTGAGAAGAAAAATGAAACAAACAAAAAAAGGTGAGCTCAACTAGCCCAGTAAAGAATATTATGACTAAGATAACATATAACAAATTATCGTTAGTCCTCAACAAGGAAAAATCTAATAGAATACAATAGACAACCAGTTTTAAATCAATATTCGCAGCGGAAATAATAATTCATTAGAAGAGTTAAGTAGAGAATGAAGTCTACTATCTTCTATATATGAATTTAAAAGTTCATCGTCGATATTTTATCCCTGTAAAATCAATCAATATATATGAGGAATCAAATATTCATCTTTGCACTACAAGCCAAAGATATTCATCAGTTAGTCATGTTCATCTAAACACATGTTCATCTTTGGACTACGGGCCAAAGATATTCATCAAAAATCATTCATCTTTGCACTACAGGCCAAAGATATTCAGTATTATCATCATTTAGGACTGAAGATGATGAAAAATATTATGAAAAACGAATCCAAAGGAAACAAAAGAATAAATATTAAGGATTAAGTATTTCAAACTATTCCATGTCCAAAAATACCTCATAAATAATCATAGTGGAGTAAAATTCAAGAATGATCAAAACATGGATACAATCAAAGCTAGTATCCATATTAGATATTTTGGACGAAAAACAAAAATTTAATTTTTTTATGAATAGTGTCGTATTCGTGAATAGTGTCGTATACATGAATAGTGTCGTATACGTGAATAGTAACCCCGACACTAAAAGACAAGAATTTCACAAGAAAAATACTCACAATATTCTGGTATAATGATATTGAAAGAATTAATATTTTAAAAAAATAATAATATCCCTTACCTCGTAAAGACAGTACTTCTAGTTAAAACACCGGATATAGGCTATGACTTGAACTTACACCGTATAGCAACACCCAAAGTATTAAAATACTCACACGATTACGCTCAATATATAGAGAGAGAAAGAGAGAGAAAACTTCAATTTTTGGTGTGATTTTCAATTCTAACCTATGCACCCTATTTATAGGAAAATGCTTAGAACACCAAAGTAGAAAATTTAATAAATTAATAATATATATTTATTAAATTCTTACAAATTAGCCACCACACCTCACCTAAATCAAATAAAACGTTTTTCTTATAAAAATATTTAAAACTTCAAAAATCGATTATTCTAGAACTTCAGAACTTCAATAATTCATAATAAATAGCCATTTTATCAGAAAAATTCGAACCACATATCTTTTCTATAGGAAATTTCATTATCTACAACTTTGTAGAAGAAAGGTTTTCCAAATTCCAAATAGAAATTGACTGAAATCCCCAAACGGGCGATTCTACAGGCTATAATCAAATTCCAGTCAAGAAATGGGCCCACAGACATGTTTAACATGTTTTAAACAACTTTTGCAACAAAAATACTCTTCCTCCTCATATACTCATATATCCCACATTCATTGTAAAAATATCATCATTATTATATTATAATAATATAATAAAATATTATTTTATCAGAAAAGATAAAATATCGATTTTCAACAATTGTCACTTTAAAAATTTTCTCCATCTATATCCACATAAAATGAATATTTTCCTCATTATATAAATTAATAATTAATTATTCACAAATAATATTACGAGAATCACAATCATCGACAATCGGGCCAGTTCAGGAAAGAGGGGGCTTTCAATAAGGATTTCTCTTTCTTGTGCGCGTGATTAGGTGACCAAACCTCTCCTTAGATGAACTTTCTAGACATTGCCAATAATATTATCTAATAATATTATTAGGATAATATGAATTATTGTCAGATAATGGAAAATCTTGTGTAGCGACAATTATTGAAACAACAGTAATATAAAATATCAACGTAGCAATTATTGAATCAATAAAATAAAATACTAAACAGTAATTACTGTAACAATTATTGAGTAGTGCCTTCTTACGTAAGAATCAATAATTTGTGCAATACCGTGTGCTACTGTGCAACAATGCGTATTACTGTGTTTTAACCACTGGGTATTCTAATAGTATTAACGGTAACAACTACGTCGTTATTTATAAACAACTTATACTTGTCGTTTTCTTCATCCAATCGCTTTCCGTTATGGGGCCCACACAAAATGCTGCTATGCCGTAAATGCGAATATTCCCGAGCGGTAAGAATATTCCACGACCAAACGAATATTCTCCGATAAAAATAACGACATTAATCAAATCAACCCTTACTATTTCAAAATAATGAATAGAGGAAATTTAATTTTATTTATAATAAGTTGGGGTCTTACAACATCCTCTATAAAACTGACCAAAACAAGAGAAGGAAATGTCTACACTGTTAATCTTGGTCAACTAAGTTCTGACGAGACAATATGCTTTCTGACTAAAGCTTATGAAGAAATGAGCTGGTTATGGCATAGAAGGCTGTCTCATCTTAACTTCAAAAACATGTCAAAACTGGCCTCCAAGGATATAGTAGCAGGCTTACCCAAGCTCAACTTTGTCAAAGAAAGGCCATGAAACGCCTGTCAGCTTGGAAAACAGACTAGAAGCTCATTCAAGAGCAAAACTGTCAACTCAATTAACAAGCCTCTACAGTTGCTTCACATGGATCTATTTGGGCCAATTCCAACAACAAGCCTTGGAGGGAAGAGATACTCATTGGTCGTAGTGGATGACTACACCAGATTCACATCGGTGTTCTTTCTAAACTCAAAAGATGAAACAAGCTCCCAACTAATCAAGATGTTCAGACTGGTGATGAACGATAAAGGGGAGAAAATCAAGGTTATAAGGGGTGATCATGGTAGAGAATTCGACTTCTCTGAGATGGACCAGTTCTGCACAAACAATGGCATCAATCACAACTTCTCAGCTCCACGAACTCCTCAGCAAAGCGGAGTAGCTGAGAGAAAGAACAGAACATTGATAGATTTTAGAAGAACTCTACTAGCAGCAGCTCGTCTGCCTGAATACTTCTGGGCAGAAGTTGTCAACACTGCATGTTACACTCAGAACAGATCTCTTGTGCACTCTATGTTAAAGAAGACTCCCTACGAACTGTGGAGAGGAAGAAAGCCAAATGTCAGCTACTTTTATGTATTCGGTTGTGTATGCTATATTCTCAACAATGGAAAATAGTATCTGACAAAGTTCCAACCCAAGTCAGACGAAGGAATCTTTCTCGGATATGCCACATACAATAAGGCTTATAGAGTGTTTAATAAGAAGACGCTGATTGTTGAAGTCTCGATTCACATCATCTTCGATAAAATAGACTTGGACAAAACAATGTCTCAAGACACTACGAACGACAATTCAGACACTACGAATGAGACAGTCGAGCTCAACACCACGATCGTAGTCCCAGAAAATGAAATCGTCGAGCAAGGAGAGGAGATTGTAGAGAGAACTACGCCAGACAACGAACCTCCACATCAAGAAGCAGAAATTAATCTTGAAAATCTCAGAAAAGAAGGCATTAGGTCAGATATTCTAACAGGAAACAGATGGGCAAAAGATCACACTCAAGACCTAATCATTGGAGATTCAAATACAAGAGTCAAGACAAGAGCTGCCACCCATAATGAGTGTTTTTATCTAAGCTTTCTATCACAAATGGAATCAAAGAAGATAGAAGACTCTATGGAAGACTCAAGTTCGATAGAAGCCATGCAAGAAGAACTAAATCATTTTGAAAGAAGCAAAGTATGGAGATTTGTTCCAAGACCAAGAAGTCATCTAGTAATTAGCACTAAGTGGGTCTTCAGAAATAAGATGAATGAAGATGGAATAATAACAAGGAATAAGGCAAGACTAGTGACCAAAGGTTACTCTTAAGAAGAAGATATTGACTACGACGAGACCTTTGCACCTGTTGCCAGATTAGAAGCCATCAGGATATTGCTTGCTTTGCTGCTCACATAAAATTAAGTCTTTTAAATGGATGTCAAAAGTGCATTCCTGAATGGTGAACTTCAAGAAGAAGTATATGTGGAGCAACCTCCAGGTTTCATCAATCCAACTCTCTCTAATCATGTCTATAGATTAGATAAAGCCTTATATGGTCTTAAACAAGCACCTAGAGCATGGTATGAAACTCTAACTAACTTCCTTATTGAAAATGGTTTCACTAGAGGTAGAGAGATCCCACATGTTTTCTTAGAAAGCACAAAGACAAAGTCTTATTAGTTCAAATATATGTTGATGACATTATCTTTGGCTCTATTGATGAAAAACGGTGTAAGCTTATGCAGAGCAAGTTCGAAATGAGCATGATGGGTGATCTGAATTTCTTCCTTGGATTGCAAGTAAAGCAAACTGATGAAGGAATCTTCATAAACCAAGCCAAGTACATTAAAGACTTACTTAAAAAGTATGACATGGAATCAGCCTCTCCTATGAAAACACCAATTGCTCTAGCAACCAAGCTTGACAAAGATGAGAAAGGTAAAAGTATTGATATAACTCAATACAGAGGTATGATAGGCTCTCTTCTATATCTAACTGCTAGTAGACTAGACATAATGTTTGCAACATGCATATGTGCTAGATTTCAAGCTAATCCTAAGGAATCACACTTAACTGCTGTAAAAAGGATGTTCAGGTATCTCAAGGGCACACCTCACTTGGGACTTTGGTATCCCAAGGAGTCTTCCTTTGAACTGACAGGATATACAGATGATGATTTTGCAGGCTGCAAAATAGATAGAAAAAGTACCAGTAGCACCTGTCAGTTGCTAGGAAATAGACTTATGTCCTAGTTTAGCAAGAAGCTAAACTCAGTATCTACCTCAACAGCAGAAGCTGAATACATTGCTGCTGGCAGCTGTTGCGCTCAAATCTTAAGGATGAAAAATTAGCTAGCAGACTATGGGTTTGATTTCTATACCTGTTCATTATGATAACACAAGTGCCATAGCAATAACAAACAATCCTGTCATGCATTCTAGGACTAAGCATATAGAAATAAGATATCATTTTATTAGGGATCATGTTCAAAATGGAACCATATCTTTACAATACATCCCTACTGAAAATCAACTTGTTGATGTCTTTACAAAGCCTATAGATGAATCCAGATTTAATAAATTGATAAACGAATTAGGCATGCTAAATCTACAACCATAAACTTTGTGCTCTAGTTTACGCTAACTATGCAGATATAAAGGCTATGTTTAAAATCGTAGAGATGACTGAAGAAGGACCACGATCGTAGAGCAGCCTTGACATGAAGGACCACGATCATAGAGCTACCTTAACCGGGAAGGAATGCTATGTCAAAGTTCATCATAAGGACCAGGGAAGACAACGTTCGTAGAGCAGATTCAGCAATGAACTCAACGATCACAGTGCAACCTTAACAATCGTAGTCCTCCCAAAGGATATACTAGCTCAGGGGGAGCTAAGGGCAGATTAGTATTTTCCACATCAGTTAAAATCGTGGAGCCAAGCAAGACTTGACACATGCCCCACTAAGCAGATCGTGTGACGCCCCCAAATTCAGGTGCTTGAAACCCGAATTCAGTGCTTCACGATACCATTTCTTTGAGCGGAATAATAATAATAATGTCATAAATATAAAACTTAATTTACATATCAGAGTTGTCTAAATCCCAAGTATGCGACCTTTAACACATTTCATTACATGATAGATAATAAGTAATATCATCTTAATAAAGTCTAACTATTACATAAGATACCATAAAGTTTATCCTGCTATCTTTCCTTTCCCTTTGTTCTTGGCAGAACCTTCTGGTTGATCATACTTAACTGAAAACATTTAAATTATGCAAGAATGAGCATTTGAGTGCCCAACAAGTAATAGCAAACAATAAACATTAGCTGAAAGGATTAAATATTTTCTTTGAATGCCACTTCTACAACGAAACAATAGTTGTGAAGTAAACTAAAGCAACACTAAACAACGTCACAATTCTATTTTAAATTTTAAAACTACGTACTGACTATAAATGGAGAGCAGTCGACAGACCATGAACTTTGTTTTCAATTTTTGAACAGGTTTAACAGAACTTCATCTGTAAACCGTCATAACTTACAGGCACGAGGGTGATCAGCCCGTTATACCCTGTATTGATCAATACTACATACCAGAACAATATTCTCGTTCATCTTATCCGCCTTAGGCGCACAAAGTTTTCCCATGTTCGGGATGTTCATACTTAGTCGGGAATCCGAACCAAAACAATTTGGTTGGATAAAAATAAGGTTCTATCATATTTAAAGATATTTTAAATCTGTGTCTAGCCAAGGCAAATAGCTTAGATGACTTTCAATTAAGATATACATATTGGAAATCAATAAGTATGTATCAACATGTTCAATAATTATCTAAGTGAGGACACTTGTATAACCAATCTTAGAAATTTACGAACAGAATATATATCTGGATTATACAATAATACTGCAATGATAAACAATGATTGGATATAATTCAAGAACTGGCATATCTACAAAGGTATAGATACATGAACAATAACAATATAGTTCTGAAACTGGCTTACACATGTCCATTACATAAAGTAAATGCAAAGGGTAGGATACTTGCTTACGATATCCGTTGAATAAAGTAAAGCTAGAGTTTAGGATACTTTCCTAATCTGCTGCTTACACAACTTAGTTATATCTTTAATTCAACGACCTATCATTCATAAAATTGTTCTATCGATTAGAATAACATATCATAACACATAGTATACTATTATTTACAGTCAACACATAACCTAATCATATTGTCACATACGTTTATCAGTCATTAGGACATAAAAAGACACTTATACAGTCAAACTATATAGGTTTAGATCAATTTCGGTAATATATCGGTGTACCGACGGTTTTATCGGGTAATTATCGAGTCTATTGTTAATAAAACTCTAATCTATATCTTAAATATTATTCTGGATAATTTAAATATCAATCATATTATTCTTAAATGACATATAATAATTTTTAAATAATTATTATAATTTATCATGATTTTTCAAACAATGGAATCATTATTAAATGATTTAAATATTAAATAATTCTATTATCATTAATGTTAAAATATTAATGAAATCATTGTCAAAATATTAAAGTTATTTATAATAACTCAAAATATATTTAAAGTCTTAATATTACCCTTAAATGATTTTTAAAATATATAAATTATTTTTAAATAATTACTATTAATATTTAAATATTAAGGTATTATTCATTAAACTATTAAAAGTCATTTATTATTTCTTAAAATATTTTAAAACCATTTATATCCCTTTTAAATGATTTTTAAATTAATAAAATCATTTTAAAACTATTTATTTAATATAATTATTAAATAAATCTAATATCATTAATATTAAATTATTAATGAAATTTACTTTAAAATATTAAAAGTTATATTTTATAACTTAAAATATTATTAAATACCTTATTATCATTTAAAATGATTTTTAATATAATAAAATCATTTTAATTAATTTATTTAATGTATTTATTAAATAAATTAAATATCAATAATATTCAAATAATTACTAATATTTAAGATAAATATGCCAAATTATTAAAAGCTAATTTTTATAACCTAAAATAATTTTTAAAACTAATTTTGGATTTTTTAATAATTAATTATACTATTTTTAAATGATTTTTAGAAATTTAGAAAACTAAAATAATTAAATCCGTCGCTAAAGGCTTTAGCGATGGTTTCCGTCGCTGATGGTGTTCTTGAACTCAAGAACACTGACAATTCAGTTCTCAAGGGGTGTACTTTGACCACTTATAATTTTCTGTTAATACATGTTCTGGCCAATCTAAGACTCAGATCTTGTAGTATACATGTAGTACTACAAATATCAACCATCACTTTGGTCATATAACGACATACTAAAGAGATTTGATTCTTCAAAGTCATTGTCAGGTTGTTTATGGGTTTTCTAGGTAACCCAAAAACCCAGGCAGTTTCGAGTGCCCATATTGTGGCTCGATTTCTTCTAGGTTCTAGTCATGATTCATGTCGTTTCATGGTTCAAATCTATAGCTCTCATGTAAAGGAACATAAACATAACAACATATCAGTTCAACTATAACAAAATCATAAGTTATGATTCGGTTAAACTTTGTCAGAAGGCCTGTTCTTACGGTTTCTAGAAATTCTAGAAACACTATCTGTGATCGACTGACCTAGTTTGACCATTTACTATGCTCGATCTACTGACTGTTTGTGGGATTTAAATCCATGGATCTAGAGTCCATATAATACACTACAATCTAGATGTAATAACATCAACAAAGCTCTTAACATCCGGCCAGATCAAAGGCGATTAAAAGCGTTGTGGAACCTTTGGATTTGAGTTTACGGGTTACCCGAAACTCCTGAGTCATCTTTCGGTCGGCGAGGGTTTGACCATTAATTACTTACAATCTGGACATGTAATTGCTATGATTCCACTTCTAGATCAAAGTTCTTCTAGCATACTACATGTTCAAACATTTAAACAACCAAAACTATAAACAGATAAAGATCTATGTGGTCTGACAATCGGTTGTCAGACCATTTTTAAAAATTTTCCAGATTTTGAAAAACTTTAAATTCGAGCATATAAATGTTATGGATCTACTATCTAGCAACCCAGATCACTGATTTACACCTTATATAACATATTTAAACATTCAAACACCAAATCCAACATAACATACAAGATTGAAGTTTTGGTTTAGGGTTATACTTTCTATGAACAAAATCTTAAGTCTGACTTCTTGATCTGCTATGGGTGAACTTGGGAGTTGATTAGGGACTGGTCTAGCAATATATTTTGGAGGTTTGGAGTTGAGAGAGTTTTGGTTGAGTGTTGTGATCAAATTAGGCTTGAATATGATATTTTCTCTCATAATCTATATATAATACTTGAATACAATGTATTTGTGATGCAAGATGGCTGGGATATTTGGTTTATAGGCACATGGCTAGGTTAGAGTAGTTCAACAACTAAAGTTATGGCAACCTATACAAGTTATCTATTAAATAATACAAGAAGGGCAATTATGTCATTTGGCTTTTACTTTTAGTAGCAAACTTGGTAATTCATTTCAACCCTTAGGGTTTATAAGTTCATTTTCTAGAATTTTGTAATTAGGGCTAAAATAGAAATCTTAGTTTCTAAAAATGTGAATTAGGGTTCCCTAATTAAATTAGGTTTCCTAATCACTTAGGATTTGTAAATTAGGCATTATAATTTACTAATTACCATTAAGCTTGCTAAATTAATGATTTGGGTTTATAACTTAGCAATTAGGGGTCTAATTTAGTAATTAGGGTTTCTAAATATTAATTAGGGTTTACCTAATTAACATTAAATCTATAATAATTATCATTAATTACATAACACAACAACTTAACAAATCTTACAGTCGTATTTGACTTCTGTACTAGAGTTTATCAGTAATGCTAGGGTTTTGTATTGTTTCACTATAACTGTTCCACAAATTAACATTACACACATACCATACATGTTTATATCACTGAAATATAATTAATATTATATTAATATTCTCATTCCTTATTCAAAATCCAGAATTAGTGTTTTGAATCCATATCCGACATAACCTTCATATATATCATTATTAATTAAGTTAAAATAGTTAACTTAACTAATATAATAAAATACATATAATAATACTCCTAATAATAATATCATATTTACAATAGTCATATTTTCATGGAAAATAAATAATAAATATTTTTATTATAAAATTAATTTATTATAAGAATATAATCTATAATGATCAATAATTCTTAAAAAGAAATTATTTACAATTATTCATGTAATAAATACATTTTATTTATTAAATAGGTACATATACTTTACATTGAACATATTCCAACCTTTATATATATATATATATATATATATATATATATATATATATATATATATAAATTTATATGCAAAATTTCTTATTTAATTATATGAAAAATATTGGGTTATTACAGATCGAGAGGAGGGAAGTTACAAAAACCCTAGCTTTCAAAAACGCTCAACCAACCTCAGGGCAAGGAGTTCAATGGCGGCTTCAAATGTTATCACTGGTTACCGACTATGTTTCGACGAGTTCAAGATAGCTGACCCTCAATTCCACAAAATTTTGTCTCTGTTGAAGAAAGCTGGTTTTGAAGAAGCTCTGGACACCAACACATGGATCTACCCGAAGCTGGTGAAAGAGTTCTACAGAAATGGAGCTTTTGAGAATGATGTTATCACCACAAGGGTCAAGGGCGAATAAATTAAACTCAAAGCTGAAGAGATAAACCTAACCCTAGGTTTCAAATAAAATGGACTTCTATCTATGGAGGTCATCGACTTTCATGAAGGACTAAAGAAGATGCATCATAAAAAGTTTCAGACCGTCAAGGGGTACAAGAAGAAAGAGTTTCCCAAAAGGTATGAGTTTTTGGCTGACATTGTTGGGAAATGCATATGCTGTAAGAGCTCTGGCCATGACTCTATGAATGAAGTGCAACTTAAGCTCATGACAATAATCTGCTTTGGGATTCAACTCAACTATGGGCCCTACTCATCGATTAGATTGGGAAGTGGATACTTGTTGATCAATTTCACAATCAAAACATACGTACAAGTATACGTGGTCAAGAAGTAATAAAGTGAAAGTAGAGTATTGTTCCCACGAGGAATTATTTAATAAAAAATCACCAAGTACTAGTTCTTAACCAAACTAATTTTATTTAAACAATCGATTTAATGTTGTGAATTAAAATATATAATTAAACTACTACTACTACCACTAGTTGAAAATCATGTTTTGGAGATTTAAGATCATAACTTCACTTATTGCTTCACTTATATTAAAATACTTCTTATTAATTATACTCACTATTCTGGATTGTTAATCAAGAACTTATTAGTATTTATAACCACCTTTCGATGCATCACAAACATATTAATCCAAATCCACAGTTGATAGAATTGAATCAAACACCCTAATTAACTAATTCACTATATTCCTATGTGAATTACAATTAAAGAGGATTTAAAGCACAAGTTCCCTATCAGATTACACGCGGCATAAAGGCATATCCCTATCCTAAACACAAATCATGATTTCCAATACCATACAGAAAACACAATCACATGCTATTATGATCAGATCTAAATCTATATTTCATCTACCGAATTCATATAAATTATCATGGTAATTGTTAGCTAGACAATTAAACAATTATACACAATCACAATAGACAATCCATAGAATAGATCACAGTAATTAACAGAGAAGCATACTAAAATAAGCTATTTAATAAGATCCGTTGCAATCTTAAACAAGAATTTAGCTCATAATCATTAATTAAAGTCTAGAATCCACAATTGAATAAAAATTAAAAAACAAAAATAGAAGTAGAGGAAAGAATGAAATCTGTTGTCTGTAAATCTGAAGCTCCCCTATTGCTCCTACTCTTGATCTTCAATGATCCTCAAGTTGCTTCAATCTCCAACAATCCAATATAAATTAGGGTTTATGTTCTAATATAATGGAGTGTTTTATCTAATCTAATCTATCTCCTTTATTCTATGCCTCACATCATGTATTTATAGGTTACAAGTCCAATTTTTAGTTTAGGAGCAAACCTAATCCAATTTTGAGTCAAAAAAGTATCAAAATTCGCCCCAAAACGCATCCCAACTTTTTCTGGCCCGACCCCAATGCCCCGGCGCTGGAAGACTGCCTCCTAGCGCCTCGGAGCTGGAAATGGCCTATGTTTGGGTGCTCCGGCGCTGGGCCCTTTTTTTTGGAAATTTTTTGCTTTAACATCCTTTGGGAAAATGTCCATAACTTCTTCGTTCGAACTCCGATTTTGATAATTCAAGATATTTCGGAAAGAGGAGACATAGATCTACAACTTTCATGCTTTTAGTTTTTCGAAATAAAGGCTGAAGCAATGCTTAAAGTGGCCCTGAAGTGGCTACTATGTAAATGACAAGCCGAAAATGCGAATCTAGCAACCCCAAATGTCAATTCAAGTTACTTTTGTCCCAATTCCTACAAAACAACATAAAACATACATGAATATACACAAATGCTTAAAAAATTCCAAAAGATTAAGCTCAAACACACTTAATTCATGGGTATAAAACTCACTCATCAATACTCAGTTCAAAGAAATCAAAGAGCTCTTGAAAGATGCTCTACAGACGGTTTATAAGCATCATCCTGCAATCAGCACTGGGTGACAAAATTGGGGATACTAAAGGAGAATCTATCAATCCCAACAGAAGGATGACCTAGCAGCTTTTTCAAAACTGGAAAAGAAATCCAGCAGAAAATGTCAGAATGATGTCTGAGTCCAGTGGAAAGACTGGTGAAGCGAAGGAGTCCGGGCTACTAGGATACATGTCAGTGGTGAAGGAAACTAATGAAGTAGAAGAAATCAATAGAGAAGAACCCATCTCTTTGGTCAGAAAAAGCAAGGGAAAGAGGAAAATGAAGGCTCAGACAACAGAGGAGCCTCAAGGTTCAATCACAGATGCACCTCAAGAGAGTTCAGGCACTGAAACTCTGAAGAAAACAAAGGGGAAAGAACAGCAGTCTGTAGAAGAAGAAGAAGAAGAAGAAGAAGAAGAAGACAGAGGCATCACTCAGCTGCTTAAGAAGGGAAAATGCAGCCATAAGTCAAAGAAGTCTTCGTTCTCTTCAATCATATAGTCTCTACCGATCGTAGAGTCAAGACTTGACATCACTCCAGAAGTGGATGCTGCAATAGTTTCTCAGGTTGGTCAAACTTTCAGAGCTGAAGAAAAAGAAAATGCTGAGGTTGTGGTTCAGCCTAAGAAAATAAAGAGAAAGCTTGTCAAGAAATACATTCTTGTTAATGAAGGAGTATTAAAGGAGGAAGATAGAAGTATAGCTGCTGAGAAAGGGCTACCCGAAGTAAGTAATGAGAATACAACTCGAGTTGAGGGGGTGCTTCCTGAAGTTCCTATATTAGAAAAAATGCTCCAGCTGAGGGGGAACTGCTTGAAGTTCAAATGAATGATCAAATTGAGAGGGAGCCTCACGAAGTTCCTATGTCAGAAAAGGCCACATCTGAGGAGGAATTGCCAAGAGATCATCATGAACCTCCCTTAGTCCTTCAAGAGATCTTAGCTTCTGAAACTAAAGAAATGGAGAGGGTTGAAGCTATGGAGGTAGAGATAACAGAAGAACAAAGAAGAGAAGTGGAGATGATTGATGTAGTGGAAACTTCAAATGAAGACAGAGAAGAAGAATAGGATGACGAAGTTGAGATTATTGTAGTGGACTGGGATGGATATAGGAGAGCCAACTACAATCAACTATTCTCCTATTTACCTATGATGCCCTTTCACAGAGCCCAAATCCTCAACTCCTGGGATCACAAGTTCTGGACCTTCAAAGCTTATCCAGCAATCTCTGTGCTAGCTCATGGATTCCCAGACAACCTCACTTTTGCCCGAAAGCTGATTATTAGTGGTCCCTCTTCAGAAAATGGGAGTGAGGTACAATCTATTCTCATCTCTTTCAGGGTTAGTCATTGTCTACCATCAACCTTCAACTAATTTTATGAATTACCAATATCGTTGGAAGTGATACTACATCCACTAAATCAATTTCCAGTTATAGAATCCCAACATTCTATAACTGATGAACCAAACATGCCTAATTTTGTATTGATCCAGTCTCCTATCATCTTTCACTCTACAATTATTGATCCAAATCCAATCGTAGAGTCACTTGCTAAAATCGTAGAGTCACCTCTTCCTAAGACTCAACCTTACACGCCAGCTCCTCCATCAGATATCCCTTCCTCATCAACAAATAACTATTTCAATCTTGATCTTGATCTCTACAATATGCAAGATCAATATACTAGAGCCTCTCCTCTAAATAATCAACAACTCCTTGAGCTCATATCAGACCTTCCTACCAAAACGGAGTTGTCTAAAGCATCTCAGAAGGTGACGAAGGACATACAAGAAGATCTTGAAGTTCACTTAGACCTTGTTCATCTAAGGTTAACTCATTTGATCGATGTTGCTAACACCCTCCCCAGCAACCTAAGTACCGAGCTTACAAAGAAGCTTAGGGAGATCATAAAGGAAATGATTCTGAGTATCAATGAAAGGGATCAAATTCACTTTCAGGCTGCCAAGAAACACAGGGAAGCAGTTCTCGTTTTGCAGAATACTCAGGAATCCCAAAATAATCTTATGATGGAAAGTCTCATTGTGACGCCCCCAAATCCGGGTATCTCCCAACCCGACAGATGGTGCTACACGATACTACAATTCATATAGTCATTCCATTGAGATAACAACAAAATGATGTATTCACTATATTCTTATTACAATAGTAATAAATCCCTTCCCAGGTTCAGGAACCGAATACATTCTTCATTACTCATAAGTATATTACAAAAAAATACACTAATCTATTACAGGATAATCAACTAACCATCTTAGCCTTGCCCTTATCTCTCTTAGAACTCTCAATTTTTTCGGCTTTTGCTGCAATCATATAATTCAAGCAAGAAGTGAGCATTACTAGCTCAGCAAGTCTAACAAAGGATAATACAAATACCACATCGAGAATTATATGATTATCTTTCATAACTGAACAAGTAGCTATGAATCACCACGAAACATTTACTCGTACTTCCCATTTCATAACAATAATTCCAATGTATATATAATAACTTAGGAATTCTGAACCGGTCAAAAGACTATGAATATACTTTTTCCGTTTTCATACTTGAAAAGGACATCCGACACTAAGGCCATCCATCCGGCATTACTTACGAGCACTTCTAGGTGATCAGCCTATTGTACTTTATATTGATCAACACTCTTCCATTAAACGTATTTACGTTTAACATTTGGCAACCTCGCGTGCCCATCGAATAATCGATGAAAATACTTTTGTTTGTTCATAGACAAACTTACCTTTACATCCGTACCAAATACTTGGCATAGGATAGCGTTAACAGTTCTATATCGAAAGACTTGTAAACAAATCCATCAATTCTTCACGACTAGTCTAGTCGAGTTAAAACAGGCATCGACTCTTTCTTTAAAACCATTCATGCAATTCAAAACAAGAATCATAGAAAACTTGGCTAACACGGAGGTTAGACAAGCATTAAGAAAACTTGCCTTCAAGCGTCTTCAAATATAATATTCAATCAATTCTCAGTCTTTACTGGATCTATATGATATATTCACATAGCACACTGTAATTAGTTACCAAACAACTAACTTTATTGTTCTAACCAACTTCTTTCTCTTCTATGTCTTACTTGAATTTATTTCGTTAATAAAGTCAATTGTATTTCTATGCTTTGTTATGGCTCGTTAACGTTCTTACGTTATTAACCGACATTCGATCGTCATTGGTGAAATACCAACGTTGAATCATCATTCATGGTTTACTTGCTTATAATTTGCGTTCTCCGTTTAATTCTTATTAAACCATACTAAATCTTCTAACGTTATCACTTAGAAGTGATTTAAAGTCAGCCTTCTCATGTACATTAAGTACATTCATGTCTTACATTCGGTCTACATTTAATTTAGAAATAAAACCTAACTTGGTCAACTATATCTACATCGCTTGGTAGGTATGGCCATGACATCTCTTTTTGTTATAACTTGATCTGCGACGCCAATTAACAGGGGAAAAGGCCGGATTAGCCTTAATGTGGCGCTGCCTTTTATGGTGGGTTTGGTATTTATGGCCGCCCCTATGCACCAGATAGTTATGGCAGTTGGTTTTTCCAACTAAACTCCCGGCTTCATAACTTATTCGTTTTACATCTGAATTGGCTCATTCGAAAGCCCACATCTCACAAATTACATAATCTAGGTGTTCATATCAGAATTTTACGTTTTCGAATCCGTTAACTCGGAAGTCACCTTTTGGTTCATTTTGAGCGTTCGTTTATTATTTTCGAGCGTTCAATACTCATTTTCTTCGTTATAAGTCAGAATTCGATGATTCTTGCGTCCACGACTCTTATTTACCTTATCTCACATGTTGGCATTGAATGTTTTCAAGTCACACGTTAACTTTTGACCCTTAATCCAAGAGTTTCACATTTTCGACGTTTAACGCCTATTTTCGCAAAATTCGCCATAACTTCGTTACTCGTGTTCTATAAGCCAAATCAAATGGAACACTCCATTGATTCATTATCTCCATCCTAACCAAACAATATGCACATGCCCTAGCTATGATGGTTTTCAAATCGTCCAATCATAACTACGTTCACGTTCATAAATTTCTACGATTTTTAACTTACGTAAACATTTACGTTTTCCATTTGATCATGACTTTCCAATGATTTCATTATTAATAGTCATCCTTATTCCTCCTTACTAACATGCTCCACCAATCTACGATTCTTCTATGAGAAAGAAATTGAAAAAGATGAAGATTAAGGTTTACGAACTATTACCTTTGTTGTTCTTTGCGTTTTTGGTAAACGTCTTATGTTTTGCTTGGAAGTAGCTTGATTAGGTGTTTCTAGCTCTTTCTCTCTCTCAATATATATTGGACAATCTTTTCAAAACACCAAATGACCAACCCTAGCTTTGTATTTATAGGAAATCAAAATGGGGGCAAAATGGTCAAAGAGGCCACCTCCTTACTATTCTCACCTCCTCTACAACTTAGCCACCAAGTAATCACTTTACTTGGTGGCCAAGTGGCCGGCCCACATGCCCATGGGTCTTCCCATGGGTTGCCCCATGGGTTTTACCCATGTCGTGACCCGTCGGTTCGACCCGCGGTTTAACTTCTTGGATTGGGCTTGTCTTAAATTAATATTGGGCCTTGACTTGGGCTTGATTCCATACTTCATTGAGCTTGCTACTAATCCAAGTACCATTGAATTATACATAATCCTATAATAACTTCTCGTATTTTACGCGTATAACTCACGTATTCTCTTCGTTTAGTATTCATACAATATTCATATTATACGTCGTACTATTCTTCATACCATACTCGTATTCAAACTAGTATAATACTCGTATCTCACACGTATAATAACCTAAATGATTATACGCATTTCCTTTCCCTTTCGGAAATCTCTTTCATCAACCCTTAGATTTTAAGTCCGCAAGCGAAAACTTCGTTTGCCATAACCAAAATATTATTGGATATTCCATTATATCTTTATATTCTATCATTACGTGTTTCTCGGAATTTCAAACCTAATCTCCGAGCGAAATTGGATGAATAGTATTTTTACGGGAAAATTCTCGGAAAACATTCATTTTCGTATTGATAATTCAAGACAATTAATCCTAGCACATAGCCAGAATACTAACCACATCCACACATTCTAGGTCATCGAACGACCTTCGAATATCTTACTCACATAATAAATTAATTAAATTCATTTAATTCACATAATCAAATAAAAATTTAATTCCTTCAAAATCTGAAATTCTCGGGCATTACATTCTTACCTCCTTATAAGGATTCTGTCCCCAGAATCTCGCTATAATTACATAAACAAATGAGGAAACTTTTCCTTCATTTTACTTTCGAGCTCCCACGTTGATTCTTCAGCATCATGGTTACTCCAAATTACCTTTACTGAAGGTATTACTTTATTTCTCAAGACTTGTTCCTTCCTATCAATAATCTGAATCAGAAGTTCTTCATACGTTAAGTCTTTTTCTACTTGAATAGACTCATATTAAATTACGTGCTTGTAGTCCGGTTTATAAGGACGCAACACTGACACGTGAAACACATTGTGTATTCTTTCCATTTATGGAGGTAAGGCTACTTCATAAGCTACCTCTCCTACCCTTCTTAAAATTTCAAAAGGTCCTACAAACCTTGGACTTAACTTCCCTTTCTTCCCAAAACATATCTTCCCTTTCCAAGGAGACACTGTTAGAAAGACATACGATCCTACTTCAAAATCCCTCTTCTCTAGATGAGGATGTGCATACTTTCTTTATCTATCTTGAGTTGCTACCAATCGAGTTCGTATTAGCTCAACCATATCTGCCGTTTGTTACACCATCTCAGGTCCCAACATTCGACGTTCACCTACTTCATCCCAGTAAAGTGGTGTTCTGCACTTACTCCCATACAACGCTTCGTAAGGCGGTATGCCTATACTTGCGTGAAAATTATTGTTGTAAGCGAATTCCACCAAAGGCAGATGTTCGTCCCAACTCCCCTTGAAATCCATAACTCAAGATCTTAACATATCTTCTAGCGTTTGAATTGTCCGTTCACTTTGTCCATCTGTTTGTGGATGATACGCCGTAATCAATCTCAAATGTGTTCCCATTTGCTCTTGCAAACTCCTCCAAAAGTTCAACGTGAATCGGGGATCATGATCAGACACAATCGAAACAGGTACCCCATGTCTAGAAATAATTTCTTTGACATAAAGTTTAGCTAGTTGCTCTAGGTTATACCTAATTCCTATTGGTAGAAAGTGAGCCGATTTGGTTAACCGATCCACTATCACCCAAATAGCATCGTATCCTTTTCTCGTTGTTGGAAGTCCCACCACAAAGTCCATGGTGATATGCTCCCATTTCCACTCCGGAATTTCTAGTGGATGCAACAACCCACTCGGTCGTTGGTGTTCAGCCTTAACTTTTTGAAAAGTTAAGCACTTACTAACGTATTCTGCAATTTCTCTCTTCATGTTCGGCCACCAAAAGTTTTGATGAAGGTCTTGATACATCTTAGTACTACCCAGATGTATCGAGTACCTCGAACTATGAGCCTCACACATAATCTCTTCTTTTAAATTGGAATTATTTAGAACCCAAATTCTTCCTTCAAAACGAAGTAAACCTTCTTAATCAAGGTTATACTTAGTCTTCACGTCATCCCTCAGTATCCTTTTCATTCGCTCGCATTCTTCAGTACTTATCTGTACTTTCGTTACCCGTTCCACTATCGTTGGTTGAGTCTCTACTAAAAATAACCTCTCTGCCATTTCACTTGGCAACTTTGTGACAACCCAAGAATTTAGAAAATTGTTAAAATTTTAAAATATTGAATTAAGGTTAAATAATAAACCTAGACAAAAAAGTAGTGAATGGATTTGAGATTTTCGAGAAGGAATTCTATGAATTTAAAATTTTTGTGATGAATTATTCAGGATTAAGGGTGTGACACCCCCAAAATATGTCCACACGACCCATTCTGAGTCGCCAGATATCACATTATAAAAATCAAATACAAACTTTATTTATACAACTGTTGAACTGCCGTGAAGAGTATGACAACTATAATTATCTCCACTGTCTCTAATTGAGAATTATACTCCAAACAAACACCAAGATTATATAGGTAGTGCTCGTAGATATACTCTGCAAGTGGATGTGCACAACCCTGTCTTATGATAACACGAGTTTGTATGTCATTAGACATCTTGTATGATAGTGGCAAAACACCCTTCCAAAGTTGGGTTCTCATCACCCCATTGTTGTTCGCCAAAATCAATTATTGAGTGACGTATAAAATACGACACACACACATCTTAGGTCCTCAATACAATTATTTGTTGCATGTCATGTCGTTTTATAATGTATTGAGAAACTTCGATAGTCTCGGACCATCACACTATTTCCCTGTTATCCCCGCTCGACCCAGCTACACTCTTATTACCTGAAAGGAATTGTGAAGCAAAAGGGTGAGCACAACTAGCCCAGTAAAGAATATCATGGCTAAGATAATTAATATATCAACAGCCTTTATCAGAATAAATCAGAGATTTATAACATATGGTAGATAATAAAACTTTTCAACCATAATTGCAGCGGAATCAACAATCCATTAGAAGAGTCAAGTAGAACATAATGTCTACTATCTCCACCAAATTAAAAGTCCATCGTTAATATTTCATTCCTGTAATACTCATCAATAGTTCTTCGTTGTACCCAAGACAAAGAGAACTTTCATCACCTATCTTCACCTGAACCACTAAAGATTATAATTAAGTTCACAATTCATATTTATAATAATGTGAATTTAACAGTTCTTTCTTGCCACAAAGGCTTAATAGAACGTTTACTCAATATCCTTACCCCAAAGGCTGAAGATATTCAAATGTAACAACAATGATCATACCAATCAGTTGTCTATCTTTGCACTACGGGCCAAAGATATTCAACTATAAAACCAATGGTCCTGATCATACCAATCAATTGCATGTCAGTGCACTACGGCCAAAGACATTCAACTGTTAACTAATGGTCATGATCCTGCCAATCACATCATTGAACTATCCATGCACTACGGCCAAGGATATTCATTAGTATCACTAGTGGTCATGATCATGTTATACACCCTGTCCATCTTCGCACTACGGGTCAAAGCTATCAAACAACAGATCATCTTTGCACTACAGGCCAAAGATATTCAACAACATATCATCTTTGCACTATAGGCCAAAGACATAAAACTGTAAAACCAATAACCAACAATATAATAAAGAATAGAATAATAAAAGAATTTCACCATATATGCGGTACTTTGCATAAACAGGTTATTCCAACATAGTAATAAATAATGGAACCAGGTCAGGCGTAATACGCACCGACAGTATATTCCAACAGAGTAATAAAGAATGGAAGAACAACAGACTTCACCAGGTATACGGTAATCCGCGTATACAGGTTATTCCAATAGAATAATAAATAACGAAACCAGTCGGTGAAATTCTGCAAGCTGGGATGTTCCAAATGTAGAATAATAAATACGAAATAATAAATAATAGAACGTGGTGGGTGAAATTCACTGCAAGCGAGGATATTAAACGAGAATAATAAAAGAACGTAATAATAAAAGAATTTCACCAAGTATGCGATACTTCACATAAGCGAGTTATTCCAACATAATAATAAAGAATGGAATAATGAAGAAGATCACCAAGTATTGGGTAAGCCGCATATCTGGTCATTCCACCAAGTATAGGGTAAACCGGCGCATACAAAGTTATTCCAGCAGAATAATAAAGAATGGAATAATGAAGAAGATCACCAAGTATTGGGTAAACCGCATATCTGTGTCATTCCACCAAGTATAGGGTAAACAGCGCATACTGAGTTATTCCAATGAGAATAATAAAGAATGGAATAATGAAGTTCTCTTCATGAATACAAAGAATAATACCCCTTACGGGTACAACAAATAATATCCCTTACCATAATAATATCCCTTTATCTTTCAAATAAGAGTATTCCGACTAGTAGGGCGATGATATACTCGAAGAAAACTTGCACTACTCTCAAAGCTTTCTTAAACTCTAAAGAAATACGCTCAAGATTATAGAAGAAGAATTCTCTCTATAGTTTCTCTCTCTAGAGTTTCAGTGAATTCGTAAGAAATAATGAAGGAATGAGCTTCTATTTATAGAAGAATGGAATGAATAGTAACCAACCCATGAACGGTCCAGATTGATTTACTTTAATCGGACGGTCCATATTTAAAGCAAAATCTTTTAAATAAAATATAATATATTCAATTTTATATAAAAAGATTTTTACTATGTGTTGCCTAATTTTTAATAGCACTTTACCACGCAAGTATACGCGTTCAATTGTAATATTCAGCAAGCAATGATATCGTTCCCATGAGGAAATAGACTACTATTTATCAATTACTAAATCTAATGCAATTAATCCTATTTTAAACTACGAAATTTTGTTTGTGATTTGAAATTTAAACTTAACAAAACTAATGATTAAAAATCAAAATTTCACAAGAATAACCTGCAGATTTAACGGGTTAAGATTACAACTTCCTTGGTATTTCATTTAAATCAATTCACTTCCCATTTAAAGCAATTAATTAATATGAATCATTATCCAAGAATGATTTATAAAATTCACACACTTTTTCCAAAACACATGAACAAATCCTCCTAACTCCGATCCTTAAGACACAAAATTACAAGGAACACCCGACTCAATTAATTCACTATATTCCTATGTGAATCAAGTTAATTAGGGTTTACGCATAAATTCTTTCAAAGGATACAAAAGACACATATGTATATTCCTATCCTACATGCTAATCATATTAACCCTATTCAGATTATATGAACAGATGTTATCATATCCAGATCTCAATCTATACTCCATCTTCCAATTTTATATAGATTATCACAATAATTATTGGCCAAACAATTAATCAATAAGCAAAAGATATAATAAACAATTTAATAAAAACCAACTTTCATTCAATGGGAAGGTTCAATTTAAACTACATACCAAGTTCCGTTGCAATCTTAATGAAAATTTAGCTCATGCTAATAATAAAGAAAAACATCATCCAGATTAATAATCCAAACATCCCAGATAATTACAAAAGATAAAACTAGAGAAAAGAAGAAGAAACTCTGAATTTTCTCCAATACTCTCTTTTTGATCTTCAGCCCTTGCAATTTTCCTTCGTGTTTTTCTTCGTTGTCCTCTCTGCAAATCTCTTGAAAAATTCCGTGATACGTCTTTTCTAAAGTCTCCTCCTATTTGTATTAGTCTCCCACCTCATTCAGATTCCTTTTTGGCTTCAAAAACCCACTTGGCAGTAGAAAATCCTCCTTTTTGCCGCACATGAGCGCCTAGGCGCTCAACACAAGTCATTTTAAGCGCTAAAGCGCTTGACCCAGATTCACATAATTACAAAATGCCACTTAGCTCTAATTTTAATGATTTTTTGACTTTTTTCTCTAAAATGACCAATTTGTCCCTCCAGCTCCAACCTACAAGAAATAAACACAAAACAGATAAAAAGATACTAAAAACAATTAAAGATAATAATAATTAAGTTTAATAATATCGGATTCATAGGTATAAAACCTACTCATCACTATGCAAATACTATGCAGGCACTATGCAAACACTATGCATAATAAAATATAATATATTCTATTTATAGAATAACTTTAATAAAGTATTCTGTTTTATATAAAAAGATTTTACTATACAAAATACTATGCACAATAGAATATAATATATTCTATTTATAGATATAAATAACTTTATAAAAAGTATTCTATTTTATATAAAAGATTTTACTATGAAAAACACTATACATGATAGAATATAATATATTCTATTTATAGAATAATTTTATAAAAGTATTCTGCATTTATATAAAAGATTTTTTACTATGCAAAACACTATGCATAATAGAATAGAATATATTCTATTTATAGAATAACTTTATAAAAGTATTCATTTTATATATAAAAGCTTTTACATTATAATTTCAACCAACGATTCGAAAAATTAGCACATCTCTTCATGGAATAATATTGTACTCAAAAATAATTTGGACTGAAAAGAAATATATTTTTCGGGTGAATAGTATCTCGTGAATAGTAACTTGTGAATAGTAACTCATGAATAGTACTCCGACACAAAAAGTGTCCCAAATACTCGAGTGAACAATACTAGAGTGAATAGTAATTTGGGTGAATAGTAACCCATGAATAGTAACTCGTGAATAGTAACTCCGACACAAAAAATGTCCCAAATACTCGAGTGAACAATACTAGAGTGAATAGTAATTTGGATGAATAGTAACCAAGTGAATAGTACTCACGACACAAAAAAAGTGTCCCAAATACTACTGAGTGAACAATACTATAGTGAATAGTAATTTAGGTGAATAGTAACCCATGAATAGTAACTCGTGAATAGTAACTCCGACCCAAAAAGTGCCCCAAATACTCGAGTGAATAATACTAGAGTGAATAGTAACCGGGTATTTTATGACAACTTGTCTACTTTGAAATTTTTTTCACATATCACCCTTAACTTTAACCTTTTATCAATTTTAACTATTTACCAAAATAGAAAATTTGAATATTTTTATTTCATAAAATTCGGGGTCTCACAAAGTGTATACGTGAATATATTATGTGTATATGGCTATATGTGTGTACAGTAGGTGGTTAAGGGTCAAGAGTTGACCAGATAAACTATATTAGTGGCCAACCCTAATATTATATTAAGAACGTCAACGTTCGGTTAGAAACCCCTAGCGATTTATAAGAAACCCTAAAATCGGTTCTCGAAACCCTAATTTTAGTTCCGGGAATCCAAAACCCTAATCCGGATGTTGAAAACCCTAAATTGGTAATACAAATGATAGTATAAGGTTTAAACGTTATTAATAATAACCTAATTAGGGATAATCCTAATTAATTTAGAAAACCCTAATTTCTGGATTAGAAACCCTAATTTATAATTAGGGAAAACCTAATTGTTAATTTAATAATTTTAATATTAATTAGGAAATATTAATCCTAATTTTCAAGTTATAAGTAATTATAAAACCCTAATCTAATTAAGAAATCTAATTTCTAAATTAGAAAAAATATTTTTCTATTAGAAACCCTAAGTCGTGGGTTGTAAACCCTAATGCATGATTTTGACCCTAATATACAATTGTGGATTTAATTGCTAAATTAGTAATTTTAATTAGGAAATACTAATCCTAATTAGTAAGATTGAAATTATGATTAGGAAATTCTAATATAATTAGAAAATTCTAATTCTAATTTAGAAATATTAATTTTTGATTTTGAAAACCTAATTTGGAAATTCTAGAATTTATTTTTAAAACCTAAGGGTTCAACCCCTAAACCCTAAGGGTTCAAACCCTAAGCCCTAAGGGTTAAGGCAAAAGACCATGTTGCCATTAAATTTGTTTGCGAAAAGACTAGAATGCCCTTTTTGTATTATTTTTAATAAGTTGGTGTATAGGCTTTGACTTTAGGTGAGTTGCTCACCAAAACCTAACCCTAGACATGTGCATTATATCTCAGCAAATCTCAGCAATTATTTACTCACTAGATACATTGAATCAAAATAAAAGCTTACAACTTAAGCAAAAGACTTACTTTACTTACCATTCTATCCAAGACCCTTCTCTCTCTAAGATTTCGAGATTTAGAGTGAGAGAGTGAGATAAGTTAAGCTAAGATCATACTTTAGCTTACATATAACAGATCATCAAAATCAGATTCCAAGATCCAAGGTAGAAAAGGTATAAACCCTAAAATTTTGAAATCCTATGATCTGATATTATATGTTGTAATTGATTGTTTAAAGTTATGTATTAATGTGTATTTTAGTGATCTGGGTTGATAGATCATGGATCTATAACATCTAGATGCACGAAATCAAGTTTTAAACAAATCTGGAAAACTGGAAAATTATGGCCTGACAGTCGAATGTCAGAGGCCTTAAATCTTTATGTGTTAGATGTTTTCTGTGTTTTCTGTTTGGATATGTTCTATGCCATGTAGGCTTTGATCTGGAACTGGAAGCAGGGTCGGATCAAGTCTAGATCTTCAGTTATGCTCGGTCAAACTTCGTTGACCGATCACGAAAAATATTTCTGGGTAACCTAGAATTTTCCCAGAATTCCTGACAAGCTTTTGTAAGCCTCTGATCTTGTAGTCGTTTGATCTTTTGGTCATGTTGTTAGTTTTTTTATTGTAGAGGGGTATATTAACTACACATGTATGCTATTAGATCACCCAGAATAACAGTAGAATCAAAGATATACCAGGTCAAACCAGCGTTGACCGACTGGCCGGATGAAGATTCTAGAAAACCCAGAATTTTCAAGAACAAAGTTTTTGACAATAGTTTGACCAGCCATGATCTCTTTTACATGTTGTTGTTAGACTAGATTTGGTGATGAATATATGTACCCTGACATTTGGTCTACAGTATTGAACCAATAGTTCACCCAAACAAGTTACAGGATACAAGTTATGAGGATCGAAAACTAGTACCCTCGACTGTTCTTCATTTTCTGGAAAACCCATATATGAAGAACAACGTTGTCAGAATATTTGGAGGCTTTGATCTCATTGAGGTGTTGTTCTATGGACCTGAAATCAGTTTTTAATTATAATATTGCATCAATACTACATGTGTAACACATACAACTTCCCAGAAACATAAACAACAAATTTTTATACTTGGACAAACTAGGGACCCGGTTAACTGACTTGCATTTTTGGAAAATGCTCAAGAACACCTATAGCGGCGGTTCTGTCGCTATAGGGCCATTTATTAATTCTTAATTTCTGAAAATAATTATTTTAATTAAATAAATTAAAATAAATAGTTTTTAATTATTAAAAATACAAAATAAATTCCTAATTATTATTTTAAATTCTAAAAATAGTTTTTAATTATTTTGAGTATATTTCATAAATATTTTATAATTTTGGAATATAAATGGTATTTAAGTTATTTAATTATAATATTAAATAAATTATTTAAAAATAATTTTAACACATGAAAAATCATATTATGGTAAAAGAAAATATTTTAAGTTATTTTTAGTGACTTTTAATATTTTGTGAGAAATTTTATTAATTAATTAATATTAATGATAATTAGTTTATTTGCTAAATATATTAAATAAATTAAGGAAAAATTAAATTAATGATTTAAAAATCATATAAAAATGATTGAAGTGTTATAAAAATATTTTAAGTTACAAAATATAACTTTTGATATTTTGTCATGAAAATATTAATATTTTAATATTAATAGCAATTATCGGATAATGAATTTATTCATTTAAAAATCATATAAATATGATTTTAAGGTATTAAAACTACTTTGATATATTATAAATATATTATAATATTATGTTATGATTTTATTAATATTTAGTATTAAATAAATATTAGTGATAAAGAGAATAATGTGATATTTATATTAATAACAGATTATTGAATAATGTTTTTAATTACTTTAAAAACATTTAAAGGAAATAATAAAGTTTTAAAAATACTTTGAAATATTATAAATATGTTATAATATTATGACATGTATTTCATTAGTATTTAATATTAAATAAATGTTAATGATATTAGAATATTGTGGTATTTAAATCATATAAATACGTTTTTAATGATTGAAAAATCAAGATAAATGATAATAATTATTTGAAAATTTTTATGAGACTTGGAAAATTATTTTGACTGTTAATAAATTATCTTAGATAATAGTTAAGTGTTAGGCAGAGTTTAATTGAACTTAAACCCGACGATTGTCTGACTAGACCGTCGGGATGCTAGAATAATAATAAGAGTTCAATTAGAATTTGCAATAGTTTGACTTGATACCAAGTCTTATGTGTGTTATAGACTGATAGGGTTATATGTTATGTGTTTAGGTTATTCTATGTATATATATATATATATAATTATATTATATTGTGATGATATTATTCTAATATTGGAGATCTATATTACTAATATTAGGACTTCGAATAAAGCGTTATAAATTGTGTAGCAGTAATCAACGGTTCAAGCACATTTTACTTAACTCTACTTAGAGTTGTTTCATTCAGATATGCTTATGGATAATCATTGCTGATTGCCATTGTAGAATTGTACTCTGTACATATTGCATGTATAAGTCAGGTATGAAAGGCTGATCACCTTCATTACCATTCGATCCAGATATATTTGTTTATGTTTAATACTTGTTCAGTCAAAAGTTTGTTCGTGCTAGTTCGCAATTATATTATTGAATTATAGCCATCTTATTATTCAAATTCTTTCAATCATGATATATCGTTAAATTATTGAACTTAAACTTGCTGGGCAATCTTATGCTCACCCTTGTTATATCATGATAAACATTGCAGATTAAGACGAATACATCGGATACAAGGAAAGGTCAAAGACAGTTCCAGCTTTAGTATACGTGTGCAGTTAGATTTGTAACAATGTAGTATCTTTATGTTATTGTAAGTCAAATAAGTTATGAATTGTGTATTAAGTTAAGGTTACTCGACCTTGGGGATTATGTGTAAGTTTAATGTATAAACAATTTATGTTTATATCTTCCGAAATAGTTACAGAATGATTGTACCAGATCCGTGGTGATTTGGGACCTGGATTTGGGGCCGTCATAGACTTAACTTCTAACTCCATCCTTGTCATCTCTGTTATTAACTCATTATGAGTCATTAACATTGACAGCTTTTCCCCACCCTTCCGACTTAACACGTCGGTTACTACGTTCGCCTTCCCCGGATGATATAAGATATCACATTCGTAATCTTTTATCAACTCTAACCACCTTTTCTGTCGCATGTTTAACTCCTTATGTGTGAAGATATATTTTAGACTTTTATGGTCCGTGTATATCTCACACTTTTCCCCGTATAAATAATGTCTCCATATTTTTAAGGCAAAGACTACAGCTGCCAATTCTAGGTCATGAGTAGGATAGACCTTCTCGTAATCCTTTAACTGGCGTGACGCATACGCAATGACCTTGCCATGCTGCATGAGCACGCAACCCAGTCCCTTCTACGAAGCATCGCTATAAACTACAAAATTCCCCGTATCATCTGTTAAGGATAATACAGGTGCCTCACTTAACCTCCTTTTTAGTTCTTGAAAACTATTTTCACACTTTTCTGTCCACTCATACCACTACAAAAAAAAAATCAATCATTGCCAACGGCCACTGCCATGCCGTCGCTTGATGACCATGGCCATATCGCCATAATGAGGTCGTTCATGACGGGAATGTCGCCCTCGTGTCGTCGCCCGCGGCTCCGTCGCTGTCAGTCGAGAAGCGCTTCATTGCTTAACGGGGTCGCTTACCAGACGGTATGCCATCCAGAATAATGTGTCAATAGCGACGGCACTGACGGATGAGGCCGCGTCGGTAATAACCATGCTTTAATTTTAATAATTCAGTCATGGCTGATGGCAATGCCGTCGCCAATGAGTGTACACCCGTCGCCAATGACCTCTATTTAATATAACTCTGGATTCGTCGCTATAGGTCATTGCCGATGGCCCCCGTCGCCAATGGCCCCGTTGCCCCCACCTCAAAATTTTTTTTATTAAAATTGCAAAATTCCCCTGTTCATTTACATATACATTGTACCTGTTATAAACTAAAGAAAAACAAATAATGAAAATGTACGCATATCAATAACAATCATATCTTTTATTATCAACAATCAATATAATTAGATACCAAACTCAAGTCTGTACAACTCAAAAGCTAAATACATACATGAAAGTCAAAATATAAATATAAACTAATTACTACTGCCTAAGATCAGGGATCTCTGTGCCATCGCCTCCGGTCCCATCACCGGTCCCATCTTCCATAGTCTCATCAGCATTAGCCCGACGATCATCACCATCTCCTCCACGGGCATCGCCTGTGCTGCCATCTCCACCCCCACGAGTCTCATCAACATGACCCTACAAAATTTAAATATTAATAACGAAGTCCAAAATAGAGCATATTTAAATTATTTTAGTTTGTGTTCTACAAGTGTTGGCAAGTTTTACAAACTGGGCGATAAATCGGCTTCCGTATGTCGCAATCGAGTCCCGTAAGTTCTAACGCATGTCTAATACCTACGCGATGCTATGTGTGTGTTTGCATGGCATTCGAACAACCGAAGCGGGTTTTGGGCTCTTTTTTAACTTTTTGCCAAAGTGTTGGCGAGTTTTGCAAACTCGGCGATAACTCGGCTTCCGTATGTCAGAATCGAGTCCCATAAGTTCTAACGTGTGTCTAATACCTACGCGGTGCTATGTGTGTATTTGCATGGCGTTCGGACGACCGAGACGGGTTTTGACCTCTTTTTCGGCTTGTTGCCTAAGTGTTGACAAGTTTTGCAAATTGGGCGATAACTCGACTTTCGTATGTCAAAATCTAGATTTGTAAGTTCTAATGCGTGTCTAATACCTATGCGGTTCTATGTGTGTGCTTGCGTGGCATTCATATAACCAAGGCGGGTTTTGGGCTCTTTTTTGGCTTTTTGCCTAAGTGTTGGCGAGTTTTGCAAACTGGGCGATAACTCAGCTTCCATATGTCGTAATCGAGTCCCGTAAGTTCTAACGCGTGTCTAATACCTACGCGGTGCTATGTGTGTGTTTGTGTGGCGTTCGGACAGTTGAGGCGGGTTTTGACCAATTTTTTGGCTTTTTGCCTAAGTGTTGGCGAGTTTTGCAAACTGGGCGATAACTCGGCTTTCGTATGTCGAAATCGAGTCCCGTAAGTTTTAATGCGTGTCTAATACCTATGCGGTGCTATATGTGTGTTTGCATGGAATTTAGATGACCGAGGCGAGTTTTGGGGTCTTTTTCGGCTTTTTGCCTAAGTGTTGGCGAGTTTTATAAACTGGGCGATCACTCGGCTTCTGTATGTCAGAATCGAGTCCTGTAAGTTCTAACGCGTGTCTAATACCTACACGGTGCTATGTTTGTATTTGCGTGGCATTCGGACGGTCGAGGCGGGTTTTTGACCTATTTTTTGGTTTTTTGCCTAAGTGTTGGCGAGTTTTACAAACTAGGTGATAACTCGGCTTCCGTATGTTGGAATAGAGTCCCGTAAGTTCTAACACGTGTCTAATTCTTACGCGGTTCTATGTGTGTGTTTGTGTGGCATTCGGACGACCAAGGCGGGTTTTGGGCTCTTTTTCGACTTTTTGCCTAAGCGTTGGTATATTTTGCAAACTGGGAGATAACTCGACTTTCGTATGTTGAAATCGAGACCCGTAAGTTCTAACGCGTGTCTAATACCTACGCGGTGCTATGTGTGTGTTTGCATGGCGTTCATACGGTCGAGGCGGGTTTTGACCTATTTTTTGGCTTTTTGGCTAAGTGTTGGCGAGTTTTGCAAACTGGGAGATAACTCGGCTTTCATATGTCAGAATCGAGTCCCATAAGTTCTAACATGTGTCTAATACCTACGCGGTGCTATGTGTGTTTTTGTGTGGCGTTCGGCCGACCGAGGCGAGTTTTGGGCTCTTTTTCGGCTTTTTGCCTAAGTGTTGGCGAGTTTTGCAAACTGGGCGATAACTCGGCTTCCGTATGTCAGAATCGAGTCCTGTAAGTTCTAACGCATGTCTAATACCTACGCGGTGCTATGTGTGTGTTTGCGTGGCGTTCGGACGGTTGAGGAAGGTTTTGACCTATTCTTTGGCTTTTTGACTAAGTGTTGGCGAGTTTTGCAAACTGGGCGATAACACGGCTTCTGTATGTCAGAATCGAGTCCCATAAGTTCTAACGTGTGTCTAATACCTACGCGGTGCTATGTGTGTGTTTGTGTGGCGTTCAGACGACCGAGGCGGGTTTTGGACTCTTTTTTGGCTTTTTGCCTAAGTGTTGGCGAGTTTTGCAAACTGGGCGATAACTCGGCTTCCGTATATCAGAATCGAATCCCGTAAGTTCTAACGCGTGTCTAATATCTACGCGGTGTTATGTGTGTGTTTGCATGGCGTTCGGACGGTCGAGGTGGGTGTTGACCTATTTTTTGGCTTTTTGCCTAAGTGTTGGCGAGTTTTGCAAACTGGGAGATAACTCGGCTTCCGTATGTCGGAATTGAGTCCCGTAAGTTCTAACGCGTGTCTAATACCTACGTGGTGCTATGTGTGTGTTTGTGTGGCGTTCGGACGATCGAGTCGGGTTTTGGGCTCTTTTTCAGCTTTTTGCCTAAGTGTTGGCGAGTTTTGTAAACTGGGCGATAATTCGGCTTTCGTATGTCGGAATCGAGTCCCGTAAGTTCTAACGTGTGTCTAATACCTACGCGGTGCTATGTGTGTGTTTGCGTGGAGTTCGAACGGTTGAGGCGGGTTTTGACTTATTTTTTGGCTTTTTGCCTAAGTGTTGACGAGTTTTGCAAAGTGGACGATAACTCGGCTTCTGTATGTCGGAATCGAGTCCCAAAAGTTCTAACGCGTGTCTAATACCTATGCGGTGCTATATGTGTGTTTGTGTGTGTTTGTGTGGCATAGAAATACAATTACAAATTACAATTATAAATTATATAAATTAAATAAGGAAATACATAATTTAATTATTTTTACCTGTCGAATATGTGGTGGGAAGATGTTGGCCAAGATAATTGCACATACGCGGATGGCCTCCTCCCGTACTACACCCATGAGGTCGTCAACGGCAGCTGTAAGATCTATAGAGCCGTGGACAACACCGCTCGCATGATGGTGTGCCTGAGTGCACAACACTGCTCGTCATGCACCCCTCTATGATCCGCCAGAAGAAGTCGTCGGATAATGAAGGGCCGACGACCGATCCACTCGCACCACTACCTCCAGTGGGTGGGTGCCACCGAGATCTCGCAGCAGGGACTAAGGTGTAAGCTAGGACATGGGGAATGCCCACAACGGAAGTATTGTCGTAGTTAGAAAATGACAGAAATATCTTTTTATAAAAATAACGGTGAAAGTTTTACCGTTAAACTGTTGAACTACCCGGTGATAAAAGTATAGTAATATGCGTGGTTGCATAGTAGCACACGGTATTGTACATTATCTTTGATTATTGATTCTTACGTGAGAAGTCACTCAGTTATACTCAATTATTGCTACAATAATCGCTGCATAATATCTCTCATATTATTGATTCAATTATTGTCACAGTATCATCTGCATAATATTTATTATTATTAAATCAATAATTGAGACGACAAAATTATTCATATTATTATTTGCAATATTGACAATGTCTAGAAAGTTACATCAATGAGAGGTTTGGTCACCTAATCATACGCTAATGAGAGGAGAAATCCTTATCGGAAAGCCCCTTCTTCACAGGGAATGATCTGGTTGTTAAATATTGTGAGTTATAATATTAATGATGAATAAGTTTGTGTTAATTAAAGATGAAATTGATAGTTCCATTGTGTTGGGATTATTAGTGTTGGTGAAAATCGACATTTATTTCGATAATAATTGATGTCCGGAGGTTATATTGACCAATTGAGTAATTAATCGGATAAATGAGCAATTAATTGCTATTAATTCACATGCTTATAACTATTTGTTCACATGTGTGTACTATTGAGTCACATGCATGTACTATTAGGGGAGGTGGTGCAAGATTGATAATACTTGCATGACTAAATTAAAAATGGAGGTATAAATGAATGTACTATACTGTAAATATTTTTTTCACATGTATAGAACTATTGAGTCACATGATTGTACTATTGATCCACATGATATACTATTAGGGGAGGTGGTGCAAGTTTGATATTACTTGCAGGACTAAATTAAAAATGAAGGAAAATATGAAGGTATTATACTGTAATATTTTGATCCCCAAAACGTGTAATTATCGAAACTATATTTTCCTATAAATAGAAGCTCATTCTTCCTTCATTCTCACCAATTCATTAAGACTCACAAGAGCAATTATAGAGAGAGAAGATAAAGAGAGAGAAGCTATAGAGAGAAAGAAGAAGAGAAGTCTGCTACTTCACTATTCCAGTATCTAGTCTTCTTCTGAGGTAAAGACAGGTGATAAAAATTATCTTCGTCCTGGGTGCGAAGAGGAATTTAGAACCACAATTATGATTATGACACTACACCAAAAATGGCCTCTAGCGAAGGAAATTTTGTGAAGGAATTTATTCCTTCACATGAGGAGTTGTTTAGTGAAGGAACAGTGAAGGAAAAAAGTATAGTGACAATATTTTTATTAGCGAAAGAAACATCCTTCACAATTTATATTTTTTTCCTCGCAAAATTGGGGAGATATAAAGATTTTTGGAGCCAATTTATGATGAAAATTTGCTAGGAAAAATTCTATTTAGTGAAGGAATTATTACTCACTATATTATCATTATTCAAAAGTTTTTTGCGAGAGATAAAATTGGTCGCTATCTTGTTCTAAATAAATTTTTTTTGAATTAATTGTGGTGAATATAAATACCTTAAATTTTTTACAATAGTCAATTTAATTTTAATAACATTTTTTAAGTAACTTTCAATATCAACTATTTATTTTAATAAACTATAAAGTAAATAAGTTTACACTATGTTAAACTTTAAAATTTCTCCATAAAAGTTTATTTTTATGATCATAATTAAATAAAGTTAAAGTTAAAAGTTAATTTGGTACATTTTTTATTTTACTTTCCCACACCCAACTCTCTCGTTTTAGTAGTCACGTAGAAACAAGAATCTCCCTCTTTAACCCCTTCTGGATCTGTTGGCAACTCCCTCTAACTCCTTCTATATCAGCGACTCAATATAGGCGGCTCAACTATGTCACTAAGATTCGCAGCACATCTTATTCCCCTCCCTCTCCACTCCCTCTTAAGTGTTTGTGAAATTGCTTGAGAGAGTGAGTTTATGTTAGCTACCAACTATTTCTGAAATTGTTTGAGAGAGTATTGTGCAAGGATTACTTATTGATTATTGAGTTACCTTTACACACAACTTTTGTCTGACTAAGTTTATGAATGCTACAAAACCAAAGTTAGCAAATGAGGAAGTTGATCATTTTGATGGTAGCTGAAGTTGCTTCCTTGGCCCTGGGCATAAAGTCATATGTGAGTTTAAGCATAGTTTTAGTTCTATCATGAAAGTTTGCTTAAACCGGAAGTAAAGTTTTCTTTTACATGAAAAAAGCATATGTATCATTCCATTATATTTTCATGCATTATAACTCGTTACTCATCCCACTATAAGGTTCTTTTATTTCAAAATAAAGTAAAGTGGGAGCCTATAAATATGTTAAGAATTAGAAGAAGGTTTGGGGCATCCAGAAAATGGAAAGGGTGACATGTAGAGTTGGACAAAGGAATTATTATATGGTTAATTACAGAAGGATTTAGACCTTTTCTAATTATCATATTTTCACTTATCTCACTTGACACTATGTCTCTCATTCTATTTTCGGTAGTATAAAAAGCTCACTTCACCTATCTCTTATAGGGTATTAAAGAAGGATGGTATGACGGTGGAAGCATTGCCTTGGCTGTAATGATTATAATAGTTGTTACAGGTATTCTTTAGACATTTGTGATTTTTAAAGTTGTTTAGTTCTCTAAAATCTTGTATGTTTGAACATTATTTTCTTAAACGCTGGTCGCTGGTAGTTATGGTGCCTCTTGTATTGTCTGGAGTTAAGTTGGTCTGAGTATTTTGTTTGTGAATTTCATGCAGTTTTACTTGATACAGAGATACATGGCTACATGCATACCCACCTTTTTGTATTTATCTAGTGGATCCTGTAATCTGTACATAGAGTGAGACTGCATAGTAATGTAGATTATGGACCTTTGTAATGTAATGTGTACTTTTATGTATATTAGTGTATGTTTGGTAGTGCTTACTTTGCAAACTAAAGTTGTTTGTAGCAATGCCCATCTTTGATCAGGATGCTCAACAATTTTCTGAAATAGCATTTTTGTTATGTGCAGTTGGAATCTTCAAATATCAATGTCAACTAGGGAAGAGTTGGATGATGTTAGAGTTTATGCCTTAAAGGCCAATTATTTGATATAATTGCTTAAGGTTTTGATATTATATTTGATTGAATAAATGAATAATTTTATTATGATTTTATTTACTGCGTTATATAAATGTTAACATAATAATAAAAAATCCTTAGAATAGTGATACAAATTATATAGTTTCAAGTATATGACTTGAACATGAGATTATATAATTACAATTAGTATCATTGTTCTTAAATGTCCCTAGTCGAGTATCATTGTTGATGGAACAATAATGATGCATTAAGACTCGTATGTCACCTTTAATAGGGTGGACTATAAAGGTGATTATTGGGTACATCATGAATCGTGTGAGGAATATGAGTGATCTAGATGGAATTTAACCATCATATATATTAGGGGTGATAGCCATAGGCCTCTTGATTGAGTAGGACTATGAAATGCATGGTCATGCTCAAATAGTGATTTGTTTTATATAGTCTACTCATTGATCAAGAAAAACTCAGATTAAATTATGAAGAGTATGACATATTCCATGACTCGAGTTTAATCTAGGATATTAAGGTTAAAAGGATTAAATTACATTGAAACATTGGTCACGGAAAGGTTGCATCGAATCGTCGATCTTATTATTACTTGGGTAGCAGTGATGCATTACTAGATGCCGCTCACTGTTTATAATTTTGTAATATGATTTTAAAATTATTACCAACGTAATAATAACCTATAGGGTCACACATATAGAACGTAATTTTAAAGGAAATTAATTTAAATTGTAAGGATTTAAATATATCAATATGATTGATAGTATTTTAAATCACGAATTTAAATTAAAAGGGATAATTTGTATATATGTATATTAATTAAGTAAGTCTTAATTAAGATATAAATTCGGATTTTAATAATATTAGGTTTTGATTAATTCCTCCTAACTGCTATATATATGATATATATCAGTCATTTTAGGTATTACGTTAAAATACAAAACCCTAGCCGATCTTAGAGAGAGACTAGAGAGAACAGTTTCAAAAATCCTCATCCTTGGTGGCTAGTACCGCGGTTCCTTCTTCTGCAGATCGTAGGACGATTCGCGGAGCGTTCATGTGGATACCGTAGAGACGCAGTTCGTTTGGATTGTGTTGGAAATTAGATCGTATCGATTCAAGCTTTTCATAATTAGTATATTTTCTAACCACTGAATTAATTATTTTTCGCATGAATCCTGTTTTAGGGTTTCGAAATTGCACTTTAAAATTTTAATTTCCGCTGTGCGTTTCTGTATCGAAACGCCTACAGATGCACCCCACTATTTGAAACAGCAGCCGGTGGAAGAGTTTTCTCTTGATCAGGTTTGTTATAGTCACTTGCTACACATTTAGCTTACTTATCAGTATGTCAACAAAGGATCCAACAATTATGTTCCTGTTTCATCAACGTTTTCAAAGCCAAGTGTGAAGGAGGAAGATTCAGAAGATGAAAAGCCCTTGTCTCTGAAGTTCCAGTTAAAGTTGAATGTAGGGGCATCTACTAGCAACTGTTTTGACTCTGATGAAAATAAACCTCTGGCATCGAAGCTTCAGCAAAATGGTTCAGGTGTCATGGATAATCAACTTAAGAAACCTTCCACTGTATTGAATAAGAGACCTTCAGCTGAAGCCAAATATTCAGTTCAGTCTTCAGTGAAAAAGGAAAAGCTTTCGGATGCATTTATATCAATCAACTGCAAGCAATTATCTGTTAAAGTAGAACCAAGTGGAAAAGATGACGCTGGTGACCATGTTCCTATTTCCTAGAGAATTAAAAAGTCAGCTACACCAGTTAGTGTAAATTGTCTGATAAAAAGAAAACAACATCGATTTCTTCTTCAGTGAATAAAATAAATAACAAGTCCAAGAAAGTGATAAAGAAAACTAAGTTCTCTAAGTCGTCAAAGGTTCCCCTTGGCTCTGGTGAAGGGCAAAAATGGGCAACCTTAGTTCACAACGGTGTCATTTTTCCACCTCCTTACAAGCCTCATGGAGTTAAGATGAACTACAAGGGACAACCAGTTAATCTGACTCCTGAACAAGAGGAGGTGAACATCTATTTCCCTTTCTCTCTTGATACTAACTGCAGCCTTTTGGTCTCTATTATGGATAAATTCATCATGTTTTCTGAACAAAGATTCAATTATTGCCTCCCTCTTGAAGCAATCTGTTCTTTCGACCTTCAGTAAGTTACTATCAGTAGTATTGTAATTATTTGCAGGTTGCAACAATGATTGCAGTGATGCGTGATACTGAATACCGGACCAAACCTATGTTCATAGAGAATTTCATGAGTGATTGGAAGAAGATACTTGGAAAAAACCACATAATTCAAAACTTTAAAGACTACGATTTTGACCCAATCTATGAGTGGCATCAGAGGGAAAAGGAGAAGAAGAAACAAATGAGTACATAAGTAAGTTAATTCCTTTCAGGAATTCCAGTTTTGTTTTGAAAATGGATGCTTTAAGTTGGCCTAATTAGTCTCTTCTTATTATGAACTGAACAGGGAACACCTTTTTCAGCATGGCTTTTGCTTTCCCAAGATTTATGATTTTATTATAATTGTTATTATTATTATTCTGGTTTGCTCGTGACTTATGCTAATCAGAATATTGTTCTTAGTTGGCAATGAATTTGATAGCAGCATATACTTGGTTAGTCTAGTAAGGTGTGACAGTGACAGTTATAGGAGTATTTCTTATTCATCGTTTTACACTTTCGTGGATTCTATTAGGGAAGTAGTTTTGGACATTTATTCCATATCCTTGCCTATTCTAGTTTACAAATAAATGACACGAGTATATTGCACATTTAGGAATCTCCATTTGAGATTGCACGAAACTGTTGGTCCACAATAGAGTAGTACTTTGTACTTATTCTTTTCATCAAGAGCTTTCATGCAATGAAGATATACATTTTGTTTTCAGAAACGATCAGACCTAGTCTCTCTCTCTCTCTGTCCCCTTATATATAAATATAACATATTATTTTAATTTTAATTTTTCTGAGTGCTTGTATCTGTATTTTTAATTAATAAGAGCTTCCTTCCAATGAAGATGTGCGAATATGGAAAAAATCTAATCTATAGAGATTATCTTTAAAGATGGATATTGTTGTGTTCCTGGTGCACGGAACACAAGTTATGTTTCAATATAGATTGTTCGCTATATGAAATCACATAGGCAGACCAAAGATTTTCTTTTTAAGGAAGTTTCAAGTGATAGCTGCTGGCAATTTCATATTGTTTTGTCAATACGGAGCAGAGTTCGTAATATTCAAATTCACTGATATAAGTTTCCTTTTGCAGGAGAAGAAAGCATTGAAAGAAGAGAAGATGAAACAAGAGGAGAAGTATATGTGGGCCATTGTTGATGGTGTGAAAGAAAAGGTTGCCTACTCTGAGTTATTTATCTTGGTTTGAGATCTCGATTGGTCATATCTTGTTCTAAGTTCATGCATTATTTTGTTTACCTGTTGAATAGAGAAGTGTAGTGATAGATTTACTTTTATAGTGTCAGTACTTTTCTAGTTTTTATTGCTGGGAAGGTAATACCCCCTCTTGCCCCCTCCAATATATTTTTGTATAGAGCCGGGTTAGCACAGTGTTAAAAGAATAGAAAACTACCTTAGCTGATGCAACTACTTGGACTGATGTAGGTTGGCAACTTTAGAGTTGAACCACCAGGATTAACTACAGTGTCTAACAAGTGTCATTTGTTTTGTCTTATACTACCTAATAGCTGTAACAAAAAATACCAAGGAAAAAAAAACCTTATAGCTATAAATTTTTATTTAATTTTAGGGTTACATAGAAGGCATCAGAGCAGCTTACATAAGAATTTTTCTATTAAAGATGTCACAAAGCGGCAAGTAGCAGTGGCAACTTGTCTAATCGACAAATTATCTCTGAGGGCAGGGAATGAGAATGTGTGATATTTATTAATTGTCTGTATGTAAACTCTTTCCTCTTTTTTTTTTCTTTTTCATTTTTCAACTGCTGCATCATATATGAATTAGCAAATCATTATGTTATGAAAAAGTAAGTGGAAAAAATAAGTGGTAAGGTTTTGTTGGGTGAAGGCAATGTACTTACAGAGAGGAGATCATAGTGTGATAAAACATGTTAAGTAGAATAATGTGGATTGTTAACTGTACCAGTTTGTCTTTATTATGTTTTTCCACAATAACTAACTTACAGAAAATTTTATCCACTAAGCAAGGTAGAAAGGCAAATAATCATTTTACGCAGACTGCTTATTTGTGTTTTGTGTTTTTTCAGGATGATGATGAGGCTGATACTGTTGGTTGTTGTACATTGAAAAAGGAAAATTAATGTTATACCAGTGCCTCCAAATATTTTGAAGGTAATTTATTTTATGTTTGAGATGGCATAGTTTCAACTATCAACCAAGGGAAAAACTCACAAGGCGGTGGTTTCAGAACAAAATTGGAGTTATGGAAGTCCTAAATGGTTCTGTTGTTGGTGGTGTTTGTGCAGTTTCTGTCTTTACAGAGCTAAGCATAAGCGTTCTGGTAGCGCGCAGGGCCCAAATACAATGATAATTCATCCACGCCATTCAGGATCAGACCAAGATGTTGTAAAGATCACAGTTACTGGGTCCAGTGTTACTGGTGGGGCAACTAGTGAAACTTTGAGTCTTAGAAGTAGTGGACCTAGTGACATGCATATTGTTGAGGCTGGAAACATGGTAATCTCCATCCAAGTTCTAAGGAATGTAACTAACAACTTCAGCCGAGAGAATATATTGGGAAGATGTGGTTTTGGAACTGTTTACAAAGGCGAGTTACATGATGGAACTAAGATAGCGGTTAAGAGGATGGGGGTGATGAGTGAGAAGGGTTTAGATGAGTTTAAGTCTGAGATTGCTGTTCTCACCAAGGTTCGACAGCGGCATTTGGTTGCACTTCTAGGATATTGCCTGGACGAAAATGAGAGGATACTTGTTTATGAGTATATGCCTCAAGGGACCCTTAGTAGAGACATCTGTTTAACTGGAAGGAGGAAGGTTTGAAACCTCTTGGATGTTGCCAGAGGTGTTGAATATCTACATGGTTTAGCCCAACAGAGCTTCTTTCATAGGGATCTTAAACCATCTAACATTCTTCTGGGAGATGATATGCGTGCTAAAGTTGCAGATTTTGGACGTACTCGTCTTGCTCCAGACGGGAAATCTTCACTCATAACGAGATTGGCAGGAACTTTTGGATATTTAGCACCAGAATATGCAGGTGAGTTCTTATTTTATTTTTTGATCTTCCATCTTTTAGATTATGCTTTAGAATTTACAACTATCTTTCCCATCCTTTATATGTTGCTTAAAGTTTTAAGTAGTCATGCACGGAAGTTCCAGAGCACAAGTACAGAATATCTAATTGATATTGCAGCCTCAATAACCGAGAGTAACGTTAAAGCACTCTATCAATGAAACAGCAAAAATTGGTGAGTGAGGGATCCATTTCACGTATTTGTACCATCAAAGAGAATTTTGTATATGGAATGATGCAATTTCTTATAAATCTTAGTGAAGTTTCGGTTACAAGTACAAATTTATTCATGATTTAATATAATTTTTTTTTAAGTCAAGATTCTACTTGGGTATTGGATACCGACTTTGGTTATCATAAATATATATTTATGAAGGGACCAAACAGAAGTAGAAAGATAAACAAATATAAGTAATCCTATGTGTGGGAAATAAAGCGAAGGTTGCCACATTAGCCATAGAAACTTATAGTTTAGCAATGCCTACGGGCAAATCTATTAAGTCAATAAGTTATTATTGTATTCCAGTTCTTGTTAGAAACATTATTTCCATTTTATTGTTGGACAATGAAATCTTTTTGTGACGCCCCCAAAATTAGGTATACATCACTCATCTTGAGTCGCCAGATACATGGTACAGAATTCAAATACAACTTAATAATACAACCATTGGTATGTACAATACGACAAAACATAAATCGTGAGTTTGAATACAAATATTGTCTACTAGAGAGTATACAAACTCAAAAGGAGTCCTCATTACAATTATTATTACACTATTTCACAGAATAGTGAGGACTACTAATACACCATCTAGGACCATCACTCTGTTCCCCGACTAGTCTCAGCTACGTTCTCATTTCCTGAAGTGAACAGTGAAAGAAAGGGTGAGCTCAACTAGCCCAGTAAGAAATACTATGACTAAGATAATGCAGAATAATTTATCGTTAGCCTTCAACAGTGTTAAACTTATAAAATATAATAACTATCAAGTTTAACTACAGCGGAACAAGCAATCTATTAGAAGAGTCAAGTAGGGAATAAAATCTACTATCTTCTATGATTTAAAAGGTTTTTCATCACTTTTATCATGGGACTCAAACTTAATAAATAATCCACATCATCGAATCACCCCCGCACTACTACCGAGGATATTCTTTAGTATCACGATCACAAATTATCCATGCACTACGGGCCAAGGACATTTGTGTATTCATTAATGGTCATGATCATGCCAACAAATGTCCATCAATGCACTACAGGCCAATGAGGACTTTTACCACATCATTTGTAACGTTACGGCCATGATTACAACCGAATAATCCTCGGTCATAATCATACCAAGTCCATCTATGCACTACTGTGCCACGAGATGACTTTCAACAAAATATAAACATGAGGATGATGACAATGATATAAGAATTCAATAAAACAAGTTCAAGAATTAATTTATCTAGAACCGATAACGCCCAAATTGTCAACATGATCTTGCTTTGTAGAGAGTAAAATTCAAGAATGCTTAGAAGAATATTTCCATGAAAAGATACTGGATGAAGCACAAATATCAAGGATATTCCACTAATTCATGGAGTATAGAAGTCAAAGTTTTAACCAACTGAGTATAATAAAGAATGGAATAACAAAAGAAATCATCATGCATGCGATAGACCACACAAGCAGGTTATTCCAACAAAATAATAAATAACGGAACTAAGTTTGGCGTAAAACGCACAGACAGGATATTTCAACAGAATAATAAAGAATGGAACTGTGTCCGGCGTAAAACGCATGCATGATGTGATATTCAACGAGAATAATAAAGAATGGAACCGTGTCCCAGGCAGTAAGCGCACGCATGGATATTCCGGCGTAATAATAAATAATGAAATAATGGAAGAATTTCACCAAGTATAGGGTAGCTTCGCGATATCTGAGTTATTCCAATGAATAATAAATAATGGAATAACAGAAGTTCTCTTCATGAATATAAAAGAAATAATACCTCTTACCGTAAAAGAAACTGAATATAAGAGTAGGGAAGTAGCAGAATACTTTTCTATAGTTTCTCTATAACTGTTCTCTCTAGAGTTTCAGTGAATTCGTAAGAAATAATGAAGGAATGAACTTCTATTTATAGAAGAATAGACTACATAGAAACTAACTTATTAACGGTCCAGATTGATTTACTTTAAACGGACGATCCAGATTGGTTTACTATTAAAACTTAAAGCAACGGTCCATACTGATTTACTATTAAAACTTTAAACCAGCGATCCATATTGATTTACTATTATAACTATCCACCAGCGGTCCATATTGATTTACTATTATATCTTCAACCAACGGTCTGAAAAATTAGCACATCTCCTCGTGGAATAATATTGTACCCAAAAATAATTTGGACCGAACAGAAATGTATTTTACAGGTGAATAGTACTCCGTGAATAGTAACTTCTGAATAGTAACTCATGAATAGTAACTCATGAATAGTAACTTGTGAATAGTAACTCGTGAATAGTAACTCGTGAATAGTAACTCATGAATAGTAACTCGTGAATAGTACTCCGACACGAAAAGTGTCCCGAATACCTGATTGAACAATATATCCTCCAAACATCAATTATTATCGAAACAAATGTCGATTCCCACTAACACAAATAATTCCAACACTATAAAATTCATCTTTAATCAGCACGAACTTATTCATCATTAATATTATAATTCACAATATTTAACAACTAGGTCGTTCCTAGGAAAGAGGGGGCTTTCCGATAAGGATTTCTCCTTATTGGCGCGCAATTAGGTGATCAAACCTCTCTTTGACAGAACTTCTAGACATTGTCAATATTTTAAATAATAATATGAATAACTTTGTCGTCTCAATCATTGATTTAATAATATATCATATTATGCAGATGATAGTATAACAATAATTGAATCAATAGTATGAGAGATATGATGCAGCAATTACTATAGCAATAATTGAGTATAACTGAGTGACTTCTCACGTAAGCATCGATAATCAATACCGTGTGCTACTGTTCAACTATACGTATTATTGTACTTTTAACACCGGGTGTTTCAACAGTTAACGGTAAAACTTTCGCTGTTATTTTTATAAAGTATTTTTGTCGTTTTCTAACTACGACAATACTTCCGTTGTGGGGTCCACCAATGATTATGCCGTCATACGAATATTTCCTGTTAAAACGAATATTCCCCGACCAATCGAATATTATATAACCACTTGCTTACTTTGCAGAATTTATAAATATTACCCACAACTATAACATTATATCAAATCAACACCATACCATTCAAAAATATAATTCGAGAAAATTATTCTTTATTCATAAAAGTTGGGGTCTTACATCTTTGGTATTATAATTAAGAACAATTGTTGTTCTATTTATAATAATAATGTTTTGTATAGAACTGGAATATTACTTAATGGATTTTGTATACTTGACTTACATGAAAAATAGTTTTGCATATTGAACAAACTAGTATAAGAAAATGAGATGATCATTCAAAGAGTTGAATGTGTGTATTTGCTGAAATATAAGTGTGAATTATTTGAAAGGTTCAAAGAATTCAGAAGTGAAAAAAATTGGCAAAGTATTAAGATTCTTTGATTAGATCAAGAAATAAATACTTGTGCAATAAGTTTCTACATCATCTCAAATGGTTTTCTCATAATGGACTCCTCCTGATACGTAATAATTGATTGATGTATCTGAAAGGAAAAATCGTACCTTGTTGGACATTTTGCAGTCCATAATGATTTTACCGACATTCCAGTATCCTTCAAGGGTCATGCCCTAGAAATGGCTGCATATCTACGAAAAAGGTAACCTCAAAATCCGACCTCAAGACTCCATAAAAGTTATGGACAGGGAGGTTTCCTAATCTTAAGTATGTTAAGATAAGGGGTTGTCCAACTTATGTGAAAAGGTTTCAAAGGATAAGCTTGGGGACAAGATTTGACAAGTACAGATTCGTGGGACATCCTAAAGTAAGTTTAGGATATATGTTCTATAATCCTACTTAGCAAAAGGTGTTTATCATTGAAGGGGCTAGTGGGAGGATAATAGATCTTGAAGAGTTCAAGAACCACAAAACACTATAAGTCAAATAAGAGGAACCTGTAGATAGACCTATTGTACCACAACTGAATCATAAATCTGGAATAGTACCGAAGATACCTGGGAGGTATGGATTCATCATGGATGATGATGATGAGGTACGTATCATAGAAGATGATGATCCGGTTACATACGATGAGGTAAGAGTTGTAGACAAGAAAGAGAAATGGATTGAAGCAAGCTTCTCAAAAATGGAACATTCATTTTTATAAGACAATCAAAAGGGTTTGATTTTATCAAAAATAAGAATGTACCTAGTGTGTACAAAAGGGTCAGTGGGAGCCTCATGACATTCCTAGTACTATATGTTGATATAATACGGATAAGGAATGACATGCCAATGCTAGAATCAGTAAAGATAAAATTGTCTAAACATTCTTCCATGAATGATATGGGAAGAGTATCGTTATTGGAGATACAAATATATATAGATAGATTTAAAAGGATACTAATCTAAACCCAAGGAATGTATATTCTTTTGATGCTAAAGTCATTTAGCATGGCAAACTCCAAGAGATGTCTCATGTTGATGAGTCATGGAGTGTATCTCTCTTAATAGTCCCCAAAGACTCCAAAAAGGGAGATCGCATGAGTAACTATCATGTATGCTGTAAGACCCCAAATTTTTATAAATAAAAATCGAATTTCCTCTAATTATTATTCTTGATTAATAAGGTGGTAATTTGATATAATGATTTGGTTATGGGTGAAATGTGCAATTTTTACAAAATAAGCAAGTGGTTATAAAATATTCATTGTTGTCGGGGAATATTCGTTTGGTCGTGGAATATTCGTGATTTGTCGGGGAATATTAAATGACGACTTGGTAGCAGACCATATGTGGGCCCCATAACTGAAAAGCGATTGGAGGAAGAAAGCGACAAATATAAGTTGTTTAAAAATAACGGCGTAGTTATTACGAATTTACATTGTTGGAATACCCGGTGGTTAAAATACGATGTATATGCGTGGCACATAAAGTAGCACACCGGTATTGCAGTATTGTTGAATTATTGATCCTTACGTGAAGAAAGGCACTACTCGATAATTGTTACGAAGACAATATTATATTGATTCAATAATTGCTGCGTTGATATTTGGTATCACTGTTGTTTCAATAATTGTCATTACACAGTATTTTTCATTATCGAAGCAATAATTCATATTATCTGAATAATATTATTAGAAAACATTATTGGCAATGTCTAAAAAGTTACATCTAAAGAGAGGTTTGGTCACCCTAATAATTGCTGCCAAGAAGTGAGAAATTCTTATTGGAAAGCCCCTCTTTCTGAGGAAGCTACCTGGTTGTTAGTAATGTGATTCTATAATATTATTTGTGAATAATTAATTATTGATTTATATGATGAGGAAAAAATATTGATTTTATGAGGATATAGATGGAGAAAATTTTTAATGTGACAATTGTTGAAAATTAATATTTTATCTTTTTACGATAAAATAATTCATTTAAATATATTATTTTAATAATATATTAATGGTGATATTTTTTACAATAAATTCATGGTTTATAAATAGATGAGGTGGAAGAGAGAAGATAGAATTGGAATTATTTAATAATTATAAATATTTTATATATATATATATATATATATATATATATATATATATATATATGTGTGGAAGAAGTGGTGGGGTAAGAGAAGAAAGTGGGGAGAGAGAGTGTTAGTGGAGAATTATGGAAAAGGAAGAAAGAGAAAGGAAGAGAAGAAAATTAGAAAATTTATCCGTATGTAGATTTTGGTCATTTTTCGATTCGAATTTGGAAAAACTTTCTTACAGTAAAGTTGTAGAGAATTCGATTTAAAGAGAATGGACATATAATTAAGTATTTTTTCGATAAACGATCTATTTTCTATGAATTGTTGAAGTTTTAGAAAATAAAATGATTTTTTTTAATTTATTGGGTGGGACCCACTTTGGTTGGTGTTAATAGCATGTGAAATTGCTTTGATTATTTTTCATGAATGGCATGCTTGACTTGTGAAAATGGTAGGTGGCGTAGGAATTTGTAAAAGAAAATAATATATTTTATTATTTTAGTCTCCTTTCATGCGTTCTAACATTTTCCTATAAATAGAGGGCTAAGTTAGAATTGAAAATCACACCGAAACTAAGTTTTTCTCTTCTCTCTCTATATTATCGAGCGTATTCTTGTGAGTATACTTTGAGTGTTGCTATACGGTGCGAGTTTCTGTCAGCACTATACCGAAATTCAGTCAGAAGTACGGTTATTTTGAGGTAAGGGATGTTATTTTTTTCGCAAATGATATTATTTTCTTCAATATCATTATGCCAAAATCTTTGTTGAACTTTTTATCAAATTTGGAACTTTTTCATTTCGGGGTTACTATTTATGAGTTACTATTCACGAGTTACTATTCATGAGTTACTATTCACGAGTTACTATTCATGAGTTACTATTCACGAGTTACTATTCATGAGTTACTATTCACGAGTTACTATTCACAAAGCGTGAAGATGTTTTTTGTGAAATTTCTATCTTTTTGTGTCGGGGTTACTTATTCACGATACGACCTTTATTCACGAATCTGACTATTCACCAAAAATGAAATTTTTTTCTTTTGTCCAAGATGTCTATTTTGGCTACTATCTTTGATTGTATCCATGTTTTGATCGTTATTTTTGAGTTCGCTTCAAAATCGTTTATTATGAAGTATTATTGATCTTGGATAAACTGTTGTATTTAATCCCTAATATTTGTCCTTCTATCTCATTTCGGATTCGTTCTTAAAAAATATTTTCATCATCCTCGGTCCTTAATGGTGATACTTGATGAATATCTTTGGCTGTAGTGCAAAGATGAACGATTAATCGATGAATATCTTTGGCTTTGTAGTGCAAAGATGAGCAGTGTTGAGATGAACATGACCAACTGGTGATTTAAATGAATATCTTTGGCTGTAGTGCAAAGATGAATATTGATTGTTATTACGAGGATAAAATATTGATGATGGACTTTTAAACCTTAGAAGGCGGTAGAATTCTTTTCTACGTGACTCTTCTAATGGATTCAAGCATTCCATTGCATTTGTCGATCTAAAACTTGTTGTCTATTGTATTCTATTAGATTTTTCCTGTTGAAGACTAACGATAATTTGTTGTATATTATCTTAGTCATAATATTCTTTCTTGGGCTAGTTGAGCTCACCCTTTTCCTTGTTGTTCCATTTTCTTCTCGGGAGGTGAGAACATAGCGAGGATCGAGTCGGGGTATGGAATGAAGGTTCTAGAGAGAGTTGTTTAGTAGTCCTCACCATTTTGTAAAATAATGTATCAATAATTATGATGGGGATTTATTTGCGTGTGGATATTGTCAGGCGGCAATATCGTATTTAAACTCACGGTATGTATTGTCGTATTTCACACGACATTTGTATTATTGAAGTTGTAGTTATTTCGCACCATGTATTTGGCGACTCGAGAATGGGTTGGGTGGAATGGACCTATTTTGGGGGGCGCCACGGTTGGTATCGAGCTTAGGGATATGATCTCTGGCGGAGATCGGGGAATAGAACTAGAGGGAGAGACGAGTAAATCCTTCGCTAAGTGTGTCCTACCTAAGCTTATTTGTTGGTCAGGTCATAATATAGGGATATTATGTGACATGTTAATTTGTTTAATTAACCCTTATTTTATGACAGTATTTGAGAATGTCGAGTGAGAATATTAACAGTGGAGTAAATGAGACCGTGGAGACACCGGTACTCACCAACGAGGAGAACGTGCAACAGGCTGGCAATGTTCCTCCTGTAAACAACACTACCGAGCAAACGATGAACGATGGAATGTTTAGGAGCTTTTTGCAAGTTCATGCAAAATCGGATGAGGAGACTCGTGTACAAAATACGGGTGGAAATGATGGCAACGCGCGGTCTGTCACAACCAAGCAGTTCAAGGAGTTGGGACCACCAGATTTCCATGGAAAGCCAGATTCGATCAAGGCAGAAACGTGGGTCAAGCAAATTACCAAGATATTCGATGTCTTGGGGTGCACAAAGGAACAGAAGGTTCCATTCGCCACCTTTATGTTTCGTGGCATGGCCAGACATGGTGGGAATCAGTAAGCGTACTTGACCGGATGCACTTAACATGTCTTGGGAAAGATGTCAGAAACTATTCAATGACAAGTACTTTCCAGAAAGTATTCATCATATGAAGGAGGTAGAGTTTATTAGACTCGAACAGAACAACATGACGGTGTCTCAGAGTACGAGGCAAAGTTCGCAAAGTTATCCAGGTTTGCACCTCATTTGGTGGAGAATGAGGAACGAATGACGCCAGACGTTTCGAGAGGTCTAAAACCGAGATTCGTCAATACCTTATCTCTCATAAGTTTTCTCTATATTCGGATGTTGTCACAGGCTCGATTATTAGAGCGAGAGATAGTGAGTATACTCAACCGAGGGACCGTAACTGTGGTCATATCGGTGATGCTAGATCATCGAACGATGATAACCAAATGAGGAGGAAAGAATACGGACAAAGGCGGTAACCACTCTGGTGGTAATCGTGGCCATGAAAATAGAAGAAGCGAGTCGAGAGGAGATTTTAAAAGAGGAGATTCAATAACGACCATGTGAAGACGCGCCGTATGAGAGTAATTTGGTTCCAAGGAGGAGAAAGACCACCGTCAGTATGTTACAAATGCGGGAAGGAGGGACATATCATTAAACCCATCCACAACATTCCAAGGTATGTTACAATTGTGGAAAGGAAGGCCACATCACTCGAGATTGTACTATAAGCGAAACCAAGTTTAGCGGAAGTGGTGATTCCAAGGGTCATCCGGATAAGTCGAAATCACGGTTCTGGAAGAAGCGTTTGTCGTGATAGGTCAAAATGCGAGGAGGAACGAGTTTAGCACAGGTTAGTTAATTATAAATTCTTGAAGTTTATACCTTACTAGATCTGGGGTTCTACCCATTCTTTTATCTCGCTTTGCTTGCGCTCAACGTTTGAACTTGACTACGGAGAAATTAGACTTTGACCTATTTATGGAGACTCCGTTAGGAGAAACTTTCATTACATCCGTTGTTTGGAAATCTTGCTTGATTCAGGTTGGCACTATCACATTACCTGTTGATCTTATCTCTTTAAAGATACTTGCTTTTGATGTGATTTTAGGGATTGATTGGTTAACTACTCATCATGCCAAATTGATTGCTTTCGTAAGGTTGTTAGTTTTCATATTCCTAAGCAACCTGTTATTCGAATTCAAGCAACCAAACCATTGAAGTCAAACTTTTTCATATCAAGCCATAAAGTTATTCGTTTATTGAAAAATGGATGTCAAGCTTTCTTAGCCATGTCATGGACTTGAACAAAAATACGTCAGATTTAAGTGATATTTCTGTTGTTTGTTAATTTCCTGATGTATTTCCTGGAGAATTTCTTGGCTTACTCCCAAAGCCTGATATTAAATTTTTTATCGACTTTGAACCTGGTACAAAACTCATTTCTAAAAACTCATATCGAATGGCTCCTATTGAACTTCAGGAGTTAAAAATTCAACTATAGAATTTGGTACCTGAGCCTTTATCTGGTGACTTCCTTTGTGGAATGCACCAAGCCAAACTTCTCCTGTAGGGACACCATATTCGATGCGATAGTAAACCGATAGGTGTCATTGTAACGTTATCCAAGGTTGGGATATGAATCACAATTGAGAACAACCTAAGTCGTCAGAATCGAAATACGTAGCTTTCTAGGCTTAGTTGGTTATTATCGGAGATTCGTTGAAGGATATTCTCGAATCGCTATTCCATTAATGTAGCTAACTCGTAGAGATACAAAATTTGAATGGAGCAAGGAATGTGGGAAGAGCTTCGAAGAACTCAAGAGGAGACTCATTTCAGCACATGTTCTGACCACGCCATCCTGAAAAAGCGAACGTGGTAGCTGACGTGTTGAGTAAAAGATCGTATACGAGTACGAGTACGATATTGTCAAAGACTCATCTCTTATAACTTACAAATGATGAAGATAGAGTTAAAGACTCTAAGTACCCACGTGATGATATACGAGTATAATCGACTTTTATCGATAAAGTTAAAATCGCTCAAGCTACAGACCTGAAGCTGATGAATATAAAGAAGAAGGTGCAAGAAGGCGTTATTCTAGAAGTAAGAGTCAATGAAGAGAAGAAAGCTCAAACCTTCGATTTATTAATTCATTCTCGATCGAGTAGTAAAGCGTGGCCTATAGACTCGCTTTTACTACCAAGTATGTGGCGTGTTTATAACATTTTTTACGTCATCGATGTTACGTAAATATGTGGACGATTCAACCACATTATTGAGTTAGAACCAAACGAGATAGTCAAGACTTAATATACGAGGAGGTACTGTCAAGATTTTGGATAGGAAGAAGCACGTGTCTGCTACGTCTGAAAAGGTCATACCACAAGTTAAAGTTTTGTGGAGAAACCATGCTATTCGAGGAAATGACACGGGAGTTGGAAAGCGGAAATGAAAGCGAGGTATCTTCATCTTTTCGATACACATTGTGTCGCACGTCAATTTCGAGGACGAAATTTCATAAGGAGGGGAGGTTGTAAGACCCCAAATTTTTATAAATAAAAATCGAATTTCCTCTAATTATTATTCTTGATTAATAAGGTGGTAATTTGATATAATGCTTTGGTTATGGGTGAAATGTGCAATTTTTACAAAATAAGCAAGTGGTTATAAAATCATTCATTGTCGCTTGTCGGGAATATTAAATGCATTTAATAGCGCAATGCCCATGTGTGGGCCCCATAACGGCGAAAAGCGATTGGAGGAAGAAAACGACAAATATAAGTTGTTTTAAAATAATGGCAGTAGTTATTACCAGATTTTATCTTTGTTGGAATACCCGGTGGTTAAAATACATGAATATGCGTCGGTTACAAAGAAACACGGTATTGCATGATGATTGTTGAATTATTGATCCTTACGTAAGAAGGCACTACTCAATAATTGTTACAGTACAATATTATATTGATTCAATAATTGCTGCGTTGATATTTGGTATCACTGTTGTTTCAATAATTGTCATTACACAGTATTTTTCATTATCGAAGCAATAATTCATATTATCTGAATAATATTATTAGAAAACATTATTGGCAATGTCTAAAAAGTTCTGTCTAAAGAGAGGTTTGGTCACCTAATTGCGAGCCAGTAAGGAGAAATTCTTATTGGAAAGCCCCCTCTTTCCTGGGAACTGCCTGGTTGTTAGTAATGTGATTCTATAATATTATTTGTGAATAATTAATTATTGATTTATATGATGAGGAAAATATTGATTTTATGAGGATATAGATGGAGAAAATTTTTAATGTGACAATTGTTGAAAATTAATATTTTATCTTTTTCTGATAAAATAATTCATTTAAATATATTATTTTAATAATATATTAATGGTGATATTTTTACAATAAATTCATGGTTTATAAATAGATGAGGTGGAAGAGAGAAGATAGAATTGGAATTATTTAATAATTATAAATATTTTTTATATATATATATATATATATATATATATATATATATATATATATATATGTGTGTGTGTGTGTGTGTGGAAGAAGTGGTGTGGGTAAGAGAAGAAAGTGGGGGAAGAGAGAGAGTTAGTGGAGAATTATGGAAAAGGAAGAAAGAGAAAGGGAAGAGAAGAAAATTAGAAAATTTATCCGTATGTAGATTTTCGGTCATTTTTCGCTCGAATTTGGAAAAACTTTCTTCTGTAAAGTTGTAGAGAATTCGATTTCAGGCAGAATGGACATATAATTCGTATTCTTCTGATAAACGATCTATTTTCTATGAATTGTTGAAGTTTTAGAAAATAAAATGATTTTTTTTAATTTATTGGGTGGGACCCACTTTGGTTGGTGTTAATAGCATGTGGAAATTTGATTATTTTTCATGAATGGCATGCTTGACTTTGTGAAAATGGTAGGTGGCGTAGGAATTTGTAAAGAAAATAATATATTTTATTATTTTAGTCTCCTTCATGCGTTCTAACATTTTCCTATAAATAGAGGGCTAAGTTAGAATTGAAAATCACACGTAAACTAAGTTTTCTCTTTCTCTCTATATTATCGAGCGTATTCTTGTGAGTATACTTTGAGTGTTGCTATACTCTCATATGAGTTTACACAAGACTATATCTGAAATTCAATCGGAAATACGGTTATTTTGAGGTAAGTGGATGTTATTTCTTTCATAAATGATATTATTTTCTTCAATATCATTATGCCAAAATCTTTGTTGAACTTTTATCAAATTTGGAACTTTTTCATGCTTGGGTTACTATTTATGAGTTACTATTCACGAGTTACTATTCATGAGTTACTATTCACGAGTTACTATTCATGAGTTACTATTCACGAAGTTACTATTCATGAGTTACTATTCACGAAAGTTACTATTCACAAAGCGTGAAGATGTTTTTGTGAAATTTCTATCTTTTGTGTCGTGGTTACTATTCACGATATTTACTTTATTCACGAATCTGACGCAAGACTATTCACCAAAAAATGAAATTTTTCTTTTGTCCAAGATGTCTATTTTGGCTACTATCTTTGATTGTATCCATGTTTTGATCGTTATTTTTGAGTTACGCTTCAAAATCGTTTATTATGAAGTATTATTGATCTTGGATAAACTGTCATACGAATCCCTAATATTTGTCCTTCTATCTCTTTGGATTCGTTCTTAAAAATATTTTTCATCATCCTCGGTCCTTAATGGTGATACTTGATGAATATCTTGGGCTCAGTAGTGCAAAGATGAACGATTAATCGATGAATATCTTTGGCCCGTAGAAAAAGATGAGCAGTGTTGAGATGAACATGACCAACCTGGTGATTTAAATGAATATCTTTGGCCCAGTAGCAAAAGATGAATATTGATTGTTGTTACTGAGGATAAAATATTGATGATGGACTTTTAAACCTTAGAAGGCAGGTGAGAATTCTTTTCTCACGTGACTCTTCTAATGGATTCTTTATTTCATTTGCATTTGTCGATCTAAAACTTGTTGTCTATTGTATTCTATTAGATTTTTTCCTGTTGAAGACTAACGATAATTTGTTGTATATTATCTTAGTCATAATATTCTTTTTGGGCTAGTTGAGCTCACCCTTTCCTTGTTGTTCCATTTTCTTCTCGGGAGGTGAGAAACATAGCAGGATCGAGATCGAGTCGGGGTATGGAATGAAGGTTCTAGAGAGAGTTGTTTAGTAGTCCTCACCATTTTGTAAAATAATGTATCAATAATTATGATGGGGATTTATTTGCGTGTGGATATTGTCTAGAGGCGGCAATATCTCGTATTTAAACTCACATTATGTATTGTCGTATTTCACACGATATTTGTATTATTGAAGTTGTAGTTATTTCTGTACCATGTATTTGGCGACTCAGAATGGGTTGGGTGGAATGGACCTATTTTGGGGGCGTCACATATGCAATGAAATATACGAGACCTGATGTTGATCAGTCATATTCTGGAGAAGTTCACTATGAGTAAGTGAAAAAACATCTTAAAGTACTTAACTGACACTAAAGATGTGATCAAATTTATGGTGGGTCTAAATTAAACTAGAGGGCTTAACAGACTCAAGTTTTTTTTAGACAGACCAAGACGACAGAAAATCCATTTTAAGGTAAAGAGTTACCTTGAACGGTGGTGCAATGAATTGGAAAGGTTTCAAACAACAAAGAGTTGCTGGTTTAGTGATAAAGACAAAGTATATAGCTATAAATGAAGCTGTAAGTTGATTGTTTGGATGAAAAGTTCATTACAGAACTAGGAATAGTTCCTAAGTCTCATCTTGGATCTAAACATGTGTTGTGGCACTTTCATTTGATTATGGAATCATTGAAAGATGGGAAATCACTATAGAGATAGTGGACTCTCAAGAACAACATTACATATCCATTAACTAAAGCTTATCCAACAGCAGGATAATCGTCACTTAGAGAAGAAGGGTATGAGATACCATGACGATTGACTTTAGTGCAAGTGGGAGATTGAAAGTAGTATGCACACAAGCCAATCATGTTTGATGATAAAGCATATACTTTGTAACAATCTTATTCATTTATTAATAAAAAGTATTAATTTATTAAAGGCTTTTAATTATCTACATGATGTTGTTTTATAATATGTGATAAACTCATTGTTTTAAGCAATGCTTTTAGAATAATGATGATGATCATTCTAATGAGATCTAAATTCTTAGAAAGCTTAAAACTAAAATAGTTCCCAATCGTTGGATTACTAAATTGGGGATTAGTAAATCCGGATAGATTGGTACATACGTTTCTTGCTCATCGGATGAGGATGATTGATCTCATGATCATTTGTGTGGAGACACTAAAGCAAGTATGTAGGTGCTTATTAGAGAATAAGTTCACTGAACGTGGTTCGCTAAGGAATACTTAATGGAGTTTTACTTGCATGTCAATAGGAATTCCTGTAGTGATAGTAGTACAAGTGATCTTTGGACTTGAGATCATCATAGTATCTTGTGTATGATGAGTTATACTTTGACTTATTCCTTAAGGCCCTTAGGGTATATCAAAGGGTATGCTTGGGTATAATAAGTTGTACATGGAGATAATGTATGATCAATAAAGAATCTACTGCTTCTAGTAAAAGAAGAGAAATGTCTATGTGATTCGATAAATGACAACCAAAGTAGTCCTTGGTTAAGGCGAGAATGAAATTAGAAAGGAGTTTCTAATTTGCATTATTTGGAATTGTGCATTTAAGAATCGAAATACATATAATTAAATAAAATAAGACTTGATGGTAATTTCATGTCTTATATTTAATTGGGACATTGTATGGTGGAAGGATTGAATTATCAGTAACTATTTACTCAAAGGTTCTTTTATTATTAATGTTGAAATCTATATTATCCGGAAAGTCGTTGACCGCTAGGAGGCTTATCCCTATTGTAGAATAAATATTATTTATTTAAATAAATTAATAGTTTAATTTATTTATTTAAATAAGATTAGAATTGTTCTAATTGATTTATTCACAACCGGTTTAATATGGAGAAACCTTAAAGGGTCACACCATAAAAGGAAGAATAATTATTTAAGAAGTTAATGGCATAATCGTAATAATAAGTTAAGTATATTTAATTTAATCTATGGTGATAGAATAAATTAAATAGCTTAATATTTATTATTTAATATTTTAGAAATATTAAATATAAATTAATAAGAGGAGTCTTATTATTATTATTACTATTATTATTATTTAATTCCTAAAGGAGTTTGAGAATTAATTAATAAAAGTACTCTTATATATTCTAATAAGATTAGGAGGCTAATTAATTAAAAGATTTTAATTAATTATTTCTAATAAGATTAGGAGCATAATTAATTAAATAAGTTTAATTAATTAAAATAAAACTCAATTCTTTAATTGTTAAGGAGGGTTGCCCACATCTATAAATAAGAGGAGTCTTATTATGGGTGTAGAGTTGTTGCTTCACAACATACGTGATTCCAATTGTTGGAAAGTACGCTCCTTTTCTATGGGAGATAGAAAACTAGGGTTTTGCCAACCATCCTTCTTCTTGAATATTTCTTCTTCCATGGTGGATGTGACGCCCCCAAAATTAGGTATACATCACTCATCTTGAGTCGCCAGATACATGGTACAAAATTCAAATACAACTTAATAATACATACATGCGTGTACAATACGACAAAACATAAATCGTGAGTTTGAATACAAATATTGTCTACTAGAGATTATACAAACTCAAAAGGAGTCCTCATTACAATTATTATCACATTATTTCACAGAATAGTGAGGACTACTAATGCACCATCTAGGACCATCACTCTGTTCCTCGACTAGTCCCATTTTACGTTCTAATTTCAAGAGAAGCACGGTGAAAGAAAGGGTGAGCTCAACTAGCCAAGAAGAAATATTATGACTAAGATAATGCGTAATAATTTATCGTTAGCCTTCAACGATGTTAAACCGATAAAATATAATAACAATCAAGTTTAACTGCAGCGGAACAAGCAATCCATTAGAAGAGTCAAGTAGGGAATAAAATCTACTATCTTCTATGATTTAAAAGGTTTTTCATCACTTTTATCGTTGGAACTCAGCTAAAAAAATAATCCACATCATCGAATCACCCCTGCACTTCGGCCAAGGATATTCTTTAGTATCACCACCACGAATTATCCAAGCACTACGTCTTAAGATAATCATTTTTTCATCAACGGTCCTGATCATGCCATAAAACAATTCATCTTTGCATTACGGCCAAAGAGAATCCATAGCCATAATCAAACCAAAAACTGTCCATCAATGCACTACGGGCCAATGAGGACTTTTTCCACATCATTTATAACATTACGGTCATGATTACACCGAATAATCCCTGGTCATAATCATACCAAGTCCATCTATGCACCACAGGCCACAGATGACTTTCAACATAATATAAACATGAGGATGATGACAATGATATAAGAATTCAATAAAACAAGTTCAAGAATTAATTTATCCAGGAACTGATAATGTTCAAATTGTCAACATGATACTGCTTTGTAGAGTAAAATTCAAGAATGCTCAGAAGAATATTTCCATGAAAAGATATTGGATGAAGCACAAATATCAAGGCTATTCCACTAATTTCATGGGTATAGAAGTCAAAGTTTTAACCAACTGAGTATAATAAAGAATAGAATAACAATAGAAATCACCATGCATGCGATAGATCGCATAGGCAGGTTATTCCAATAGAATAATAAAGGATGGAACCAGGTCCGGCGTAAATGCACAGACAGGATATTCCGACAGAATAATAAATAATGGAACCTGAAGTCCCACAGAAGCGAATAGGCAGGATATATTACGACAAAATAATAAATAATGGAATTGAGTCCAAGGCCAAACGCATGCATGTGAAATTAAACGCATAATAATAAAGAATGAAATAATGTAAGAATTTCACCAAGTATAGGGTAGCCAGCGTATACAGGTTATTCCAATAGAATAATAAATAATGGAATAACAGAAGTTCTCTTCATGAATACAAAAGAAATAATACCCTTTATGAGTACAACAAATAATACCCTTACCGTAAAAGAAACTGAATATAAGAGTAGGGAAGTAGCAGAATACTTTTCTATAGTTTCTCTATAACTTTTCTCTCTAGAGTTTCAGTGAATTCGTGAGAAATAATGAAGGAATGAGCTTCTATTTATAGGAAAATGGAATGAATAGTAACTAACTTATGAACGGTCCAGATTGATTTACTTTAAACGGACGATCCAGATTGGTTTACTATTAAAACTTAAAACAACGGTCCATACTGATTTACTATTAAAACTTCCACCAGTGGTCCATATTGATTTACTATTATATCTTCAACCAACGGTCTGAAAAATTAGCACATCTCCTCATGGAATAATATTGTACCCAAATACCCGAACGCACAATACTAGAGTGAATAGTAACTGGGTGAATAGTAACTCATGAATAGTAACTCGTAAATATTAACTCATGAATAGTAACTCGTGAATAGTAACTCATGAATAGTAACTCGTGAATAGTAACTCGTGAATAGTAACTCATGAATAGTAACTCGTGAATAATAACTCGTTTATAGTAACTCATGAATAGTAACTCATGAATAGTAACTCCAACACGAAAAGTGTCCCGAATACCCGATTGAACAATATATCATATTATGCAGATGATATTGTAACAATAATTGAATCAATAATATGAGAGATATGATGCAGCAATTACTGTAGCAATAATTGAGTATAACTGAGTGACTTTTCATGTAAGCATCAATAATCAATACTCAGTGTTACATCTTTTGTAACCACGCCAGACATCGTACTTTTAACACCGAGTGTTTCAACAGTTAACGGTAAAAGTTCCACCGTTATTTTCATAAAGTATTTTTATCGTTTTCTCTAGTCGACAATAATTCTATTGTGGGGTCCACCAATGATTGTACCGTCGTACGGATATTCCCCGACAAAAAGAATATTCCCCGACCAATTGAATATTATATAACCACTTGCTTACTTTGCAAAATTTGTAAATATTACCCACAACTATAACATTACATCAAATCAACACCATAAAAAAAATTATTTCGAGAAAATTAAATCTTTATTCAGAAAATCTGGGGTCTCACAATCTCCCCTCCTTATGAAATTTCGCCCTCGAAATTTACGTACGTACCTGGTATGCCGAAGAGGTGAGGATGCCTTGACTTCATTTCAGATTCTAAATCTTGAGGTATAACCTTTGAGTGTTGAATACGATCCTTCTTATCCAAGATATTAACACGTATCTCCTCATACGTTAAATCTTCTGGTATCTCGTCTAGTTTTAATTCAATAATATGGTTCAGGTCGTCCACATATTTATGTAACATCGATACGTGAAAAAAACATTATGAACATGCGACATACTTGGCGGTAAAACGAGTCTATAGGCCACAGTTCCTACTCGATCAAGGATTTCAAATGGGCCAAAAAAATCGAGGGTTGAGATTTCCTCTCTTCATCAATTCTTGCTTCTAGAATAATGCCCTCTTGAACCTTCTTCTTCACATTCATTAGCTCTGAGTATGTAGCTTGAGCAGCTTTAACTTTATCGATTCAAGTCTATTCTAATAGTATATTCGTTATCTTCACGTGGTTCCCTAGAGTCTTTAACTCTATCTCCATCATTTGTAAGTTATACGAAATGGGTCTTTGTGTTAACAACATCGCACTCAGAACGATAACGATCTTCTTACTCAACACGTCACTACCACGTTCATTTCTTCCACGATGATATTGAATGGTACGATCGTAATCTTCAACAGCTCGAGCCAACATCTTTGGCACATGTTACGTTCGTTTTAGGTGAAAAAAATATTTGAGGGTTTTAAAAATGGGTTTTGTACTAGGGTCAATACAAAATTCGATTTCACGCTCTAGGGTAGGCTAAGAAGTCTTCAAGAATACGTCAGGAAATTTATTAACAATAGAAATATCATTCAAAACTGTGACTCTCATCCAAGACTTGGATAACACGTCACATTTATACCTATCAACTTGCCATCGTCATTCATGACATTGCCTACAGAAAGTCTGGCTTCGGTGCATTCCACACAAGAAAGTCAACAACGAAAGGATCGGGGCTCTTTATTTATGGCTTGATATGACAATGATTGACTTTATTGGTTTGGTTACTTGAATTTGCATTACATGTTTGTTAGGAATATGAAAACTTGTACCTTACGAAAAGCATGATGAGTAGTTAACCAATCGATTCCTAAAATCGCATCAAAGACAAGTATTTTCAAAGAGATAAGATTGACAGGTAACGTGAAAGTGACAATTTGAATTAAACAAGATTTATAAATAGTGGATGTAACGAAGGTTTCTCCCAACTGAGTTTCAACAGATAAATCAAAATCTAACTTCTCCATAGTTAAATTCAAACATTGAACACAACTAGGTGAAATAAAAGAGTGGGTAGAACTGATATCTAATAAGGTATAAACTTCGCAAGAGTTTATTATTAACTTACCCGTAATAACTTTGTTCGGGTTCCTCGACAAACGCTCTCACTTAAACTACTGGATTTGACTTTGCTATAGGGTACATTCCACCCTTAAGTGCTTCGTCCCATTCCTGATCGATGATTTGAATCATTATTCTCCTATCCATATCGAATTGGGGTTGACCGCTATGCACAGGGTAATTCCGAATTCGATGTTGGATTCTACCAATTGCTATCCAAAAAGCAAAATATATTTCATCTATTTTGGATTTATTGGATTGAACGTCTTTTTCTACAATATCAATGCGTCGTGCGGCTTTTACCCATGCATCCGCTATTCTCATTCATTTAGTTGTTTCTTCTTTCATCAGAACTTTGATCATAACATTTTAGATTCTAGCTCTAATATCTTATACTCTGACAAAGAGTGCTTTTGTTCAAGTATCACACATCGGGTAACACAATTTTGAATTGTTATATCTCTTTGTTCCACGACCGCCTATCGTTCTTCAGCCTGCTCTTCTAACTCATGAATACAATTTTGCAATTCTACATTTTGATCATAAAGTTCTTCTAATAAATTCTCCTCAGGTTCATCTTCTTCCTCTTCTTCCTCACTCTCAGTTGCTACCTCTGCGACTATCTCGGGTGCAACTATCAATTCTTCACTCACCACATGGATATCTCTAATCCCTTCTTCACTTGACATCACATTATCCTGGGTATTAATATGTGGTGACTCCACGATCTCATGTGCTTCATTGCTTATCTCAACATTTTCGGATGCCATTTTCAAATACTACCACAAAACAAGGGTTAATTAATATATCACATATTATCCCTATACTCTAACCGACCAATTAAATACCAAATAAACTTAGGTAGGACATACTAGCGAAGGAATTTCCTGCCTCCCCCTCCTAGTTCTTGTCTCACATCTCAAATGTGGATCATATTCCTAAGCTTTGATACCAACCGTGACGCCCCCAAAATTAGGTATACATCACCCATCTTGAGTCGCATGATACATGGTACGTAATTCAAATACAACTTAATAATACAACCGTCAGGTACAACAATACGACAAAACATAAACTGTGAGTTTGAATACAAATATTGTCTACTAGAGATTATACAAACTCAAAAGGAGTCCTCATTACAATTATTATCACACTATTTCACAGAATAGTGAGGACTACTAATGCACCATCTAGGACCATCAATCTGTTCCCCGACTAGTCCCAGCTACGTTTTAATTTCCTGAAGAGAACAGTGAAAGAAAAGGTGAGCTCAACTAGCCAAATAAGAAATATTATGACTAAGATAATGCAAAATAATTTATCGTTAGCCTTCAACAGTGTAAAACTGATAAAATATAATAACTATCAAGTTTAACTGCAGCGGAACAAGCAATCCATTATAAGAGTCAAGTAGAGAATAAAATCTACTATCTTCTATGATTTAAAAGGTTTTTCATCACTTTTATCGCTGGGACTCAGCTAAAAAAATAATCCACATCATCGAATCACCCCTGCACTACGGCCAAGGATATTCTTTAGTATCACCACCACGAATTATCCATGCACTACGGCTTAAGATAATCATGTTTTCATCAACGGTCCTGATCATGCCATAAAACAATTCATCTTTGTACTACGGCCAAAGAGAATCCATAGCCATAATCATACCAAAAACTGTCCATCAATGCACTACGGGCCAATGAGGATTTTTTTCACATCATTTATAACATTACGGTCATGATTACAACCGAATAATCCCTCGGTCATAATCATACTAAGTCCATCTATGCACTACAAAAGCCACATACATATGACTTTCAACATAATATAAACATGAGGATGATGACAATGATATAAGAATTCAATAAAACAAGTTCAAGAATTAATTTATCCAGAACCGATAACGCTCAAATTGTCAACATGATCTTCGCTTTATAGAGTAAAATTCAAGAATGCTCGAAGAATATTTCCATGAAAAGATACTGGATGAAGCGCAAATATCAAGGCTATTCCACTAATTTCATGGGTATAGAAGTCAAAGTTTTAACCAACCGAGTATAATAAAAATGGAATAACAAAAGAAATCACCATGCATGCGATAGATCGCATGAAAGCAAAAGTTATTCCAATGTAATAATAAAGGATGGAACTAGGTTCTGGCGTAAGCGCATGCACGTGATATTCCACAAAATAATAAATAATGGAACCAGTCCAAACAGAACGCATGCATACGTGATATTCCATGTAATAATAATTAATGGAACCAGTCCTGCGTAAATGTACGCATGTGATATTCTACGAATAATAAATAATGGAACCAGTCCCCAGAAACGCACGCATGTGATATTCCAACAAAATAATAAATAATGGAACCAGTCCGGTAAAAAAATTATTAGCATGTGATATTTCGACGTAATAATAAAGAATGAAATAATGTAAGAATTTCACCAAATATATGGTAGTTGGCAGATACAAAAGTTATTCCAATGAATAATAAATAATGGAATAATGTAAGTTCTCTTCATGAATACAAAAGAAATAATACCCCTTACGAGTACAACAAATAATATCCCTTACCATAAAAGAAACTGAATATAAGAGTAGGGAAGTAGCAAAATACTTTTCTATAGTTTCTCTATAACTTTTCTCTCTAGAGTTTCAGTGAATTCGTAAGAAATAATGAAGGAATGAGCTTCTATTTATAGGAAAAATGGAATGAATAGTAACTAACTTAAGAACGGTCCAGATTTATTTACTTTAAACGGACGATCCAGATTGGTTTACTATTAAAACTTAAAACAACGGTCCATACTGATTTACTATTAAAACTTCCACCAGCGGTCCATATTGATTTATTATTATATCTTCAACCAACTATTCGAAAAATTAGCACATCTCCTCATGGAATAATATTGTACCCAAATACGAATGCACAATACTAGAGTGAATAGTAATTGTGTGAATAGTAAGAATCGTGAATAGTAACTCGTGAATAGTAACTCATGAATAGTAACTCATGAATAGTAACTCCTGAATAGTAACTCATGAATAGTAACTCGTGAATAGTAACTCCGACAAGAAAAGTGTCCCGAATACCCGATTGAACAATATATCATATTATGCAGATGATACTGTAACAATAATTGAATCAATAATATGAGAGATATAATGCAGCAATTACTATAGCAATAATTGAGTATAACTGAGTGATTTCTCACGTAACCATCAATAATCAATACCGTGTGCTCATCGCAAGTAACCACGCCAGACATTGCATTTTTTAACACCGGGTGTTTCAACAGTTAACGGTAAAACTTCCGCCGTTATTTTCATAAAGTATTTTTGTCGTTTTCTCTATTCGATAATAATTCTGTTGTGGGGTCCACCAATGATTGTACCGTCGTACGGATATTCCCCGATAAAAAGAATATTCCCCGACCAATCGAATATTATATAATCACTTGCTTACTTTGCAAAATTTATAAATATTACCCACAACTATAACATTACATCAAATCAACACCATAAAAAAAAATTATTTTGAGAAAATTAAATCTTTATTCATAAAATCTGGGGTCTCACAGTGGATCACCTCTAGAGGCCAAACACTTGGGTGGCTAACGTTGATCAAAGGAAGGAACCAAACCCGGTGGATTCAAATTGAACGCGAAAAATATTGGAGGTGAACTTGTACCTAAGGAAGCTCGAATCTTCAAGGGTATGATTCTTGTTCTTCATATTTTTTGTTTAATTTATAATTGTGCATAAAGAGTGATCCGGGTATATGGTTTGTAAAATTTTAAAACTCTAATTTTCCACGTTTCCGCTTATTTTGTGCAATTTGATTGCGTTCATGAATATTACAAACCTAACACTTTAGTCATGATATTCTTTACTGGGCTAGTTGTGCTCACCCTTTTGCTTCACAATTCCTTTCAGGTAATAAGAGTGTAGCTAGGTCGAGCGGAGGTAACAGGGGATTAGAACGGTGGTCTATAGTTGTTGAGGTTCTCCTTAAATAGTATGGAAATAATTTTATTGAGAACTTTAGATAAGTGTGTTGTATTTTTATACGACATTTAATAGTTATATTTGGTAAATCTAAAAGGGTGAGGCGAATCCAACTTTGGAAGGGTGTTTTGTCACTATCATACGAGATGTCTAATGACATACGACTGCGTGTTATCATAAGACATGGTTGTGCACATCCACTTGCTGAGTATATCTACGAGCACTACCTATATAATCTTGGAGTTTGGTTGAAGTATAATTCTCAATTGGAGATAATGGAGATAATTATATGTCAAGAGAAGGCTCACCATTAGAAAGACCATGATAGTAATCTGTTTGTTTTTCTTTGGGGACTATTGGGTCAACCAAGGATAATTCTCGAGTCATATGATATATATCATTACTTAGATGCATGGCCTCCCATGTACGAAGGTTTCCTTGAGCATTTTCCAAATATTTTAATTTCTAAAACAATTATTGATTGCACTTTTATGAAAAGTACCATTGTAAGGTGTTGTGGTCGAGGCACCATGAGAGTTACATATATTTGTATTAAAACTCACAACTTATGTGTTGTTGTACTTTGCACGACAGTTCAACAGTTGTATAAATGAAGTTTGTATTTGAGTTGTCAGTAGTGTATTTTCTGGCGACCTAGGATGGGTGATATATACTTATTTTTGGGGCATCACAGTACCAGTACAAAACTATAAAAACACAATACTTAAAAGATGACGTTTTTATAAAAAATGTTGTGGTATTTTTTTTACAACGTTGTGGTAGATACATATGAAAAAACGTTATGTATTTATATTAGGCAATTTTTGGTTTTAAATTAATAACATTTAAAAAAAACATTATGTATGTAAAAAACAAGGAGCTAAAAAAAAACGTAGAAGTGAAAAATTTGAAGTATTCTGTTTCCTCCCAGCTATTCTTTCTTCTAAAGCGCTAAACCGCCATTCACCAGATTCAGATCTTCTTCGTTAAAAACCACTTCTTGTAAGCCACCTCACCAGGAGGTGAGGAACCCCGGCCTTCCGGCTTCCGGAGTTCGATTGAAGAGGGACAGAGCTCCCATGGGTAAGCGGAGTAGACCCGAGACTCCTTTGCTCCACTGGAAGGTCAATAACTGTAGAGAGACTACAGATGTTTAGGCTAAGGATGACAAGTCGGTGCCAGAGATTGGTCGGAAGAATGCTTGGAAAACGAGGAAAGGGAGAGAGGCTTCGGTCTCAGCGAGGTAAATTCTTAGTCTTTGTTTGAAACTAGGTTAGCTCAGGGGAAAATTCTTAGTCTTTGTTTGAAACTAGGTTAACTAAAAACATATAAACTTTAATAACTGAGTTTGGCCCTATCTTTTCCCCGTACCATTCTAATTAAGATGTTTTTTCTATAAATTTTCCTGTCCAGTGTTTGCCTATAAATATTGACATGGGTACAAACAAGGAGAAGTTATTGAATGATGAGTTCTACATTGGGCTCAAACAAAGGAGGGCAACCGGAAAGGTATACAAATTATATTAAGAATACTGGCACACAAAAGATTACATCTTATGGTACTCATCAGTTATCTTTAATGTTTGGTAGTACTGACATTTTTTCTTTCTAGGAGTATGCCGACCTTCTACATGAATTCATGACTGCTGTTAAGCAGAACTATGCTGTTAAGCAGTGTACTGGTTATAAATGTTTCAAATATAAGAAAAAAAAATGTATTATTGACTGCACTTGTCTCATATATGTCTTTTCATAATTTCAGGCTGGAACTGGTATGATTTTTCTGATTCTTTTACATCCACTTTGATATGTTTTCTATAGACGAAACTTCCTGTGGATGAGTCACGTAAGAAGATATGGCTTGTGGACTCAAAGGTAGGAAATGGTTTAATCAGGGGTTCTTGCTACACAATTAATATACATTCTCTAAACTAATATTTTTTCACATTTTCTTTGTAATAGTGAATTTAAGTGTGCGCGCTCGCTTTTATGATCTTAATAATCCAAGACATCTTTGTATTAGTGAATTTGACTTAGAGGAATCAACAGAAATGGTATCAAATGATGACTGTCGATCTGTATTTTCTCTCAGATGTGATCGTATCAATTCTGGACATAATAAGCATGATTCCCAAGTTCCTTCCCAATCTATTCAGAACTTCAATGATGGACTCTAGTATAGGTAGCAGTGGTATCTGTCATGAGCAGATCTTCTCTAAGAAAGGTTGGGAAATTGATATACATAGTTGTAACCTTAGAATACCATGTTAAGCATATGATTTGTTACTATGATTTACTGTTCTGATTTCAATTACTTTTGCAGGACTTAGTGAATACAAAGATGATGTCCCATGTGACAATATGTTCACCAATGACAAACTGTTTACTTCTAATGGTGTTATCTATTTACTGTTTTTTGTAGCTAATTAGCTGGACGAAATGGGCAAACAGGTTATTCATTTGAATGGACTTCAAAGTATGAAGAAATCAGACAAGCACTGGCAGAATCACAAGAGATGCTTAAACAGGAGCAGACAATGCATATGATTTCAATATCTGAAGTTGAGAAGCGATAGAAGAATTTGAGGAAAGCTTTGGACATTGAGAAGCAGTGTGTTAATGATGTAAGACACTTCTTGCTTCATTCTTGCCGTGAAACTGTTGGAGAGGACAGGCTTTAGTTCTCCTTTCCCATCTTCTGTTATCTTTTTCTATATAATCGATGCAATGATGTTTTAAATAGTAAACATAATGAATTAGATATCAAATACATCTCTTATTGCAGCATTGCGTCTAACTTTTGGCTTTTACTTTTTCTTGGTTATAGAGGTTTATAAGATATCAGCTTCACATTTCATCAATGAAGCCTGAACGAACTGCCTCGAACATTCTGAGCTCTTCGTCCTTGGAACAGTTCTTTGGATGCGTTTGACTGGCAAATCCGTAATGACAAAGAATTGCTTAATATCTGGCTGCACTAAACGAAACTAAACTGTTATTACATTACGTGGTCAATGACTCGGTATACAGGTTGTACCAATGTTTTCTTATAGGTAATATTGGCCCTATGTATGGGGATTGTTTACCAATGTTATTACAAGCAACAAATGTGATTTGCTAATAATCTAGATGTTAGTGCTTAACTAGTTCATGAATGGCTTGATACTGAATATTCATATATTGTATCAGTATACTGTAATATAGTTCTAGCCTTTGCCCTTGATTACATTCATGAATCATAAAATATCAAGAGTCTATCAGAATTATATTGTATCAGTATACCGGCATCAGCATTATCATTGGGACTTGAAGACGCTTCTTTCTCAGTTATGGTGCTGGAAGTAGAAAACTCACCTGTTTTGTTTTGTCCTGAATCTGCAATAGCATTTCCATTTGATAATTCACGGTGTTCTTCTGTTCCTGGTATTTCAGAATTGGTATGAGACTGAAGGGTATCATTATCTTCATTCCAAGTTAAATTTTCATAACTGTTTTGTGTTTTGTTAGGTGTACTAGGGTTGGTACTTTGTTCATCCAAAACAACAGTTTCAATATTGCCGAAAGACTTGATGGAATCTCCATTTACCAAGTCCTTTTTCCCAGTTGTTGCAGGAGGAGCTGAATTCAAATCTGAATTTTCACCAGCAGTCATTTCTTCAGGTTTCTCAGTTTGCTCCTTTAATAATGTCTGCGTGTTATCCTCAAAGGGTATAATGTTATTTACCATTTTGTTTTGATTTAGGCTTGTATCAGAAGTTGGATCTGAAGCTGGTTTGCCTCCATCATAATATGTAGGGTTGTCATTCACTTTTAGCTGTTCACTAGTTTCAGTTGCTGTTGTTGTCTGATTGGAACTATCCTCCATCTCCAACAGACTGGCCCCATTCTTATTTCCTAAACTATCAACTAAAGAATCATTCTTTTCCATAATTGCATTTTCTGTCACGTCCAAGCCTGCGTTATTCTGATTTAAACTGGTTGCGTCTATGTTCTTGGTTTCTTTCTCCTCAAATTGATGCCCTTCAGTGTTTTCTATATGCTCTCCTGCAATAGATTTTTTCGTAATTCCTCCCTCAGTTTCAAAAATATTCAAAACTTCTAATAAATTTATGGAAACTTCAAAACTTTTTGCAGATTGATGTCATTGTAAGCCTATTAAGTGGTAGACTTGTTCGTGAGAGAATTGGTCCGGCTATGCTAAGTGCGGTGCAGATTCAGGTACTTTAGCTGTTAATTGAATAATTTCAGGCTGTGTAAACCTTCACATAGCAGTGACAGTATTTAGTCTCAATTGGGTATATCTTCTGCTTAATTTAATCAGATGGGAGCTATTGAAACAAGCTTCGAGGAGGTCCAAAACTATAAGCGAAACTATAAGCTAAAGCTATCCGGATGAAGAAGCACTACTAACCCAACTGTTTAACCCTGTCAAATGGTGGCAAGGCCTCATAAAGTATCTGGTTCTGCCAGTATTCAAACTACTGATCAAACAGAATGTATGTACATAAAATGAATATTTAGTTTATACATGTTATGTATGTGCCCCTTCATCAATTTAGCAGCAATGTTGATGCAGTTTTCAACTTTTCATTCATTTCCAATCCAAATAAGGATTAAACTTGTGTTGTTGAATGGAATTTTGTGGATAGCTTGAACACCAAAATTCTTTTTGATAAACTCTCTTGATACAATATTTGAAAGTTTTTAAGCAAAGTATTACAGTATACTTGCATAGAGAAATCGCATATATTACAGTATACTTGTTTTGGCAGTCACTGTCAAGAGTTTCTATAGAATGTGCAATGGGAGTTAGTTGTGCTTCCCCACCTTGCTTTTGTAAGATGCTTAAGAGTTCTAAGTCAATGTGTTGTTATTGTAGTACTTGTCAATGACATGAATCCCTCTCATCAGCCAATGTGTTATTGTACAAGGCCAATCCAAGAGAACTGAGAAAAGTGAAATTTAACATTTGATAGTGACACCCCCAAATTCGTGTAACATCGATTACAGGACATGGTGTTGACGATATAACATACATCATCATCTATCTAAGTAACTCTAATAATAATAATAATAATAATAATAATAACTATTACATACTTATTCAAAATAAAGTCCCAAGTCTTTACAACCTTTAATAAATTGAAATTTAAACTTAGCGTTTATCGCTACATTATATCATATGCGGAAATATAATTATTAAATAAATAACTCTCATTATTTCATCTTAGACTTTCCTTTATCCTTGCCTGAGCCCTCAGCGTTATCAGCCTTAACTGAAAAGTTTAAGCAAGAATGAGCACAAATTGCCCAACAAGTATATAAAGTAGTTTGAGAAAATACATCAAAAGTAAAAGCATTAGTATGAATATTCCTCAACAGTTGAAATAAATATCAAGAGATAAGCTGGAATATCAAGATAAGAGTTCTGGAGTGCTCAATAGCATACTAAGATTACTTTGTTTCATCATAAACCATTAGACGGTTTAACAATCAAATAGATTGAAAACAGTCTCTGCAAGTACTCAAGGTGATCAGTCTATCGTACCCTACATTGTGCATAAATATAAAGTTTAAACACATAAGCGTAAATGGGACTATATGCCCCGACATCAGTTACCCCGTTATCCGGGTTGTTCATCTTAGTATTCATGCGGGACCTCACCAAAGCAATTTGGATTGGTAAACATTAAATAGCTTTAAAGGATTTGAATTGTTCAAACAATATACTATGTTTGCATCAATAACATCTAGCTGTAACGAAAGCTAGAAAGCATGCTTGAATATAGTTCATTAAAGGAATACAAACTTTAAAGTATAGTAGTTGCAATAGGAACTGAATAATCATCAATAACGTTTTGCATCACAATTGAAGTTATAGAACTTTTTAATAAAGGAGCTTGCATGAATGATTAATTAATCACAAGCCCAAACTTACCCTCGCTGACTGAATAAGAGTTGAATTACTTCATAATGAAAAATAGGGTAAGAAATTTGCCTGTTACGTCTTCTACATTTGCTGCTATCTACTAGCCCTTCACGTAACCTATTCACATGTGTCACGTTAAGTAATTTGGTTCTCGAACACCACTTTGAAGTGTAATGGTTCTCTTTTATTTTAATAAAAAGATTAAACTCACACGTATTCAAATATAATTCGATTACCTAACATGTTGTTATGAGTAGGCCACGTGGTTAAATAAAAGAAATTGGGAAACATAATTTGTGACATTTTTCGGACCAAAACACTACTAAAAATCTGCATAAAATATGCTTAAGGGTTACAAATCGGAAAATCTCATTTTCCATAATTATGACATCACATATATAATTAAATTCATTTATCTATATAGCATCATTTATATAAAAAATACCAAATCAGTCCCCAAAATATTTCTTTTCTGGAATTTTGTAGAATATAGTCCCACATTGAACATATAATTTTCCCGGAATATTTAAAATTCATGTACTATTTTTAAATAGTCCATAATAGCCAAATATTATCAGATTTTTCATAAATCGAGATTAGCTCCAATAATTCTGAAATTTTCAGGGATAACTCTTGTTATACACATGTACTTCCAATTAAAATTTCGTAATTTTTGGACTTGTACACAAAGAGTTATCCGGGTATCTTCTCAAAAAATGTCCTTAACCGTAAAATTCATAATTCTCAAACCGTATGGCCAAAAATTCTCAAATTTTTACAGGACCTTCATATCTTCTTATATTAATACTACAAATGTTTCTAGAATTTATAAAGTACAACACATTGGACGAAAATGCCCCCGAAACAAACTGATCCCAACAGTTCCAAGAAAGACATCAAATTTTCGTTTCTTGCAGCTACTTTTGCGATTTTATTCCCGCTAATCTAAAGATGATATGACCATGATACTTGGGCACAATAAACTTCATACATCAAGGTATTTTACAAAAATATAGCATTCACGAAACTAGCACGCTAAGACCACAAACCAACTGCATAGAAAACCGTGCCAGCACTAGTTTTATACTTAGAAAAAAATCTGGAAGTTCTAGATTTTCTGCATATTTTAGTATGAACATGTTTGCTTACGATTTTCATAACTTGATCATTATAACTCCGATTCTGATGAAATTTGGGCCAGATGAGACTTCATACTACATACTATTTTATAAAATTATTACATACGCTAATCGAGTCATCTAAACTACAAATCCAAGGAAAATTCAAAAATCACAGATTACACTTTTTAACCAACTTTGACAAAAATTATGATTTTGATTCTAACATGCATGGATTCGATTCCAACCGTCTAGATCTCATCTACTAACATATAAGAATATATTACAACAAACAAACTCACTAAATTACCATGATTTGAATAAATTAGCAACTAAGAGGCATTTTCTAGCTATTTCCCTTGAAAACATATAAAGGTTCATGAGTTGCTTACTTGATGGATTTCTTCTTGTTTAGCTTCTGAAAATCCTCCTCACTTACTTGTTTAGACTCCCCAAAACTGTAGAATTCGCCACCCTCTCAAGCTCTTTCTTTTCTAACTCTCAACTTTACTTACGGTAGGATTTTTTTACAAAAAAGGAAGAAAACTTGGATAGAGAGTATATGTAGAACATGATAACCAATTGATTTTCCAACCATTTCATCTCCAATATAATTATATGTAATAAGTATATTGTATAAATTCAATTTAATATGGGGTGGGGGTTAGAGAAAAGAAAGGTCTTGGATTGTAAAGAGTTGTAACTCCCTCCCCCATCATTACCTTATAATACTAATGCTACCTCCCTTGTCCTAATTTAGTTGTCACGTGGGCCCCACGACTGTTGTACTTTTCTATTAAAATAATACTAAAATTAATTTAATCGTTTAATACATTATTTTGACCATTTTACCCTCCGTAGCCAAACGTTTCGATACTAATATCGATTCTTACTAATTCGACGTTTCGAACGTCATGGGACTATTCATTTTGTCAAAATCATCCCCAAAATTCGTGGTTGACTTTTTTCTTGAAAAAGTCAATTGGTTGACTTTGACCAAAAAGTCAATCATGATACTTTTTCGTGATTACAGTCTATCCTGATAATTTCGACGTTCCGAACTCGAATACGCAGTCCGCGTCTCTAAATTCCGCTCTCAACTCCAGCTCATGATTTAATACCATCCCACGTAATAAATAAAATAATTCCCTACTTAATCAATTTAAATAGTTAAATAAAACTAAACCAACCATTTAATTACATCTCATCACATATCTTGAAATAACACATATATGTACCACACATATACATCTAATAAATGAAATCACCCAAAAGTTTCATATAAATTCGTTTATTAATAATTCTTAAATTACATAAAAAAAACTCAGATATTACATTCACCCTCCCTTAAAAGGATTCCGTCCCCGGAATCATTACACATCAATCACAAAGATTAGGGTAAGTTTTCATCATTTTCTCCTCGAGTTCCCATGTAGCCTCATCGACGTTGTGGTTCCTCCACAATACCTTAACAGAAGGTATTATCTTATTTCTTAACACTTGTTTTTTTCTATCGATTATCTGCAATGGGACCTCTTCATAGGTTAAGTCCTTTTCAAACTGAATAGGTTCATACTCTATAACATGCTTGTAATCCTGCTTATAGGGTCGTAGGACAGAAACATGGAATACGTTGTGTATATGTTCTAACTCCGGAGGTAAGGCTATTTCATAAGCTACCTCACCCACTCGCCTAAACACTTCGAAGGGTCCTATGAATTTGGGACTAAGTTTTCCCTTCTTCCCAAATCTCATTTTCCCTTTCCAAGCTGACACTTTCAAAAACACATAAGTGTTGACGTCGAAATCTCGTTGTTGCCGATGTTGATCTGCATATTTCTTCTGTCGATCCTGAGCCGTCACTAGCCCCGCTCGTATTATTTTGATCACATCTGCAGTTTGTTGCACCAATTCTGGCCCTAGCAATTGTCGTTCTCCCACTTCATCCCAGCACAATGGCGTTCTACATTTCCTTCCATATAAAGCTTCATAAGGTGGCATACCGATGCTCGCGTGATAACTGTTATTGTACACAAATTCTACCAACGGTAGGTGGCCATCCCAGCTTCCTTTGAAATCCATAATGCATGCTCTCAGCATGTCCTCTAACGTTTGAATAGTTCTCTCGCTCTGCCCATCTGTTTGAGGATGATACGCCGTGCTCAACCTCAGTTGCGTTCCCATGCGTTCTTGAAAACTTCTCCAGAAATTTGCTGTGAACCGCGGATCGCGATCTGACACAATTGATACAGGTACCCCGTGCCTGGAAACAATCTCTTTGATGTAAAGCTTTACCAACTGATCCAAGGTATATCTGATCTTGATTGACAAGAAATGCGCTGACTTGGTCAATCGATCAACGATCACCCAAACTGCATCGTAACCCTTTTACGTAGTTAAAAGTCCTACCACGAAGTCCATCGTGATATGCTCCCACTTCCATTCTAAAATTTCTAAAGGTTGAAGTAGCCCGCTCGGTTTTTGATGTTCCGCCTTAACTCGCTGGCATGTTAAACACTTGCTGACGCACTCTGCGACTTTTCTTTTCATATTGGTCCACCAATAATGCTGGCGAAGATCCTGATACATCTTTGTGTTTCCCGGGTGAATTGAGTAACTTGAGCTATGAGCTTCCTGCAAGATTTCTTCCCTTAATTTAGACACCGCTGGCACCCAAATTCTCTTCTCAAATCCTCATAGTCCATCACCCCCCATACTGAATTTAAGTTCTTCTCCATCTGAAATTCTTGTCCTCACCTTCACACATTCCTCATCGCTGCCTTGTACTTCCTTGATTTTGTCCAATAGAGTCGGATGAGCCTCCATTGCGAACAATTTCCCCTCTGGCTCTCTTGGACTTTTTATCTCGAGTTCCAATCTAGCCATCTCCTTAATTAACTCCTCTTGACCTGTTAGCATTGCCAATCTACCACTGCCCTTTCTGCTTAGTGCATCTGTTACCACGTTCGCTTTCCCCAGATGATACAAGATATTGCAATCGTAATCCTTTATAAGTTCCAACCATCTTCTTTGTCTCATATTCAACTCCTTCTGTGTGAAGATATACTTCAGACTTTTATGGTCTGTGTATATTTCACACCTTACACCATATAAATAGTGCCTCCATATCTTTAAGGCAAATACTACCGCCGCCAATTCCAGGTCATAGGTAGGATATCCCTTCTCGTAATCCTTCAATTAACGTGATGCGTATGCAATAACTTTACCATGTTGTATAAGCACACAGCCAAGTCCTTTGTGTGGCGCATCACTGAAAATCACGAAGTCACCAGATCGTCGATAAAGAAAGACAACACTGGTGCTTCACTCAGTCTTTTCTTGAGTTCCTTAAAACTCTCTTCACACTTCTCCGTCCAGACAAATTTTACCGACTTCTTTGTTAAATTCGTCAACGTTCCCGCTATCTTTGAAAAATATTGGATAAACCGTCTGTAATAGCCTGCTAGTCCTAAAAAACTTCTTACTTCAGTCGGTGACTTTGGTTGTTCCCAATTCTGAACTACTTCCACCTTTGCTGGATCCACAGAAATTCCGTCCTTGTCGATCACGTGACCCAGAAATTGAACTTTCTCTAACCAGAATTCACACTTCGAGAATTTTGCGTATAACTTATCCTTCCTCAACGCTTCCAACACTAACCTTAAATGTTCAGCATGATCTTTCTGAGTCTTAGAATAGATCAAGATATCATCTATGAACACAACTATGAATTTATCTAAGTATTGCTTGAATACCCTATTCATCATGTCCATAAATGCTACTGGCGCATTTGTTAACCCGAAGGACATCACCAGGAACTCATAGTGACCATTACGTGTCCTGAACGCTGTCTTAGGTACATCCTCCTTCCTTACCTTTAACTGGTGATATCCCGTCCTCAAGTCGATCTTGGAAAAATATTTTACTCCCCTCAAGTTGATCGAATAGATCATCTATCCTAGGTAACGGATACTTGTTCTTAATCGTCATCTTGTTCAACTCTCGATAGTCTCTACATAGTCTCATCGATCCATCCTTCTTTTTCACAAATAAAATTGGTGCTCCCCAAGGAGACACACTCGGTTGAATATACTTCCTATCCAATAACTCCTGCAACTGTATCATCAGTTCCTTCATTTTCGTCGGTGCCATTCTGTAAGGGGCTTTTGAAATCGGTACTATTCCCGATACTAAATCTATAACGAATTCGACCTCCCGATTCGGTGGAAGTCCTGGCAATTCCTCCAGAAATACATCCGAAAATTCATTCACTACTGGTATCTGTCCCATCTCTATCTCTACTTTCTGCGTATCGACGATATGGGCCAAATATCCTACACATCCCTTTCTTAGTAACTTCCTCGCTTGCATCATTGTCAGACAAATTGAGTGTTTCGGCGACCTACTTCCATAGAATGCTACCTTAGACTAATCTGGAGTCCTAAGGTTTATACACTTGTTTTGGCAATCTATCATTGCTCCATGGTTAAATAACCAATCCATTCCTAGAATTACATCAAATTCCCCTAATTGAATTGGAATTAAATCCACAGGTAACTTATCTCCCCTGATGTCTACAACACAATTTCTATAGACATGGCTAACGGGAATCATTTCCTTGTTAGAAACTTCTATGTTCATAGGATATTTTAATTCTTCCTGGGGTAAGTTTAATCGTTGGGAGAATTCATGCGATACGAAGGAACAAGTAGCACCCGAATCAAATAATATGTAAGGAGATATATCATTGATCGAATGATACGAAACCACGTCCCTGGATGCGTAGTATCACGAACCATCATGTTGAAAGTCCTTCTTGCTGTTGGTCGATTCTGAGTTGGTGGTCCATTAATCGTGAGATTCCCACCGCTTGGTCCCCTTCCTCCATTTCTTCCTATTGTGTTCTTCTTTGGGCAATTCTTTGCCTGATGATCCAATGCTCCACAGTTGAAGCATCCATTTCTCTTTGGTGCAGAGGATTTGGGAGAGATGTGCCCCTCCTACCCGCAGTTGAAACAAACATTCTTTCCTTTTAGACATGCCCCTGAGTGATTCCCCCCACACTCCTTGCATTCCTCTGTTCTCTTCTTTGCTTCCCCTGGTTTTCCCCCAGAGTTTTCGATTTGAAATTATTCTTTGCTCATTGTTGTTATTATTCCACTTCCTCTTGTTTACACTTCTTCTTTGCTACCTTCCCCACGATTCCTCCTTCATTCTTCTTTTTTTTTCCTTGTTAAATTTCATCGAGGGCCTCACTTCCGCCCTCGGTGATTATAACTTTCTCGGGAGAGTCGTGAAGCTATTAAATGTCTCAGTAATAATCGAGAGTCGCTATATAGCTATGGTTTGAGACCTGCTCAAACCTCCTCGCTTTTTATCTCCTCGGTGTCAACCTGGTGAGGCACAAACCTCGCCCACTCGTTGAATTTTGCGGCATATCTTGAGAGAATTGTCATGTCTTCTTGCTTGACTCCGAGAATCGCATCTCCATGCGACTCTGCATACTAACCAAAAAATAGTTCTCGAAAAAGATTTTCTTAAACCCTTCCTAAGGTATCACGCCTTCTCCATTACAGTGCGGTTTGCCTCCCACCGAAGTTAGCTTCACCCTTGACATATAAGTGGCGAAGATTGTTTTACGATCATCACCTACTAAAGGCGATAGCGAAACGCCTTTTCGATTTCCTTGACCCAAGTTTGAGCTTGATGGGTTCGGTGGTTCCTTTGAACTCGAGGGGTCCCATGGTCTTGAAGTCCTTGAAGTGTGCCACTTGGGCCCTTTGGAGGGTTATTGGCATTAGGGTTTGATTAAGAAGTGCCCCACTAACATGTCTACAAATTCTGTTGCATATGATTCGGTGGATCCCAAAGATTCTGCTTTGACCCTCGGGTGTTTGATGAGCGTCTTCCTCTAGCCATCTATCTGTTTAAGATGAACTTAATGTTATTATCTTATCACTTACTCTAAATAATATATCATTCATAAGAAGAGAACTTAATGATCACATCACATACTTAAATAAAAACATATTTATTTACAAACATAACACCAAAGGTATTTCATCGTCTCATGGGTTAAGCCATTTACATCACTTGAAACCAACATACTTGGTAAAAACCAAAACCAAGCTTTTTATTCATAGATAAGCGTTATAAACGCTAATAGTAAAAGTTCATTATAATAAACTAAAAGCCCCGCCTAATGGCGTCTTCATGCTCCTCATCCGTTATCTCCAGTACCAGCCCTCGACTTATAACACGTCTAGACCGATGCTCTTCACTTGGAAAGTGATGCACCCTATGCTGGAACCTTCCATGTGCTGACTTAAACTCGTACTTCATCTTGTCTATCTTAACCTTCTTATCTCTCACCTCTCCTTCTAACTCTCTAGTTAGCTTCTCGGCCCGAACACGGTCTCTCCTCTCATCTCCCCAGAATGTAGTAATAATCTGCTTGTCAGTTTGGAGACTCTGAATCCTCGACTCTAACCCATTAATGGTATGCCACAAGTGGGTCCTAATAGCTTTTTTCTCATCCTCCAGCCTATCTGCCTTCTGGTCTGATGCCCGCAACTTGTCAGCCAGATCCCCGTTCCTAATTATTAGGTGGTGCACCAATGCCTCAAGCAATGCTGCAGCTTGCTGCTCCTCCTGATACAGCTCCTCCAACTCATGGACCTTGTCATCCAACTCCGTAATCCTATCCATCAACTCATCCAACAAAGTATCCTTAGGTGCTTCTTCTGAGTCCTCCTCGGGCTCATCTCCCTCTTGAGATACTCCTGCAGGTTTGAGTCATTTCTTTGCCTCATCTATAGGCTCGAATGCAATTTGTCACTACTAATCACTCACTCACAACGTGGATATCTCTAACCTCCTATTCTCCTGACATCCTTCAAACAAGACAAAATAACTCAGTTAGTATTTTAAAATAGATGTTTTTGTTTTTAGGAAAAAAAAAAGATTTGACACAACCCCTAGAACTCTACATGAGTTCATCTCCTTATTTTCTCCACTAACTTCCCTAAGGTTATAGTCTAAGGTTCCCCACCTAAGGTTTCTAACCTATGGCTTTGATACCAACTGTGACACCCCAAATTCCGTGTAACATCGATTCTGAGGACATGGTGCTTGACGATATAACATACATCATCATCTATCTAAGTAACTCTAATAATAATAATAATAATATAACTATTACATACTTATTCAAAATAAAGTCCCAAGTCTTTACAACCTTTAATAAAGCTGAAACTTAAACTTAGCGTTTATCGCTACATTACATCATATCTTGAAATATAATTATTAAATAAATAACTCTCATCATTTCATCTTAGACTTTCCTTTATCCTTTTGAGAGCCCTCGGTGTTATCAACCTTATAATCGAAAGGTTTAAGCAAGAATGAACACAAATTGCCCAGCAGGTATATAAAGTTGTTTGAAAAAATACATCAGAAGTAAAAGCATTAGTATGAATATTCCTCAATAGTTGAAATAAATATCAAGAGATAAGCTGGAATATCAAGATAAGAGTTCTGGAGTGCTCAATAGCATACTAAGGGGTGTTAGATACCCTGAACATTACTTTGTTTCATCATAAACCATCAGACGGTTTAACAATCAAATAGATTGTAAACAGTCTCTGCAAGTACTCAAGGTGATTAGTCTATCGTACCCTACATTGTGCACAAATATAAAGTTTAAACGCATAAGCGTAAATGGGACTATATGTCCGACATCAGTTACCCCGTTATCCGGGCTGTTCATCTTAGTATTCATGCGGGACCTCACCAAAGCAATTTGGATTGGTAAACATTAAATAGCTTTAAAGGATTTGAATTGTTCAAACAATATACTATGTTTGCATCAATAACATCTAGTTGTAACGAAAGCTAGAAAGCATGCTTGAATATAGTTCATTAAAGGAATACGAACTTTAAAGTATAGTAGTTGCAATAGGAACTGAATAATCATCAATAACGTTTTGCATCACAATTGAAGTTATAGAACTTTACAATAAAGGAGCTTGCATGAATGATTAATTAATCACAAGCCCAAACTTACCCTCGTTGCAATCAACTGAATAAGAGTTGAATTAATTCATAATAAAAAATAGGGTAAGAAACTTGCTTGTTACGTCTTCTACATTTACTGCTATCTACTAGCCCTTCACGTAACCTATTCACATGTGTAAAGTTAAGTAATTTGGTTCTCGAACACCACTTTGAAGTGTAATGGTTCCCTTTTATTTTAATAAAAAGATTAAACTCACACGTATTCAAATACAATTCAATTACCTAACATGTTGTTATAAGTAGGCCACGTGGTTAAATAAAAAAAACTGGGAAACATAAATTTGTGACATTTTTCGGACCAAAACTCTGCATAAAATATGCTTAAGGGTCTCAAGTCGCGAAATCTCATTTTTCATAATTATGACATCACATATATAATTAAATTCATTTATCTATATAGCATCATTTATATAAAAAATACCAAATCAGTCTCAAAAATATTTCTTTTCTGGAATTTTGTAGAATATAGTCCCACATTGAACATATAATTTTCCCGGAATATTTAAAATTTATCTACTATTTTTAAATAATCCATAATAGCCAAATATTCTCAGATTTTTCATAAATCGAGATTAGCTCCAAAAAATCTGAAATTTTTAGGGCTAACTCCTGTTATACACATGTACTTCCAGTACAAATTTCGTAATTTTTGGACTTGTACACAAAGAGTTATCCGAGTATCTTCTCAAAAAATGTCCTTAACGTAAAATTCATAACTCTCAAACCGTATGGCCAAAAAATCTCAATATTTTACAGGACCTTCATATATTCTTATATTAATACTACAAATATTTTCAGAATTTTTAAAGTACAACACAGTGGACGAAAATGCCCCCGAAACAGACTGATACCAACAGTTCCAAGAAAGACATCATATTTTCGTTTCTTGCAGCCACTTTTGCGATTTTATTTCCGCTAATCTAAAGATGATATGACCATGATACTTGGGCACAATAAACTTCATACAGCAAGGTATTTTACAAAAATATAGCATTCATGAAACTAGCATGCTAAGACCACAAACCAACTGCATAGAAAACCGTGCCAGTACTAGTTTTATACTTGGAAAAAATCTGGAAATTCTAGATTTTCTGCATATTTTAGTATGAACATGTTTGCTTACGATTTTCATAACTTGATCATTATAACTCCGATTCTGATGAAATTTGGGCCAGATGAGACTTCATACTACATACAATTTTATAAAATTATTACATACGCTAATCGAGTCATCTAAACTACAAATCCAAAGCTCCGAAAAACCCAAAAATCACAGATTACACTTTTTAACCAACTTTGACAAAAATCATGATTTTGATTCTAGCATGCATGGATTCGATTCCTACTGTCCAGATCTCATCTACTAACATATATGAATATATTACAACAAACAAACTCACTAAATTACCATGATTTGTATAAATTAGCAACTAAGAGGTATTTTCTAGCTATTTCCCTTGAAAACATATAAAGGTTCATGAGTTGCTTACTTGATGGATTTCTTCTTGTTTAGCTTTTGAAAATCCTCCTCACTTGCTTGTTTAGACTCCCCAAAACTCTAGAATTCGCCACCCTCTCAAGCTCTTTCCTCTCTCATTCTCAACTTTACTTACGGTAGGATTTTTTTTACAAAAAGGAAGAAAACTTGGATAGAGAGTATATGTAGAACATGATAACCAATTGATTTTCCAACCATTTCATCTCCAATATAATTATATGTAATAAGTATATTGTATAAATTCAATTTAATATGGGGTGGGGGTTAGAGAAAAGAAAGGTCTTGGATTGTAAAGAGTTGTAACTCCCTCCCCCATCATTACCTTATAATACTAATGCTCCCTCCCTTGTCCTAATTTAGTTGTCATGTGGGCCCCATGACTGCTGCACTTTTCTATTAAAATAATGCTAAAATTAATTTAATCGTTTAATACATTATTTTGACCATTTTACCCTCCGTAGCCAAACATTTCGATACTAATATTGATTCTTACTAATTCGACGTTCCGAACGTCATGGGGCTATCCGTTTCGTCAAAAGCATCCCCAAAATTCGTGATTGACTTTTTCTTTGAAAAAGTCAACTGGTTGACTTTGAGCAAAAAGTCAACCGTGATACTTTTTTGTGATTACAATCTATCCTGACTAACTTCGATGTTCCGGACTCGAATACGCAGTTTGCATCTCTAAATTCTGCTCTCAACTCCAGCTCATGATTTAATACCATCCCATGTAATAAATAAAATAATTCCCTACTTAATCAATTTAAATAGTTAAATAAAACTAAACCAACCATTTAAATACATCTCATCACATATCTTGAAATAACACATATATATACCACGCATATACATCTAATAAATGAAATCACCCAAAAGTTTCATATAAATTCGTTTATTAATAATTCTTAAATTACATAAAAAAAAACTCAGATATTACAGATAGAACCAAGAACCTCAGGTTTTAATTTCTACAATGAATTTATATTGTTCTGCATATGTTTCAGTAGACCATTTTAAAAGCTCCATCTCTTGATGGCCAAGTATTTGAGGATGTACAACAGGAGAATGGAGAGATGCATACTCTGATGAAGCACACACAGAAAGTTGTGGTTGAATGTACGTATTTTGGGAGAACCTAGACATTGTTGCACATGTTTAGGTAGTAGCTTAATTTTATGGATAGTTTGGTTTATTTTGTGGATGTAATCAAATTCATAATTCAATATAGTAGTAATTTATATTGAAAAGTGAATTTGAGATGTATATATTTTGTGGATGTAGTAATTTGAAACAGTAAACGAATGATATTACTTGAAATCTTTGATAAATGATTGAAGTTCAACTCTTTTAATCTTTCAGGCTACAATATGTTAATCTTTCAGGCATTAGCATATTACAGGTGCATTGGTAATATATGTGAACCACAATTTTTTTTTAATCTACAATATTTTAAAAACGTTGTCTAAATATGCCTAAACGTTGTCTGATCTATTAAATTACAACATTTTTATCCAGAAAACGTTGTGGAATCATACATTCTACAACATTTTTAAGCATCTGCTAATTTATGGAAAATAAATCTACAACGTTTTTTCTTAAAAAACGTTGTGTAATGTGCTTTACTACAACGTTTTAAAAACGTTGTGTAAGGGTGTCAAATAGATGACACCCTTAATCACGACGTTTTTCTAACTGAAACCACAACATTTTTTCCGCGTTGTTTATTTACTATTTTGTAGTAGTATCGCTGGCGGAGATATGAGTCTAGAACTAGGAGGGGAGAGACGAGTAATATACTTCGCTAGTGTGTGACTTACCTAAGCTGAAATTCTTACTTGATAAGTTGACAAATTTTGATATGTCAATTAACCTTTGTTTTGAAGATATATTTTAGAATGATATCTGAAATACAGGAGATGAGTAATGGAAAAATCATGATACAGAGGAAATAATCGGGAAGGTACAATCCGAAAAGAAAGCAAGGTATTCTCATCTCTTCGAACTACCAGGTACGTAAATTTCGAGGGAGAAATTTCATAAGGAGTGGAGATTGTAAGACCCCGAATTTTATGAAATCAAAATATTTAATTTTTATAATTATTATTCTATTTAGTAAATGGTTAAATTGAGAAAGGGTTAAAGTTAAGGGTGACATGTGAAAATTTTACAAAGTAAGCAAGTTGATATAAAATATTCGTTGTGTCGAGGAATATTCGATTCGTCGGGGAATATTCGTTTTAATAGGGAATATTCGTAGGACGACATAATCATTGGTGGACCCCACAACGGAAGTATTGTCGTAGTTAGAAAATGACAGAAATATATTTTTATAAAAATAACGGTGAAAGTTTTACCGTTAAACTATTGAACTACCCGGTGATAAAAGTATAGTAATATGTGTGGTTGCATAGTAGCATACGGTATTGTACGTTATCTTTGATTATTTATGATTACGTGAGAAGTCACTCAATTATACTCAATTATTGCTATAGTAATTGCTGCATAATATCTCTCATATTATTGATTCAATTATTGTCACAGTATCATCTGCATAATATTTATTATTATTAAATCAATAATTGAGACGACAAAGTTATTCATATTATTATTTGCAATATTGACAATGTCTAGAAAGTTCAGTCAAGAAGAGGTTTAGTCACCTAATTGCGCGCCAATAGGGAGAAATCCTTATCGGAAAGCCCCCTCTTTCCTGGGAATGATCTGGTTGTTAAATATTGTGAGTTATAATATTAATGATGAATAAATTTGTGTTAATTAAAGATGAAATTGATAGTTCCATTGTGTTGGGATTATTAGTGTTGGTAGAAATCGACATTTATTTCGATAATAATTGATGTCTGGAGGTTATATTGACCAATTGGGTAATTAATCGGATAAATGAGCAATTAATTGCTATTAATTCACATGCTTATAACTATTTGTTCACATGTGTGTACTATTGAGTCATGTGCATGTACTATTAGGGGAGGTGGTGCAAGATTGATAATACTTGCATGACTAAATGAAAAATGGAGGTATAGTTGAAGGTACTATACTGTAATTATTTTTTCACATGTATAGAACTATTGAGTCACATGATTGTACTATTGATTCACATGATATACTATTAGGGGAGGTGGTGCAAGTTTGATAATACTTGCAGGACTAAATTAAAAATGAAGGAAAAGATGAAGGTATTATACTGTAATATTTTGAGCCCCAAAACGTGCAATTATCGAACCTATATTTTCCTATAAATAGAAGCTCATTCTTCCTTCATTTTCACCAATTCACTAAGACTCACAAGAGCAATTATAGAGAGAGAAGCTATAGAGAGAAAGAAGAAAAAAATATGTTACTTCACTATTCCAGTATCCAGTCTTCTTCTGAGGTAAAGACAGGTGATGAAAATTATCTTCGTCCTGGGTGCGAAGAGGAATTTAGAACCATAATTATGATTATGAGTTATTCACATGATTGTGGACAGGAATTGTTGATTGATGTTCTGAGGATAAAACATTGTTGGTGGACTTTTAACATGGAGAAGATAATAGACTTTATGGTCTATTTGACTCTTCTAATGGATTGCTCGTTCCGCTACAACTATGGTTGAAAAGTTTTATCATCGATCATATATTTTAACTCTCTAATTTATTACTGACGAAGGCTATTGATAATTTAATTATCTTTAGTCATGATATTCTTTACTAGGCTAGTTGTGCTCACCCTTTTGCTTCACAATTCCTTTCAAGTAATAAGAGTGTAGCTGGGTCGAGCGGAGGTAACAGGGGATTAGAACGATGGTCTATAGCTGTTGAAGTTTTCCTTAAACAGTATGGAAATAATTTTATTGAGAACTTTAGATAAGTGTGTTGTATTTTTATACTACATTTAATAGTTATATTTGGTGAATCAAATAGGGTGAGGCGAACCCAACTTTGGTAGGGTGTTTTGCCACTATCATACGAGATGTCTAATGACATACGACTTCGTGTTATCATAAGACAGGGTTGTGCACATCCACTTGCTGAGTATATCTACGACCACTACCTATATAATCTTGGAGTTTGGTTGAAGTATAATTATCAATTGGAGACAATGGAGATAATTATATGTCAAGAGAAGACTCACCATTGGAAAGAACATGATAGTAATCTGTTCGTTTTTCTTTGGGGACTATTGGGTCAACCAAGGATAATTCTCGAGTCATATGATATCTATCATAACTTAGATGCATGGCCTCCCATGTACGAAGGTTTCCTTGAGCATTTTCTAAAGATTTTAATTTCTAAAACAATTATTATTGCACTTTTATGAAAGTACCATTGTAAGGTGTTGTGGTCGAGGCACCATGAAAGTTACATATATTTGTATTAAAACTCATAACTTATGTGTTGTTTGCATCTGCTGACTAGTTCAACAAATTGTATAAATGAAGTTTGTATTTGAGTTCTGTAGTGTGATATCTGGTGACTCAGAATGGGTCGTGTGGACCTATTTTGGGGGCGTCACATAGATGGTGCTACACGATACTACAATTTATACAGTCATTCCATTGAGATAACAACAAAATGATTGTATTCTCTATATTCTTATTACAATAGTAATAAATCCCTTCCCAGGTTCAGGAACCGAATACATTCTTCATTACTCTTAAGTATATTATATACAAATACACTAATCTATTACAGGATAATCAACTATCCATCTTAGCCTTGCCCTTATCTCTCTTAGAACTCTTAGTTCGTTCGGCTTTAGCTGTAATTATATAATTCAAGCAAGAAGTGAGCATTACTAGCTCAACAAGTCTAACAAAGGATAATACAAATACCACATCGAGAATTATATGATTATCTTTCATAACTGAACAAGTAGCTATGAATCACCATGAAGCATTAACTCGTACTTCCCATTTCATAACAACAATTCCAATTTATATATAATAACTTAGTAATTTTGAACCGGTCAAAAGACCATGAACATACTCTTTCCGTTTTCATACTTGAAAAGGACATCCGACTCTAAGGCCATCCATCCAGGACATTACTTACGAGCACTTCTAGGTGATCACCTATTGTACTACTATATGTTGATCACATTCTTACGTTAAACGATTTACGTTTAACATTTGGCAACCAAGCGCAAGCATCGAATAATCGATGAAAATACTTTTGTTTGTTCATAGACAAACTTACCTTTACATCCGTACCAAATACTTGGCATAGGATAGCGTTAACAGTTCTATATCGAAAGACTTGTAAACAAATCTATCAATTCTTCACGACTAGTCTAGCCGAGTTAAAACAAGCATCGACTCTTTCTTTTAAACCATTCATGCAATTCAGAACATGAATCATAGAAAACTTGGCTAACACGGAGGTTAGAAAAGCGTTAAGAAAACTTGCCTTCAAGCGTCTTCAAATATAATATTCAATCAATTCTTAGTCTTTACAGGATCTACATGATATATTGACATAGCACACTGTAATTAGTTACCGAACAACTAACTTTATTGTTCTAACCAACTTCTTTCTCTTCTATGTCTTACTTGAATTTATTTCGTTAATAAAGTCAATTTGTCTTTCTATGCTTTGTTATGGCTTGTTAACGTTCTTACGTTATTAACCGACATTCGATCGTCATTGGTGAAATACCAACGTTGAATAATCATTCATGGTTTACTTGCTTATAATTTTGTGTTCTCCGTTTAATTCTTATTAAACCATACTAAATCTTCTAACGTTATCACTTAGAAGTGATTTAAAGTCATCCTTCTTATGTACATTAAGTACATTCATGTCTTACCTTCGGTCTACATTCAATTTAGAAATAAAACCTAACTTGGTCAACTATCCTACATTAAAGCCAGCTGCATGATCGCGGCATCTCTTTGTTATAACCCGCGTTACGCCAATTAACAGGGACAAGGCCAGATTCGGTACATTGCCATGGCCCATTTATGCTAGGTTTGCGCCGCATGGTATACCTCGGCTTGCAAGATAGTTATGGCAGTTGATTTTTCCAACGAAACTCTCAGCTTCATAACTTATTCGTTTTACATCCGAATTGGCTCATTCGAAAGCCCACATCTCACAAATGACATACTCTAGGTGTTCATATAAGAATTTTATGTTTTTGAATCCATTAACTCGGAATTCACTTTTGGTTCATTTTGAGCGTTCGTTTATCGTTTTTGAGCATTCAATACTCGTTTTATTCCTTATAAGTCGGAATTCGACGATTCTTGCGTCCACGACTCTTATTTACCTTATCTCACGTGTTGGCATTGAAAACCAATGTTTTCAAGTCACACGACAACTTTTGACCCTTAATCCGAGAGTTTCACGTTTTCGACGTTTAACGTCTATTTTCGCTAAATTCACCATAACTTCATTACTCGTGTTCTATAAGCCAAATCAAATGAAACACTCCATTGAATCATTATCTCCATCCTAACCAAACAATATGCACATGCCCTAGCTATGATGGTTTTCAAATCGTCCAATCACATCTACGTTCACGTTCATAACTTTCTACGATTTTTAACTTACGTAAACATTTACGTTTTCCATTTGATCATGACTTTCCAATGATTTCATTATTAATAGTCATCCTTATTCCTCCTTACTAACATGCTCCACCAATCTACAATTCTTCTACGAGAAAGAAATTGAAAAAGATGAAGATTAAGGTTTACGAACTATTACCTTTGTTGTTCTTTGCGTTTTTGGTAAACATCTTATGTTTTGCTTGGAAGTAGCTTTATTAGGTGTTTCTAGCTCTTTCTCTCTCTCAATATATATTGGACAATCTTTTCAAAATACCAAATGACCAACCCTAGCTTTGTATTTACAAGAAATCAAAATGGGGGCAAAATGGTCAAAGAGGCCACCTCCTTACTATTCCCACCTCCTCTACAACTTAGCCACCAAGTAATCACTTTACTTGGTGGCCAAGTGGCCAATCCACATGCCCATGGGTCTTCTCATGGGTTGCCCCATAGGTTTTACCCATCACGTGACCCGCCGGTTTGACCCGCGGTTTAACTTCTTGGATTGGGCTTGTCTTAAATTAATATTGGGCCTTGACTTGGGCTTGATTCCATACTTCATTGGGCTTGCTACTAATCCAAGTACCATTGGATTATACACAATCCTTAACTCATAATCCTATAATAACTTCTCGTATTCTACGCGTATAACTCATGTATTCTCTTTGTTTAGTATTCATACAATATTCATATTATACGTCGTACTATTCTTCATACCATACTCGTATTTAAACTAGTATAATACTCGTATCTCACACGTATAATAACCTAAATGATTATACACATTTCTTTTCCCTTTCGGAAATCTCTTTCATCAACCCTTAGGTTTTAAGTCCGCAAGCAAAAACTTCGTTTGCCATAATCGAAATATTATTGGATATTCCATTATATCTTCGTATTCTATCATTACGCATTTCTCGGAATTTCTAACCCAATCTCCGAGCGAAATCGAATGAATAGTGTTTTTACGGGAAAATTCTCTGAAAACATTCATTTTCATCTTGATAATTCAAGACAATTAATCCTAGCACATAGCCTGAATACTAACCACATCCACACATTCTAGGTTATAGAACGACCTTCGAATATCTTACTCACATAATAAATCAATTAAATTCATTTAATTCACATAATCAAATAAAAATTTAATTCCTTCAAAATCCGAAATTCTCGGGCGTTACACTCACAAGTCTACGAACTTCAATATAAGAATTCCAAGCATTTTCCATGGGCCAAATGCAACAAACAGAAACTGTCTTGACCATTCTACAAAAGAAAGAATCTCGAACTGATTCTCTGGTATAAGAAAATCGAGAAGACATTGCTCAATCCAGGAATCAACTCCACGAGCTCGTCCAAGGCATGACTCGACTATCTGAAGATATTCGAACCCTTGATGCTGACATAAAAGGGGAAAATAAAGGGGTAGGAGAAAAAGGCAAAGGCAGAGGCAGGGGCAAATTCATTGCTCAATCTTCAAGGAGCCCTCCCGCAAGACAGCCTCGCCATCAAACTCCACTACCTGATGGACATCAAATTATCATAGCACAACCGCTAAGGAGTCAAGAGCCATCTCCCAGCTCACAAGGGGTAACCACTACATGCCTAAACATGCCAATTGGAGATCCTGCATTCATGAACAGACACGATCATTGGGATTGGCTAAGTCAAATCGAGCTGGAAGATATAGCAAATAGAGACGAAGCCAACAGGAGAAGAAGAGCTACAGAATATGCCAATCCTCCAAGGAATAAAAGGCAGAAGAAATAGAGATAAGTTGGAACTCATTTTTTATTGATGTAACTAAACTTTATTGTAATATCTGTCTTTACAAACATCAATAAATTCATGCTTATTCTCTAGAGATTTCAGTTGCTCACTAAAACACTAAGTCATATTTACTTTCTAGCAACTACATCTAGAAATTGATAATCATGATACAAATCTCTTTGGTTATGTCAACATCAAATAACGGGAGATTGCTGGGAGATTGCATATTTAAATTTGATGTTGAAAGTAAATATTCATGATTATATGTAAAGTCCTTCAAGGAATACATGTACAAGGACTTAGTGGTAGATCAAACTTGTTAGGTTGATCTGAGCTTTAATGTTGATCATTCTGTAAATGAATGTATAGAAGAAAAGATCAAAGCTGTTAGGTTAATCTATATCTTGAAATGTAATAGATAGGCTTCAACATAATCGTAGTCTGTTAAGCAAATCAAGAGATTGAAGAAGCCAAGGCAGAATCATAGAGCATCGAGAAATCGTAGTCTGTCATCTTTGGAGGACCTCTCACGAAATCGTAGAGTGGTCCAAATGCCTGCCGAGCCAACTCAGAGATCGTAGTGTGCTCTCAGAAGCGTAGAGTCTGCAAGTCAAGCAAGTGAAGATCGTAGTGTACCAGTACTTAAGAGAAATCGTAATGTTCTCATTTTGGTAGTGCTGAATCAAGCACCAAGGTGGCAAGACACCACGATCATGATTGTAGTGTATCATCTGTCTACATCAGAAGCATCAAGCCTTGTCTATTTGTTTAAGAATAAAAGTCACAAATGAGGAATGCATTATAGATGTTGAGACTATCGGGAATCCCAATGACACAACACTCATCCTTAGTATATAACAAAGAGACATATTGAAGAAGCTAAGGAAAGTACTATGGGTCAGCAGAAAACACCTTTTCAGGTGTTAAGTGAGATAGCAGTCTGCTGTGTCAGTGGGCCAGACAGCAAATCAGAAGATGTGCAGAAAGTATCTATCAGTGCTCAGAAATGTCAAATACAATTAATGCTTCAATGGATGTCTTCCAACGGATGCATTTCAAAGACACCATATATGCAAAACAAAAGAAGATGCAAAAGTAAGCAAGCATACAACAAAACGCTGAAGAACACTAAACTCTACGATCTGAAAAGAAAGCTTGCTCAGCTACTCAGTTCTTTCAAACACAAGCTTAAATGGCAACTGAGTAGCATCATTCAAGAACTTAACTATTATCAAGTGAAGTAAGAAGTTCCAAGTGAGAAGGACTTGAAGAGTTCTAAGTGAACTGAGAAGTACCAAGTCTGCTGGACTTGAAGAGTTCTAAAGTGAACTAAGAAGTTCCAAGACTACTGGTCTTGAAGGAATCTGTGAGATTCAAAGATTGTAAAGATATCCTTAGTGGATTTCCTACTCAAGGAGAAGAAGAGTGGACTAGGAGCTTTGAGTGCTCTGAATCACTTAAAACACTGTGTCTCTTATATTATTGTCATAACTGCTATATCTGCCACAACTGATTAACTCCTATTAACTTGTTATATCTTAAAGGGAAAACAAAGGGACTGAAGCATATGGGAGTGTTAACTACTCAGACCTCTATATCTTTCCAGGGGCTTGCTACCCAGACAAGTTCAAAATTCTTGATTTTGAGATATATGAAGAATTGGGAGATTCTTACACTTATTTGAAAGTGTTCATTGGAGAACTCGGATCCTATGCAGAGGACAAAAAGTTGAGAATGCAGTAATTTTAGAAAAGTCTGACCGGAGAGGCCAGAGCCTAGTATGCCCGACTGGACAATTTCAAAATTCACAACTGGGAAGAGCTAGCACATGCCTTCCTAAATCAATACAGCTTCCAGTCACAAATAGCTCCAGATAGATATCAAATTACCAAAGTTAAAAAGCAGAATACTGAGTCATTCAGAGAATATGCCCCAAGATGGAGACGTCTTGTTGCACAAGTTATTCCATTAATGACAAAAACTGAGATAATAATGACATTCATCGACATACAAGAAGCTCTATTTTATGAGAGAGTCCTAGCAGGCATAGGAAAACCATTCTCAAAAATGATCAAACACGGAGAAATGACTAAGATGGGGTTGAAGTTTGAAAAGATTAAAGACCTTACTGCTTTAGAAGTCGTGGCTGAGCACATTCAGGTTGAAAATTATGGGAATAATCCTCGAAAAGTTCATAAGAAGAAGGAAGAGGATGTATCCTTCGTACTACAAGGTCAAACTCAGGGAGGCAACCAAAACCTGTACATTTAAAGAAAGAATTACTCTCCTTTCTGAACATCTATACAACCTTCAAATCCTCCGTTCTAAAAAGCCGAAGAGGTTAGACGTCGAAAAGCGTTCACACCCTTAGGGGACTCACTTAAGAATATAATCAAGCTTTTGACAGCACAGAAGAAAATCTCTCAGCTCCTTCCACTAGCCAATCCAAGTGGGAAGAATTTTGACCTTAATAAGAAATGTGCTTATCATTCTGGGACTCCAGGACATGATACCCAAGAATATTGGTCTTTGAAGCATAAGATCCAAGATATGATAGATAGTGGTGAGATTGCGGTAAAAAAACCAGATCAACCGCATATTCAAGATAACTCTCTGCCTCAACATAATGAGGATGGAATAAACATGGTTGGTATTGGAGGGGGAAAACTTCTAAATACCTTCAATACATTGGAGAAACATCACAAGCAAATATCCCGGTGGAGTTGGGTTATGTAACGACCGAGAAATTCGGATCCTATTGTAAAATGATTTTATTAAACTAAATAATAATAAAATCATATTCCATGTGCTATCAAGATGGTTGTCATTGTATAACCTATTGATGTTAGAATGTCGTAGTATTTGAGCTACGTGGATGAATTAAAGTGTTTGAATTTCTAAGAGGCGAAAATAAAAGTTTTCCGAGAAATTTTACGAAAATACTATTCATCTAAGATATGCTCGGGATATAATTCGAAGTTTTCGAGAAATACGAATGATGAAATAACAAGGTAAGATGGATTATGTAATAAAAATCTAGTTATAGAAAAAGTAATAATTAAACATGGACTTAATTTGGTAAACTTTAAGTAAAGCGAAGTGGTAAGAATAAGTAATAATTGTATGATACTTGGTATTGTACGAAGAATGAAAAGTAGTATAATACTGAAGTATTATACAAGTTTGTATGAAGGATGAAATTCAGTATATAAATTCTATATGAATTAGAATACAAGAATAATGCATCAACTATATGTGTATGTATTATGGAATGTTAATGGACTTGGATGATTGGTTAACAATTATATACAAGTCCAAGTGAATTAAAGAGAGAAGCCCAACTATTAATTAATGAACCAACTAGTGGTTATTAATGCAAAGCCCAAAGAGTGAATTAATGCAAGCCTAAGCTAGAATCCATGGGTCAGATGACCATGGGGCAAACCATATTGATATGGTTATTGTGGTGACCAAGTAATGTGGTGATCAAGTAAGTGTGATGACCAAGACTTAGGAGTAATGACCAAGACTTTGAAGTAATGGCCAAGTATGAGATAAGAGAGTGGTTAGCAAGTAATGAATAGTAAGGAGGTGGCTTGAGGAGGTGGGATGATTTAATGGCCAATCTACCCTAACCTTGCAAATTCTATAAATAGAGAAGGCTTACAAGCCATTTGTTACTTGTTCAATTAATCCAACACTTCTAAAGTGCTTAAGTGTTAGAGAGAATAAGCTACCAATAAGTCACTTCCATAAGTAAGAAGAAGAAGCAAGCTACTTACCAAGACAACAAAAGTAAGACTTCTTCTCAATTATCTTCTATCTCTACCATGATAGGATGATAAGAAAAGTTGGATTAAGAAACATGAATGAGTAAGTAATGAACTTAAGCCAATTAAGTTGATAATAAGTCATTTAAGCTAGCATAAGTTATAAACTTATGTGAAAATAATATGAACTTGTAAGGAGCTTATTAAGAGAAAAGATATGAATGTAAAAGAATTTATATGATCATATGTATCATGTATACCTAAGTTAAGTTATATGTTAAGAACATATAAGCAATGATGTTTAAGAAACTTTAACTTGTCATAAGTCATTAACAATGAAATATTAAGTAGTTTATAGTTGACAAGTTATAAACTTATGAAGAATAAGTCAAAATCCAACAATGAATCTAAATTGTTGTATTAAGTATGTTAAAATGTTCACATGATGAATGAAGTTCATTTGTAATGTTGAACAGATCATAAGAATGAAGAATTGCCGGAATTTGCACGATTGGACGATAATCGTCGAATTCGTAAAATTCTCGGAATGGAAGTCAAATTTTGTGTTTGAACTCGGAACCATTGTTTTCCAATGGAGACAAGTCTTATTTGGCATTTAAGAGTTGCAGACTCAAAAATGACCGGATTCTGACTTAGAACGAAAGAAACGAGCGTTGAACGTTCACGAACGTTTATCGTTTTCGTTAAAAATGAACCAATAGGTGAATTTTTAGCAAACGAAGTCAAATAGATAAAATTCTTGAATGATCATATAGATTACATAATTTGTGAATCGTAGGCTTTTGAACGAGCCAATTCGGACTTATAACGAATAAGTTATGCGTCCGGGTAGTTCACAAAATTCACAAAATGAATTTAGTATCTGGTGCACAGAGTTGGCACCGCGGCGCCAACCCTAGTAAAAGACCAGCGCATGGCGCAGATAAAGAATCGAAGCACATCGCAAGAGTTCGCCATAGTGCGAACTATAGTATATATATTAATGGCAGCCACCACTTTCATGTCTGATCAAAATCCTGGAGAGTGAGCGGCAGTGCATGCCCATTAAGTAAGGACTCGCACCGCAGCGCCAAGTCCAGGACAATCATACATTAAGAGCTCGCGCCGCAAAGCGAGATGTAAGCATAAAGCTGGCGCCGCAGCGCCAGTCTCAGAACAAAAATCGTAATGAAGTTTTCTAAGTGCAAAGAAAAGAAATGGAAATAAACATAACTTAAGGAATGTAATGTAACATTGTTTAAACTTTGTTAAACCTTAAGGAATGTAATATAAAGGTTGAGATAACCTAGTCAAAGTATAATGCAAGTATAATGAAAAACCGGAACGAATAGTAACTGAATCTAATACACAATTAGATTGAAATGAAGGGTATGATATAGTCATATACATACTTGATTATATGTGACCTAATGTAAGGCATTATGTGATCATGTATTGTATAGACTTGAACAACTTGAACATAAAGTTAAAATACCCTATCAGACACTAAAGGCAAGTATTCTAACTCTTGTCTCAGTTCAATCTGAACAAGTTTTTGAGATTCATGTATTCTTTCGCATGAATTGAAGTATGATGAAGTTGAAGCCAATTCCTTTGGCTAGACTTGATGAATTGATAATCTATTCATGTATTATCAAATGTTGCTATCTTTTGTCAACTACTTGATATGGTTTTCAAAAGAAGACTGAAATGTTAAACAAATATTTTGTCGATAAAATGACAGGCACGTGAGGTTGCCAAATGCTTAAACGTGCATACATTTAATGGATGTAGTGTTGATTAACATAGAGTACAATAGGCTGATCACCTAGAAGTGCTCGTAAGTGATATCGGGCTTACAGACTTGTTTCCGGGTTGTCCTTTTTCCAATAAAGAATGAATACTCGAGGTCTTTGACCGGAGTGAATGTTTTACTAAATACTGTTGTTATGGTAAAACATTTTGAAAGAAAAGATGAAGTGCTATTTTGAATTATCAATTGTACTTCATAACTATTGTCAGTTATTGAAGATATACGATTTGTATGTGTCAAGCATGTTGTTATTAAATTGTTATACTTGCTGAGCTAGTTATGCTCACTCTTGCTTGAACCATATGAATGCAGCTAAGACTGAACATCCCGAAGGATCAAAAAAGGATAAAGGAAAAGCTAAGGCAGATTATTAAGCTGTCTTGTAATAGTATAGGTCTGTTGTTGTAATGTAACTGATATTATGACAAAGAACCTTTGTAATGGGTATAGAACTTGGGAAATATAAATATTACTTTGAATATATAGAAGTTATGTTCGTTCTTTGAGACTTTTTAATTGAATGAATGTATGAATGTTGTACAGTATAGCACCATTTGTCGGGTTGGAAGATACCCGGATTTGGGGGCGCTACAGGTTATTCCAAAGGATGGTCTTCAATCAAGCATGAAATAAAGTCTATCAAAGGACAGATTGGTCAACTGGCAGAACTGATGGTACATCAGCACCAAGTAACTCGACAGCTGATCAGTCAGGGGCAAACAAATCTCCTCTCCATTGTAATAAGGGATCAACAATGATTCCAAGAGAATGAAACTTGGGAAGAAAAACTTACAAGGAAAGCTAGATCCTAGGCTCGTCGAGAGTATGCAGATAAAAGAAAGTTCACTCCCTTGGGTTAACTGATGGAGGAGATCCTACATATGTTGATCAATGAAAGGAAGATCACAGAACTGTTACCCCCAATCAATCCCCATTCCAAGAGATTTAATTCTACCGGGATATATTTATACCATTTCAACACTCCTGCCCATGACACAAAAAGTTATTGGTCACTTCGTCACCTGATCCAGAATATGATTGATAGCGGTGATCTACAAATGGTAAATAGTGATAATATATTGCCTGAAGAAGAAGAGATATTTTCCCCTAAAACACAAAGATGGAGGGAAGTTATAGCGGTCATATCCTCTAAAGGAGACTTGCCTGCAACACCTCTGACAATCCAAGGAGTGAAGATCAAAGGAGGAAAGAATCTTTTGAAAGTGGCTGCACCAGAACCCTTGATGTTGCCATTTTGGCCACAATATGCCCTTATCAGCCTGAAAAAGTCCCATGGAACTATGGGGAGAATGAGGGATCGATCTCAAATCATACCACAGCTATATCAAAGGAAAACTCATTGTATCTGCCTCAACGAGTGATAAAGCCAGTCACTAAAACCAAGGGGAGAGTGCCCGAGGAGAAAATTGAAGAATTCCTCAGCAAAATAGGGCATAATGAATCGAAGATAGTGTAGAGATTAAGGGAGGCACCTCAACAGATATCCATTCTAGATTTGGTATTGTCTTCTCAAGATCATCGCAAAATCTTAACATAAGTGCTGAAAGAAACGCATTTGCCTAAGGCAGTGGACACATAAAAGTTTCAACACTTAATAGATCACATTTTCAACAACAATGTGATATCTTTCACTGATGATGACATACCATCGGAAGGGACTGTGTGAGACCCCGAATTTTATGAAATAAAAATATTAAAATTTTCTATTTTGGTAAATAGTTAAATTGATAAAAGTTTAAAGTTAAGGGTGATATGTGAAAAATTTTCAAAGTAGACAAGTTGTCATAAAATACCCGGTTACTATTTACTCTAGTATTGTTCACTCGAGTATTTGGGGCACTTTTTGTGTCAGAGTACTATTCATAAGTTACTATTCACGGGTTACTATTCACCTAAATTACTATTCACCCGAATATTATTCACTTGGGTATTTGGGGTATTTTTCATGTCGGAGTACTATTCACGAGTTACTATTCACCCGATTACTATTCACTCTAGTATTGTTCACTCGGGTATTTGGGACACTTTTTGTGTCGGGGTACTATACATAGGGTACTATTCCCGAAGTACTATTCACGGAGTACTATTCACCCAAAAAATATATTTCTTTAAATTCTAAATCATTTTTTTTGGGTACAATATTATTCCATGAGGAGATGTGCTAATTTTTAGAATAGTTGGTTGAAATTATAATAGTAAATCAATATGGATCGTTGGTTTAAAGTTTTAATAGTAAAATCTTTTGTATATAAAATGTAATACTTTTATAAAGTTATTCTATAAATAGAATATAATATATTCTATTATGCATAGTGTTTTGCATAGTAAAATCTTTTTATATAAAACATAATACTTTTATAAAGTTATTCTATAAATAGAATATATTATATTTTATTATGCATAGTGTTGCATAGTGCCTGCATAGTATTTTGCATAGTAAAATCTTTTTATATAAAAATAGAATACTTTTATAAAGTTATTCGTTTTATTATATTATAAATAGAATATATTTTATTTTATTTAAAAGATTTTGCTTTAAATATGGACCGTCCGATTAAAAGTAAATCAATCTGGACCGTTCATGAATTAGTTACTATGAAGTCCATTCTTCTATAAATAGAAGCTCATTCATTCATTATTTCTTACGAATTCACTGAAACTCTAGAGAGAGAAACTATAGAGAGAAAGAAGAAAAGTATTCTGGTACTTCACTTTTCCAATATCCAGTTTCTTCTAAGGTAAGGGAGATTATTTGTTGTACTCGTAAGGGGTATTGTTTCTTTCTTATTCATGAAGGGAACTTCTGTTATTCCATTCTTTATTATTCTGTTGGAATAACCTATATACGCGGACTACCCTATACTTGGTGAAATTCTCCTGTTATTCAATTCTTTATCATTATGTTGGAATAACCTGTTTATGCGAAGTACCGCATACATGGTGAAATTCTTCTATTATTCCGTTCTTTATTATTCTATCGGAATATCACGCTTGTGTGTATTACGCCTCTTTGGTTCCATTATTTATTATTAGGTTGGAATAACTTTTGTTTATACGATCTATCGCATGCATGGTGATTTTGTTGTTATTCCATTTTTATTATTACTGTTGAATATATCACGTCGGTCTTAATTTCGCTTTGACCTTGTTCCGATTCTTTATTATTCTATCGGAATATCCCGTCTATGCGTAATGCGTTCTGGTGGGACTGGTTCCATTATTTATTATTATGTTGGAATAACTTGTCATGCTAAGTAATCGCATACATGGTGAAATTCTTTTATTATTCCATTCTTTATTATTATGTTGGAATAACATGTCTATGCGAAGTACTGCATACATGATTAAATTCTTTTATTATTCCATTCTTTATTATACTGTTGGTTATTGGTTTTACAGTTGTATGTCTTTTGCCTGTAGTGCAAAGATGATATGTTGTTAAATATCTTTGGCATGTAATGCAAAGATGATCTGTTGTTTGATAGCTTTGACCCGTAGTGCGAAGATGGACAGGTGTATGACATGATCATGACCACTAGTGATATTAACGAATATCCTTGGCCGTAGTGCATGGATAATTCAATGATGTGATTGGCAGGATCATGACCATTAGTTAACAGTTGAATGTCTTTGGCCGTAGTACACTGACAGGCAATTGATTGGTATGATCATGACAATTGGTTCTATAGTTGAATATCTTTGGCCGTAGTGCAAAGATAGACAACTGATTGGTATGATCATTGTTATTACATTTGAATATCTTCAGCCTTTCGGGTAAGGATATTGAGTAAACGTTCTATTAAGCCTTTGTGGCAAGAAGGAATTGTTAATTCACATTATTATAAATATGAATTGTGAATTTAACTAACATCTTTGGTGGTTCAAGTGAAGACAAGTGATGAAAGTTCTATTTGTCTTGAGTATAACAAAGAATTGTTAATGAGTAGTACAGGAATAAAATATCAATGATGGACTTTTAATCTAGAAGAGATAGTAGATATTATGTTCTACTTGACTCTTTTAATGGATTGTTTGTTCCGCTGCAGTTAAACTTGTTGTCTATTATATTATATCAGTTGTTATACTGTTGAAGGCTAAGGATAATTTATTCTGCATTATCTTAGTCATCATATTTCTTACTGGGCTAGTTGAGCTCACCCTTTTGCTTTCATTATTTTCTTCAGGAAATGAGAACGTAGTAGGGACTAGTCGGGGAACGGAGTGACAGTCAAGAGGTTAGCATTAGTAGTCCTCACTATTCTATGAAATAGTGTGATAATCAATGTAATGAGGACTCCATTGAGTGTGGATATTGTCTAGATGACAATATTTGTATTAAAACTCACAGCATATGTTTTGTCATATTTTACACGACTGTTGTATAATTAGTTTGTATTTGTATTCTGTACCATGTATCTGGCTACCCAAGATGGGTGATGTATACCTAATTTTGGGGGCGTCACAGACTGGTCATTGCAAGTCATTGCATATAGTAGTGATATCCTTTGGGCATGTGATAGGAGGAGTGTTGAATGAAGATCAGTCCCTACAACACATTGGAAAGAATGAAGATCAGTCTAAATAGAATCCGAAGCAGTCACATAGTCATAAGAGCCTTTGACGGGACTCGACGAAATGATGTAGAAGAAATCGAACTTCTAGTGGAGATCAGTCCACATACCTTCTATATAAACTTTCAAGTGTTGAAAATCACCACAGAATATAATTTGTTATTGGGAAGACCGTGGATTCATATGGCAGGAGTAGTCCCATCCACCCTTCACCAACAAGTCAAATACATCATCAATGGCAATCTGGTCACTGTCAATGCTGAGCCAGAATACCCAGTCTATGTACAAGGTGACATGCCTTTGATCAACCTCGACAAAGGAGTTAAGCCAGTCAGTTTTTAAGCCTTCGAAGTGAACAACACTCACTATTGACCTATCGAGGCTCCAGCCTTGAAGCCAAAAATTTCTTCTGAAGTGATGTTTGTCGGTAAAGAAATGATGTCTTTGGATTTCTGTCCTGACAAAGGGCTAGGGAAAAATCATCAAGGGATCAAACATCCAATCCAAATGACTGGCCAAATAGGAAAGGCTAGATTAGGCTATGGATCCAATCATAAGAACCAGCACAAGCATCAGCTGGTTCACACATCCACCATTTTACTACCCGATCTCACGGATGTAGGATTCGTGAAACCAACAAGGAAAATCCATGTGGCTGTATTAAGTATGTTGATTCCTAAGGTTAAACCAGTCAGTGACAAGGAAATCCAGGCTCTTGTTCAGGAAAATAAGGAAAGGAATGAAAGGTTCCTACAAGAAGTGCAAGATCGATTTGCAAAGATGCATTTTCTGGCACATATTGAGGGTCTGAATGAGGATATCCTAGATGATGACTATTCAGAAGATAAAATCTTGATCCCTTGTATAAATAGGGCTAAGGAGAACCATTCAAAGAAAAGTATTGACGCTGATGTGAATTCAGTTCTGGTCATCTTCAAAGAGGAGGAGGCTATCAACCACCCCTTCATCACAGCTGTCAACAAAGACTTGACCTTGGACAACTGGAGCAGCACTCCTTGCAAATGTCGAAAAGGGTAAAAGGGCAGAAAGTCCATTTGCTCTGAAGTGTAGATATTATATACTGCTTACTTTTGTTGCATAGTCCTAGTAGTTTGTCATGCTTTCATTAATGCTTTGTATTATTAAGCAGTTTCATATAATAAGTGAAAACATTTTGTTTTGAGGACTACAAACCTGGATTTTTTTAGCTTTGCTGATGAAATGTCAAGTATCAGCAGTGACTACAACTTTTATGTAGAACTGGACTTTGACTTGATGGGGATCGATCAAGAGGAATCGAATGACTATGAAGTGTCTGAGGAGATCAAAGAATGGGTCGAAGATAAACCCAAACCAAACCATGATCAAACCACCACCGTCAATATCGGAAACTCAGAAAATCCTAAAGAAATCCAAATAGGCAACGACCTTACCCCAAACCAAAGAATCGACCTGATTGAACTCCTAACTCAATTCCAGGATGTATTTGCATGGTCACATGAAGACATGGTCGGTTTGTCTACTAACATTTGCATCCACCGATAGCCCATTAAAGAGGGATTCAAGCCTGTCAAACAGAAACTCAGGAGACTAAACCTGAAAGGAGTCTAAAGGTCAAAGAAGAAGTTTTCAAGTAATTCAAAGCAAGCATTTTCATGGTATCAACCTACCCTGAATAGTTGTCCAATATAGTTCTTGTGCCTAAGCCCAGAGGGAAGGTGCGAGTATACATGGATTACCGGGATTTGAACAAAGCTTGTCTCAAAGACGACTTCCCAGTACCTTTCATCCACATACTAATAGACAACACGACGCAATATGGCATGTACTCTTTTGTCGATTGTTTTGTCGGGTATCACCAAATCATGGTTGCCGAAGAAGATAGAGAAAAAATAGCCTTCATCACCCCCTAGGGAACATTCTGTTATAAGTGGTTGTCTTTCGGCCTTATCAATGCTGGTGCCAGCTATCAATGAGCCATGATGGCCCTTTTCCATGACATGATGCACAGGGAGATAAAGGTTTATGTGGATGATATCATCGTTAAGTCCAAAAAGGAAGATGACCACGTCGACCATCTCAAAAAGCTATTCAATCGGCTTCACAAATACAACTTGAAGCTAAATCCAGCCAAGTGTGCCTTTGGTGTCAAATTCGGCAAATTATTAGGATTCCTAGTAAGCAACAGGGGCATTGAGCTGGATCCCGCTAAGATTAAAGCTATCACTGAGATGCCCATACCCCAAACAAAAAAAGAGATACGGGGATTCCTTGGGATAATAAACTTCATAAGCAGATTCATCTCCCAACTCACTTCAACTTTTGGGCCCATCTTCAAGCTATTGAGGAAAAATTCCTCGAGAAAATGGAATGAAGACCGTCAAAAAGCCTTCCTCTCCATCAAGAAGAAACTGGTGGAAGCTCCTATTTTGGTACCACTAAGAGACAAAGTTCCCTTGTTCATGTACATATTAGTCAATGCCAATGCTATGGGATGTATGCTGGGATAGAAAGATGATAGAGGCAAGGAAAGAGCTATCTATTACCTCAGAAAGAGATTCAGCAGCGCTGGACATAAGTACACCTTAGTTGAAAAGACCTATTGTGCTTTAGTGTGGGCCACTATGAGGTTACAACATTATGTCCATGGTCACACAACTTATCTCATATCCCGCATAGATCCTCTAAAATATAAATTCAGCAGGCCCATGTTAAATTTTCGATTGTCCAAATGGCAATTAATCCTATAGCAATTCGACATCATCTACATGACCCAAAAGTCCATCAAAGGTCAAGTAATTACAGATCAGTTGGCCGAAGCACCATCAGGGAATTTTGAACTCTTGGAAACTTATTTCCCGGATGATGGAATAATGACAATTCAACAAAACCCTCGAGGAGATACCGGCCAATTCTAGAAATTGTACTTCGACGGGGATGTAAATATGGAAGGTGCAGGAGCAGAAGCAGTTCTTGTATCTATCACGGGAGAACAGTATCCCATGTCCATCGAACTGCAGTTTGTCAACACCAATAACACAGCTGAGTATGAAGATTGTATAATGGGATTGAAACTGGCTCATTCCATTGGTAGGGTTGCACAAACGGCCTAAGGCCTGCGGCTCGGCCTTGATCTGGCCTGAGCCCGACCTGGTCAAGGCCCGGACTGATAAGGCCCGACTGACGAAAGTGAAAAAAGGTCATTGTTTAAAAGCCAAAACCTACTGGATCGGCCTATTTAAAAGTTCTGCTCGACTGGCCTGTGGCCTTTACCCTAAACTAGGCTAAAGCTTAACTGCTTAAGGATCAAAAAATTTTGCACTTGGCCTTTTATTTTTAATATCTTTGTGGCAAGTTGCCCAAGCCCAAAGATATAAATATGTTAAAAAAAATATTAAGATTGGACCAGCCCACAACTTAATGCAAATGGAGGAGAGTCCATTTTATAAGGAAAGTTTCCTTTTAATACTTTTCTATGTAAACAATATGGGCGTTAGATTAATTATTATGTGCAGTATAGACCTTCGGAGGAAGCTTCTTGGGAAGGCGACATCCGAGCAACCTTCGAATGCTTAGGCTCCGAAGTCAAGACTGCTTTGCTCAAATTATCTTTTTTCTTTTTCTTACAGTAGAAGATTGAGTTTTGGCATCGGCCCATGGCATGAAGGAGGAGACGTCGGTGGGGTGGATTGGAGTGTGAGGTTGCCATTTTAGTCTCGGACAATCCACGGGATGAATAATTACTACATGATTCTTCCCATGAGTCGAATTTGATTTCGAGATTGAGTCGTTCTCGAGGGGTATTAGGATTTTACTGGGTTTGGGAGGAGAGAAAGTGATGTTGAATTCGGTGGAGGAAGATGACAGAGAAGAAGTGATGATGGTTCGGAGGTGGTGGCGGGGAGTGGTGCGGGTGAGGGAGAGTGGTTTAGCAGGTACATTTGCTGACAATGGATGTGCAAACTATTCAGTATTTTTGAGTGTAGGGTGTTTGATGACATATTTGTGTGGCTTTGATTGGAGCTTCGGAAGCAAGAGAAAATGAAATAAGATATGTATGATTCCAAGAAAATGTGAACAAAAATAAGAACGCATTTGTAGTTCAGTGGGAGAGTATATCACAGAGTTCCATGAATGGCCATAAGCTTCAGTTTTCCACTTTTAAAGTCCCATATTGTCTACCAATGTTAATATGTTCTACCTTTGTTTTATAAATAGAGAGTTGAGTTCAAGACAAAAAATTTCTATTAAACAATTAAAGCTTTAACAGCTTGGGCCCGGCCTGGCTTGGCCAGCAGGCTTCAGCAGACCAATGTTTTAAGTTAATAATTTGGCCTGGCCTGGCCTTTCTATTTTTGGGCCTTCGCTTTGGTCCTACTGGTCAATGGTCAAGCTTTGGCGAGCCTAGGGATGCCGGGCGAGCCAAAGTAACTGCTTTGTGCATGTCTATCCATAGGTACCCAACAGTTAACAGTTTTTGAAGATTCCAAGTTGGTCATCAAGCAAACCACCAGGTCATATCACACCAATGAATTGCATTTGTTGCCCTACCATCGACAAGTCATCAAGATAGCTATGGAGTTCAAAGAAATAGCCTTTATCCACATCCCTCGAAACAGAAATGATTTCGTGGATGCATTAACAACACTAGCTTCCTTGATCCATGTATCAAATAGGAGAAAAACTCCGGATATTAAATTTACAAGCCAAAAGGCACCAACCTATGGAAATTATATTGGAGAAGTATTAGATGAACTGCCTCCCATCAAAAAGTCTTGGTATCAAGATATAAAAGAATATCTTCGAGATAGATCTACGCTTGATGGGGCAAGTCAAGCTGAAAGAAAGCGAATCCACAAAATGGTTATGAAATTCTATCTAAGCGGAGATGCACTCTACAAAAGAGATGCTGGAATAGGCTTACTGAGATGCCTAGACACTGATCAAGCCCAAAGGTTTATGGATGAAGTCCACGGTGGAGTCTGTGGTCCTCACATGAGCGGTCTTTTACTTGCCAAGAAAATATTAAGAACAGGGCATTATTAGATATCTCTCAAAGCTGACTGTGACGATCATGTCAAGAGATGTTATCAATGCCAAATCTATAAAAATGCCATCCACGCTCCTTCAAATGAACTGCATAATATGAGTTCACCATGACCATTTTCCATGTGGGGGATGGATGTGATCGGGCCAATCGAGCCCAAAGCTAACAATGGTCATCAGTTTATCTTCACCATGATCAACTACTTCACCAAATGGGTTGAAATTATTTCCTTTCCCAAGGTCACTAAGGAGTTAATCATTGGGTTCATAAAAAATAATGTAATTTGTCGATATAGACAACTGAAGGTGATCATATCAGACAATGCTAAAAATCTGAACAACCAGATAATGAAGGAATTATGCAGTAAATTCCAAATCAAGCATCTTAATTCCATCATTTATCGTCCCAAGATGAATGGTGATGTTGAAGAGACGAACAAGAACATTAAAAAGATCATGGAAAAGATGTCAACCAATAAGAAAGGGTGGCCTGACTTATTACCTCTGACTCTGTTAGCCTACAGAACGTAAATGAGCATTTCCACTGGGGCTAACCCCCTACTCATTGGTCTATTGCATGGAAGCAGTACTTCCCATAGAAGTGGAAATGAAATCATTAAGAGTATTGATATTTGCTCAGATAGAAGAAGACCAATGAATGCAAGAGCGGTACCACCAACTATCTCTGATAGACTAGAAAATGGTGGCGACCATCTTTCATGGTTAGCTATACCAACAAAGGATTGCTCGGTCCTAAAATAAGAAAGTCCAGGTTAGGAAATTCAAAAAAAATGACTTGGTGCTGAAGAAGATCCTCATCAATCAAGATGAAGCCAAAGGAAAATTCTCCCCAAACTGGGAAGACCCTTACATTGTCAAAGAAGTGTTGACGGGAAGAGCCCTCAAACTACAAGAAATAGATGGGGAAGAATTCCCCTAGGTCATCAATTCAGACACCGTGAAAAGATAATATGTTTGAATTACCTGTAAACCAACATCATGGTCCTGTGAGAAAAAAAAAGAAGAAAAAAATCAATCAAAGCAATTCAGGTTTTCACTATACAGCCTGAACTACGAATGACCTGATTTCCCAAATCCATAGGAGTACGTAGGAAGCCATTTATGGTGTGGTCAAACCAAACAAAAAAAATCCAAAAACCCCCCAAACCAAGTTCAACCCCTAATAAACACTTTTCAACCATTCAGGCCAAACCTGAACTATGGAAAACCTGATCTCCTCTCTACACGAGTACGTAGACAGCCATCTGGGGTGCGGTCTAACCTTCAAAAGAAAAAGCCAAATCCCTTTCCTTCGCTCAAAAACCCAAGGAAATACCAGTCTCAAGACAACAAATCCCAAGAAGCCTCCACAATCAACGAGCCATTCTGAGAGACCCTCCGACATCTCAATGTCAGTCCATCAAAAAGGAACTTGTGATACATCAAAACAACCAGTCACAAAGAAAATGGCTATCATCAAGCAAAGGTCAAAACATATGCAAAAGGGAAGTGAATCAGAATATATTTCCTTGTCATATAATAATGTTTAATATATACAATGTATCATGTACATGACAAAAATGGCTAACCTAGTCTATGCAGGAAAATGAAAGCTAGTCTATAAACCCGCGGTCAAACGGGTTAGCAAATCCAACATCATATCCCTCTCTAAAAATGGAGGTTCATCTCTAAGCTCCTCGCATGCAGTCTCAATACGAACTAAAATATATGCGGCATCCTGTAGAGTATGCCTATGATCGTCCATAAATGCACTCACATCTACGACAATGTCTTCCACATAAGATCTGAGAGCAGTGCTATCAGCTACAGCAGCATCCCTGGTAGCTCGGGCCTCATCCCTCTCAACAAAAGTGGCATCCCGGTTAGATAGGGTCGTCAACCTCAATGCCCTTGCTTGATCCCTCTCAAAGTTCAGAAGCTTTATCATCTCCTCTAAAGACTCTACAGAAGGTGGAGCAACATCAGTTGAAGAGCTAGGAATGTCACTGACTAGAGATGATGTTAAACCAGTAAATAGCTCATCCTCTATGGGAGAAAAAGGATCCTCCATAGGCTCCTCCTAATCCGAATCAGTGCTAGGCTTTAAATAAACAACCATGGATGATGCAATGTTTGCCTCTAGCCACGCAGAATACTCTGAGGAATGACCCGGATGACTCGATGAAAAATCTGCCCTCTCCTGATAGGTCCAGTAATCATAAACTCTGGCTAAGTCATCCTCTAACAAAGATGAGGCTGGTGACCGATGACTTGCAGCTCCATCAAAAGCTTGGACATTCTAATACTGGTTAAACTATCCCATGACAGCCAAAGGATGATATGTAGTCACTCCTCTCAGGCCAGCCAAGGGCAAGAAGTCCATAACCACTGCATGAGTGATAAAGCTGTAAGGGGAACTGAACCCTTAGTAAGGCAAGATGGCAAAAGGATCCTCAATCATGGTCAGAAAGATAAACTAAGATGTTACATCTACAATATCAGCTGGTCGAAAAGAATAAGACGCAGATATCTCATGTGTAAAGCAGTACCCGTGATGTTTGAAAATGCCTATCAGTCTCAGATGCATCATAAACCAAATCTATAATAATACAACACTGCCTCTGAAGAACTCAGTAGGATGGGTATGACAGAATGTGGCCGACATCAAAGTCTCTTCTAAGATCATAGAAAGGATGGTACGACTGTGACGCCCCCAAAATAGGTATAAATCACCCATCTTGAGTCGCCAAATACATGGTACAAAATTCAAATACAACTTAATTATACAACAGTCGTGTAAAATACGACAAAACATAATCTAAGAGTTTTAATAAGAATATTGTCATCTAGACAATATCTACACTCAATGGAGTCCTCATTACATTTATTGTCACACTATTTTATAGAATAGTGAGGACTACTAAAACAACCATTTGGATCATCAATCCGTTCCCCGACTCGTCCCAGTTATATTCTCATTTCCTGAAGAGAACAGTGAAAGAAAGGGTGAGCTCAACTATCCCAGTAAAAAATATTATGACTAAGATAATGCAGAATAAATTATCCTTAGCCTTCAACGAAGATAACAACCGATAGAATGTAATAGACAACAAGTTTTAGATCAACAACTGCAATGAATAAGCAATCCATTAGAAGAGTCAAGTAGGCATAAAATCTACTATCTTTTATGATTTAAAAAGTTTTTTCATCAACTTTATCATTTGAGACTCGACTTAATAAATAAAATCGAATCATCCTTGCATCACTACCAAGGATATTCATGTAATCATCAATGGTCATGATTATACCAAATAATCCACGGTCATAATCATACCAACAATCATCCATCAATGAACTACGTGCCAATGAGGACTTTCACCACATCATTCGTCACATTACGGTCATGATTATACCGAATAATCCTTGGTCATAATCATACCAAGTCCATCTATGCACGTAAGCCAGAGATGACTTTCATCACAATATAAGCATGAGGATGATGACAATGACATAATAATTCAATAAAACAAGTTCAAGATAAATTTTAAAGATTTATAATTTAATTTATCCAGAAATCAATAACGTCCAAATTGTCAACATGATACTACTTTGTGGAGTAAAATTCAAGAATGCTCAGAAGAATATTTCCATGAAAAGATACTGGATGAAGCGCAAATATCCAGGATATTCTACTAATTTCATGGAGTATAGAAGCCAAATTTTAACCAACTGAGTATAATAGTATATATAAAACTGCAAATGGATTTTTTTTCCCACCATGCGATAATCCACGTGAGCAGATCATTTCCACAATTTAACAAGGAATGAATCTGAAGGATCATTCACCATGCATATGTAGTCCACATAGACAAAGTTATTCCAACATAATAATAAAGAATTGTTTTCCACTCCCAAAGATAACCTCGAGGACTACAACATCAACTTCAAACCCCGAGATAACCCCACAAGAGATCCAGCAACCCCAAGATAACCCCAAATAGAAATCAGTTCCAAACCCTGAGATAACCTGTGGAAAGTCGGGCTTCAAACCTGAGATAACCCCCGAGGATCAAGATCAAAGCCTCGAGATAGCCCGGGAGATAGCCCCAGAGGTCAAGCCAACCTCGAGATAACCCCGAGGATAGTCAAAGTCAACATCAAGTCAACCTCGTAGATAACCCCGAGAAACGATCGCTATAATCAAGGCTAAAAACCGAGAGATAACCTCGAGAGGGCAAAATGGTCATTTTGCCAACTCAACTTCACTTCAAATCAAATACACTCATTTCAACTCAAAATACTTCAAAAGAAGTCCCACAAGAGCGATATCTTAACTCCGAGTTAAACTACACAAAACGGCTCACCGGACGCTCGATTTTAAACCCGGAATGCCATTTTGGTCATGGACCCATCTTCCTGAATCAAAAAAAGGTCAAATCATATGTCATTGTGTAGCTCGAAAAGAGCTTTTCGAATGGTATGGCACGCCCATCGGACTCTTTGATTGAAAGTTATGAGCGATCGAGCTTAACAACGCGCACACGCATTTTTCGACACACTGGGACCCACACCGCCGGGGCACCCGGGCACCGCAGTACACCTACTACTAGGTGCCGCAGTAGACTCATGCTCCCCTCTATAAATAGAGGGCTTGGGGTGCTGATTTTCTAAGAGAAAAAGACGGGAAACCCTCACACAATTTGCTCAGACTCACCCATACAAAGGTATTTTTCCCCTTTTAAACACCCGTGAGCTCATATATAGCCTCTTTGTACCCACAAAAAGCAAGAGTTTACCCACTCTAAAGATATAGAAGCCTTTTTATCAACCAATTGTAAGCCTTCTCACACACTTTAGAGTTTTTCTTCATCTTGCACACACCCTTCTACACGCTGAGAGTCGTGTTGCTTGCTTTTTTGCCCCTGACTTCTGGTCCGTGGTTTCATTTTTCATCAGATATATATATATATATATATATATATATATATATATATATATATATATATATATATATTGACTAACATTATCGAAAGTTATGCCTCGATTGAGCCTAGATTTTTGGCCCGAGTGTTTATTTGCTTTATATATATATATATATATATATATATATATATATATATATAATATTTGTATGAGCCTAGATTTTTTAGCTCCGAGATAAAGTCCTATACGTATATATATATATATATATATATATATATATATATATATATATATATATATATATATATATTAATATATTTAAGTTTTGTTCGATGAGCCTGCTAGATTTTGCCGATTTATTTATATATATATATATATATATATATATATATATATATATATATATATATATATATATATATATATATATATATATATATATATATATATATATATATAACTCGCTCGATGAGCCCGGATTTTTATCTATCCTATATATATTTATATCTTATATATATATATATATATATATATATATATATATATAAATCGTGGTAACTCGCTCGATGAGCCGGATTATATATATATATATATATTTATATATATATATATGCTTATATATAGTATATATATATATATATATATATATTTATTTTCATTCCCGCCTCGAGTTTACTTATATGGCTTGATATTTATGTACTTTATTTACACATTCGTCCCGCCTCGAGTTTCCTTCGTGGTGGTTGATCGATTTACACTTTTATTTACGCTTTTGTCCCGCTCGGAGTTTCTCCGTATGGTTGATAGCTTTTAACCTTTTATTTACATTTTCGATCCCCATGGAGGTGCTTCGTGGTTGGTGATCATGTCTCATATATATATATATTTACAGCTTTTATATATATATACCGCCATCGCTTTCATATAAACCGCAAAAGATTTTGTGAGCCTAGGAATCATGTGATCACAGATTCATCCCATCGATCTAGATTCTGGTTCCCGTGATGGACATTTTCAAACTGTAGTTAGCTTTGTAAATTATTCTCATGGTGTCTCAATTTCTCGATGGTTTCCATACCCACGAGGAAGTCAGCATTATTTTGTATATTATTTTCATACGGATGCCTCAGATTCGTAAAATAAAATCAATCAAGCCGATCACTTAATAAAATGGGAGTGTAAAAGGTCTCAATTACTATTGAGCATCGTGGTTTGAAAAACCTCTTTATAAAAAACATCATCGCTTATATCTTGCTAAAAATTGAATTTTTACATAAATTCAAACCCCGTGTATATAGGTTCGAACGAGGCCTCGCACTACTTCCATATAACAAGACACATCGACCACACACACACACACACATTCAGATAATAGTTTCTTGAAAAGAGGCGGCCACCGTGGTAACACGGATGTTCTGGGGTGCCTAACACCTTCCCCCAAGATAACCAAGTCCCCTGACCCTAATGAATCTCTTTGATTTCACCGATTCGCTTAGCAAGTTGTCACATCACCGGGTCAATGTGCAAACCTTTTCTGGCCAGGTTGGTACAACCATTTAAAAACCAACTGGCGACTTTTAATCAATCCCATCGTCGACATTATACATGTTTGACCTTTTTCACTTGTTTTTTCAAACAAATCTCACCTAAAATGAGAACACCAAAGAACAAGTACGGAAAAGGACACCAAAAAAATCCCGACGACCGACATGTGTGGCGACTCATTGGGACTCCAAAGAAGAGGACTTAAGCCGCTATTACAATCTTTTCAAAACTATTATCCGCTTGTGTGTGGATGTTGCATTTACATTTGATGAATGTGTACGTAATGCATTTCCTTATTGCACTTAGTGCTTCGCACCATAATCGCTAGGATATTAGTGCTTCGCACCATAATCGCCAGGATATTAGTGCTTCGCACCATATCTCTGCCAGGATATTAGTGCATATTCAGGATATTAGTGGTTTCACATGTCATCATTTTCATACTATGTGAGACGCGATGTATGTGAATGTATGTTGTGTGGTCCCTCCACCAGAGGCTATCCTGGCTTGTTTGATTATCGGACTCGTGAGAGAAGACTAATTCTCCGAGGCTCAGAAAGGCACCACCCAAATTCGGCCCAGCTTGAAAGACCGGATTAACTTCCCGCCAAGTAGATCATGATGATTTGGGAACCTTCATGCCAAAAAGCCATGAGAGTAACCTAAGATAGGTCACCGATAAACCCAAAACGGAGGAAAGTCTCTTCATGCTCTCATTTCAAATTGTAAACACAATTACTTGTACATTCCATATCTATCTCCATGTAATGAGAAATATGAAGAAATGTGTACACATACATACATATTTTTTAGCATGCTACAAACAAATGACATCCGCTTTTGCAGATAAAATCCTAAAATGGACACATCACATAGCATGTTATTATATACATTCCCTAAAGACTAAACTATGCAAGTCTTTCGCAGGAAGCAATCATCCCTGCTATCTCTGCTTAAAGTCCAAGAAGGCATCGAGCCCACCGTCAAACATGGCTACAAGTGCCAAAACCGATCCTACCCCTGCTTCCCGAGAGGAGTTTGAAGGATTAAGGAATCGATAGCAGTAATTGGTTGTCTTTTCTAAAAGAACAAAGTAAAATACGCAGGCCGCATAATGCCTACTCAACCAGAGTCCTTCACACTGTGGGGGGGCTGTGGCATTGGTAAAAAGATGGAAACCCAGATACCTAAACCTCATTCCAATAAAGAAATCACAAATCTCGTGGATGATCGAGAAACCTGGGGATATAAGAAAGAAAGTCCAACAAATGGAGGATACCATCCGGCCAATTAAAGGGACCGGAAATTATGGGAGTGTCACCTATTCAGATCTCTCAGATATTCCTGTGGGGCTCAATATCCTACCAAATTCAAAGTCCCAGAGTTTGAAAAGTACAATGGGGCAAAGCGATCCCTATACGCACCTAAAAGTGTACATTGGCTTAACCGGGGTCTTATGTCAAAATGAAAGCCTCGTAATGCAACTTTTTCAAAAGAGTCTCACCGAGAAGCTAAAGCCCGGTATGCCCGACTTGACAATGCCAAAATCCACAACGGGAAGAATTGGCCCACGCCTTTCTAAATCAAGATAGCTTTTCAATACAAATGGCACCAGATCGATATCAAGTGACTAAAGTGAAAAAGCAAAGTATCAATCTTTCCGAGAATATGCCCAAAGGTGGAGACATCTAGCAAAGACAAGTCATTCCATCAATGATGTAAACCGAGATGGTAATGACATTTATTGATATCCAAGAGGCTCCTTACTATGAGAGGATCCTAGCAGTATAGGAAAGCCATTCATGGAAATGATCAAACACTACTTAAATGGCAGAGATGGGCCTCAAAGGTGCAAGATTAAAGACTTCACCGCTTTGGAAGCAGCCGCCAAACATATACAAACGGCAAGTATGCGAAATGATCCCAAGGGGTACCCGATAAAGGCAATGAAGATGTATCCTTGTTGTACAAGGGCAAGCTAGAGGCCAAACTACAAGCCCCCCATTTGAAAATGCAAGACAATCCGCCATCTCAACAACAGATCGCATTCAACCAATACCTGACAGAAAAGAAAATTTGAAAGAACGGAAAATCGGGTATTCACCCACTAGGCGATTCCCTTGAAAAATGTATTGGCTTATATTAATGGATCATAAGAAAATTACCGAACTAGCTCCACCTCCGAACTGTGGAGCAAAAGATACAATCCAAGCCGTAGATGTGCTTACCACTCGTGGTCTCCGTGACACATATACATGTGGATTGTTGGTCCTTAAAACATAAGATTCAAAAATCGATCGAAAAGTGGCAAGATTGTGGTCGAACAACCCGACCAACAAAATGTCAACACCAACCTTCCGCTCATGATATGATACTAAGAAGTAAACATGATCGGGTCAGAAGTACTAAATGTATCCAATTCGTAAGTACATACGAAGGATGGAGGAATACCCCCAAAAGCACATAACAAATGTCCTAGAGTGGGAAAACTCGGAGGAGGGTATGCCAGTAATGCAAAAATTGGATGCGATCCGTAATCAAGTAAACTCACCGCTAAGTCGATAAAGGCGCCAACATCAGAAACAAGGCAATTTTTCACTCAACTATCGAAAAGCCAAGAGAAAAAGGACTCCACGATGAGCCGCCTAAATGAAGAAGATCAAAGCAAAAATAAAAATACAAGAAAATGGGGATGATAAAATTGCTAGAAGATCTCGCCAATGAAGAATCGATCGAGGGAATGCGAATTCTCAAAGATGAAAGATCAAACAACTCCAAAAAGAGTCCCAAAAATTCACCCCTCCGAGCAAATCCAATGAAGAAATGCTACATTTTTCGATAAGCGAAGGAAGGATTACTAAGTTGTCGCTTCCTATAAATCCCAAGATAAAGAGTTATGATTCCACCAAGATATGTCTCTACCATTCTAACTCACTTGGACATACGATCAAGAATGCCGGGTCTTCATGACATAAAATCCAGATCTCATTGAAAATGGAGAATGGAGATAGAATTTCCCATGAAAAAAAAAAGGCTAAAAAGAAATAAAAGCTTAAGATGTCCATTCGAGACATAGTTCAAATGAGGTGAAGACTATGAATTACAATTCGCCGTAACACAAGGTGGATCGATCCTAATGCAAGAAATGACAGAAGAGACAAAGGCATCCCCAAAGGAGATTCCCCGCCAACATCAAACGCCCCTATGGTTCCAAGATATCAAACCACGTTCCCGATTTTATCACTCGATGATGCGAGGAAATACTAATCCTTTCCAAGGAAGAAAAACCAAAAAGGAAAGTTCTTTGCAAGAAATGCAACAACTGCTCGAGGGAGATTTCATGGTTGAACTTTGAAACCCATGAAGAAGGCGAAGGAATAGATGAAGGAAAAGGTGGTGAGATTGTTTGGGAATCCAACCCATTAAAGAATCCAGAGTTCATCCCTTTTTACGATGCGCCCATTTCAAACGCCCCGAGGAATGTAATCAATCAGAAGCAATCAAGTTATGGCCACAAGTCAAGACATTCGTAATCAAGGGTAACTCTATCACGAGCCCTCAAGGCAACATAACCATCGATAACCGGACTATCGTGCTCAACTAGCCAAGAAGATGTAGATCCAGGGATAAAGTCATGAGTTCCGTAAAATGTTGGAACCAGATCACTTTCTTTCAGTAGTATGCCTTTTATTTTCCATGCATTTCCATGCATGTAAATAAAAAAAAAAAAAAAAAAAAACATCTCTACACTCTTCTCACCACTTACCCTTTGAACCTTTTCAAACCAAAGTTCTAACTACGAAAAAGACCCGATCTCCTCTTCAATAGAGTACGTAGCAACCATCAATGAAAAGCACAAACCAAACAAAAACCCAAACAAACACTTCTCAAACAGATACACCCTGCAGACGATGATGGCCCAGACGTAATGGTCATCATTCGGGAGAAGGAGGTTGATGATAGCCCTCCATCACCGCAATCCACCAAGACTTTGCCTCGATAATCAAGGAAAGACTTGCATTTGCCGACGAGGGTAAAAGGGAAGAAACTCTCTCTACCTTGTAGATAGCAATAATCGCTTACTTTTTTCTCGTACAAGATTAGCAGCTACTTTTTGTCATTACAAGCTAACACTTTGTGTGATTGAACAAATGTTATATACTAAGTGAAAGCATATTTTGTTTCGTGACTCAATTTAGATGTGCTCAGATTTTGTCGATGAGGTGCCTATTCTCCACAAGGATCAGAACTTTGATGTAAAGTTGACTCAGACTTGATGGAAATACAAGATGACTATGAGATACCTCAGAGATCAAAGAATGGGTCAAGACAAACCCAAGCCAAATCTTGATCAAACCAATTCTTTTAAACCTCTAACCTTAGAAAACCCCAAACAAGTCCAGATTGGTACGGACCTCACTCCAAACCAAAGGAATGACATGGTTACTCTATCGAACCCTATTCCAGATGTGTTTGCATGGTCTCATCAAGACATGGTCTGTTTATACACCGACATTATCATTCATCGCCTTCCCATCAAAGGGGATTCAAGCCATTCAGTGTAAGCTCAAAGCGATTAAAACCCGAGTGGAAGTTAAAAGTTAAAGAAGAAATTGTGAAACAATTTCAAGCCAAGATCATCATGATGTCAACATACCCTAAATGGCTATCCAACATAGTCCCCGTGTCAAACCGGGAAGGAGGTGCGAGTTTTGTGGATTACAGAGATTTGAATAAAGCTTGCCTCAAAGATAGCTTTCACGCGCCATTCATCCACATACTCATTGACAATACAACTCGATATTTACATGTACTCCTTTTGTCGATTGCTTTCACGGGTACCATCAAATCATGGTTGTCAAGATGATCATGAGAAAACTTCATTCATCACGCCTGGGGAGCCCTTTTGCTACGACGATTGTCATTCGGCCTCATCAATGCCGGAGCTACCTATCGCTGAGCCATATGGCTCTTTTCCACGATCTAAAAAAAAAAAAAAAAAAAAGAAAAAAAAAAAAAAAAAAAAAAAAAAAAAAAAAAAAAAAAAAAAAAAAAAAAAATCTCTTCAAAAGTTCTATAGCTTGTCGCCTTTACCATCAAGAGTGTTCTACAGATGGCTTTGAGTTTGAAGAAAAATCCTTCCTCCACATTCCCTGAATAGAATGATTTTATGATGCTCTAGCAACCTGGGCCTCCTCGATCAATATACATGACAAGGAAGACATGCCAACCCTCACATTTGCCCAACAAAAAGCTCCAAATTTATGGGAATTCCATTGAAAAGTATCGATGACCTACCTCCCACCCAACATCCTTGGTATCAACACATCAAGAAGTACTTACGAGATGGATCTACACCCGCTGAGGCGAGCCCGACTGAGAAAAGGCGGATCCATCAACTTGCTATGAAATTCTACCTGAGCGGAGATGCACTATACGAAAAGAGATGCAGAACGAGGTCTCCTCAGATGTCTGGACGAGGACCGAGCTCAGAGGCTCATGGATGAAATCCATGGGGGAGTATGTGGCCCACAAATGAGCGCCCCTCTACTTGTAAAGAAGATCCTACAAATGTAAAAAAGTCCGACTATTTATAGCTCAAACAACACGACTTGGTTTTGAAGAAGATCATTGACAACCAAGCTCGCCTAAAGGAAAATTCTCCCTAACCGGAAGGCCCGCATTTGTTGTCAAGGAAGTATCGACAGAGGCATTTTCAGATTACAGTGAAATGGACGACGATGAATTTCCACAAATTTTATCAAATCGAACACCGTGAAATGGTATTATGTCTAAGGTTACCATCAAGCTTAACATCCTGGTTTTGGATCATCGACACCACCATTCCGTTCTTTAACCCTTTACCACATACAACTCTTCCACACTTTGCCCCTCGTGGAAACATCCTTTCAAGCCATCATCACCGGCTTCACTACGATCATACCACTTAGGTCATCTCACCGCGAATTGAACCTCTTACGCTTTTTCATAGCCATCACCCATACATGGGATCAAACTTTTCACACTTTCAATTTATCCTCAACCTAGATCAAATTTTTCTTTCCCCGCAATCCCGACCGCTTCATGGGATCACATTTTTAACTCGCCTTCAAGGGCTTAACTACGCCGACCGATCTCCCCAATACACGGAGAGACGAGAGGTAACCATGTTATATGGTCCCGGCCTCACCACGTAAAAAACAAAAACAAACATACTCCTATCCATAACCACATACGTAAACAAGTCCCAAGACACCAAAGATGGTGGGGGAATACACACGATCGACGATCCATTCTAAAAAATCCTCGAGACATCTCACCGTCCATCCATCAAGGAGGAGTTCGTAATACATCCAGATCACAAAGTCCCGGAGAAACAAGCTTAATATCAAGCAAGTAGCAAGGCACAACTAAAAGGGAAGTGAATCAACATATATTTCCCCGCCATATATAATGTTGTTTGATATATACAATGTAATCGTACATGACAAAATGGCTAAGTTTAGTCTCAGGCAGAAAATACAAGCCCATCTACAAATCAAAGTGTATATATGGGCTATCAAGTCCAACATGGATTCCTCTCGTAAGAAGGAGGTAACACTGTGATCTCCTACCCAAGGGTTTCTACACGAGCCAACAGATCCACCGCTAACTACATGCGATATATCTCTGTGGATATAACGTCATCCCGCCAAAGAACAACGATATCCCTATGAGTTAGAGCATCATCTCTCTAACAAAGCGACATCTTTACCGTAAAGAGTCACAACATCAAAGCCCACATCCACTACCTGCTCACCAGATGGTACAGATGTAAAAGCCTCTTCATGATCTCTTGCCTTATCACTCATCTATCAAAGCAACTATCCTGCATAACAACAAGTTTAGGTCGGGGCAATTTCAAAATTGGCGACAACCGGATATGGATCCCTTACAACAAGATGGGGGCAATCTCTAAAAGCGACAATAACTCAACACCGGGCATTTATCAATCATCCTAAAATGGAAAATGCACCATTTAGCCGCCATCAAGATGGTCCATCATCATCTCAATGGCGATTCAGATATTATTCACTCACGACTTCATCAACAAAGAGAGTTTTCATATGAACCCTCAAAGATCAACATGCGAAAAGGATCGGGGCATTTTTCCAATTCCAAGAAATGGAAGGAGTTTAAGGCTAGATCAAGCTTCTCATCAAAAAGAAAGGGTGAACTCCCGAAAGAAATCATAGCGACATAAGCGTGCCCTCACGAAAAGAAGGGGAAACTTCAAAAAAAGTTCTTAACTCGTATGTAAGGTCAACAACGAAAGGCCTAGCGAATGAAATCTACACCATCAACATGCTAAGTCCTCACAAGCCGAGGCCTCTACACCGACGCTCAAATGGGCAACGAAAAGAATGAATTACACCCTCCGTGGATTTCAAACGACATTCAAGTCATCGGGCTCACAAACCAATAATCAAACGCTTAAGGAAATGGGGCACAAGCACCCAACAAAAAAAAAGGAAACTCCAAATCACCTCAAAAAGGGTGAGACATCCGGTGGTTGTCATCAATCTAACGTAACATCAAAGCGAAGTCTAGTGAAGTAATCCGTGGAATATTACTTCAAATGAAGGTATCGAAGATCCGTATTCTAAACCATTGCCATCAATACAAACGCGACATCAACACAGCTTCAATGATGAAAGCTTCAGATACCACCGCTCGAGTGGGGAATCAAAAAAGTTTGGGCGATCAAAGCAGGATAGGCACCGCTGTAAACTACCAACCGAATACATCGGAGGGTCCGGTGATTTCAGTAACGTCATCCCCATCGAGATGTGGAAAACATCTCAACTTATCTTCATCAAACAAGCATCAACGATTAAATGCCAAACCATTGAGTCAACACCAAAGATCAGCATCAAAGAATGATCTGTAAAAGGTAAAGCGATTTATGTAATACATTTTAACATTCATCATAATATTCATTATGATTTATGCGATTTATGATTTATATGCGCGATATGCGATATTATATGCGATATGCGATATGCGATATGCGATAATGCGAAAACGAAAAATGATAGCGCGATTTGGGCGGCGCGATTTGGCCAAAATGAAAAAAAGAAATGTGGAAATGTAAATGCGATGTGCGATTATTTAACCGCGATTTTGTAAAAACATTTTCATATTCATCATAAACATTCACTACATTGCGCATTTGCATCATTGAAAATACCTTGTCATGTTTCAAGTGTTCATTATCTTTATCATGTCCATTCCATCGCATTGCATGAACATGATAAAGAGGGCATCCGTAGACACTCAAATTTTCTTCTCCTCACATTAACTATGCAGGAGGACAAAACGACTTTTTTCACACTCCAAAGATAACCCTCGAGGATCACAACATCAATTCCAACCCCAAGATACCCCAAGAGATCCAGCTTCTCAACCCAAGATAACCCCGGAAATCAAAGTTCCAAACCCTGAGATAACCTGTGGAAAGTCATTTCAACCTTGAGATAGCCCCGGGATCAAGATCAAAGCCTCGAGATAGCCCCCAGAGGTCAAGCCAACCTCGTAGATGACCCCGAGGATAGTCAAAGTCAACATCAAGTCAACCTCGTAGATAACCCCGAGAAACGATCGCTACAATCGCGCGAAAACCGAGATAACCTGTGAGGGGTAAAATGGTCATTTTGCCAACTCAACTTCACTTCAAATCAAATACACTCATTTCAACTCAAAATACTTCAAAGGAAGTCCCACAAGAGCGATATCTTAACTCCGAGCGCAAACTACACAAAACGGCTCAACCGGATCGCTCGATTAAAACCCAGAATGCCATTTTGGTCATGGACCCATCTTCCTGGAATCAAAAAAGGTCAAATCATATATCATCATTGTGTAGCTCTCTTGAAAGAGCTTTCCGAATGGTATGGCACGCTTCCATCGGACTCCTTGATTGAAAGTTATGAGCGATCGAAATAACAACAGACGACGCATTTTCGACACACTACATGGATCCACACATCGCCGGGGCACCCCGGGCACCGCAGTACACTGCTACATTAGGTGCCACAGTAGACTCTGCTGCCCCCCTCTATAAATAGAGGGCTTAAAAATGATTTTCTAAGAGAAAAGACGGGAAACCCTCGCACAATTTGCTCAGACTCACCCCATGCAGTTGTATTTTCCCACTTTTAAACACCTGTGAGCTCATATATAGCCCTTTGTACCCACAAAAGTCAAGTGTTTACCCACTCTAAAGATATAGAAGCCTTTTTTTATCGCCACTGTAAGCCTTCTCACACACTTTAGAGTCTTTTCTTCATCATTTGCACACACCCTTCTACACGCTGAGAGTCGTGGTTGTTTGTTTTTGCCCTTGACTTCTATCCGTGGTTTCATTTCATATATATATATATATATATATATATATATATATATATATATATATATATATATATATTGACTAACATTATCGAAGTTATGCCTCGATTGAGCCTCAGACTTTTGGCCCCGAGCATTTATTCTTTTATATATATATATATATATATATATATATATATATATATATATATATATATATATATATATATATTAATGTGTGTCTAACTTTGTTCGATGAGCCTAGACTTTTGGCCCGGAGCGCTTATCGCTTATATATATATATATATATATATATATATATATATATATATATATATATATATATATATATATATATATATATATATATATATATATATATATGAACTGTATTTCGAACTTGCTCGATGAGCCCTGGATTTTATATCCTGCATATTATTATATATATATATATATATATATATATATATATATATGAAATGTGGTTTAACTCGCTTCGATGAGCCCGGATTTTACATCCTAATATGCGTTTATTGCTTTTATATATATATATATATATATATATATATATATATATATATATATATATATATATATATATATATATCCCCACTCGAGTTTATATATATACAACTTTATTTACATTTCGTCCCGCCTCGAGTTTACTTATATATATGATATATTTATATACTTTTATATTTACATTTCGTCCCTACTCGAGTTTCCTCCGTATGGTGGTTGATAGCTTTTTAACAAATTTTTATTTACATTTTCGATCCCCATGGAGGTGCTCGTGGTTGGTGATTGGTGATCCTATCTCATATATATATATATTATTATAGCCTTTTATATATATATATACCGCTTATCGCTTATATAAATTGCAAAGATTTTGTGAGCCTAGAATCATGTGATCACAGATTCATCCCATCGAATCTAGATTCGATGCCCCATGATGGACATTTTTCCGTGAAGTAAAATTTTGTAAATTATTTCATGGTGTCTCAATTTCCTCAGATGGTTTCCATACCCACGAGGAAGTCGACATTATTTTTTGTATTATTATTTTCATACGGATGCCTCAGATTCGCCAAATAAAATCAATCAAGCCGATCACTTAATAAAATGGGAGTGTAAAAGGTCTCAATTCCTATTGAGCATCGTGGTTTGAAAAACCTCTTTATAAAACATCATCGCTATATCTTGCTAAAAATTGAATTTTTACATAAATTCAAACCTCGTGTATATAGGTTCTAACGAGGCCTCGCACAACTTCCATATAACAAAAGACATTGACCACACACACACACACATTCAGATAATAGTTTTTGAAAAGAGGCGGTCACCGTGGTAACATTTGGATGTTCTGGGGTGCCTAACACCTTCCCCCAAGATAACCAAGTCCCCTGACCTAATGAATCTCTGCTTTCATCTCCGACCAATTTAGCAAAGGTCACATCATCGGGTCAATGTGCAAAACTTTTTTCTGCTTGGCCAGGTTGGTACAACCATTTAAAAACCAACAATAATTTACTCTTAATCATTTAATCCCATCGTCGACATTATACATGTTTTAACCTTTTTCACTTGTTTTTTTCAAACAAATCTCACCTAAAATGAGAACACCAAAGAACAAGTAATCTGAAAGGGACATCCAAAAAGATAATATTCTAATTTAATTTAATAGTTAAGTTAGAGAGTGTATAATAATTAAATGAATTATTATATTTTGAATTGAATTTGTAGTTAAAATGAAGTGTTAGTTGATTAAATAAAGTTATAATTATAAAAGAAATTATAATTATGTGGTATTGATTTATGTGTTAATCCCTTAATATCCCTTAATATCCCTTATTATCCCTTACCTCAAAGAGCAGTATTTCTGACTGGATATCGGATATGACGCTGAAGAAAACTTGCACTGATGAATAGAAACTCACCAAGTATCTAAATACTCACAAAATACACTCGATAATATAGAGAGAAAAAGAGAGAAAACTTATGAATTCTGGTGTGATTTTCAATTCTAACTTAGCCCTCTATTTATAGGAAAATGTTAGCACGCCAAAGCAGACTTAACCTGCTACCTGATGGCTTTACCTGCTACTATTCCACCCACCAAAAATCAGCCATCTTCCCCAACAACCAAAAGTGGGACCCACCCATTTCTAGAATTTTCCACCAAAATCATTTATAAACCTAATTTCCGAATCAGTCGCCTCTTAAAATTCATAACAAATCATTCGTTCATTTTTAACGGTTCAAAATTTGTGGACATATACTTAACTTATATGTGTATAAAATATCCAAAAATCACAATGATCAGCACTACGATTAAAATTATAACTCACACAATAAAGTTGTAAGAACACTGATTTGATCTTTTAATACCTCCAATTCGACAAAATACTGATAAAATACCTCAACATTAACTCCTTCATTTATAACCACATAAATAAATCCATCATTTATATCCACATCAAATAAATATTTACTTATCATATGAATCAATAATTAATTATTCACAAATAATATTACGTAATCACAGCTTATAATGACGAGCGGTTCCGGGAAAGAGGGGCTTCCGATAAGGATTTTTCTCATCGGGCGCCGCAATTAGGTGACCAAATCTCTCCTTGGCGAAATTTCTAGACATTGCCAATAATGTTATCTCATAATATTATTCAAATAATATGAATTATTGATCTGATAATGGGAAATACTGTGCAGCGACAATTATTGAAACCACAATAATATAAAATATCAACGCAGCAATTATTGAATCAATAAAATAAAATATTGAGCAAGAACTAACGTAATAATTATTGAGTAGTGCCTTCTTACGTAAGGATCAATAATTCAACAATCTTGTGCAATACCGGTATAGCACGCTAAACTTGTGCAACCAGACATCGTATTTTAACCACCGGGTATTTCAATAGTCTTAATTCAGAATAACTACACGAAGTTATTTATAAAAACTCAAACTTTGTCGTTTTCTTCATCCGACAATTATCCGTTATGGGACCCATAATGATGCATGCGTCGTCGCATTTAATATTCTCCACGTAAAGAATATTCTACGGACTAAACAAATATTCCCCAACAACAATGAATATTTTATAACCACTTGTGTATTTTGAAAAAAATCATATATCACCCTTAACTTTAACCTTTTATCAATTTAACCATTTACTAAATAGGAAAATTGAATACTTTTATTTCATAAAATTCGGGGTCTTACACTGTACACATATACGCAGAACATATTCACATAAACACTTAATCCTGAATAATTCACCTAAATCATTCATGAATTTTGAAATCCTCAAAATTCTATCTTAAAAAATATCAAACGATACACTTATTTTCCTGCTCAGGTTCTAATTTTGAACCTTAACTCAATTAATAAAAATTTTAAAAATATTCTAAATTCTCAGGTTGTCACATTCACCCCTTCTTCTAAAAATTTATTCCCCGAAATTTACCTTACACCTTACACCATACTCCTTACACCATTCACATATAGTATCACATGCTACCCAACACATTCTTTCACAAGAATAAAAATTTTGAAATTGTCTTTGAGGGGTTTTCTGAGACTATCATTCATCATTTTGCAAAGGTTATAGGAAATTCATCCAGAAACCCGTCATAACTTACGGACATAGTGTGTAATTAATCCAGTATGTCCTGTACTTAGTAAGTACTGCTGGTCGACTCTGTTTCTCTTCACTGCCATAGGCACAAAATTCTAGCTCAGTCTTATTGGATTCCGCACCAAAACAAATTATTTCGGGAAATTTCTTTTAATGAACACTTAGAGTTTTCATAAACTTTAGTCTAGTGAATCGAATAAGATAGACCCATATCAATAATTCAATTCAATCAATTATTTAAGTGTAGCCAAACCCCGTTGACAAATTAAAATTTTGAAAATATTTTGAGAATGACGCCATGATGTCGTGATTTGTATTAATGATCCATTTGAGGATGCCGTCATTGTATGACTTTGTTATAACACATCATACAATAGTGGAACAACGATTTTAGATCAAATTCACACTAAGTATTCCCCATATTTACAACTCCATCAAATTTTTATCATCTCTCGCTTTTGTGTTTACATGGTACATGAGTGATAAATAAAATAAATTTTGATATTTCAAATCATTTGCGTCTAGCTGAAATAAGTAGCATAGACTATACTTTAAACCATTTCAAAAATGATTACGAGTCTACATTTTTTTTAAAGGCACATAGTGCGTATTTAGCTTGATGTCAATCATTTCGAAATTTAGTATAGCTAGGAGTTTTGGAAAACTTATGTCTCCACTAATAATCATTTGCTTAACAATTTATCTATTCCTATAATCCTCAATACTCCATTTATTATTAACTATACTATACCCGTCAAACCACACTTATGAGTCCATAAATTGCCACAATCATATGAGTTTAAGAACTTTCCTAGTCTGACCTTTGGTGTCCGTTCGCTGAGGGGTTCTTAAACATTTCATATAACTATGAGTCAAGCATGTCACATAAGTATGAGTTTTAAGAACTCGTACGTAACCTTATATTTTCTACCTATAACCTATCTATCTATTATACACATGAGAAAGGAATCACCCTCTTAACATGCATATAACAAATAGCGCGACACAAACATTTCATAATCCCCACTTAATCCTAATGCCCTTCTCAATACGAATTTCATTTAACTCGTATTCATAATCATTTCCTGAATTTGTACCAATTCATAATACAACTAACACAACAATCGTTGCTATAAACTTTTCAATCATCAGATTGATTCTTATCTCTGCTATCACTTTATCAGATCACAGAGTGATCTCATCGTATATAGTACGATTTATTTCTATGTCTTGATCGTTTTATTTTACGATCATCTGTTATTGCACTTTTAGTCTTTTAGACTCTATCTATTTCTCACTACTGTTCAACTTTATTATCAGAGTTAGGGAACTCTGTATCTTATAACTCGCCAAGATTCTTCTTTGAATCTTACCGACCAACTAACTCTATTTGAGTTAGTACTTATCCTAATCACTGCGGTTATTAGTCCCAGGTATTCCTACCTTAGTTTCATAACCTACAGCTCTGATACCAACTGTGAGGGCCCCAGATCCGAAGTCCCGAATCACCGCGGATCCGGTTCGATCATTCTATCACTATTACTATATTTGAGGAAGATATAAACATAAATTGTTTATACATTAAACTTACATATAATCCCCAAGGTCGAGTAACCTTAACTTAATACACATTTCATAACTTATCTAATATATAACAACATTAATATCATACAATACAAATCTAACAGCACGCGTCTACTAAAGCTGGAATTATCTTGGACCTTTCCTTGTATCCGACGTATTCGCCTTAATCTGCAATGTTTTATCATGATATAGCAAGGGTGAGCATAAGGATTGCCCAGCAAGTTTAAATTCAACAATATAACGATATATCATGATTAAAATGATTTGAATAATTGGTTGGCTATAATTCAACAATATAATTGTGAACTAGCAGGAACAAATTTATGGACCGAACAAGTATTATATATGAACAAATATATCCGAACTAACCTGGTAATGAAGGTGATCAAACCTTTCATACACGACTTATACATGCAATATGTATGTAGTACAATTCATGGCAACCAAAGAATGATTAACCATAAGCTTATCCAATAAAACACTCTTAATAGAGTTAAGTAAAACAAACTTGCCTAAACCGTTGATTACCGCAACGCAATTTATAATGCTTTATCTGAATACCTAATATTAGTAATATAGATCTCCAATATTAGAATAATATCATCACAATATAATACTACTATATATATAAACATAGAATAACCTAAACACATAACACATAACCCTATCAGTCTATAACACACATAAGACTCGGTATCAAGTCAAACTATTGCAGTCTGAGTTGAACCCGACACAATTCTAACATCCCGACGATCTAGTTGGACAAAATTTCGAGTCTAAGTTCAATTAAACTCTGCCTAAACACTTAACAATTAACTTAGACAATTTTCTAAGCACTCAAAATAATTTTCATAAGTTCGTAATAATTTTTAAATAATTATTACTATTTATCGTAAATTTTCAATCATTAATAACATATTTAACTAAATTAAATACCACATAATTCTTCTATCATTAATATTTATTTAATATCAAATATTAATGAAATACATGTCATAATATTATAATATATTTATAATATTACTAAGTATTTTAATACCTTAAAATCATGTTTATATGATTTTTAACCGAATTAATTTCATTATCCGATAATTACTTTTAATATTAAAATATTAATATTTTCATGGCAAAATATCAAAAGTTATATTTTATAACTTAAAATATTTTTATAAAACTTAAATCAACTTTATATGATTTATAAAGAATTAATTCTATTTCTCCATAATTTATTTAATATATTTATTAAATAAATTAACTATCATTAATATTAATTAATTAATGAAATTCATCAAAAAAATATTAAAAGTCACTAAAATAACTTAAAATATTTTCTTTTACCATAATATTATTATTTTTCATGATTTTCATGTATTAAAATCATTTTTAAATAATTTATTTAATATTATACTTAAATAAATTAAATACCATTTATATTCCAAAATATTAAATATTTATGAAATATACTCTAAATAATTAAAAACTATTTTTCAGAATTTAAAATAATTTTTTGAAATTTATTATGTATTTTTAATAATTAAAATCTATTTATTTAATTAAAATAATCATTTTCGGAAAATAATAAGTAATTTCCGAAATTAAGTGTCGCTATAGGAGCCTTAGGTGACGAATCCGTCGCTAATGGTGTTCTTCTAGTGCTCTCCATCCTGCCCAGAACTTCATGTCGGTTGAGAGGGTGAGTGGTTTGACCGGTTATAATTCTTTGATCCTTAGGTTTCTAGTCGTGTTCTTGTTTTAATAATATAGTACTAATGTAATACAACAACTAACAACTAAGTTCATGGCTATCCAACAACTAATCAGTGAGTTATAGGCATCAAAATTTCATGTCAGAGTTGTTCTTCATTTCTGGGTTTCCCAGAAATGAAGAACAGTTTGAGAGGTTACTTTCCAGGTCTTTGATCCATGCGTTCCAGGTTTACTTAGTGTTATTTAAAGCTTCAAGAATGAAGTTGAGATATCCGGTTACAATAATATATCAACAGATCGACTTAAAAACATCAAAACAGTAAGATCTATATTCGTCAAAGTTCTGACAAAAAAATGATTCATGAAGAATTTGGGTTACCCAGATTGTTCTTCAGGCAGAATGGTCAACTATAGTTTGACCGGCTACAACTTCGTTTCTGTTATGGATCTGGATGACCTAAAGGTTTACAAGTGTAGTACTCATGTCAAACTACAAATCTATTTTAACATCATTGACTAAACATTAACAAGAAGCAAGATCAGAAGCCTGCAAAAGCTTGTCAGGCCGGTTCTGGGTTTCTGGGTAACCCAGAACCCAATTTTCGTGAACGGTCAACGTAGTCAGACTGATTATATCTTTCGATCTACTCATGCTCTGGACTATATTCAAGTTGCAGAATAAAGACCACACAACATACTACACGTTCAAACATTTAACACACAAAAACAAATAACAGATGTGACACCCCCAAATTAGGTATACGTCACCCATCTTGGGTTGCCACTTATATGGTACATAAATTCAAATACAACTTAATAATACAACTATCGTGTACAATACGACAAAACATAAATTATGAGTTTGAATACAAATATTGTCAACTAGAGATTATACAAACTCAAAAGGAGTCCTTATTACAATTATTATTACACTATTTCACAGAATAGTGAGGACTACAATGTTATCATCTGGTCCATCACTCCGTTCCCCGACTAGTCCCTGCTACGCTCTCATTTCCTGAAGAGAACAATAAAAGTAAGAGGGTGAGCTCAACTAGCCCAGTAGGAAATATTATGACTAAGATAATGCGAGAATATATTATCGTTAGCCTTCAACAAAGGTTAAACCGATACAATATAACAACCATCAAGTTTAACTGCAGCGGAACAAGCAATCCATTAAAAGAGTCAAGTAGAGAATAAAATCTACTATCTTTTATGATTTAGAAGGTTTTTCATCACTTTTATCGCTGGGACTCAGCTTAATAAATAATCCACATAATCGAATCACCCCTGCACTACGGCCAAGTATATTCTTTAGTATCACGACAACAATTATCCATGCACTACGGGCCAAGAATATTTGTGTATTCAATAATGGTCATGATCATGCCAACAACTGTCCATCAATGCTCTACGGGCCAATGAGGACTTTTTCCACATCATTTGTAAAATTACGGTCATGATTACACCGAATAATCCCTGGTCATAATCATACCAAGTCCATCTATGCACTATAGGCCACAGATGACTTTCAACAAAATATAAACATGAGGATGATGACAATGATATAAGAATTCAATAAAACAAGTTCAAGAATTAATTTATCCAGGAACTAATAATGTCTACATTGTCAACATGATACTGTTTTGTAGAGTAATATTCAAAAATGCTCATAAGAATATTTCCATGAAAAGATACTGGATGAAGCGCAAATATCAAGGATATTCCACTAATTTCGTGGAGTATAGAAGTCAAAACTTTAACCAAGTAAGTATAACAAGGAATGGAATAACAAAAGAAATCATCATGCAAGCGATAGACTGCACAGCAAAGTTATTCCAATGTAATAATAAATAACGAGAATCGGTCCACAGAAACGCATGCATGAGGATATTCCAATGTAATAATAAAGAGCGGAATCAAGTCCACAGTAAAACGCATGCATGAGGATATTCCAATGTAATAATAAAAGACGGAATCAGTCCCACGTAAAACGCATGCATGTGATATTCCAACGAGTAATAATAAAGATTTAAATCAGTCCGTACAGAAACGCATGATATGTGATATTACAGAATGTAATAATAAAGAGCGGAACCGAGTCCCACAGTAGAACGCATGAGCAGGATGTTCCAATAGAATGATAAAGAATGGAACAATGTAAGAATTTCACCGGTATAGGGTAATTGCAGATACTGAGTTATTCCAATGTAATAATAAAGAATGGAATAACAGAGGTTCTCTTCATGGATAAGAAAGAAATAATACTCCCTACCTTGGAAAAAAACTGGATACTGGAATAGTGAGGTAGCAGATTTCTCTTCTTCTTTCTCTCTATAATAATTGCTCTAAAGCTTTTGTGAATTGGTGAGAAATGAAAGAAAAATGAGCTTCTATTTATAGGAAAATATAGTTTCGATAATTGCACGTTTTGGGGCTCGAAAAATTACAGTACAATACCTCCAACTTTTCTTTCATTTATAATTTAGTCCTGTAAGTATTATCAATCTTGCACCAACTCCCCTAATAGTAAATAATGTGAATTAATAGTTCAATCACGTGAATCAATAGTATAATCATGTGAAAATATGTAATTTCAAAGATAGTACCTCCATCTATACCTCCATTTTTAACTTAGTAATGCAAGTATTATCAATCTTGCACCAACTCCCCTAATAGTAAATAATGTGATTCAATAGTACACGTGTGTGAAAAAATAGTTATATAAGCATGTGAATTAGTAGCAATTAATTGCTCGTTTATATAAGTTTGACTTTTTCCGAAAAAGTCAACTATTGACTTTTTAACCAAATAGTGAATCCTGAAAAATTTTGTGTTTATAGACTATTTTTACTAATTTCGTCGTTCCAGACTCAAATATCACGTCCGCGTCTCCAAATTCAACTCCGAACAACATTCATTATTAATATTATAACTCACAATATTTATCAACCAAAGTCGTTCCTGTGAAAGAGGGGCTTTCCAATAAGGATTTCTCCCTATTGGCGCGCAATTAGGTGACCAAACCTCTCCTTGACAGAACTTCTAGACATTATAAATATTGAAATTTATAATATGAATAACTTTGTCGTCTCAAGTATTGATTTAATAAAAAACATTTTATGTAGATGATATTGTGACAATAATTGATTCAATAATATGATAGATATGATGCAGCAATTGTTGTAGCAATAATTGAGTATAACCGAGTGACTTCTCACGTAAGCATCAATAATCAATACCGTGTGCTACTATGCAACCACGCCAGTATCGCTTTTTCTTTTAACTTTAGGGTGTTTCAAATGATTAACGGTAAAACTCCCGCCGTTATTTTCATAAAGTATTTTTGTCGTTTTCTCAATCCAAACAATAATTCCGTTAATGGGGGGGTGGGTCCACCAATGATTGTCTTGGTTGTATTTAATATTCCCGTTAAAACGAATATTTCCCACCAATCGAATATTATATAACAACTTGCGTACTTTGCAAAATTTATAAATATTACCCACAACTATAACATTATATCAAATCCACACCATAATATTCAAAAATATATTTCGAGAAAATTTAATCTTTATTCAAAAAGTTGGGGTCTTACAACCTCCCCTTCTATCTCGTCTGGTTCTAATTCAATAAAGTTGGACTTGACGTATAACCTTGGAGCATAGAATATGATCCTTTTTATCCAAGATTTTAACAGGTAACTCTTCATACGTTAAATCTTCCTCTATCTCGTCTAGTTCTAATTCAATAATGTGGTTCGGGTCTTTCACATATTTACGTAACATAGATATGTGAAAAATGTTATGAACACGAGACATACATGGCGGGAAAGCGAGTCTATAAGCCACAGTTCCTACTCGATTAAGGATTAAAAATGGGCCAATGAATCGAGGGTTGAGCTTTCCTCTCTTTCCAAATCTCGTAACTTCCTTCCATGGAGCAACACGTAATAACACATGATCTCCAATATCGAATTCCACTTCCTTTCGATGAAGATCAGCATAACTCTTTTGTCGATCTTGTGAGGTTTTTATACGTTGTCGGATCGTTTGAATCTTTTCCGTAGTCACACGCACTAACTCCGGTCCCAACAACGTTTGCTTCACCCACCTCATCCCAAAGATATTGGAGAGCGACACTTTCTTCCATACAACGCCTCAAATGGAGTCATGCCAATACTTGCTTGATAACTGTTGTTGTAGGAAAACTCCACAAATGGTAGGAACTTATCCCAACTTTCCTTGAAGTCAAGGACACAAAGTCTTAATAGATCTTCAAGAGTTTGAATGGTCTTCTCCATCGCCCGTCTGTCTCGAGGATGATATGCCGAGCTAAATCAGAATCGTCATATATGCAATAGCTTTTTGCAAACTATGGATACTGGCATACCATGCAGTCTTACAATCTCGTTTATGTACATACGAGCAAGACGTTCAAGTGTATAATTTTCTCGTATAGGTAAGAAATGAGCAGACTTGGTCAATCTATCAACAATGACCCGAATTGCATATATGCCTTGAGAAACCTTGGGAAGACCAGTAACGAAATCCATAGTAATGTGTTCCCACTTCCATTCTGGAATTTCAAGTGGTTGCAATGGACCTTTTGGTACTTGATGCTCCGCCTTGACTCGTTGATAAGTTAAACACCCTGAGATAAACTCGCTATCTCTCTCTCTTCATATTGCTCCACCAAAATGTATGTCAAGATCACGATACATTTTGGTACTCCCGAGATGGATTGCAAACGGTGTGTTGTGCGCTCCATCATGATTTTATACTTTAAATCGGGGTTGTTAGAACACAAAGTCCTGAGTTGACTCAAGTATTCCTTCCTCATCGATTCTTGATTTCGCAGATAGCACCTTCTTACACTTTCTTCTTCATACGCATTAGCTCCAGGTCTGTAGCTTGAGCAACTTTAACTTTATCGATTAAAGTCGGTTCTACTCGTATGTTTGCTATCATCATGTGGGTCCCTGGAGTCTTTATCTCTAACTCCATCCTTTGTAAGTCATACAAAATGGGCCTTTGCGTTGATAATATTGCACTCGTGCTTTCAAGATATGATCTTCTACTCAAGGCCACCTACCACGTTCGCTTTTCCAAGATGGTATTGGATGGTATGATCATAATCTTTCAATAGTTCAAGCCAACGTCGTTGTCGCATGTTGAGTTCCTTTTGAGTGAAGACATATTTGAGGCTTTTATGATCCGTAAAGATCTCCACTTTCTCTCCATACAAGTAATGCCTCTAAATTTTAAGTGCGAAAACAACAGCTGCCAACTCTAGATCATGAGTAGGATAATTCCTCTCATATTCTTTAAGTTATCTTGTGGCATAGGCTATGACTTTCCCATGTTGCATGAGAACACATCCTAACCCTTTGTTCAAGCATCATCATGAGATGACAAATCCCTCCGAACCGGATGGTATTGTCGTAAGCAAAATAAATGAGTCTCCTTTTGAGTTCTTGAAAACTCTTCTCACATTCCTCGCTCCAACCGAACTTTGTATCTTTTCGAGTCAGCTAAGTTAATGGAGTAGCGATTCGAGAAAATCCTTCCACGAATCTCCGATAATAACCATCTAAACCGAGAAAGCTACGTACTTCGGTCACTAATTTGGGTTGCTCCCAGCTTTGAATAGCTTCAATCTTTGCCAGGTCAACGGATATTCCATGACTTGAAACTACGTGCCCAAGGAATGCTACTTCCTCAAGCCAGAACTCGCATTTCTTTAACTTGGCATAAAGCTTATATTCACGAAGCTTTTGAAGTATCAGCCTCAAGTATTGCTCATGATCTTCACGGCTTTTGGAATAAATAAGGATGTCATCAATAAAGACGACCACAAAGTGATCCAAATATTCCTTGAATACTCGGTTCCTCATATCCATGAAGGAAGCAGGAGCATTAGTCAATCCAAAAGACATGACTAAGAATTCATAATGTCCGCATTCGAAGTTCAAGGCATTCTTTGAATATCCTCGCTTTTAACCTTCAACCTGATGATATCCGTAATGAAGATCGATCTTTAAAAAATTGTGCTCCTTGTAATCGATCAAACAGTCATCAATACGCGGGCAATGGGTACCTATTTTTGATGGTGACATGATTCAACTCCCGATAATCAATACAAATTCAAGATACTCCCATCTTTCTTCTTCACAAATAAAACAAGAGCACCCCAAGGAGACGATTTCAGAATAATGAAACCAATGTCTAACAATTCCTCGCGCAATTGGGTCTTTAACTCCGAAGTTCAATAGAGCCATTCGACATGGGGCTTTGGAAATGGGTTTTGTACGGGTTCAAGGTCGATACAAAATTCAACTTCACACTCGGGGTAGGCCAGAAGTTCTTCAGAATACGCCAAGAAATTTATTAACAATAGAAATATCCTTCAAATCGACATATTTTTGTTTAAACTGTGATATGAGGTAAGAAAGCTTGACATCCGCTTTTTAATAAACGAATAGCTTTGTGGCTTGAGATGACCGTGATTGATTTTAATGGTTTGGTCGCTTGAATTTCAAGATAATAGGTTTATTAGGAATATGAAAGCTAACAACCTTATTTAAAACAATCAATTTTAGCATGATGAGTAGTTAACCAATCAATCCCCTAGAATCACGCCAAATGCAAGTATTTTTAAGGAGATAAGATCGATTGTGTAACGATGCGGTTACCGATTTGAATCAAACAAGACTTATAAACAATGGATGTAATGAAGGTTTCTCCTAATGGAGTTTCAACAGATAAGTCAAAGTCTAATTTCTCCTGAGTCAAATTTAAACATTGAGTGCAAGTAGGAGAAATAAAAGAATGGGTAGAACCCAGATCAAATAAGGTATAGACTTCACTAGAGTTTACGATAAGCTTACCGTGATGACCTCGTTCGTTCCTTGCTTTTCGGGAGGTCACAACAAATGTTCTCCCTTGCACCACCGACTTTGACTTTTCTCGGGACTACTTTGGTGCCTCCATCCTAGTGAACTTGTCTTCTGGTGAAAGACAAAATCGGCTAGGTGACCTTCTCTTCCACAATTATAACACGCTTTGGATGGCATCGCAGCTTTGACCGATATATCCCTCCCTCCGCATTTGAAGCATATGATAGGTGGTCGCTTCTCCTTCCTTAACCACGGTTGTCGGGTCGACGCCTTTCCATCATTGTTGAATCTCCTTTCTTGAAATGTCCATTTTTACCGTCTTCGCCATGATTACCACCAAAGTGGTTACCATTTCGCATGTTGATTCCTCCACGTTTGTTGTCACCGCTTCGATGACCGATACCATCGGTATTTTCATGTCACGTACCGCTTTCTTGGTTCGTTGACTGCTATCACGCGCTCCAATAATCGAGCCCTATTTACAACATCTCGAGTACAAACACGCTTTTTATGAGAAATAAGATATTGACGTATCTCCTGTTTCAAACCTCTTAAAACATTTGTGTCATTCGCTCCTCATTATCGACCAAATGGGATGCAAACCGGGATAACTCCGCAAATTTAGCCTCGACATGGCGACACGATCATATTGTTTTATTCCAACTTGATAAACTTTACCTCCTTCATGTGACGAATACTTTTGGGAAAGTACTTGTCGTTGAAAAGCTCTTGGAACTTCTCCCAAGACATCTTGAGTGCGCCAGTCGGGTAACGCTTTTTATGATTGTCACCAATAATCTACTTCTTCACGCAACATAAAGGTGGCGAAGGGAACCTTTTTCTCCTCGGAGCATCCCAAGACATCAAATATCTTGGTGATTTGCTTTATCCATGCTTCCGCCTTAAGTGGTTTTGGCTCTCCAATAAACTCCGGTGGTCCCAGCTCCTTGAACTGTTTAGCGGTGACCGTTCGAGAGTTTCCTGTGTTTACACCGCATTTTGAATAAAGAGCCGCCTCACCGATGTTGCATGAATTGCATAAAGCCTCGGAACATTCCATCGTTCATCATTTGGTTAGTGTTGTTGTTTGCATGAGGATTGTCACCTTCCTGATGCACGTTGTCCTGGTTATTGATCTGTGGAGACTCAACGGTCTCTTATGATCCATTGATGTTCTCAACATTCTCGGATGCCATTTTCAAACATTGCCACAAAACAAGGGTTAATTGACATGCAACATATTATTACTATACTTTGACCGACCAATCAAATACCAAATAAACTTAGGTAGGTTATACTAGCGTAAGGAATTTCTGCCTCTCCCTCCTAGTTCTAGTCTCACATCTTAGCCAAGGATCATATCCCTAAGCTTTGATACCAACCGTGACGCCCCCCAAAATTAGGTATACGCCACCCATCTTGGGTCGCCACTTACATGACACATAAATTCAAATACAACTTAATAATACAACCGTCAGGTACAATACGATAAAACATAAACCGTGAGTTTGAATACAAATATTGTCTACTAGAGATTATACAAACTCAAAAGGAGTCCTTATTACAATTATTATTACACTATTTCACGTAATAGTGAGGACTACTAATGCTATCATCCGTCCATCACTCCGCTCCTCGACTAGTCCCCTCGCCACGCCTCATTTCCTCAAGAGAACAATAAAAGTAAAAGGGTGAGCTCAACTAGCCCAAAGAGGGAAATATTATGACTAAGATAATGCGTAATATATTATCGTTAGCCTTCAGTGTTGTTAAACCGATACAATATAACAACCATCAAGTTTAACTGCAATGAACAAGCAATCCATTAAAAGAGTCAAGTAGAGAATAAAATCTACTATCTTTTATGATTTAGAAGGTTTTTCATCACTTTTATCGCTAGGACTCAAATTTTAATAAATAATCCACATCATCGAATCACCCTACACTACGGCCAAGGATATTCTTTTAGTATCACGACCACAATTATCCATGCACTACAGCCAAGAATATTTGTGTATTCAATAATGGTCATGATCATGCCAACAACTCGCCCATCAATGCTCTCATCGATAATGAGGACTTTTTCCACATCATTTGTAACATTACTTGGCCATGATTACAATCGAATAATCCTCGGTCATAATCATACCAAGTCCATCTATGCACTATAGGCCATGTGATGACTTTCAACAAAATATAAACACGAGGATGATGACAATGATATAAGAATTCAATAAAACAAGTTCAAGAATTAATTTATCCAGAACTAATAACGCCCAAATTGTCAACATGACATCGCTTTTATAGAGTAAAATTCAAGAATGCTCGTAAGAATATTTCCATAAGAAAAGATATCGGATGAAGCGCAAATATCAAGGATATTCCACTAATTTCATGGAGTATAGAAGTCAAAACTTTAACCAACCGAGTATAATAAGGAATGGAATAACAAAAGAAATCACATGCACGCGATAAACCGCACAGCAAAAGTTATTCCAATGTAATAATAAATAACGGAATCAGTCCAACGAAAACGCATGCATGTGATATTCCAATGTAATAATAAAGATTTTAATCAGTCCCATAAAGATAAAACGCATGCATGTGATATTCCAACAGTAATAATAAAGATGGAACTAGTCCCCGTAGAACGCATGCATGTGATGTTCCAAATGTAATGATAAAGAATGGAACAATGTAATAATTTCACCAAGTATAGGTAACTCACAGATAAAAGTTATTCCAATGTAATAATAAAGAATGGAATAACAGAAGTTCTCTTCATGGATAAGAAAGAAATAATACTCCCTACCTTGGAAAAAAAATCGATAATCGAATAGTGAGGTAGGTAGATTTTTCTCTTCTTTTCTCTCTATAATTTCTCTCTATAATAATCGCCTAAAGCTTTTGTGAATTGGTGAGAAATGAAGGAAGAATGAGCTTCTATTTATAGGAAAATATAGTTTTGATAATTGCACATTTTGGGGCTCAAAAAATTACAAAGACAATACCTCCAACTTTTCTTTCATTTATAATTTAGTCCCGCAAGTATTATCAATCTTGCACCAACTCCCCTAATAGTAAATAATGTGAATCAATAGTTCAATCATGTGAATCAATAGTATAATCATGTGAAAAATATAATTAAGTAGATAAGACTCCATCTATACCTCCATTTTTAATTTAGTCATGCAAGTATTATCAATCTTGCACCAACTCCCCTAATAGTAAATAATGTGATTCAATAGTACACATATGTGAACAAATAGTTATATAAGCATGTGAATTAGTAGCAATTAATTGCTTATTTATCCGATAAATTACCCGATTTATCAATATAACCCTAAACATCAATTATCATCTAATAAATATCGATTTTCACTAACACAAACAATTCCAACATAATGAAACTATTTTTATCAAAATATAAATTTTGAAATTTTGAAGTTTGATTTTTCCCAAAAAAGTCAACTATTGACTTTTTGACCAAATAGTGAATCCTCGGAAAATTTTGTGTTTATAGACTATTTTTACTAATTTCATGTCTCCGACTCAAATATCACATCCGCTGCCTCCAAATTCAACTCCTAACAACATTCATTATTAATATTATAACTCACAATATTTATCAACCGTGTCATTCCTGTGAAAGAGGGGGCTTTCAATAAGGATTTCTCCCTATCATGCCGCAATTAGGTGACCAAACCTCTCCTCGATGTAACTTCTAGACATTGTAAATATTGCAATTTATAATATGAATAACTTTGTCGCCTCAAGTATTGATTTAATAAAAACATTTTATGAAGATGATACTATGATAATAATTGAATCAATAATATGATAGATATGATGCAAAGAATTATCAGTAGTAATAATTGAGTATAATCGAGTGACTTTCACGTAAGATCAATAATCAATACCGTGTGCTACTATGTAACCACGCCAGACATCGCATTTTTTTAACATCGGTGTTTCAACAGCTTAACGGTAAAACTTCCGCCGTTATTTTCATAAAGTATTTTTGTCGCTTTTCTCAATCCAACAATAATTCCGTTGTGGGGGTCCACCAATGATTGTGTTGTTTATTTAATATTCCCTCGTTAAAACGAATATTCTCCCACCAATCTAATATTATATAACAACTCATGATTTTTGCAAAAATTTGTAAATATTACAACTACTATAACATTATATCAAATCCACATTATATCAAAAATATATTTCGAGAAAATTTAATCTTTATTCAAAAGTATATTGGGGTCTTACAATGACACCGATTTCTATGAGGTCGACGATATCAATCGTCCGGACACTAATTTTCCATGATTTCCATTTTGAAATCTTTTAAATTGAGCATCAGTGATATGGATCTCGAGTTTTGACAACCCGGATCATCAAATGACACTCTAATACATAACTATAACCAACAACTAACATCAATTACATGATTTACGAAAATTATGGTTTATTTTGTTTTTTATCTTTGATTTTTTATTTTTGATCTTTGATATGCTCTTGGAAAGCTAGATAATGATATAAGCCTTTCTTCTCACTCATTCTCACTCCCCATCTCGAAAATTATAGAGAGAAAAGGTCTTGGTTGGTTTGAGAAATAAATGAGCATTCTCTCTCTCTTTAATCCTTAAAATGACTTGATGCAAGGCTACCAACTGCTAATTTCGGCTGATTGCTGTGATATTTAGGCACATGGAGTAGGTGTAGTTGTTCACCAATCAAATATAGGGCAAGAATTGCAAGTTAAGCTCAAATAATGCAACCAAGGGGGTATTATAGTCATTTCCCATTTAATTTTAATGGCATTTTGGACTTTGGCCAAACCCTTAGGGTTTAGAGTTTGGTAAGGGTTTAGGGTTTAGAAAAATTTAGGGTTTAGGGTTTGAGAAATTTAGGGTTTGCAAATTTAAATCTTTAAAAATTCCAATTTAGGTTTTAAAAATAGAAAATTAATATTTCTAACTTATAATTAGGATTTTCTAATTATATTAAAATTTCTTAATCATAATTTAAATCTCGCTAATTAGGATTAGTATTTCCTAATTAAAATCGCTAATTAAGCAATTAGGGTCAAAATGGTCATTAGGGTTTATAACCTAAAATTAGGATTTCTAATAGAAAAATAATTTTCCTAAATTAGAAATTTAATTTCGTAATTAGATTAGGGTTTTCTAATTACCTAATCTTGAAAATTAGAATTAATATATCCTAATTAACATTAAAAGTATTAAATTAACACTTAGGTTTTCCTGAATTATAAATTAGGGTTTTAAATCTGTAATTAGGGTTTCAAATTTGGAATTAGGGTTTTGTAACTAATTTGTTAAGATTAACCCTAATTAATCCTATAATTATTTACACTTACGCCATTAAGTTACCGATTTAGGGTTTCAAGCACCCAATTAGGGTTTCGGGTTCCCGGAACCGAAATTAAGGTTTCCAGAACCAGTTTCTAGGCTTTCTTATTAATCGCTAGGATTTTCTAACCGAACGTTAACGTTCTTAATATATACTTAGGGTTTGTTACATATATCGATTATCTGGTCAACCCTTGACCCTTAACCACATACTGTACACATATATGCAGAACATATTCACATAAACACTTAATCCTGAATAATTCACCTAAATCATTCACAGAATTTTGAAATCCTCAAAATTCTATCTTAAAAATATAAAACGCATACACTTATTTTTTGTCTAGGTTCTAATTTTGAACCTTAAATCAATTAATAAAAATTTAAAAAATATTCTAAATTTTCAGGTTGTCACAGGCTTACAGTGGGCTGCCAAAGAAGACTTCTATATCTTTAAAGTGAGTAAACACTGGCTTTTGTAGGTACAAAAGTAGCTATATATGAGCTCACATGTGTTTAAAATGGGAAAGCACTCAGTATATTGCAAGTACGGAGCAAATTTGTGAGGCTTTCTCGCTTCTTTTCTCTTCTCAAATGGCCACCCCAAGCACTCTATTTATAGAGGGGGAGCCATGGTGTACCTGAGGTTGCCCGGGTTTCTCGGGTCGGGTCGTCTCGTAGTACATGCACTTGGGCAATGTAATGTCCGCTCGAACTTTCAGAATTGCAATTCGGACATCCGACTGAGGTATATAGGACCTATTTCAGACCGCCGTTGTCAAGAGTTGTACAATGGCATGTGATTAGAGTTTGTACGAAGTCATTGAAGATGGGACGATGCCCTCCGATCTTCAAGCTTCAAATTCTATCCGTTACCCCGCACAATAGTCACTCGGGATTGGTTTTCCTTGATTCTTGTGGGACATCGTTGTGTAGAGATGTGTGTATAAAATGTTGAGACGGTGATGTGGCATCGCGTTGGCAAGATGATGAGGTTGTCCTCACAGGGGTGTCATCACGGGTTTAAATTGATAAATGAGAGCGTTGCTTTCGTGGCTTCACCGAGATTGATCTGCCGCAGTGTTGAAAGTCCTCAGTGTCAATTCTGAGGTATGCTTTTCCTCCCGGTGTTATCTCTGGGTTTGGTACTTGGTGTCTCGTTGTGAGCACCGAGATTGAAGCTGGTTGCATTTGAAACAAGCATTTCCGAGGTTATCGCCGGAAATGCATTCCTTGGGGTGATCACCAAGGTTGGTAGCTATTCCCATGATTGGGATCGAGACCGGATACCTCGGGGTTATCTCTCGAGATTAATCGGTCTCCTCTCCGATGTGTGTTGGTCTCAGGTGTCGCATGCGCCTCGGGGTTATCTCCCAGGTTGGAGTTATTACTCGGTGTGTGTTACGGGGTTGATCTTTGAACTTAGGTAGTATCCGGAATGGATATGGATTGTCTTCCAGGGTTCCCTCTTGAAAGACGAATATGTCCTCCTGCAATGTTAGTGACAGGTGTATAGAAAATTTTGAGTGTCTACACCTAACATGCTTGATCTTTCTATGTTTATAGTCCTTGTACATCATTTCTTTTTAAGGACTTTACAAAGCTATTTTGCTTATGTAGGATCAACCTAACATGCTTACTCGACACACTACGATCCTTCATCGTTTCTCCTGGCAGTCTACGAACTCCGAGATCTACTATCTTGTAGACTACGATTTTGTCTCGACAGCTCTCGAGTTCTCCTTAACTCTCCTGGCAGACTACAATTTCTGGTGCAGTGCTCGACGATCAGACAAGCCTATCTATTACATCATAAGATCAACCTAACATGTTTTATCTTTCTATGTTTATAGTCCTTGTACATCATTTATTTTTAAGGACTTTACAAAGTTGTTTTGCTTATGTAGGATCAACCTAACATACTTGATCAATTCATTCTAAGTCCTTATACACATGTTTCTATTATCTATCAAAGGACTTTACAGTTTTTCTTTATGCAAACATACTTGCATATTCATTCATATATATCATAATCAAATCATATGTAAATAGGAATCACATTCACATTCTTATTCCTGACAATCTCCCCCTATTTGATTTTGACAAAAACAATAAGTGCATATGCATGTTATGAATGAATCTTATATACAGTGAGCAGCTGTATTTCTAAAACAGATACTCATAAATGTCATTTATAATGATGTGGAATTTAATACACTGATATTTTACATCCTGGATCCAGAACATACCTAACTAGTTAGAGATGTACCTCTTTGGCTCCATGTATGTTTCCAGGATGTCTGTTGATCAACTAATCATCTGTTTGACCTTCTTACTCCTGCTCCCCTTGGGATGATGACTTTCTTGCTTTGTTTTGCTCCCCCTCAAATGTATGCTTCTCTTCTCCTTCTGGCTCCCCCTCAGCTTCGGCATACATGGGCTCATCATTCATGGGCTCATCATTCCTTGGCTCCCCCTCGGATGATGACTCTACCTCATCTTCTGTTATCTTCTACTTTGAATTCTTCTCTTGTTTGATCTTCTTGCTCTTCCTTGAATGCCTCTTTCTCTTCCTCTTTCTATGCCTCTTTTTCTCCCCCTTTTTGTCATTAATCACTTGGGAGAGCTACTCCATGTTGGACATAAGCTGCTCCATCAGGTAGGAGGAGTTAGCAACTTCAAACTTAAGTTCATGTTGGCCTAGCTTAAGTTGCATTGAGAAAGACTGCTTCATGTTGTCAACCTTGTTAGAGAGGGCTTGGATCTGCTCTTCACTGGCCTTCTTCGCTTGTAGTGCATCTGCCTTCTGATCATTCATGACCTCCAGATAGATGTTATCACTCTCTTTGAGTTTGAGAGATACATCAGCCATAGTAGCTTGAAGTCTGTTCTGGAATGAATTATCTCCTGCTACTATCAGCTTCTGTGACTCTTCAGTGAATAGAGATATTTTCTCAATCAGTTCATCAAAATTTTTTATAAGCTCCTTCTCCACGGATACTTGATCATCTGGTTTAGTAGTCTCCTGTCGAGCATCAGATTGAACTCTACGATCTGCATCCTTGGACAGATTTTCGAAGGTGTTGAGAATCTGAAGAATCGTTGAGTTCTAATCACTGGTTGAGGATGAAGGAATTTTTGTTAGTAGTGCTTGAGCAGATGGAGGCTTCTGGTATTGAACTTGAACACCATCAGTAGTGAAGTGAACAGATTCTATGATCATCTCCTTGGTCATGATCATTCTTCCTTGAGAGTCCACTCTACGATCGTAGGGAATATAGTGACTGCCGGCATATCTGTAGACCTTGTAGTGAGGCTGGTTTGTGATCAATTTGGTGGCAAACATCTTCACCATTGGGAAGTTTTGTGCTACCAACTCCATGCTTGGGAAGTGAGAGTAGCACCAGCTGAGGTAACTTGCATCCTTTTCAGTATGTGCTTTTAGCCACGAGATCCATTGGAAGAACCATCTCATTAGCAGGTCATCAGGATTGTAGAGGATGGTCGTGCAGTCTAGCTCCATGTTGTTCCAGTTTTTAACTATATCAAAGGTAGTCATCATTACCACCTTGAGTTGTTCATCTCCATAGTTCACCCATCTTTCTGGTGGTGTTTCCAGTGGTTCATTCGAGACTTCTACCACTATTCTCCTGGTGAATTTTGCTGGAGAAAGGACATGATAGACTTCTGGTTCCTCTGATTCCTGATTTGCAGGGTTGGAATCATTCTCCATTTCTTTGCTTTCGGAGCCTAAATCATTTTGATCATTTCCAACAATGAGTCCTTCTTGCTCCATTTCATTTACAGAACCTTCTTCAGCAAGATCTTCTTCTAATTCATCTTCTTCATCACTGGATCCTTCTTCAACACTTACTTCCTATGATACAGACTCATCATCACTTAAGTCAATGACAGCATTGGAGTGATCACTTCTCTTTTTGGAGGAAAATTTTGCTTGTAGTTTGTAGCTTTTCCTTCTCCTTGGAGGTTCAGCTATGGGAGAGTCAGACTCTTCTTCTTTGGACTCATTACCTCTTGAGCCGTCATGGGGGCTTTCAAGATTAGAAGGGGCATGTTCTTCTTCTTTAGAAACAGCATCATTTGACCTATCATTTGGGCTTGTTGGGGCAGTTGCATTTGGAGATTAAGTTTGGTTATCTTGAATCTCTTCTTCATCAATAGAGTGACTGCTATGAGGATTAGCCACAGGGCTTGAGCATTCTTCTTTATCAGCAGATGCTGCTTTTTCATTCATTAATCCAGCTTCACCTTCATTATTGGATTTGGTCTGTGGGGACTCGATCTTGAGATCGTTGGTTCCCTTTGCTTTTTCTGACTCTGCGTTCTCCTCTTCATCAAATGTAATATCTTTGGAAACTGAGGCTGGTTTGTTTACCACCTTAGCTTTCTTTTGTGATGGCCCTTGAAGTAGTCTGTTGCTTCTCCTCTTGGTAGTTTCTACAGTCAGGACTTTTTCTTCTTCATCCTTGTCTTTGGAGGAGAGACTTCTTGATGGGGCCTTGGTTTTCTTCACACCTCTGAATTTTTTTCTGGCTGGTGTGGTTACTTCTGGTACAGAGTCATCAATCTCAGAGCTTTCTACCTCTTCTGCCTTCCTCTTCTTTGTAGAGGCCTTGCTACTGCTCCTAGTTGTCAGCCTTCTGTTCTCCTTGGGGTTTTTCTTCTAATTCATAAATAGTTGTGGAGATATTACTTTGTGAACATTAAGAGGTTCTCCCTCATCATCCTTGATTCTTCCTCCTAGCTTCTTCTTCATCACAATGCTCAGTAGTCTTCCATAAAAAACCTTAGTCAGGGGTTTATCTGTAGATTTCTTCATCTCAACCTTTTCCAGCCATTTGGAAATTTGATGTAGCAAGATAACCCCAAAGTTGATTTGTCTTCTCTGAACTATTGTAGACGTAATCTTTAGTTTTTGATCAAGCACTGTGTCGTGTGCAGTGTCCTTGCATAGTATGCATTTCCCTACTATTTCAGCAAGGAACTCGAATTCCTTAGGGAACTCCTTTTTATTCATATCCTTTAGACTTGGGTTTCTTTGGTACCCCATAATATCCTTTGCTTGCTCAGTGTTGATCTCATCAAGGTTTCTCAGTCCTAGGTCAGGAAAACTTAAGCATTGATTTATATCAGATGATTTTAGCTTAAGAGACTGACCTTTAACCTTGGTTGAAAGGGTTCCGGCATTTATGGATGCATTTGAGTAGAATTCCTTGACCAGTTCAGTATATACTCGAGTGCTAGCCTCAAGACATTCTGAGAATCCAACTTTCTTTACAAGTTCGAGAATATCTCTAAACTTCTTTTCGGATTTTTCAAACGTCTTGGTTCCGAGCTGAATGCCAGTGATTACTCACCAGTTTTCCATTTGAGTAGTTTGAGGAATTTGGATTTTTGATTCAGAGGGGTTTTTGAGAGATGGTTGATTGTGATTTGGGCAAGACTCTGGAAGGTTAATTGATTTTGGCTTTTGAGATGATTCTAGGGTTTGAAAATGGGAGGAAGAAAGGTTCGATGGTTTCTGATAACTGTTTACAGATTTCAAACTTGTCTTAATGATAATTCCTTCTATCTCTGCATAATCAGTGATGTGTCAACCAGCCATTGGTTGCACGAAGTCCAGTAATGAGTTGTAACTCCCCATAACTTTTCAGTTAGATATTTCCTTTAGGAGAGTAGACGTTTAATTGACGTGGATTGACCGTTGACCTTTTTGGTTCGTGGAGTAGCATGGTAGAGCAGCTGTGGACTCTACGTTTTCCTCTGTTGACTCAACGATCAACTATTGTGAGATATTGCAGAGGGTGGTTTTGATATTAATCCTCATTCTGAAACTGCATAGCTTGACCACTGATATATCTGAATTTATCTCCTCATAATCTGAATGGTTGAGCAATTGTCCAGTCCTTTCGAGCTCCTTATGAGCTGGAGTATCCTCTGGTAGGACTGCGATCGTCGAGTCTGCTTCTACGATCGCTCAGGTTGCACTACGATCGTGGAGTTCTCTTCAACCTTGACTCTACGATCGTTGAGTGACTTGGTCCTTGAGATGAACTTTACTAAGAATTCCTTCTGGGTCAAGGTAGCTCAGGAAGGGCCAACCTCTTAGAGTGAGCTAAGGGTCAGGTTTTTCCCTGAGGCGCTTTCCAGATGAGATACTTTAGAAGTGATTTGCACTGATATCTCATTTGATCTTTTCTGGTAGGGAGGTCCTCTACAAACTTTAGACAATTTCACTTGTTGTAATCATGGTGTCCTCCTGCTCTTACACTACAATCGGATGTTTGTTCGCAGGCACTCCACGATGTTGGGTTGGGTGGCTGATAGGTTATCAGTAGTACATTTTGAGACGTTCCTACTGACTATAGATCTTCATTTGGTTCATCAGCCACAAAGTTTTGGGACTCTGTAGCTGGTACACTGCTACATAGTGTATCTCAGTATTGTTGTTCCTAACCAGATCACTGCTCCCCCATAGTTGATGTTGTCTTCTCAGTTAGACGTGATTCCCTTTTCTTTAGGTTCATTTGAAGGCAGCTTTCATATCTCCTTCTGACTGGAATCACCATTATCACTTAGATCTCCTTGTATCGTAGGCATGGATATTTTCAGGACTAATCACTCTACGATCATTTGACAGCACTACGAACGTAGTCTTCTTTGACAGTCTTGTGTGTGTGAAGTTCTGCTCCCGTAATGAGTTCCTCTTAACTGATGCTCGATGATCCTCTGATGTGAGCTTCTTTGAGGATTCTTCTCATATAGCATGCTTTGCCTGATTTGAGCATATAAGACCCTTTTTATCTTTGGTTGCATGGCCTGCTTCCATATACAGATTAGCAGCCATGTGAGCTTCATTAAGGTTAGCTCAGCGGGTCTTCAAGGATAGGCTTGGACATATAGGAATCTTAGTAGAACCATTTCTGAACATTCCCTAGCCTTCTGCTGGTTGAGTCTTCTTGACTGAAGTTTTCTGCTTCAGCATTCCTTAGTGTGGTCAGACAGACCAAGTACCTGCAGGTTAGATATATTTCTATTTGTGGTACCCATAATTAAATGGGTCCTGCTAGGTTAGTTTTCTAAACCCCTGTTCCTCATATTTAGATAATCATCACATTTATCACCAATAGTCATATTCATGCATGCAACTAGTTTTAGATAATACATTTTGAGATGCATGATGGTGAGTGCGTGTAAGATTCGTTATTTGAAAAAACACACTCTTTTTCTTTGATGGTTTCATCATTTGCATGATTATGTTCACAAGGTTTAAGTGTTCACAGAATGAGAATCAACTCTACGATTTAGGTGTATCTAGTTGATTAATGGAGGTGATCAGTTTCTACAAATCATCAAGATACTCTTATAGAACTGATCATACTCTGTGCGTTGTCAAGCACTTAAAACATAGGTTTGTACATACATACTAACCCACCAGCAAAGATTACTTCACGTAGAATTAATTTGGCCTGTGATGCTCTTATGACCCATTTCAGATTTCCTTCAAGATGTCATCTTCAAGTTAAAACTTGGATGGAGAGAAGGTTTATCAGCATTTGAGTTTCCACCCTCAGGGTACTTTCTCTCTTCACCTTTTTAGGTAGATCACTACAAAAAAATGGGGCTTTAGCAACAATCGATTTTCGTTGCTACAGGTGACAAATTTCGTTGCTAAAGGGTTTTGGCAACGATTTTACTGTTGTTGCGTCTTTCGTTGCCCAATGAGCGTTGCTAATTGTTCCGCAACGAACGTATTTTTTTCGTTGCAAAAAGTAATACATTTTCCAACGAAATTTGGCTTTCGTACAGAGACATCGATCATTTAGCAACAAAATGTATTGTTGCAAAATAATTAAAATTTCGTTGCTAACCCATTTCGTTGCAAAAGCCTACTAATTGGCAACGAAAAGAACTTTTTTCTTTTGCAACGACCATGCATTTTCGTTGCACTTGACACCATTTTGCAACGAAATTTTTCGTTGCAGTAAATTATGAAATTTGTTGCCTAAGCTTGCTTTCGTTGCGGAATGTAAACATTTTTTAGCAAACGATTTTCGGTCTTGATTATATTATTTGGCAACGACATTATCTTTGAATCAAAACAACAAAATGTTTGTTGCTGGCTATATTTCAATAGCAACGAAAGTCATCGATTAGCAACGACATTAAATGTTGTCATTTCTTTATATGTGCAACGAAAGTTTATATGATTTGCAACGATAAAAAATGTTGCCTTTTATTTTAGTATTAGCAACAATATCATCTTCGTTGTTATTAGGTTAATTTTTCGTTGCCAAATATTATATTTTTAATGCAATTAGCAACGAAAATTTGTTGCTAAATGTATAAAAAATTGTTGATATATTAAAACTTGTTCAATGCTTTGATAACGAATTATATTGTTGCCAAATCAAAATTTGACATTCTTTTTGTGTACCTGAGTGGGTCAATGTCCCCATAGCAAATAATGGCAAAAATACAAAAAACTAAAATATTATTAACATAATAAAATCATCCACTACATAATCATTCATTATCTTTACAATTAACCATCTAAAGTATACTATCATTTTAGTATACTTTTTGTATATCCCTCTTTCTCTCAATTGTCACAGATTGCATTAAGGAGACAGCTATGTCAGACAATGAAAAATAACTCTTGTACTAAAACCGCCAACGTTACGATTATAAGAAGATATAAGAGACCATCCCCTCTAGGACATGACAATCTATGAACAACTTTTTACGTAGGAGCAGGCTCGGATCTTGACCTTGTTAGGTGCCTTCTCCGATGGAGCTACATGTGTAACACCTTCATCTAGACTTTGAAATGATTGCTATCTTGGTACACTGGTTCCACAAAGTGTCACCTTCTTTGGCTACAAATAAAAAAAAAATTACATGGGCAAACATTAATTACATAGAAACATAATAGATCTTCAAACAAACAAAAAAGATAACATCAAAGAGATTGTAATTAACTAATACTATGGACCCTACTAAAATTTAGTAATTTACCTATTGGATGACATCCCATTTCGGGACTTGCAACATCAAATGTCACTGAATGAATAAAGTAGCAAAACTATTTAGACCAGAATAATGATACTTGCGATCTTTGCAGAAATGCTAAGTTCATAATACTACCTTATCAGTTTCAATTTGGGTGATCGGCTCATCAATATTAACATGATCACATGGTTTTGCTCCCAGTTATCATAGAATGAGTTCAAGACACTCACAACTCACTAACTTTACAATTAGGTATATATTTTCATGAGTGCAGAATTCAACAATATATGACAACCTACTCTTCAAAAAAGCGGCTAGAGTGCCATCAGTAATGGATTCACCCAAAAAAGGAACAACAACAGCAACCAGCTCACCTTCATTACAAAAAAGGATAAAATGAGCTATGCGGATCTTAAAGTAATCACAGTGGATGTTCAAGAAGGAAGAGTCAAAAGAAAATTTGAAATATCATACCACTATTTGATGAAAATGACCTACTCTACATCAAGACAGAATTATTTGTTTGAAGAAATGATACGACATCCCTGTGCCCACAAAAATATTTTAGGAAAGAAATGTTAAGGAACTACATTCGCCTTTGTTTTGTTCCCTCTTTGTTCATCTTGTTTAGCCATTAATGATGTGCAACCAAGTAAAAACTCACAAGTCGGAAATTTCTAAGTGAAAAATCTTCATCTGGTTATTCGATCCAAGATTAATGAGAGCTAAATAAGTACTAACAATAAGACATGTCTGCAAATAAGAACGACAAAGAAAACTTGAAGATACACTCTAGTCATGTTCTCTAAAATGAAAACCAAAAACCTTTTGAGCGATATACGATGTCCACAACCAAACGCCTTATATACCTAGGATTGGTAATGCAAATGGGACATAAGCTCTCACAAAAGGAATAAGAAATAGTTTAATATGATTCCCAATAATACATGAACATTCCAATACTAAATCCATTTTTCAAGTATACTGGATAACTCTAGTACTAAATATACCTAAGAAGAATAGTATGCTTACTCAAATTAAATGTCCACATTGCTATGAACTTGTCTACATGACCATTTGCAAAAACCAATTTCAAAAGCCGACCATCTACCAGAGCTAGTAATGTGTATGTATCCATGTGAAATGTAAAAAAAACCTATTTATATATCCATGTGAACATGATAGAACCAATAAGAGAGTTGTTCAATTTGACTAAACTAAATAATTAAGCATCATTCAAATGTTTCAACTTTGATAAGATGAAAGGCATACCTTATTTGATGCTAGTTCTGATCATCTTTCTCTTCCTCGTCCATACTTTGTTCTTCTTCGCTACGATAATCTACAGGTGTATCATCCTCACTACACCCCTCGTCGAATTCATCCTCCTCAAAATCATCCTCATCGACATCATCATTTATGTCTCCATCCAATAAGATATTGTGTTCAATGTTAATTTTTTGAGTTCTTTGTCTTAAGACAATGTTATTTATTGTTTCTGGATCAACATCATCTCTATTCATTGGCCCTATATCCGATCTTGAACAACAATGTCGATATCGGGTGAGTCATCATTAAGGTTAACAACATTATCTATGGTATATTCTTCAATCTCGTCCATTTCATCCTCGGAACATCAAATACGTGCCGATTGGTTAAACCTTTGAACAATTTTCCAATTTTCACCTAATTTCAAATCATCAACAAAAAAAACTTGTTTTTGCTTGAGAAGCTAATATGTATGGGTCGTTTCTATACCATGTGCTACTTACATTTACACTTGTAAAGTGTGTATCCTTCCTAATACCCATACATGATTAGATAAATCAAACCACTCACAAGAAAATATAAACACATTATACCCTTTTCCATACTCTATTTTGATAATATCATTTAATAAGCCAAAAAAGTTGATACTTTTCCCATCGTGTTCTCCTTCACATGTTATTCCACTATTTTGGCTTTGCCTACGATTGTCACGATCTTTGACAAAAAACCTTACTCCATTTACAATGCATCCTTTATATTTCCATACTCGTAAATTTGGACCACATGCTAATGCAAATAGTTGATCACTAATGACATTTGACGTGGTATTCCAAAGATGATGAATCTATTAGAGAAAAAAAATTTAAATTAATCATTGATTTTCAAATAGCAATAAATAACTTTAAAAGGGGAAGAAATATTATTTTACCTTCTTTTTAAACCACTGAGGAAATCTTTTTTCCAATTCGATGTTGTTTTGGTAAGCTAGTTTCAATTCCTCCTCACATTCCCTACAAGAATAATATTAGTACAAAAAACTAGTATGAAGCAATAATTATTTGAATAATTTAATGATAAAATGTATAACTTACTCAATATAAGGTTGCACGTCTTCACAATTATTCAAGACATACCAATGAGCCATTTGAATCTCCTTGGAATCAAAGATAGTCAAAAAGAAAACCACCTAATGGTTTAACATTTTGAGAAAAGAAAGAAAAAGAGCATCTTTTTTAACTTTTCCATAGGATTACGGTCCTTTTTATTGAACTTGCTCTCACTTTTGTGGTAAGTCTGAGGAACAAAATGTCAAACATTCATCTGCGACATACCCTTGAAGAATTGATCCTTCCGGATGTGCTTTGTTCCTTACTTACTTTTTTAAGCGTGCATAGATACCTTTAAAAAAAATTTACATAAATTAAGTATGACACAACTATAAAGTTCATAGATAACAAAAATATATAGTTACATACCTTTCAATTGGATACATCCACGAATAACATCTGAGGGCATGTAAACATTGCTTCTTGTGGTAGATGAACATGACCAAGTGAACACAAATATCAATGAAGCCGGTGGATAAATCCTCTCAATCTTGCATAAGATAATTATAATATCCTTCTCCATTTTTCTTAAGTCATCCACTTTTAGTGTCCTACTACATAGATTTTTAAAGAATGCACCCAACTCGATTAATGTTGTTGCCACATCGTCATTAAGATTTCCTCGCACTCAGTGAGGATTAATCGTTGTAAAAAAGAACATGGGTAGTCATGCGTCTTGTATCCCAACATGCTATTATCACTTGTATTAACACATCTAGCAATATTTGATGCATATCCAAATGCGGGAATTTGATGAGGATCGTATAAAGGACAAGAATTTGTCTCTCTCTTTTTTGGAAAAAAAAAAGGCTGGTTGTGGCTTGTCAAACTTATCTCCCCGTGGTCTTAAGTGCAGCTCTTTACGTATATTCATATCCTCTAAATCTTGTCGAGCCTTGTAAGTGTCCTTATTTTTACCTTCAATCTTTAGTAATGTCCCAAGTATGTTATCACAAATATTCTTCTCGATGTGCATTACATCGAGCTTATGTCTGACCTTCAAATCTTTCCAATATGGTAGCTTAAAAAAATACTTTTCTTCGTCCAATTAGAGTTGGATGGAGTTGCTGTCCTCTTTCGCTTTCTTTCTCTATTCATACTTACATTTTTCGGATGCTTGCCAAAATCCCCGAAATTGATTGCTTCTACATGATGTAAAATTTCTGATCCACCTAGGATCTTAGGTGGTCTACGGAGTTCCTCCTTTCCATCATAATCTAAACTCTTTCTCCAACTACAAGGGCAAGATAAACCATAGGAAGTAAATTATGTGAAAAATGTGAAGATGAAATTAAAATAAGTTGCGTATTAAAAATACCTATGATTAGGACCGAGAAATGCATGATGCCCCCCGTAAGGGATTTTACTCCTCAACCTAGTCGAGCGTGTATCTACATTGCAAGTTGGACAAAGCATATGTACCTTTTGGTACTCCATCGAGAAAAGATTTTTCGGTCTGAGAAAATCGTTAATTGTCCATAAAACAGAAGCATGCATGTTGAAATTGCACCCAGTATAAGAGTCATATGTTTGAATTCCTTGTTCCCACAAATCAACAAGATCATCTATTAAAGGACGTAAATAAACATCGATTTCATTACCTGGTGCTTTTGGTCCAGGAATCAAAAGTGACATTATGAAAAAGGGCTCCTTCATGCACATCGAGGGGGCAAATTATAAGGAGTGAGTATTATCTACCACATGCTATATGAGCAACTCATATTTCCAAATGGATTGAATCCATCGGTGGCTAGAGCCAAGACGAATGTTTCTTGGATCATTGGAAAACCATTCATACTTTCTATCAAACTCCATCCACGATACAAAATCTCTTTGGATGCCTCGGTTCACTTCTCTTGAAATAAGTTTTTCCTTGTGCCACCGCATGTCTTTTGCAATTTTTTTGACATAAAAAGTCTTTGCAACCCTGCGGTTTTATAGGAAAGTATCTCAAAATCTTGTGTGGGATTTTTTTACCCTTCCCATCATTAACTTTCCATCTTGATTCCCGGCATATTGGACACTCTTCTAAATCCTTATTTTCTTGCCAAAAAAGGGCACAATCATACCTTCAAAAAAAATGAGACAGATTAACTATATATGAATGAGTGTTATAATTAAGGACTTTTTGATATGTTATTTTACTTACTTGCATGCGTGTATTGGAAGGTATCCAAGGCCAATTTCACGTAGCATTGTCTTTGCCTCGTAGTATGATTTTGGAAAATTCGCACCATCAGGAAGAACATCTTTAATCAACTCAAGTAGCATGTCTATGGACTTATTTGTCCAATGGTTGAAAACCTTCAAAATGCAACAATTTTATAACAAATGACAAAATGGAGTACTTTTGGCATCCCTGATATAACTCTTTGTCTAACATATTAAGCATTTGTTCAAAATCGGTATGATTTTGATTTTGGAAGGTATCTTCATTCCCACCAACAACAAAGGTTCCTCGATTAATATCTTCCATTAGTGTCCCAATTTCATCCTCATCACCATCTAAATCATAGTCCATAAACTCCTCATTTTGAGAGAAAATATTACGACCATGTTCATTGGGTATACGTGGAATGGGTTCACCGTGGTAAATCCACTTATCATAAGAAGGCATTATCCCATTTATGCACAAATGTGAAGACACCTCTTCTTGGGTTTTAGTGTATAGGTTCATACACCTGATACAAGAACATCTAATGTCAACTGTTGGGCCAAATGTTGCACGTACATGCTCAATGAAGCTTTTGACCCCATTGCGATAAGTCGTTGATATACACTCATGATGTGTCCAACTCTTATCCATGATATTAAGTTCAACCTGAAATTTATTCATCAACTCAATTACATCAACTCAACCAATGATTTAAACAATAACACAATACACAAAAATCAGATAAAACAATAACCAGTGGTCATACTTAAATCATTTATATTTTGAGAGATCGAATCAAAATTTTAGTTAAACGAGTACATTGTCATACATTTGGGTCACTCTTACAGTTTAACGGGAAATATTTGGGTCACTCTTACAGTTTAAATAACAATTGTCAAAGAAAAGGTCATAAAAGATTGATTTGTCACTCGTGTGTCTTTCAAATTTGCAAGTGAGGTAACTTAATAAGATATCATTATGTGTTTGCGACATGCTTAAGAGTTGAGACACACAACCAGTAAATCTGAACTTGTATAAGACCAACACCAAAGAAACTGTTTGGAATATCAAAAGACTAAAGGTTTTGTGACATTGGAGTGATTATCTGCAGTTCCCCTTTCATATTTGCAGATTGTAAATAAATTGTTAACATTCAACAAACATGCAGTTAATTATCTAATAGGAGCATTACATTTATAACATGATTTTAATGTGAATGTTGCATCTGAAGTTCCCCATGTATGGCTTTGCATAACAAAGTTCTGAACTTTACAATAAAAACTGCTCATATTTATTAAGAAAGCTTTCTCAGTTCAAGTGTAACAGCGTTGTGTGAAGGCCTTAAGAACCATAAACCCAACAAAGGAAAAGAACCTGTGGATGGCTGTGATTCACAAGTTCAAAGTGGATGTGCCAAAGGTATTACAATTCTGAATTCTCAATATGTTCTTGTGGTTTAAAAAAATGTAAATGAGGACATCTTTAGTCCAACTGGAAACCATGGCTATGATTGGGGGTTTTGGTTATGTACTAAAACCGATTAGATTGATATTGGAATCCTCAAATCAAATTGCTCTGGGCTGTGTTATTCTGTGTTGGTGATATAACAACTAGCGCATTGTTTCCTTGAATTAAAATTTTACACTTAAATTCTGCACTTTTGACTTGAGAATATTGTTTTAATCAATTGGAAAGTTAAGTGTATGAATTAATTTTATTAGCACTACCCAGTTTTAGCAAGTAGATATCTGTGAATATACCATTCCAAGAATAAGCTATATGATGTTGCCCAATTGCTGCCCATTTACTGAATGAATGTCAGCTTCTGTTTAACTCTAATGAGAGTAGTGTTGAGACTTTAGTATCAGTCTCCATACTTGTATTAGCCCGACTTGATCAAAGGAAGAAAAGAGCCAAAACAGAAAATCCCTTTTAACAAACACAATTCATTATCCTATCCCCTAACATAATCGCATTTTTTGTGGCCAAAATAAATAACCAATTTCAGATTTGATCATCACATATAACCAATTTCAGATTTGATTAAGCACAAATGAATAAACAAAGTGCAGATATTAAGAAATAAATAAACTGAGATTTGATTTCTTACCGAATTGAAAGAGAATTGAAGAAGAAAAATAACCCTAGAACCCGGATGGAATCAACTTGAGTGCAAGCGAAGCTATGGATGGAGGAGAGAAGTAGAACATGTGACTGTGGTGGAGGACATGAGTGCAAGTGAAGTTACGGATGGGATGGATGTGAGTTCTGGCGACGTAAGGAAGGAGAAGAAACCTAGCCTCTCTTTCTTCCGTATAACACCAAACAACTGTGGTAAGTTGTGGACTCTGTTCCAAAAACAGAGTTTGATAACATTTTAAAAAAAAAATTATAGAAGGAATATTATACTTAAATTATTATTATTTTAAAAACTTAAAAGATAAATTTAAATTTTAGGATATTATAAATTAATTATAACAAACTCAAATATAACTTTTTTTGTAGAATAAAAAAAAGTAATATAAATAAACATTTATAGTATGTTCATAAAAAAAAAAGTAATAATTATTATAATTTCGTTTTTATTGTCAATTAACAATATTTTATTTTTTTAATTATTATAAGTTAATATTCTATTTAATACAATTAATAATTTAAATTACTTAAAAAATATTATTAAGAATAAAATTTGTATTAAAATATTAATTACATTACAATTTGAATTGTAGTATATTATAAATTAAAAAATAAACTCAAACTTTACTGTTTGTGTAAAACATATGTTTTTTTTTTCATTTGTGCTCTATTCCACATAAGAGCGCCACTATCATCTTGTATTTTTCTATTTCTTTATGATATGGTCAATGTATGAAATTTTAAATTTTAAAGTAGTGGAAAGATATTTACTTTATGGATTATTATAGTCCATAATCGATATTGTAAGTTACGTAAATAGTGTTATTAAAATTAAATTTAATATTGTTAAAATTTAATGCATTTATATATAATATAATTTATATTCACTATAATTTATATCATGGGAGAACATAGTCCTAAGTAATATATTTGAATATAAATATCAAATCCCAATAAAATTTTTTTTCAAATAAACATAATCCTAAAGTTTAATTAGTAAAAATTTCATGTGATCCCCAATCATTTAAAATATACAAAAACTATATGCATTTGTGATATGATAAGTGAAAACAAACATTTTCTATCTAAGATCATTCAAATCATATAGATGATATATCAATGTTGAAATTAATATTTTGTTTCTTTGAATTACATGAAATTTAACCTAATTCTATATACATGGAGTGGAATGGAATGTATAAAATATTTATAAAAAATAATTTAAATTTTGGAACATAGGTAGTCTTTTAAATATTTGTACAATAAGTATTAATAAAAATAAAGTAAATCAAATTCGATTGTCTTAATTTTTTAATATAATTAACCACACGTTTATATTTGACAAATATTTAAGTTTCATAACATGATTTTAATTTTTATGACAATATTTTTAAGTTTATCATAACAATTTTATTAATATTACATCAACAATACTACAAAATTAACACTTATTAAGATTTAGGGAGTACATTTTAAGAAGAAGAAATAAAGAATGGCGATAAATTTATATCAATATTAAAACTTATTAACACTTCTTAACACTTATTATATATATATATTATAAATTTATAAAATATTAAATATATATAAATGGGTACATCGATAAAATTTATAAGAATTAAATCACATATATATTTATTCTATGTTATTCTTTATAAAAACATATTCTTTATAAAATAGTATTATAAATAAGTTACAAGTTCCATTATCACTGCTACCACCTCTTAATTTCATCATACGAGACATTCCAATACTAAATAACTAATCATCTAAATAATACTCCTAATAAACTCCATAATTTGACTTTTTATGGTCAAATTGTCAATTTTAAAATTATTTATTAAAAATATTTATACATAAATTTTAAATTCGAATCTTGACAATTGTAGTAAATTCTCCATAATTTATTACGATCATAATCGATAGACGATATTTTATTTTTTTTTAAAAAAATTAATTTAAAAATGGTCAATTTCACGTAATAAAAATCAAATGAAGACGCGTTTAATATAGACGTAAGAGTACTAATTATCTAATAATAATAATTATTATCTATTAAATTAACAATATTGTTATGTATTTTTAATAAATATCATGTATATCACAAGTCCACAAGATCAAAGAAATTATTTTTCATCTCTAATATTACAAACATTTAAAAAGTGTTAAATTTTCTTTTTATATTTAGTCTAAGAGAACGATATTAATTAATCTAAGACACAATATTATTATACTTTATCCCGCTATAATTTTCGGCTCCAATATATTATATTTCCCTCCCAAAATTGTTTAGCGCTAGGATATATCATATTTCGTTCCAAAATCTGGTTAGGGCTAAGATAAATCGTATTTCGCTCCAATTAATATAGGATCCTTTCTTCTCATTCACTTCTCCTTCACGTATTCCCAAAATAGTTCGATAGTTCTCCTCTGGCGTCAATTGTCGAGGTTTTTTTTTCGCAGGTCAGATCCTTTCTTCTCATTCACTTCGATTTATATTGTTGTTTGTTTTTATAATCAGCTTATTTTTGATTATGTTGAATATGGAGTAAATATCGTGGATTATTTATCGATGTGGTTTATGTTTTGATTTTGGTCTACTGAACTAAGTTTATGTACTTCTCTTCATGTGCTTTTGGAGGTAAAACATAGGTTTTTTATCTTGTTAGGCAACTTGAATGCAGTGGAATTTACATTTCCATTTAGCTAATCCATTTAGATTTCATAACTATTAGTGTTGTTATAATTAACAAAATGAATATTCCACAGTTTTATCTAATTGATTTGGGTTTCATTGTTTAGTGCGATATACTTAAAAAAATGAAACTTCTTTTAGATTGTGATTTTGAGCATGCATAGTGAACCTAGTTATGATTTTGAGATGTACGACATACTTAAGTATTACTTTCTAGTACTATACATGTCTTATTTACTAATACGTATAATCGATCCGATTATGTAGTTTCAAAATTTACTCATCTTGCATAATTGGTACTTCAAAATGTCCGCCCTAGATTAAAGAGAAAGGAGCATTTCAAACAAGAAAATATTTAGCCTCACAAAATGTTGAGGTCTTTGAGGATAATGAAGAAGTTGAACTAAACTTAATCAAGGTTCAAATCCTCGTGTAAAAAGAAGAATTATGATGACATCAAGTCCTCCAAGAAGCCCAATCACAAGATCACGAATTATGATGACATCAAGTCCTCCAAGAAGCCCAATCACACGATCATAAACTCGATCTGCTCAACCATCACATGTGGGTCGAACAAGAAAATTACGTTCAATGATTGCACGTTCGCCGAATGCCAATGATGGTCATGCGAATGAAGTGCGTACTCCCATTTCTACCTCGAGGCAACATACTAATGACACTATAGTTGGTGAAATTTCTACCCCACCAACAGAATGTGGCCCGATATCGATGTCCGATGAGCAAGGGACTGCATAATGTGAGTTTTATATAAACCTATTTAGTAGACATATGTTATACACGTGCGTGTGTGTGTATATATATATATATATAAATGGTATACTCAATTATTGTTTTCTTGTTAATTTGTTGTTCCTTTTACTTTTTGACATCTAATATTTTGAATAACTTCATCTTCAGCAAAGATCATACGTAGACCTACTCGCGGTATTGGTCTTGAGAAACTAACCAAGTCAAAAGGAAAGAAGTTGGCTATCAATGTGTCACCTAGTAAAGGAAGGCCCATAGATCCTACAGAATCTGCTAAGTTGTCGTCAGAGATAGGATTGATGGCCCGCCACCACCTCCCAATGAATACCAAGTTCAAGGATATTACAGAGGTAGTAATTGAAGAATCATTGTCAAGGGTTAAAGTAAGATGCATAATATTAAATTATGTCATATATTGTTATTCATAGTTGAGTCTGCATTTGTCCTTTTTGGCAATTAGTTTTTGTCTCATGAACTAGTTAATTTTGCTGGATTATTTTTTTCTTTAGGCTCGCTTCGATATCGACCTTTCTAAACCTCATGTGAAGTGTGTTGCACTTGGAATAATGAAGGATAGGAATAGAGGGCAGAGGTGTAAGCTTTACAAATTATTCAAAACTTTTCAATCACAGAAGATGCTAGAAAAATCCTCCAAACAACATTGATATTGCCAAGTGGACTGAAATGTGTGATTATTGGACATCGCCAAAAATTATTGTATGATTATTCTAACTTTAATCGTTTATTTTATATGATTATTATTTTCAGTTTTTTTTATAAGATTATATTTTTATTATTTGTTCAATGATTTATTTTTTCCAGCATCGCTCAGAAGTAAACAAGAAAAATCGAGGTAATAATGGCATTCACAGTGGAGGGTCCAAACCATTTGTCGTTCATCATTCTGAGAAGGTATGTAATTATATATGTTCAAAATCATTCTTGTGTGAACCATCCTATTATTTTAAGTAAGTAAGATCTTTTAATATCGCCTAATAGGCCATTGAGTGTTTAATTTTACTCTAGATCTTCAATAGAATCAACCACTGCCCTATGTAGTAGCTAGAATAACTAATGCTTGCTATCAAGGTTCTACAATATATAGGTATTTGGCATACTCTCATTTTAAGCACTTGGAAAAAAGTTCACCAATTTCTCTACCGCCATTCATTATAGGGATGGTTCGCATGGCTGTGGAGGGCGAACCATAAGATTACTTCTACTAGTTGGTTGCTGATTCTGAGAATAACCACTTTGTTGGAAGTGAGGCTGGGGTAGATGTTACGCATGAACTGTGAAGGGTTTGCTGCTTGACTAGACAGAAAAGTAGGATAAACAGCAGGTGATATGGGCCTAACCTGAGCCTGCAAAGATGTCTATTGCGGTGGTTGTCCCTTCTGAGGAAACTGTTGGGACCACTGAGCCTTATACTGCAGTAACAAGTGATTTTGTGGAGTCAAATTTACTGAGATTGTGTAAGGTATGGTGGAGATGGATCTTGAGAATCATATGATATATAATGACCACGAGACTAAGCATACGTCGGAGGTGGTACATTTGAAGGTATATAATAACCATGTGACGGGGTAAGACTTTGAGGTAAAGGACTTTAAATAAACATATAAGAAATGAGGCAAAGGACTTTAAATAAACATCTACAAAATGGTGAACACAACACTGGAAACACAAACTGACAAGCTATACTTGAAACTAGAAAACCAGGATCCTTGAGCCTTAATTCATGTTCCTTGTACAGAAAATTATACAATAATGCTCTGGTTATTAATTATTCTAATTTGATTTTCAGGGAGATCCAATTGAAGGTTACAAGACCACACATCAGAAAAAGGAAACAAACGACTGGATACAACCTGAAAATGAAGCTGCCTACGTAAGTTATACAAACCTTATCTTATTTTTAAATTTGGGATTAAGTAATGAATTAGTTGCATTTGTTGTTAATTTCACATAATGAAATGAAATTACTTCAGTTTGAATGCACATCTGAGATGAACGCAGAATCTGGAAATTTTGACAATAATGACAAAAGAGAGATTATGACTCGAGTGTTGGGTAAGAAGGCAGAGAGATTGAATGGCTTTAGATTTGGACCTCGAGCAGGGAAGTCTTCGTCTATCGATAAATAAAAAGTTGCATTGGCAACAGAGTTAAAAGCATCTCACAAAAAAAATGAAGAGCTTGAAGCAACCATTCAGGCACAAGGAAAACAGATGGACAATCTTGAGAATTTACTTAACAAGTTAGCCGACAATCCACAATTTCTACAATTGATTCAAGGCAACAGCAGCTCAGGGACAGAAAGAGCTGGAAACAACTCTTGATCGATATTTATGGACATCCAAAACTGTTAGAACTTTTGTCGTGGACACTACAAAATCTTGGATATTAATGTTGAACTTTATGTTAGACTTGGTAAATCAATAATTTGTAGTATAATGGATGGTATTTGGATTTTGATTTTCCAATTTTGGTTAAATATGATGGAAAGATTTGATTTAGCTAATTTATTGTTGTAGTTGATGGTTTTCTATTGTTACAGTTCTTAACTTGTTTCAGGCCAAAAATTTGTTGGTTTTGTCTATGTTTTCTGTTGTTTGGACTGTCTTGCTCTGAATTTGTTAAATTGTTTGGAATGTGTTAATTTGTATATGCCTCTTGGGTCCCATAAATGTTCAAATTCAGCATTGCTGGAATATGGGTTCATCAACATTACTATGTATTTTATTTCAGGTAAGTTTAAAGGAGAACTCACATGTGATTCGTGCAAAGGCATTACGAGCAGTAAGGAGAACTCACATCCTGATGTTGGTTTGAAGGTATTTACAAAGTATTGGGAAGTTGTATCATCTGCACTAGAAATTGGCTGGCTTGATATTGTGGTATGTATTGCGTCTCAATTATAAATTATATTTAACATCTCACTAACAATTGGCTGGCTTCAACTCTAGTTACCTACAGTGTTTGATGAATTGATTATGTCAAAACACTCACCTATTCTTCTCAAAATTTCTCAATCTCAGTCTTCTACTCTTGTCTCCAATTTCATCATAGCCTTTGTTCTGCAGATTGGGTCTATTTAGTCTTCTTATGTTTTGTTGTTGATTTTCGTGTTCGTCTTTGGGCTTTGTTTTGAGAAATTTGGTGTTTGGTCTAGTGGTCTTTGTTGTGTTTTGTTGTTGATTTGTAGGTGCTGATGCTGTCAGTGGTTGATGCATTATCTACTTTTAGCACTCTTCTACTGCTGTTGGTTCTGCGTCTGGATACCATGCTGCAAATTGGTGCTGCAGGTGTGGTGCTAACGTGCCACTTGCCGATTATTTATATATTTCTATTATGCTAGTACGAACACACAATGAATCACATTAACATAGAACGTTAATCATACAACTCATGGAGTATCGATATGTTCAACTTATATATATATATATATATATGGTGTACATATACAATTATACATACAGTCAACTAACCATGTCATTTACCCCTTTCAAACTAGAATTTTCAATGTAATATTTAGTTCTTAGATTTTAGCGAACTTTGAAGGTTTCTAATTATTCTTATTGTTAGATTGGAAATTGGGTTCAGTAAATCTATTTAATTAATATAAGCCACCCTCTTTATCATTTAATGTTTCTCAGTAAAGTTGGGTCTGATACTGCTTGATTATCTCTGATTTGCAGAGCTAGAACAGAGCTCAAATAAGAAAACTTGATCTGTTTCACCCATTAAAAAAAGTGGCGAATATGGGAGCTTGTGGATCGAAACCGATATGCTGTGGAATGGCTATTCAAAGGAATAATAGAACGTCGTAGAAGAGAAACAAAGACACCCTCTTTATCTCACAAGCTCAATAAAGTGGATCCTTCTTCTGTTTCAATAGATCGCAAATACTGCAATCCTGCAAATGAAGGTAATCTATTTAATTCAGTTTCTGGTAAATGATAATGGGTGATATAGTTTGTGTTTGCTTGAAGGTAAACATTATCCAAGGAATCACCTTGCCGGATGCTATAAAATTTGGTAAAGTTTTTGGAGGACTGTTTATTGGGCAGACATGATTTTGCTCAATTTATTTCCTAGTCTTTTATCACGCCGTTTTACCAAGAAAAATATGGTGCTAAATATGTGACATGCAGTTAAAGTACACTGTAGAAACAATGGTTCCCTTTACTTGTATGCACGAGGACATACTCGACAACCCAATATGTGGAGAGTTTAAAATTCAAACTAGAAAGGAAAATGTTGTACAATCAGTGATAAGTTGTACAATCAATTATTATTATTATTATTATTATCTTAATTTAAGTCAACATTTTAATAGTCGTTGCAAAAAATTGTATAAAATATGCAACGAAAATAAAATATGTTGCCAATGAATGTGGTTCATATTAGGCAATGAAATATAATAACAAAAAAACTTTCGTTGCCCACGATGAGGAGAAATCAAGTGGTTAGAAATTTTACAACGAATTTTTAACGAATTTTTTTTCCAAATTTTGCAACTACTTATGAATTTCGTTGCAAAAAGTGAAAGCCTGACACAATCTGCAACGAAGGATAAGTTTTGTTGCTAAACATACACTTTTAGCAACGACTTATAAAGTCGTTAACCAAAAAATCGTTGCTAAAGCTCCATTTTTAGCAACAAAAATATTTTTCGTTGCCAACAATGACGGGAAATCAAGTGGGCGAAAATTTTGCAACAACTTTCTAATGGAATTTTTTCCCACCAATGAATTAGCAACGAAATTTTGCAATGACTTATGAATATTGTTGCAAAAAGTGAAAGCCTGACATAATCTACAACGAAGGACAAATTTCGTTGCTAAACATATACTTTTAGCAACGACTTATAAAGTCGTTGCCCGAAAAATCGTTGCTAAAGGCCCATTTTTTTGTAGTGGATTATGACTCCTTGACAGAATACTGTTATAGTTCATAAGGAGGTGCATTCATGATGTACGCATTTATAATAGTGAGGAACCGTACCTTTTTACTGTCAGTTTCTTAACAGTCATTTATCTTTAATATACTGAGTTTAAGCATTGATGTGCATAGCTTCACATTTGCTCCTGACAGCTTGTTGCTCTTGTTGGCCTTTAATCAATCAGTCGTGGTCTTAAAGATGCAGGCTAGGAGAATCTCAGCATCTTTAGTTCTTTGACATCTTTCAGTTCATTAAGTTTTCACCCAGCTGCTGGTTGGCCAGACACCTGTTTGAGAAGATCTTCTTTCTTCTCTAGATAAGCATTTCTTAACAAGTATGGCCTTTTCATCTTTCAGACAGGTGGATGCTTGACTCTTTGTTGTTGATGTCTCTTGGGCTATCTCGCCTGGTCTTCAGAATACAAGATTGACTGCAGTCAGGGATTGGTCTTGTTGATATAATACTTGAGAGCATGGACTAATCTGAGCAGCTTCAGGTTTATATACACATTTACATGTACACAATATTTCCAACATGTGAGCTCATCTGCATATAACAAGTGACTTACTACTAAACTAAGTTTAGAAAAATGTTTGTGCTTGGGATCAGACTCAAAGCGATTAGCTTTTGAATATAGCATGAGAACCTGCTCTGATACCAATTGTTAGTTCCCAATAGGCACAATATAGATCTAGAAGGGGGGGTTGAATAGATCTTTTTTAATTTAAATACTTTTCTGGTTTATTTTGTATAGCTAATGATTTAGCATATGACAAACATAAGAATCATTTCAAGCACAACGGAATAAGTAAAAGATCCCCTTCATTGAAATATTCATAATTATACATACATTGTTCTTAGAGTTAATTTAGTTGTAAGCAGTTAAAACATACATAGCAGTTATAGCAGTTAATATACATAATGTAAATGACATAAGGTAAAAGACACAAGTGGTTTTAAGTGGTTCAGAGACTCAAGCTCCTAATCCACTCTTCTGCTTTCAACTAGCAGGATTTCCACTAAGGAAGGGCGGCACCACGAATCACTAAGATTCCTTCAAGGCCGTGACCTTGGGACTCAGATTCACTAAGAACTCCTCAAGGCCAGAATTTTGTACGCGTCTCTAGTTCCCTAGAACTCTTCAAGCTCAAAGAAGCTTGGAACTTCATTTAGTCCCTAGGACAAGGACCCCTCGGGACTCGCTCTTCTTGTTGTTGTTATTGTTGTTGGTGGTGGTGATGAGTCGCTAAAATGTCTTTAAGCTTGATCATCTTTTGTACTTTAAGCAACTGGGTGTGGTCCTCTTTGCATTCGATTTGAGATCGGAATATTCGTACAACCAAGACAATCATTGGTGCACCCAATTTATAACGGAATTATTCGCATATAACGGCACAATCATTGGTGGACCTTATTAACGGAATTATTGTCGAATTGAGAAAGCGACAAAATACTTTTTATGAAAATAACGGCGGAAGTTTTACTGTTAATCGTTGAAACACCCGTGTTGTTAAAAGAATACGCGATGTCAGAGTTGTAAAGAAAGTAGCACACAGATTGATTATTGATGCTTACGTGAGAAGTCACTTAGTTTTGTTCAATTATTATTACAAAGAATTAATTCTTTGATATAGTATTTCACGTTATTTGATTCAATTATTGTCAATATTTTATAATCAATAATTGAGATGACAAAGTTATTAATATTATTATTTGCAATATTAACGATGTCTAAAAGTTCTCTCAAGGAGAGGTTTGGTCACCTAATTGCGCGCCAATGGGGAGAAATCCTTATTGGAAAGCCCCCTCTTTCCTGGGAACGACCTGATCGATTAATATTGTGAATTATAATTATGATGATAAATGTTGTTAAAAATATTGAGGGGATTTTATGAAGTATTTGATGTAAATTTTACTTATTATTTGGACCACCCACTTTCCCATTTTTAAAAATTTATCGGTAGAAGTTATCTCAGTTTTTATTTTATATATATATATGAATACATATATATATATATATATATATAAGTATTATATATACATATATATATAATATTGTTGATGGAAGGTGGGGAAATTAGGGTGGGACGGGAGGAGTATTATTATATATATATATATATATATATATATATATATATATATATATATATATATATATATATAAGTTTGAAAAAAATGGATGAGGAGTAAGATGAATTCACGGGTCTTCCACCGTAATTGTTTTTTCTTGCACATGTTATATAAATAATATATATATATATATATATATATATAATATATTATATTTTATTTAAAAGATTTTGCTTTAATTATGGACCGTCCAGATTAAAAGTAAATCAATTTGGACCGCTCATGAATAAGTTACTATGCAGTCCATTCTTCTATAAAGTGAAGCTCATTCCTTCATAATTTCTTACGAATTCATTGAAACTCTAGAGACAGAGAAACTATAGAGAGAAAGAAGAAAAGTGTTCTGCTATTTCACTACTCATATATCCAGTACGCTTCTTCTTAATGTAAGGGATATTATTTCTTTTGTATTCATGAAGAGAACTTCTGTTATTCCATTATTTATTATTACATTTGGAATAACTTTCAGATCATGCTGGGCTACTACCTATACTTGGTGAAATTCTTCCGTGATTTCATTCGTTATTATTCATTGGAATATCCACATTCATGCGTTTCTGGACCTAATTAAAATCTTTATTATTTTGTTGGAATATCATATATACATGCATTTTACTGTGGGACCGATTCCGTCTTTATTATTATGTTGGAATATCTTCATGTGCATTTTACGTCGAACTCGATTTCGCTTTTTATTATTACATTGGAATATCCTCGTTCGTTTCTTTTACGCTTGGGACCTAGTTTAGTTAATTATTATTCTATTGGAATAACCTACACGTGCGGTCTATCGCATGCCTGGTGATTTCTTTTGTTATTCCATTCCTTATTATACTCACTTGGTTAAAGTTTTAACTTCTATACTCCATGAAATTAGTGGAATATTCTTGATATTTGCGCTTCATCCAGTATCTTTTCATGGAAATATTCTTCTGAGCATTCTTGAATTTTACTCTACAAAGAAGTATCATGTTGACAATTTGGACGTTATTAGTTCCTGAATAAATAAATTCTTGAACTTGTTTTATTGAATTCTTATATCATTTCATCATCCTCATGTTTATATTTTTTGAAAGTCATCTGTGGCTGTGTAGTGCATAGATGGACTTGGTATGATTATGACCGAGGATTATTGATTGTAATCATGACCGTAATTTTATATATGATGTGGTAAAAGTCCTCATTGGCCCGTAGTGCATTGATGGACCATTGTTGGCATGATCATGACCATTGATGAACACACGAATGTTCTTGGCCCATAGTGCATGGATAATTTGTGGTCGTGATACTAAAGAATATCCTTGGCCGTAGTGCAGGGGTGATTCGATGATGTGGATTATTTTTTAAGTCGTGAGTCTCAATGATAAAAGTGATGAAAAACCTTTAAATCATAAAAGATAGTAGATTTTATTTCTACTTGACTCTTTTAATGGATTGCTTGTTCCATCTGCAGATTAAACTTGATGTTTGCTATATTGTATCAATTTAACATCATTTAAGGCTAATGATAATTTATTACGCATTATCTTCGTCATAATATTTCTTCTTGGGCTAGTTAAGCTCACCCTTTCTTTCCTTTGTTCTCTTGAAATGAGAGCGAATGGCGGGACGCAGTCGAGGAAGCGGAGTGATGGTTAGGATGATAGTATTAGCTAGTAGTCCTCACTATTCATTAAATAGTGTGACAATAAATGTAATGAGGACTCATTCTAAGAGTGGATATTGTCTAGAAGATGATTTGTATTTAAACTCATGACTCTCTTGTTGTATAATTAAGATTGTATTTATATTACGTACCATGTATTTGATTGACTTCGTAATAGGTGATGTATACCTATTTTGAAGGCGTCACGATTAATATCAAAGCTTAGGGATATGATCCTTGGCTAAGATGTGAGACTAGAATTAGGAGGGGAGTGACGGGGAATTCCTTCGCTAGTATGACCTACTTAAATTTATTTGGTATTTAATTGGTTGGTCAGAGTTTAGAGATAATATGTTACATGTCAATTAACCCTTTTTTGTGGCAGTATCTGAAAATGACATCCGAGAATGTTGAGAATAGCAATGGAGCACAGGAGACCGTTGAGTCTCTACATATAAATAATCAGGAGAATGTGCATCAGGAAGGCGACAATCCTCATGCAAACAACAACACTGACCAAATGATGAATGATAGAATGTTCAAAGGCTTTATGCAATTCATGCAACATTAGGCGAGAGCGGCTCCTGTCTAAAATGTTGGTGGAAACACTGGAAACTCTCGGACGGTCACCGCTAAACAGTTCAAGGAGCTGGGACCACCGGAGTTTATTGGAGAGCCAAAACCACTTAAGGCGGGAGCATGGATAAAGCAGATCACCAAGATATTTGATGTCTTGGGATGCTCCGAGGAGCAAAAGGTTCCCTTTACCACCTTTATATTGCGAGGAGAGGCAGATTACTGGTGGGAATCGGTAAAGCCTACTCAACCTGCCGCACTAAAGATGACTTAGGAGAAGTTCCCATAATTATTCAACGACAAGTACTTTCCCGAAAGTATTCGTCACAAGAAAGAAGTAGAATTTATCAAGCTGGAGCAAAACAACATGACCGTATCGCAGTACGAAGCCAAGTTTGCCGAGTTGTCCTGGTTTGTGTCCCATTTGGTTGATAATGAGGAGAGAATGACGCGAATGTTTTTAAGAGGTTTGAAACAGGAGATACGTCAATATCTTATTTCTCATAAACTGTGTTTGTATTCAGATGTTGTAAATAGGGCTCAGTTATTGGAGCGCGATAATGAGTCAACACAATTAAAAGAGAGCAGCCGGCAAAATGATAATACCAGTGAGAGTAGTCATCGAAGCAGTGACAACAAGCGCGGAGGGAATCAACAGGCCAGAAATGGTAATCACTTTGGTGGAAATCAGGGCCAAAATAATAAGAATGGACATTTCAAGAAGTAGAGATTCAACAATGATGGAAAGACGTCAGCACCAACACCCATTGTTAAGGAAGGAGAACGACCACCTATCATATGCTTCAAATGCGGAGGAGAGGGACACATCAGTCCAAACTGCGCGATGCCATCCAAAGCATGTTATAATTGTGGAAGAGAAGGTCACCTAGCCCGATTTTGTCATTCATCGAAGACAAGTTCAGCTAGGATGGAGGCACCAAAGGCCATCCCGGTAAAAAGTCAAAATTTGGTAGTCTGAGGAGGCGTTTGTAGTGACCTCCCAGAAAGCAAGGAACCCAAATGAGGTCATCACGGGTAAGCTTATCATAAACTCTAGCGAAGTCTATACTTTATTTGATACCGGTTCTACCCATTCTTTTATTTCTCCTACTTGCGCTCAACGATTAAATTTGACTCCGGAGAAATTAGACTTTGACTTATCTGTGGAAACTCCATTGGGAGAAACCTTCATTACATCCACTGTTTATAAGTCTTGTTTGGTTCAAATCGGTACCCTCACATTACCTGTAGATCTTATTTCATTAAAAATACTTGCATTTGATGTGATTCTAGGGATTGATTGGTTAACTACTCATCATGCAAAAATTGATTGTTTTCATAAAGTTGTTAGCTTTCATATTCCTAACCAACCTATTATGCGAATTCAAGCAACCAAACCATTAAAATCAATCACTGTCATCTCAAGCCATAAAGCTATTCGTTTATTAAAAAATGGATGTCAAGCTTTCTTATCTCATGTCACATATCTAAACAAAAATACGTCAGTTTTGAATAATATTTCTATTGTTAATAAATTCCCTGACGTATTCCCTGAAGAACTTCCTGGCCTACCCCCAGAGCGTGAAATTAAATTTTGTATCGACCTTGAACCCGGTACAAAACCCATTTCCAAAGCCTCATATCGAATGGCTCCTATTGAACTTCAGGAGTTAAAGACTCAATTGCAAGAATTGTTAGATATTAGTTTCATTCGTCCTAGTACGTCTCCTTGGGGTGCTCCTGTTCTATTCGTGAAGAAGAAAGATGGGAGTATGCGATTTTGTATTGATTATCGGGAGTTGAATCACGTCACCATCAAAAATAGGTACCCATTGCCATGTATAGATGACCTGTTTGACCAGTTGCAAGGAGCTAAATTCTTTTCAAAGATTGATCTTCATTCCGGATATCACCAATTAAAGATTAGAACCGATGACATTCCAAAGACGGCTTTCAGAACTCGGAATGGGCATTATGAATTCCTAGTCATGTCCTTTAGATTGACTAATGCTCCTGCTGCCTTCATGGATATGATGAACTGAGTATTCAAGGAATATTTGGATCACTTTGTGGTCGTCTTTATTGATGACATCCTTATTTATTCCAAAAGTCGTGAAGATCATGAGCAACACTTGAGGCTGATACTCCAAAAGCTTTGTGAATATAAGCTTTATGCCAAGTTGAACAAATGCCAGTTCTGGCTTGTGGAAGTAGCATTCCTTGGGCACGTGATATCAAGTCATGGAATATCTGTTGACCCAACAAAAAATTGAAGCTATTCAAAGCTGGGAGCAACCTAAATCAATGATCAAAATCGTAGCTTTCTCGGTTTAGTTGGTTATTATCGGGAGATTCGTGGAAGGATTTTCTCGAATCGCTACTCCACTAACTCGGTGACTCGGAAAGATACAAAGTTCGGTTGGGCGAGGAGGCTGTGAGAAGAGTTTTCAAGAACTCAAGAGGAGACTCATTTATTTCAAAGACTGATTCTCGACAATACCATCCATTAGGAGGATTTGTCATCTCTGATGATGCTTCAGCAAAGGGTTAGGATGTGTTCTCATGCAACATGGGAAAGTTATAGCCTATGCCTCACGACAACTCAAAGAATATGAGAGGAATTATCCTACTCATGATCTAGAGTTGGCAGCTGTTGTTTTCGCACTAAAGATTTGGAGGCATTACTTGTATGGGGAGAAAGTGGAGATCTTTACGGATCATAAAAGCCTCAAATATTTCTTCACTCAAAAGGAACTCAACATGCGACAATGACGTTGGCTTGAACTGTTGAAAGATTATGATCATACCAACCAATACAATCCTAGAAAAGCAAATGTGGTAGCTGACGCATTGAGTAGAAGATCATATACGGGTACGAGTGCGATATTGTCAACGCAAAGGCCCATTTTGTGTGACTTGCAAAGGATGGAGATAGAGATAAAGACTTCAGGGACCCACGTGATGATGGTGAATATACGAGTAGTAGAACCGACTTTAATTGATAAAGTTAAAGTTGCTCGAGTTCTGATTGGGATGATGCGTATGAGGAAGAAAGTGCAAGAAGGTGTTATCAAGCAAGAATCGATGAAGAAGGAATACTTCGAGTCAACTCTAGACTTTGTGTTCCTAACGACCCTGATTTAAAGTATAAAATCATGATGGAGGCGCACAACACAACCTTTGCAATCCATCTTGGGAGTACCAAAATGTATCATGATCTTCGTCATACATTTTGGTGGAGCAATATAAAGAGAGAGATAGCGTTGTTTATCTCAAGGTGTCTAACTTGTCAACCAGTCAAGGCGGAGCATCAAGTACCAAAAGGTCCATTGCAACCACTTGAAATTCCAAAATGGAAGTGGGAGCACATTACCATGGATTTTGTTACTGGTCTTCCCAAGGTTTCTCAAGGCATAGATGCAATTTGGGTCATTGTTGATAGATTGACCAAGTCTGTTCACTTTTTACCAATATGAGAAACTTATACACATGAACGCCTTGCTCGTATGTACATAAACGAGATTGTAAGACTACATGGTATGCCAGTATCCATAGTTTCTGATCGAGACCCAAGATTCACTTCAAGGTTTTGGGTTAGTTTGTAAAAAGCTATGGGCACGGAATTACGATTTAGTTCGACGTATCATCCTCAGATGGACGGGCAGTCGGAGAGGACTATTCAAACTCTTGAAGATTTATTAAGACTATGTGTCCTTGACTTCAAGGGAAGTTGGGACAAGTTCTTACCATTGGTGGAGTTTTCCTACAACAACAGTTATCAGGCAAGTATTGGCCTTGCTCCATTTGAGGCGTTATATGGAAGAAAGTGTTGTTCTCTAGTATGTTGGGATGAGGTGGATGAAGCAACGTTGTTGGGACCGGAGTTGGTACGTATGACTACAGAAAAGAATCAAATGATCCGACAACGTATAAAAACCTCACAAGATCGACAAAAGAGTTATGCTGATCTTCATCGAAAGGACGTGGAATTCAATATAGGAGATCATGTGTTATTACGTGTTGTTCCATGGAAAGGAGTTACGAGATTTGGAAAGAGAGGAAAGTTCAATCCTCGATTCATCGGTCCATTTTTAATCCTCGGTCGAGTAGAAGGGCGGGCCTATAGACTCGCTTTCTGCCAAGTAAGTATGTCTCGTGTTCATAACGTTTTCACATATCCATGTTACGTAAATATGTGGAAGACCCGAACCACATTATTGAGTTAGAACTGAACGAAATAGCGGAAGATTTGACGTATGAAGAGGTTCCTGTTCAAATCTTAGATAAGAAGGAACATATTTTACGCTCCAAGGTTATATCTCAAGTCAAAGTTTTGTGGAGAAACCACGATGTTGAGGAAATGACTTGGGAGTTAGAATCTGAAATGAAATCAAGGTATCCTTACCTCTTTAATATACCAGGTACGTACCCTAATTTCGAGGGCGAAATTTCATAAGAAGGGGAGGTTGTAAGACCCCAACTTTTATGAATAAAGATGAATTTTCTATAAATATTATTTTTTAATATTATGGAATGAATTTGATATAATATTATAGTTGTGGGTAATTTATAAATTTTGCAAAGTACGCAAGTTGTTATAAAATATTCGATTGGTCGGGGAATATTCGTTTTAATACGGAATATTCGTACAACGACACAATCATTGGTGGACCCCACAACGAAATTATTGTTGGATTGAGAAAACGACAAAAATACTTTATGAAAATAACGGCGGAAGTTTTACGATTAATCTGTTGAAACACACGGTGTTAAAAATGCAAGATGTCGCATAGTTATGCGATACGGCAGTATTGATTATTGATGCTTACATTGAGAAGTCACTCGGTTTTATTCAATTATTATTTACGAAGAATTCACGACAAGTATCTCACGTTATTTGATTCAATTATTGTCAATATTTTATAATCAATAATTGAGAAGACAAAGTTATTAATATTATTATTTGCAATATTAACGATGTTCAGAAGTTACATCGAGAGGTTTGGTCACCTAATTGCGCCAATGGGGAGAAATCCTTATTGGAAAGCCCCCTCTTTCCTGGGAACGACCTGGTCGATTAATATTGTGAATAATAATAATGATGATAAATATTGTTAAAAATATTGAGGTGATTTTATGAAGTATTTGATGTAAATTTTACTTATTATTTGGACCCCCACTTTCCCATTTTAAAAATTATCGGTGAGAAGTTATCTCATTTTCGTTTTATATATATATATGATATATATATATATATATATAAGTATTATATATACATGTATATATATATATATATAATGTTGTTAATGGAAGGAAGGGGGGGGGGAAATTATGGTGGACGGGAGGAGTATTATTATGTATATATATATATATATATATATATATATATATATATATATATAAGTTTGAAAAAAATGGACAGAGGGAGTAAGATGAATTCACGGGTCTTCCACCCGTAATTGTTTTTCTTGCACATGTTATATAAATAATATATATATATATATATATATATAATATATTATATTTTATTTAAAAGATTTTGCTTTAATTATGGACCGTCCGATTAAAAGTAAATCAATCTGGACCGCTCATGAATAAGTTACTATGTAGTCCATTCTTCTATAAAGTGAAGCTCATATCTTCATAATTTCTTACGAATTCATTGAAACTCTAGAGACAGAGAAACTATAGAGAGAAAGAAGAAAAGTGTTCTGCTACTTCACTACTCATATATCCAGTACTCTTCTTCTTAATGTAAGGGGTATTATTTCTTTTATATTCATGAAGAGAACTTCATTTATTCCATTATTTATTATACATTGGAATAACTCATGTCACGCTGCTACCCTATACTTGGTGAAATTCTTACATTATTCCATTCGTTATTATTACATTGGAATATCACATCAGGCATTTTCTGCCGGACCGATTCCGTCTTTATTATTACATTTGGAATATCATGTTCACAATGCTTTACTGTGGGACCGATTAAAATCTTTATTATTACATTGGAATATCATATACATGCATTTTACGTGGGACTGATTACATCTTTATTTATTCGTTGGAATATCACCTCTCATGCATTTTACGTGGGACTGGTTCCGTTAATTATTATTCATTGGAATAACTCGCCATGCGATCTATCGCATGCACGGTGATGTAACGCTTCGAGAAAATTGGATTTTTATGACAATTAAATTTTTATTTGATTATGTGAATTAAATGAATTTAATTGATTTCTTTGTGAGTAAGATATGTGAAGGTCGTTCTATGACCTATGATGTGCCAACGTGGTTAGTATTTTGACTACGTGTTAGAAATAATTGTTTAGAATTTCCAAGACGAAAATAATTATTTTTCGAGAAATTTTCGTAAAAAAACACTATTCATTCGTTTCTGTTCGGGGAATTATTTTGAAATTCCGAGAAACGCGTAATGATGGAATATCGTGATAAGATAGAATATCTAATAATATTTCATTTATGGCAAACGCAGTTTTTGCCTGCAGACTTAAAACCTAAGGGTTGAGTATATTGATTTCTGAGAAGGAAATAATATGCGTAGAAGGAATGGCATTAGGGTTAATTTGAGTGTTATACATTTTGTGATACTATTTAGTATCTATGTATAATACGTTGAGTAAATATGAAGTACAATATGATTGTTGTACGAGTAGTATACGGAGATAATACGTGAATGGTACGTATGTGATACGATTTGTATTATAGAATTAAGTTAAGACTTAATGACTAATTCATTTGAGTTGGATTATTAATTAATCTAATCATTTGAATGACCAAGGCCCAATGTTAATTTAGTTAAGCCCAATTCATTAAAATCGAACGGTGGAATTGAGCTGGGTCAATTGGGTCTGAAATAGGTAAAACCCATGGGGCAACCCATGGGATGTCACATGGGGTGGTGGGCTGGCCACCTTGGTGTGGAAGCCAAGCATAAGGCTTGGTCACCAAGTGTTTTACTTGGTGACCACACATGAATAGTAAGGAGGTGGTGGTTTAAAGTCCAAATTTCCCTCCATTCTAGTTTTCTATAAATAGAAAGCTAGGTTGATTCATTTGGGAGTTTTCAACTTGCCAACCTTAGATTATTGAGAGAGAAAGAGAGCTATACTTGCAAATTATATACTTTGGAAGCTTTAACTTTTATTCTTCCAAGAGATTGCTTAAGAGTTCTTGAGGTAATACTTCTTGCTTTTCATTTCCATCCCTTTTAGATTTTCTTTCGTCATTAGAGAATCATAGAATGGGTGGTATATGTCTTGTGTGAGGATTTAAAGATGACTTACCATAGATTCAATCTCTATAAGTCATGAGACTATAAGAATCATAAGGTTTAATATAGTTTTGAACCATAAAAATATTGATAGTTGAGATCAATTATTGATAAACAATTGAGCTCCATCAATACATTAGTATATGCATCTTGTTTGGTTAGGATGTAGATATGAAATCCATAGAGTATTCCATGTGATTTGGCTTAGAGAACATTAGTAACGAAGTTATGGCAAATTTTACGGAAATAGACGTTAAACGTCCAAAACGTAAAAATTCCAGAATGGTAGTCGAAAGTTGTCGTGAGACTTGAAGACATTGGTTTTCAATGTCAACACATGAGCTAGGATGATTAAGAGTTGTGGGTTCGAGAATCGTCGGATTCTGACTTAAAACGAAGAAAACGAGCATTGAACGCTCATTAACGTTTCCGAACGTCTATAAAGTGAACTCAATAGTGAATTTTGTGTTAACAGATTCGAAAGTGTCAAATTCTTATATAAACGCGTAGGGTATGTCATTTATGACGTGTAGGCTTTTGAACGGACCAAATCGAGCTTATAACGGAAGAAATTCTTACCGAGAATTTCCCCTGATTTTCAAAAGCGCACGAGAATGCATCGAGGTTCGCGCCGCGGGCGCTGAACATATCTTGTAAAAAACCACGTAAAGCGCCACTTATGGTGGGAGGAGAAAATAAAAAGGTCTGGAGACTCATGCCGCAACGCAAGAGTTTTTTCATGGACTCACGCCGCAGCGCCAAGTCCGGGCAAAACCTCTGGAGAGTGGCGCCGCAACGCCACTAGAAGGCTTAGGATGTCGTCTTGCGTGTGAGTTCAGTGGCTTTGATAGTAACTTAGGTTTTGAACTTCAGTTGTTTCGAGACCTACCTGTGTTGAGTTTATATACTCAATGAATGTACTAAGACTAACCCTATATTACCTATACTAAGGTATATGGTATGAAACTTAGGAACGTAATGCATGTTAACAAGATATGTACGATGAACAAAGTTGGTACCTTATTAACTATGTTTGAGTCCGGTTAATAAACGTCAGTTGAGTGATAAACTGGGACGAAGGGTAATAAGTCATGTTGACTTTAATAAAGATATTACGTTAACAAAAACATAGAAGAGAAAGAAGCTTGTAGGAACAATGTGAATAGTTGTTTGATGGCTAATTACAGTGTGCTATATGAATATATTATGTAGATTCTGTAAAGGTTGTGGTCAGTCGAGTAAGTTATTTGAAGACGCTGAAAGGCAAGTTTTCTTAACGCTTGTCTAACTTCCATGAGAGCCAAGTTTTATGTGATTCGTTGAACTGAATTGCAAGACTTGTTTTAAAGAAAGGGTCGATGCCAGATTTTAACTCGGCTAGACTATTTGTAATATATAGATTGATTATTATTCATATCATTCTATATAGAAATGTTAACGCTATCCTATGCCAAGTAATTGGTACGTACATGAAGGTAAGGTTTGTCTATGAACAAACAAAAGTATTTTTCATCGATTATTCGATGGGCACGCGAGTTTGCCAAAAATATTAAACGTAAATATGTTTAATGAATGAGTGTTGATCAACATAGAGTACTATAGGTTGATCACCTAGAAGTGCTCATAAGTTATACGGATGAATGGCCTTAGTGTTGTGGACTCCTTTTCAAGTATGAAAACTGAAATTTACTGTTCATGGTCTATTGACCGGTTCAGAATGCCTAATCTATTCTATACTTGGGAATTGATGTTATGAACTGTTAGAGTATTATTGATTCATAATACTTCATAACTATTGTTCAGTTATGTTGGAATTGTTATATAATTCATGAATGTGGTATTCCTGTTATCCTTAATTAAACTTGTTGAGCTGTCATGCTCACTTCTTGCGTGAATTATATAAGCTGCAGATTAAAGATGAAGCGTCTTTGTGAATGCCAAGAGAGATAAGGGCAAAGCTAAGATGGATGCTTAGGCATTGTGTAATAGTTTAGTAAGTTGTATGTATTATACATTATGAACAATGAGCGATGCTTAGGTTTATGAACACAGGAAGGATTATACTTTGATTGTAATAAGAAGATAGTAATTACCTTCATTTTGTTGTATTTTCAATAGAATGATTGTATGGATGTTAGTACAGTGGAGCACCATCTGTCGGGTTGGAAGATACCCGAATTTGGGGGCGTCACAGGTGATTTCTTTTGTTATTCCATTCCTTATTATACTCAGTTGGTTAAAGTTTTAACTTCTATATTCCATGAAATTAGTGAAATATTCTTGATATTTGCGCTTCTTCCAGTATCTTTTTATGGAAATATTCTTCTGAGTATTCTTGAATTTTACTCTACAGAGAAGTATCATGTTGACAATTTGGACGTTATTAGTTCCTGAATAAATAAATTCTTGAACTTGTTTTATTGAATTCTTATATCATTGTCATCATCCTCATGTTTATATTTTTTTGAAAGTCATCTGTGGCATGTAGTGCATAGACGGACTTGGTATGATTATGACCAGGGATTATTCGGTGTAATCATGACCGTAATATTATAAATGATGTGGTAAAAGTCCTCATTGGCCTGTAGTGCATTGATGGACCATTGTTGGCATGATCATGACCATTGATGAACACACGAATGTCCTTGGCCCGTAGTGCATGGATAATTTGTGGTCGTGATACTAAAGAATATCCTTGGTCGTAGTGCAGGGGTGATTCGATTATGTGGATTATTTTTTAAGCTGAGTCTCAACGATAAAAGTGATGAAAAAACCTTTTAAATCATAAAAGATAGTAGATTTTATTCTCTACTTGACTCTTTTAATGGATTGCTTATTCATTGCAGCTTAAACTTGATGTTTGTTATATTGTATCGGTTTAACTTTGTTTAAGGCTAATGATAATTTATTATTCGCATTATCTTAGTCATAATATTTCTTCTTGGGCTAGTTGAGCTCACCCTTTCTTTCCGTTCTCTTGAAATGAGAACATATTTGAGACGAGTCGAGGAAGCGGAGTGATGGTGGGATGATAGTATTAGTAGTCCTCACTATTACATTTAAAATAGTGTGACAATAAATGTAATGAGGACTCATTCTGAGAGTAGATATTGTCTAGAAGACAGTATTTGTATTTAAACTCACAGCTCTCTTGTTGTATAATTAAGATTGTATTTATATTCTGTACCATGTATTTGGCGAATCAGAATAGGTGATGTATACCTATTTTGGGGGCGTCACATGTATGGCCTTTTCATCTTTCAGACTGGTGGATGCTTGACTCTTTGTCATTGATGTCTTTTGAGCACTCTCGTCTGGTCTTTAGACTACAAGATTGACTGCAGGCAAGGATTGGTCTTGTTGATGTGATAATCGAGAACATGGACCAATCTGAGCAGCTTCAGGTGTATATACACATTTAACCTATACACAATCTTTCCAACGTGTGAGCTCATCTGCATATAACAAGTTACTTACTACTAAACTAAGTTTAGAACAATGTCTGTGCCTGGGATCAGACTCAAAGCGATTAACTTTAGAATATAGCATGAGAACCTGCTTTAATACCAATTGTTAGTTCCCAGTAGGCACAATAAATCTAGAAGGGGGGGTTGAATAGATCCTTTTTAATTTCAAGTACTTTTCTGGTTTACTTTGTATTGCTCATAATTTAGCATATGACAAACATAAGAATCTTTTCAAGCACAGTGGAATAAGTAAAAGATCCCCTTCATTGATATATTCATAATCATACATACATTGTTCGTAGAGTTAGTTCGGTTGTAAGCAGTTAGAATATACATAGCAGTTATAGCAGTTATAGTACATAATGTAAATGACATAATGTAAAAGACACAAGGGGTTTTAAGTGGTTCAGAGACTCAAGCTCCTAATCCACTCTTCTGCTTTCAACTAGCAGGATTTCCACTAAGGAATGGCAGCACCCTGAATCACTAAGATTCCTTCAAGGCCAGCAGCCTTGGGACTTCAGTTCACTCAGAACTCTTCAAGGCCAGCAGCCATGGAACTCCTCTAGTTCCCTAGGAACTCTTAAAGCCCAATAGGCTTGGAACTTCGTTTAGTCCCTCCGAACAAGGACCCCTCAGACCCTGGCTTCTTGTGAGTGGTTTCTTTGTTTTTTTGTTGGAGTGGGTGTTGAGCTGCTAAGATGTCTTCATGCTCTAAACATCTTCTGTACTTAGCAGCTTGGCGTGATCATCCTTGAAGTGAAGTTAAGTGTTGCATGATGCTCAGCTTCTTCAGTTACTCAACCACTTTGGATGACCCATTGATGACTGCCTTGAAGATCATTCCTCTTGATACATGATGGTTGTACATGATGGGTTTCTAAGATGACTGTAAGCTCTTCTGCTAGGTACTTAGAAACTTTCTCATGCCTGCCACCATGATGACTTTTGTGATCTCCCTTCTTGATACTTGATGTCTTCCCATGATGGACTTGCTAAGATGAATGTGAGCTCTTCTCTATGTTACTTAGAGTCTTCCCATGATGGACGCCAAGATGACATGATGCTCTTCTTTCTCTCGGCAGTTCAGAACACTCTTCTTGTAGTAGAACTCTCACTTCTACATTGTAGAACTCTCACTTCTACTTCTTCCTTGGTATGTCTCTGAGTGTTCTTGGTGGATCGTAGAGTGAGCCTTCGGACTCACTATTTTACATGGTTTAGAACAGTCCACCGTTACTCCAAACTCGGCAACTCTAGCAACCTTCGATCTTTGAAGCTCTAGCAGATTTATACTCATTCCCAATCCTTCCGTTGGAAAGTAGCCCTTGAAAACTATTCAAATGTCTTCACAGATCTCGAGCTAACAGAGGTAGACTGCTGATGTGAGAAGTCATACTTTCTCTGACATTGCAGTTGTGATGCCCCCAAAATTGGCATACATCACCTATTCTGAGTCGCCAAATACATGGTACAGAACATAAATACAATCTTAATGATACAACAAGAGAGCTATGAGTTTAAATACAAATATTGTCTTCTAGACAATATCCACTCTCAGAATGAGTCCTCATTACATTTATTGTCAGACTATTTAACATAATAGTGAGGACTACTAGCTAATACTATCATCAGGACCATCACTCCGCTTCCCGACTCGTCTCCACCACGTTCTCATTTCACGAAGAGAGCGGTGAAAGAAAAGGTGAGCTCAACTAGCCCAAAGAAGAAATATTATGACTAAGATAATGCATAATAAATTATCATTAGCCTTCAACATGATGTTAAACCGATAAAATATAACAAACATCAAGTTTAAGCTGCAATGAACAAGCAATCCATTAGAAGAGTCAAGTAGAGAATAAAATTTACTATCTTCTATGATTTAAAAAGGTTTTTCATGACTTTTATCATCGAGACTCGACTTAATAAATAATTCACATCACTGAATCACCCCTGCACTACTACTGACGAGGATATTCTTTAGTATCACGACCACAAATTATCCATGCACTACGGGCCAAGGACATTCATGTATTCATCAATGGTTATGATCATGCCAACAACTGTCCATGAATGCACTACGGGCCAATGAGGACTTTTACCACATCATTTGTAACATTACGGTCATGATTATACTGAATAATCCATGGTCATAATCATAACAAGTCCATCTATGCACTACAGGCCACAGATGACTTTTAAAAAAATATAAACATGAGGATGATGACAATGATATAAGAATTCAATAAAACTAATAACGTCCAAGTTGTCAACATGATACTGCTATGTGCAGTAAAATTCAAGAATGCTCAGAAGAATATTTCCATGAAAAGATACTGGATGAAGCACAAATATCAAGAATATTCCACTAATTTCATGGAGTATAGAAGTCAAAACTTTAACCAACTGAGTATAATAAGAATGGAATAACAACAAAAATCATCGGCATGCGATAGATCCGCATAGGCGAGTTATTCCAACAGAATAATAATTCGCGGAACCAAGTTCGGCGTAAACGTATGCATGAGAATATTCCAAGCGAGAATAATAAAAGACGGAATCGAGGTCCGGCAGAAACGCGATAGACGAGGATATTCCAATAGAATAATAACGAATGGAATAATAGAAGGATTTCACCAAGTATAGGGTAGCCCGCATATACAGGTTATTCTAACAGAATAATAAATAATGGAATAACATAAGTTCTCTTCATGGATACAAAAGAAATAATACCCCTTACCGTAAAAGAAACTGGGTATAGGAAAAGAAAGTTAACAGACTTCTCTTTTTATTTCTCTCTATAATTTTCTCTCTCTAGAGTTTCAGTGAATTCGTAAGAAAATAATGAAGGAATGAGCTTCTATTTATAGAAGAATGGATTGCATAGTAACTAATTCATGAACGGTCTAGATTGATTTACTTTAATCTGACGGTCCATATTTAAAGCAAAATCTTTTAAATAAAATATAATATATTCTATTTATAATCTAATAAAACAAATAACTTTATAAAAGATTTTACTATGCAAATACTATGCAGGCACTATGCATAATAAAATATAATATATTCTAATTATTGTCTAATAAAAGCAGATAACTTTATAAAAGTATTCGCATTTTATATAGAAAGATTTTACTATTAGCCTAATAAAACGAATAACTTTATAAAAGTATTACGCTTTTATATAAAAAGCTTTTACATTTTATTACATTAATAATATCAATAAAACAAAACTGAGTGACTTATCACATAAGCATTAATAATTAATATCGTGTGCTACAATGCAACCATAGCAGTACATTGTACTTTTTAACGAAAGTGTTTCAACAGTTAAACTGTAAAACTTCTGTCGTTATTTTCATAAAATATTTTTGTCGTTTTCTCAATCCGACAATAATTCCGTTGTGGGGTTCACCAATGATTGTGCCATTTGTACAAATATTCCCTGTTAAAATGAATATTCCCCGACCAATCGAATATTATAATAACAACTTGCGTACTTTGCAAAATTTATAAATATTACCCACAACTATAACATTATATCAAATTTACTCCATAATATTCAAAATTGATATTTATAGAAAATTCATCTTTATTTATAAAAGTTGGGGTCTTACAGCAGTCTACTATTTCACCTACCCATCAGAGATGTCACTGTAATGTCTTGGGCAGGTCGAAGACTTTATTTCCTCCTTCTGATTTCTCGATCAGAGGTTGTCCTTTTGCATCGATGCTCTCAATAAGCTCTTGTCCGAATATTACCCTTCAGATTGAACCGTTGCCAATGCTTCAGTCTTCAGCTATTCGAACTCTACGATTCAGATGCATGTCTTCGAGGACCTGATCGTAGTGTCATGTTGACTGGTATGGACAACACTACGATCTTGAAGAGTGTTGATTGGATCTTGAATGTAGAACACCTCTTCCTTCTCTTATGCAGTACTTCAACACTTTTGTTTGCTTCGACTGTTCTCAGATAGTGACGACTTCGGGATCAGATCTTGATACTCTACGATTTCTGTCTTTGTGCTCGATGTCTTCATCTGATATTGCTCGACTATGATCTTTGCATGTAATCAATAGACTCTACGAACTCAGAGTGTGATCTACGATCCTTAACTTGGGTTCGGCATCGATGAACTCTACGACTGAACGAGTGTAGTCTACGTTTACGACAACTTCGACAGAGGTTCGGTCGGCTTCGTGGCGGTTGTCTCACGATTACGAACATGACTTCTCGATGAGACTTGGCTCAGGAAGTTCTACTCGACACACTACGATCCTTCCTCGTTTCTCTTGGCAGTCTATGAACTCCGAGGTCAACTATCTTGTAGACTACGATTCTTCCTTGATAGCTCTCAAGTTCTCCTTGACTCTCCTGGCAGACTACGATTTCTAGTGCAGTGCTCGACGATCAGACAAGCCTATCTATTACGTCATAAGATCAACCTAACATGCTTAATCTTTCTATTTTTATAGTCCTTGTACATCATTTCTTTTTAAGGACTTTACAAAGCTGTTTTGCTTATGTAGGATCAACCTAACATACTTGATCAATTCATTCTAAGTCCTTGTACACATGTTTCTATTATCTATCAAAGGACTTTACAGCTTTTCTTTAATGCAAGCATACTTGCATATTCATTCATATATATATCATAATCAAATCATATATAAATAGGAATAACATTCACATGCTTATTCCTGACAGTATAGACTTTGCAAGAGTTTATGATTAGCTTACCCGTGATAACTTCGTTCGGGTTCCTCGCTTTTTGAGAGGTCATGACAAACGCTCTCCCTTGAACTACCAGCTTTGACTTGTCTGAGACAGCCTTTGGTGCCACCATCCCAGCTGGACTTGACTTCACTACACGATAAAATCGAGCTAGGTGACCTTCTCTTCTGCAATTAAAACACGCTTTGGGTTGCTACATACAGTTTGGACTGATGTGTCCCTCCCCTCCGCATCTGTAGCATACGACCGGTGGTCGTTCTCCTTCATTAAAATGGGTGTTGGTGCTGCTTTCTTTCCATCATTATTGAACCTTCTCTTTTTGAAATTTCTACTTGACTCATTTCTTCTGTTATCTTGGCCAGGGTTACTACCGAAGTGGTTACCATTTTTGGCATGATGATTTCCTCCACGTTTGTTGTCACCGCTTCGATGACTGCTACCACTGGTATTATCGTTTTGCCGGCTGCTATCTTTTGGTTGTGCTGACTCATTATCGCGCTCAAATAACTGAGCCCTATTCACAACATCTAAATACAAGCAAAGTTTGTGAGAAATGAGACTATGATGTATTTCGGGTTTCAAATCTCGCAAAAACATTCACGTCATTCGCTCCTCATTATCAACCAAATGGGATGCATATCGGGATAACTCGATAAAATTAGCCTCGTATTGCGATACGGTCATATTGTTTTGCTCCAGCTTAATGAATTCTACCTCCTTCATGTGACGAATACTTTTAGGAAAGTTCTTATCGTTGAATAATTCTTGGAACTTCTCCCAAGACATCTTTAGTGTGGAAGGCTGAGTACGTTTTACATATTCCCGCCAATAATCTGTCTCTCCTCACAACATAAAGGTCGCAAAGGGAACCTTTTGCTCCTCGGAGCATCCCAAGATATCAAATATCTTGATGATCTGTTTAATCCACGTCTATGCCTTAAGTGGTTCTGGCTTTTCCAAAAACTCTAGTGGTCCCAGATCCTTGAATTGCTTAGCAGTGACCAGCCGAGTGTTGCCATTGTTTCCACCTGTATTTTGAACATGAGTTTCTCTCTCTTGGTGTTGCATGAATTGCAAAAAGCTCCTAAACATCTTGTTGTTCATCATTTGGTCGGTGTTGTTGTTTACATGAGGATTATTACCTTTCTGATGCACATTATACTGGTTATTAATCAGCGGTGACTCAACAGTCTCATGTGCTCAATTGTTTATCTCAACATTTTCAGATGGTATTTTTAAACACTGCCACAAAACAAGGGTTAATTAACATGCCATGTGACGCCCCCAAAATAGGTATACATCACCTATTCTGAGTCTCCAAATACATGGTACAGAACACAAATACAACCTTAAATATACAACATGAGCTGTGAGTTTTAATACAAATATTGTCTTCTAGAGAGTATTCAAACTAAAAATAAGTCATCAATACATTTATTATCACACTATTTCATAGAATAGTGAGGACTACTAATGCTATCATCTGGACCGTCACTCCGTTTCCCAACTAGTCCCTGCTACGTTCTCATTTCCTGAAGAGAACAATGAAAGCAAAAGGGTGAGCTCAACTGGCCCAGTAAGAAATATTATGACTAAGATAATGCAAAATAAATTATCATTAGCCTTCAACAATGTTAAACTGATAAAATATAACAAACATCAAGTTTAACTGCAGCGGAACAAGCAATCCATTAGAAGAGTCAAGTAGAGAATAAAATCTACTATTGTCTATGATTTAAAAGGTTTTTCATTACTTTTATATTTGAGACTTCGACAATAAATAATCCACATCATCCCCACACACTACTGACCAAGAATATTCATTAGTATCACGACCAAAAATTATCTATGCACTACGGGCCAAGGATATTCGTGTATTCATCAATGGTCATGATAATGCTAACAATTGTCCATCAATGCACTACGGCCAATGAGGATTTTTACCACATCATTTGTAACATTACGGTAATGATTATATCGAATAATCCCTGGTCATAATCATACCAAGTCCATCTATGCACTAGATGCCACAGATGACTTTCAACATATTATAAACATGAGGATAATGACAATTCAATAAAACAAGTTCAAGAATAAATTTTAAAGATTTATAAGTTAATATATCCTGAACTCAATAATGTCCAAATTGTCAACATGATACTGCTTTATGTAGTAAAATTCAAGAATGCTCAGAAGAATATTTCCATGAAAAGATACTGGATGAAGCGCAAATATCAAGGATATTCCACTAATTTCATAGAGTATAGAAGCCAAAACTTTAAATAACTGAGTATAATAGAATATATGAAACCGCAAATGGATTTTTGTCGCCACGTTTGTAATCCACGTTGATGATTATTCCAGCAGAATAATAAAGAATGGAACCAGTCATGCGTAAACCGCATGCGACGCAGGATATTCCAACATAATAATAAAGAATGGAAACTTTCATGCGTAAATCCGCATGAACAAGATGTTCCAACGAGAATAATAAAGAATGGAACCGGTCGTGCGTAATCCGCATGCATGACAGGATGTTCCAAATGAATAATAAAGAATGGAATAACAATGAATTCACGGGCATGCGATATCTCGCAGATGATTATTCTAACATAATAATAAAGAATGGAATAACAGAAGAAATTCACCATGTATGCGGTACTTCGCATACACAGGTTATTCCAACATAATAATAAAGAATGGAATAACAATATCTCTCTTCATGAATACGAAAGAAATAATACCCCTTACCTTAAAAAGAAGAGTATTCCGACTGGTAGGGCGAGGATATTCTTGAAGAAAACTTATACTGTTTTCTACGCTCAAAGTTTCTTAAAACTCTAAAGAAATACGTTCAAGATTATAGAAGAAGAATTCTCTGAATTTCTGGTGTGATTTTCAATTCTAACTAAGCATCCTATTTATAGAAGAATGGAAAGGATAATATGATGCCTTATCAATAAAATATAATATATTCTATTTATAATCAAATAAAACAAAACTTTATAAAAAGTATTATGTTTTATATAAAAAGTTTTTACTATGCAATCACTATGCATAATAAAATATAATATATTCTATTTAAAATCTAATAAAACAAATAACTTTATAAAAGTATTATGTTTTATATAAAAAGATTTTACTATGCAAACACTATCACGAGCACTATGCAAACACTATGCATAATAAAATATAAAATATTCTATTTAAAATCTAATAAAATAAATAACTTTATAAAAGTATTACATTTTATATAAAAAAATTACATTTTATTACATTTATAATAATAATAAAACAAACTTTATCATCATTATTAGAATTCACAATATTAATCGACCAATGTCGTTTCCGAGAAAGAGGGGCTTTCTAATAAGGATTTCTCCTATTAGTAGCGCAATTAGGTGACCAAACCTCTCCTTGTGAACTTTAGACATCGTTAATATTGCAAATAATAATATTAATAACTTTGTCATCTCAATTATTGATTTAATAATATATAAAATATTGACAATAATTGAATCAAATAACGTGAGATATTATGCAGCAATTTCTATAGCAATAATTGAACAAAACTGAGTGACTTCTCACGTAAGCATCAATAATCAATACCGTGTGCTACTATGCAACCACGCGTATTACTATACTTTTAACACCAGGTGTTTCAACAGTTAACGGTAAAACTTCCGCCATTATTTTCATAAAGTATTTTTGTGGTTTTCTCAATTCGATAATAATTCCGTTGTGGGGTCCACCAATGATTGTGTTGTTGTACGAATATTCCCTGTTAAAATGAATATTCCCCGACCAATCGAATATTATATAACAACTTGCGTACTTTGCAAAATTTATAAATATTACCCATGTCGACGTCGAGATTTTTAAATATTACTCATTTGTGTGTGTGTGTGGGTCAATGTGTTGTTATTTGGAAGTAGTACGAGGCCTCGTTCGCACCTATATACACAGGGTTTGAATTTATGTAAAAATTCAGTTTTAAGCAAGATATGGCAGTGATGTTTTATAAAAAAGGTTTTTTCAAACCCTGATGTTCAATAGTAATTGAGACCTTTTACACTCCCATTTTATTAAGTGTTTGGCTTGATTGATTTTATTTAACATATGTGAGGCATCCGTACAAAAATAATGTACTAAATAATGCCGACTTCCTCGTGGGTATGGAAACCATCTGAGGAAATTTTGACCGCATAATAATTTACAAAGTTGTTTTACAATTTGAAAATATCCATCACGGAGCCGAATCTAGGTCGATAAATTTGAATCAGTGATCACATGATTCCTGGCGCACAAGATACCATAATTTGTATGAAAGTAGTAAGCGGTATATATATAAAAGTCTGTAAATATATATATCGAGACATGATCACCAACCACGAAGCACCTCCATGGGGATCGAGAAATGTAAATAAAAGTTGTAAAAGTTATCAACCACCGGAGGAAACTCCAAAGGACAAAACGTAAATAAAGGCGTAAATACGATCCAACTTACGAAGTGAACTCCGAGCGGGACAAATGTAAATAAAGTTGTACAAAGCGATCAAGCGCCACAAAGTAAACTCAGGCGAGGGACGTAATGTAAATAAAAGGCGTAAAAGCGATCAACCACCACGAAGTAAACTCCAAGTGGGAAATATATATATATATATATATATATATATATATATATATATATATATATATATATATATATATACAAAGCGATCAACTACCATAAAGTAAACTCCGGCAGTGACGTAATGTAAATAAAGTCAAAAGCGTATCAACCACCACTAAGTAAACTCTGTGTGGGACGAAATATATATATATATATATATATATATATATATAAGCGATAAATGCAGGATGTAAAATCGAGGCTCATCGTAATGTAATTAAACAGCAGTTATATATATATATATATATATATATATATATATATATATATATATATATATATATATATATATATATAAGCGAAAACATACTAGGATGTAAAATACAGGCTCATCGAGCGAGTCAGACCCACAGTTCATATATATATATATATATATATATATATATATATATATATATATATATATATATATAAAAGCGAGTAAACGCTCTGCATCAAAATCTAAGGCTCATCGAACAAAGTTAGACACACGATTAATATATATAAATGTATATATATATATATATATATATATATATATATATATATATATATATATATATATATATTAAAGCAAGAAGCGCTCGAGCATCAAGTCTCAGGCTCATCGAACAAAGTTAGACACACGATTCATATATATAAATATATATATATATATATATATATATATATATAGAAAAGTAGTAAGCGCTCAGGATGTAAAATCCGAGGCTCATCGAATGAGAGTCAGACACACGGTTAATTATATATATATATATATATATATATATATATATATATATATATATATATATATATATATATATATATATATTAAAGCATAAACACCAAGCTGAAGTCTCAGGCTCATCGAACAAAGTTCGACATACGATTCATATATATATATATATATATATAGAAAAGCGAGAAGCGCTCAGGATGTAAAATCCGAGGCTCATCGAACAAAGTCCAACACACAGTTAATATATATATATATATATATATATATATATATATATATATATATATATATATTAAAAGCAATAAATGCACCGAGACAAAGTTTAGGCTCATCGAACAAAGTTCGACATACGCTTATATATATAAATATATATATATATATAAAAGCGAATAAACGCTCTAGACCAAAGTCTAGGCTCAATCGAGGCATAACTCGATAATGTTAATAATATATATATATATATATATATATATATATATATATATATACAAACTTAAACAAAACCACGGACCAAAGTAAAGACAGCAAATCTGTAAACACGACTCTCAGCGTGAAGAAGGGTGTGTGCGAGAGATGAAAGAAAGACTCTAAAGTGTGTGAGAAGGCTTTGGTTGACGCCCAAAGAAGACTTCTATATCTTTAGAGTGGGTAAAAACTGGCTTTTGTAGGTATAAAAGAGGCTATATATGAGCTCACAGGTGTTTAAAATGAGAAAGTACACAGCATGGGTTAGTGCAGAACAAATTGGGCAGGGCTTCCTCGCCTTTTGTCTCTTTCAAAATTGGCAGCCCAAGCCCTTTATTTATAGATTATTTAGCCGCAGGTGTACCTGCGGCTGAGCCTCAGGTGTACCAGAGGCAACCCGGGTGGGCCCGGGTTTTTCGGGTCAGGTCGTCTCGAACTACGTGCACTCGGGCACTGTAATGTCCACTCAAACTTTCAAAAGTGCAATCCAGGCATCCATTTGAGGTATACAGGACCTATTTTGGACCACCGTTGATGAGAGTTCTATGATGGCATGGGATTAGAGTTTGTACGAAGTCATCGAAGATGGGACGATGCCCTCCGATCTTCAAGCTTCAACTTTCATCCGTTACCCCGCACAATAGTCACTCGGGATTGGTTAGTCTTGTGGGACATCATTGCGTAGAGATGTTGAGACGACGTGGCATGGCATTGCGTTGGAGAGATGACGATGTTGCCCCTCACCGGTGTTATCGTCGGATTAAGGTGATAAAGCGAGCGTTCTTTCGAGCTTATTTGAGATTGGACTACTGCATTTGTCGAAGGTCCTCATTGTCATCTTTGAGGTGTGCCTGTCTTCCCGATGTTATCGCTGGGTTGGTACAGTGTATCTTTTTGTGAGCATCGAGATTGAAGCTTGTCGCAATTGAAACAAGCATTTTCGGGGTTATCGCCGAAACTGCCTTCCTTGGGGTTATCACCAAGGTTGGTGGCTATTCCCATGGTTGGGACTAAGACGGGATACCTCGAGGTTATCTCCGAGATTAATCGGTCTTCTCCGGTGTGTTCCAATAATGGATCTACATGCCTAGGGGTTATATCCGAGGTTGGAATTGTTACTCCCAGAGTGTGTTCCAGGGTTGATGTTGAACTTCCGGTTAGTATCCGGTATGGATATGGATTGCCTTTCATGGTTCCCTCTTAAAAGACGAATTTGCCCTCCTGCAATGTTAGTGACTGTAGTACAGAAAATTTCGAGTGTCTACAGATGCCCCTCTTTATCATACTCATGCATGGCAATGCATGGGTAGGATAAAGAATCCTAGACACTTGAAATGCAATAAGACAAACATGGTACTATGGGTAGCAACATGATGCAACTGTATGATGCATGTGTACGGGGTTGTAGCCCAACACGTTGGGGATAATTGATGGCTCCCTGTTGCTTCAACTGGGGATTGGCAATGATGACCAGATTTGATGTGTAATCTGAATCTGTTAGGATGTTGATGTTGGGGTTATCACCAAATTCCTAGGTCCTTGATAATGACTTGATCCTGAAGATGTACCTCTTATGTGTAAGAGATCTGTGGGGATAAATCTTGGTCTGTTTGAGGATGTGTATAACATATTCCATCATCTATCCTCTTTGATAACGTTGACCTCTTCTGGTTAGTATCGCCAGAATATGTCATGATTCTGTTGAATTTACTGCCAACAGCAAATGTTGTCAGGGATGCCTGACCTTCGTTGACGTGTACTTCACCGACATGTGAATCAACGGCTGAAAAATCCTATGGGATATACTGCCAAGGTTGTTTGACCTTCACTGATGTGTGAATCAACGACTGAGACTCTGTGAGTAGATCGTCAAGGTTGCTTGACCTTCGTTGACGTGCGAATCGATGGAACATTGCGTTATGACCCCCGCCGAGGATCCGCTGGGGGAATATGAGTAATCGAGCAGGAAATCCTCGAATAGCTCTAGAGCTCTGATAGGTTTAATCGCTATCGGCTGAGATAACGTCAAGGTTGCTTGACCTTCATTGATATGTGTGTCAACAGCTTAAATGTACGTTGTAATCCCCTGTTGGGGCTTCACGTTGTAACCATCGCTGATGTGTGTAGCAGTGGCTGGTCATCGGATGGTTTTTGATGCTCTATTGGGTTTGCTTCCAACGGTTATCATGATGTCAAGGTTGCTTGACCTTCGCTGATTTGTGTGTCAACGGATGAGCATGCGTTGTTACCCCCGCCGGGGATATACGTTGTAACCCCCGTCAGGGATCACGTTGATCTTTTAGGATGATGACCCGGAGTTGGCGGCATCGGACCTGTACAAGGTATTGTCGGATGTGATTTATAACAAATGAGATCATTGGCAGGGTATACCTCGTGTTCGGGTGACTACCAATGGGCGATGTACAGACTCAAAGTTTCATCTGAGAAGACTAGGATTGTATGCTGTTTTACTCAACCGCGTGGTGTTTTTATTCCCAATTTGATCTTTTAAGTCCATTAAAACTCCTTTGTAACTCGAACTGGACTGAGCCAGAGGGGTGGGGCCCATTCTCGCTATATCTTTTGATAGGCCTTTGTTAGTAGTAGGGCGTCTGTGACCCATTTCTCTATATTTGTAGCTGAACAAAGATGATGTATTTAGATGATGATATACTTAGGAATGTATGCACAGTTTTTCCATTCCCTATATCATATTGCCATCTATTATATGCTATGCATGTATCATGTTATGCATATGTATGTATGTCTATATGCCACGGTACATGGATGAGATAGACATAGGTGTCATCATGGTTGTGAGAGCTCTCAGGGAGGATCGCACCATTATACATATGATTGTAGCGAGAGACCTGCACAATTGACATCCTCTTCTGCATGCTTATCCAAGCGGGGAGTGTTCACGGGTAGGTCGGTCATGCTGTACGTGTGGTTTATATCATACTTGAGACCGATTAGTACCTTTAGACGGCATGGATATTGTTTCACCCATGATATAGCCATGTCATACTCCTTTCAGCCATCAGAGTGTATAGGTGCTCTATCTTGGTCCACATTTTGTGACATCGGAGATCCATTGACATATTGCGTGTTAGGGGCTTAGCTCACGTCTGACGTTACTACTCACGCTTCTGGGCATGGACTACCTCCTCGGGGGTTTGGTTTGAGGCGTGACTACTTATCACCCACTGGCCGTGACATCATAGTTTGACCAATTCTAGGATTTTCATCCTTTGAGGGGGCGATAGGTCAGCGTTCAGCTTCTCGATATCTCTCAGCAGAGGACCGATCCCGTGTGTATGCTTGTTGGGATCAATGTGAGATGGCTGCTTTTTCTAAGAGCCATCCGGGTTGTTCTGCAGAGTATTCCGCATGGATGGAGACATAGATTTTATCATTTGCGATAGTGTCTACAAGATCTGGGATAGCGAGTCAGATGATGTAGAGCCCATGGAGGACATTGATTCCTACATCGAGGAGGAGCCCATTCTTTGGGTTTCCGACATTTCTTAGGATTCTCTAGTACCCGATCTTGTTGTGATTCAAAGACTTGGCATAGTACCTAGAGCAGAGTCTTCATCTGATGACCTTTGAGAGAGATCAAGCTCGATTTATGATGTTAACTTCCCTTGATGAGAGGGACGCAGCTCTATTAGAGAGAGACGAGGCATTAGCTCGCGAGAGATGTCATTTGTTGTTGGCGGGATGAGGCCAGATTAGTGAGACATAGTGATAGTCGGCGGGATAGTGCTATATCTGCCGGGATGTAGCCATCACAGATAATAAATGCTTAGTGAGGTCCCTCACCTTGGCATGATCGCAGCAAGATGGCGCATATATATTGACAAGCATATGGTCACCATACGGATGGGCGCAAATCTGTTGGGTCGTGTGGATATTCTCATCTGATGAACCACGACATCACCTCCATCTTAGAGAGGGACGCCATGTTGGGCTTGTTAGCTCGCATATACCCCGACTCGTAGATGAGCTTGTATTTACACCTGCATGACTAAGCTTAGCCACTTTGTCATGTCTGATTTACATTATATATATCAAACAACATTATATATATGATGAGGAAATATATTTTGGATCACTTCCCTTTTAGATATGTCTTGCTATTTGCTTGATATTTTGCTTCTTTGCTTGAGGGCTTGTGATCTTGATGTATTCTGAATTTCTCACGGGTGGATGGACATTGAGTTGTCTGCGGATAGTTGAGAATGGATCATAATATGTATGTATCCCCGCCATCTTTGGTGTCTTGGGACTAGTTTACGTATGGAAATGTGGAGAGGAGTGTGGCTTTCCTCTCTCGAGATTGACCGCTTTCCTGGATGGTCGCCAAGTACTTCTATTTAGGAGAAGCCTAGTTAATTCCATCTCTTATGGATTGGTGTTGCTCTTCAAGGTATGGCCATGACTTAGATGGTGTAGAATCTCTATTTGGGAGGAGTTCAGGTAATTCCATCCCTTTGGTCTGAAGCCAATGGAATGTAATGGATTGAAGGATGATCCCAGTACCAATTGACAAGGGTTTGTGTTTTAGTAGGGGGTTAGACCGCACCATGAATGGCTGCCTATGTACTCCTATTGAAGAGGAGATCAGGTCTGCGTAGTTCAAGCCTGGTGTAAGAGGTTCAACGCTGTATATGGCAGAAATGGTGTAGGAATATTTTTGTGTTTTTATGAGGAGAAGAGGGTAGAAATGTTTTTGTTGTTTTTGTTTTATTACGACCGGGCCATATAAAATGGTTGCCTATGTACTCCTATTGAAGAGGAGATCAGGTCGACGTAGTTCGCCCCTCAGGGCGAGATGAAAAACGTAATCCCATGTGCAGGTCAGAGTGCGGGGAGGAGAAAGTTTAATCCTAGGTTGAGGATAAACTGTAGATATGGGAAGTTTGATCCCATGTATGGGTAGCCAAACTGCAAACGCAAGAGGTTCAATCCGTGGTGGGATGACCTAAGTCGTAGGAACGCAAAGGAGAGCCAGGCTGCTGGCTTGATAAAGTATGTTTCCCTGAGGGGCAAAGTGTAGAAGTGTTGTAGGTGGTAAAGGGTTAAAGAACCGGAATGACTGGTGATCTAATGGTTCTGCACCAGGGTGTTTGTGAATTACTTCAGACATAGTACCATTTCCCGGTGTCTGAGTTGATGAGTTATGGAAATTCATCGCCGTCCATTTCTTGCAATCTGAGAGCGCCTCCTGTCAATGCTTCCTTGACAATAAAAGGGCCTTCCCAGTTAGGAGCGAATTTTCCCTTAGACTGATCTTGGTCTAGGATCTTCTTGAAAACCAAGTCATGTTGTTTAAACTACCGTAGCCGGACTTTTTTGTTGTAGGATCCGGCGATCCTTTGTTGATATAACTGACCATGGAAGATAGCCGCGGTTCGCCTTTCGTCTATTAGAGATAATTGGTGATACCTGTCTTGTACCTATTGATCTTCATCCAGCTGAGCGTCTATCAACACTCTGAGGGATTCCATTTCAACTTCTATTGGGAGTACTGCTTCCATCCCATAGGTTAATGCGTAGGGGGTTGCCTCGGTGGAAATGCGCATTGAGGTTCTATAGGCTAATGAAGAGGCAATAGGTCGGGCCAATCTTTGTGGTTGGCGGACATCTTTGCATCTTCTTGATGTTTTTATTAGCGACTTCAATGACACCATTCATCTTGGACGATGAATATGAGTTAAGATGTTTGATGTGGAATTTCTTGCATAATTCCTCCATCATTTTGTTGTTGAGGTTCTTGGCATTGTCTAACACAATCACATCTCGGTTGTCCATATCGATAAAAACGACATTGTTTACGATGAAAGCAATGATGACTTCTTTAGTAACCACACGGGAAGGAGGTACGCTTTACCCACTTGGTGAAGTAGTCGATCATGGTAAAGATAAACCGATGTCCATTATTGGCTTTAGGCTCAATGGGTCCGATAACGTCCATTCCTCACATTGAGAAGGGCCAAGGTGAACTTATATTATGGAGTTCCTTTGGAGGAGCGTGTATAGCATTCCCATGAATCTGGCACTGATAGCATCTCTTGACGTGGTCATTGCAATCAGCTTTGAGTGATAGCCAATAATGTCCCGTCCTAAGGACTTTCTTGACAAGGAGGGGGCCATTCATGTGGGGGCCACAGACTCCACCATGGATTTCATCCATAAGACTTTGGGCTTGATCTTTGTCTAAACATCTGAGGAGACCTAGTCCTGCATCTCTTTTATAGAGCGCATCTCCACTCAGGTAGAATTTCATAGCAAGTCGATGGATCCGCCTTTTCTCAGTCGGGCTCGCTTCCGCGGGTGTAGATCCATCTCGTAGATATTCTTTGATATGTTGATAACAAGGATGTTGGATGGGAGGTAGTTCATCCATACTTCTCCAACGTAATTCCCATAGGCGGGGGCCTTGTTCAGGGAAATTGTGACCCTTGGCAAGTGTTCCTTATCTGATATGTGAATAAAGGAGGCCAAAGTTGCTAACGCGTCCGCAAAGTCATTCCTATTACGAGGAATATGTAGAAAGGAGATTTCTTCAAACTCAAAAACCATCTTCAAACCCTGCCGATGGTAAGGCAGCAAATGTAGCTCTTTAGTTTGATAGATTCTGGTGGATTGTCGATTACCAACTCGAATCTCCAAAGGCAGTTAAGCGCACGATGCCCATGGAGCGAGACAAGTTTTAGCCCCATGAGGCGACCTTCATACTCGATCATTATTGTTGGTCTTGACAAACTATAATTTGGCAACGGATCTCTGCTCCCGTGTCGAGATACTAGAAGCTGCTCGGCTCCGAACCTTCCAGTTAATGACTCCATCAAAATACATCTTCCATGGTATGGCGCGTATCGGTGATGGTGTTCTTTGAGAATCATTACTCCTTCATCGAGGGAAATATGTTTCAAGGGTTTGAAATCCCCCTGAAAGTGCGGCGGCGATTGATCCGCAATTCCTTGACCTTTGATGGACTTTTGAGTCACATATACGATGTCAAATTGTTGTAGGATCAACTGCCATCTAGACAGCCGGTAATTTAACATGGGTTTGTTGAACACGTACTTGAGAGGATCCACGCGGGATATGAGATGGGTTGTGTGACCATGGAGATAATGTTGTAATCTCATGGAAGCCCATGCTAAAGCACAACACGTCTTTTCGATCAAAGTGTACTTGTGTTCACTACTGCTGAACCTTTTGCTGAGGTAATAGATAGCTTGTTCTTAGCCTCTATCGTCTTTCTGTCCCAGTATGCAGCCCATGGCATTATCACTTATGGACAGGTACATGAATAGGGGAACATCATCCCTGGGTGGTACCAACATGGGAGCTTTAACTAGTTTTTTCTTGATTGTGAGGAAGGCCTTTTGACACTCATCATTCCATTTCATGGAGGAGTTCTTCCTTAATAGCTTGAAGATTGGCTCACGAGTTCTTTGTGAGTTGGGAGATAAACACGCTAATGAAGTTGATTCTTCCCAAAAATCCTGTATTTCCTTCTGCGTATCGAGGAATGGGCATTTACGTGATGGCTTGGATTTTGGCGGGATCGACTCAATCCCCTTGTGGTGACTAGAAATCCTAGCAACTTTGCGATTTAACACCAAAGCGCGACTTAGTGGATTCAACTTCAAGTTGTACCTCACGCAACTTTGTTGAACAACTTTCTGAGATGGTCTATATGGTCATCCTCCTTTCGGGACTTGACAATGATGTCATCCAAGGACAATGTCAGTGGACAAACCCACCATGTCATCATGAGACCATGTAAACACATCCTGGAATTGGGTTAATAGTGTAACCATATCATTAGATTGGCTTGGGGTAAGGTGCGAACCAATGCGGATTAACTTAGGGCTTTCTAAGGTTCCAAGATTGAAAGAAGTGGTTTGATCAAGGTTGGGTTTGGGTTTGTCTTTGACCCATTCTTGAATTTACGGAGGCACCTCAATGTCATCACTGTATATCCATTAAAATTTGAATTCATTTCTACATCAAAGGTACAATCCTTGTAGAGAAGAGGCATCGTATCGCAAGCTGAAATCTGAGCACATCTAAATTGAGTCTGAAACAAAATATGCTTTCACTTAGTATATATGAAATGTGTTGATCATACGGTGTTAGCATATCTTGGCAAAATAAAGCTGCTAATCTTGTATAGAAAAGTAGCGGTTATTATATCTCTGAGGCGAGAAAAGAGTTTACGCGCTTTACCTGACGACCAATGCAAGGAATGTTGTTCCAATTGGCAAGAAGCAAAGTCCGAGGTGGACCGCTTGATGATGGAGGGATTGTCATCATCCTCCCCGTCCGAAGGATGGCCATTATATGCGGGCAATCATAAATGCAGGGTATATCTCATTGGTATGCTCATCATGAACGATGATGCGTATGCATGACATCATTCGGATGACGTCTTGCTTGATTCTTCGTTCCTCCTCTTCCACTGCGGGATTTGGAACAAAGACTCTTTACCTTCACCAGATGCAAGCTTGGGAAATAACATAGTCATTACATTGGCTGGCACCTTTACAGGAGGTTGGGCAGACTCAGAGCTTGAAGACGAAGATAAATGCCGCATAGTTGAAGCTGAAGGAATCTGCTGATGCTTATGAGGATTCCTGTGACTAGAACTGGCAGAATAGCCTAGTCCAGCTGTTCCAGTTTGCTTGGTTATTCGAATAGGGTACTTGATACCCTGGCAATCTTTACCAACTTTTGTCCCGGCTTATGACCCAACGACATCATTTCTTGAGTAGCCGACATTACCTCGGCAGAAATCTTAGGTTCGGGAAATGGCGTTCCAATAGCATGGTATTGGGTATTGCATACTTCCAAAGCATGAAAACTGATTGGCTCAATGTATGCATTGGCATTGATGAATGGCATGTCTCCGTGCTGAGGAATCTCTGGTTCAGCGTTGACCGTGACCAGGCTATTGTTGATAATGTATTTCAACTGTTGGTGAAGAGTGGAGGGGACTGCCCCTTCCATGTGAATCCATGGTCATCCCAAGAGCAGGTTGTATCCTGAATCTATCTTGAGCACATGGAAGGATACACAAAATGTATGAGGACCAATTTTGATTGGCAGCTCAATTACTCCGACCGAATTTTGACGGGCTCCATCAAAAGCTTTGATGATAGTATGGCTACTCCAAATTCGGTTGAGATTGATATTCATCTTCACCAAGGTAGCATATAGACAGATATTTAGAGAGGAACCTCCATCTATCAAGACTCCAACTAGCATGTATCCAGAGGACAAGACCGTAATGTGCAACGGCTTGCAATGACCGATCCCCTCGGGCGGTATGTCATCATCAGTGAAGGATATCACATTGTTATTGAAAATGTGATCAACCGGATGTTGAAATTTTTTACGTATCAAGCGATGTTGGTAGATGAAGCTTCTTCTAAAACCTTCAACAAGACCTTCCGATGATTCTCGGAAGTTAGGACCAAGTCCAGAATTGATATCTGTTGTGGAGCTTCTTTTAAGCTTAAAACCACCTTAGCTTCATGATGACCCATAGTGGAGGAATTTTTCAATTTTCTCCATGGGTATTTTCCCCTTTGATTTGATGGTAGGCTTCATCACCCGTTAGGGAAGATATAGTGGATTTTCCTTCGACACTGTAGCAGTTGTATGTGAGGTGGATCCTTCACCTTCTCCATAATTCCACGAAACTTTGCTCAAGCTAACAATGGGATATTGTGCTCTGTACGGCAAGTTGATTGGCTCGGGAGCGGCCACTTTCAAAGGATTGTTGCTTCCCTTGAGTTGAATTGTTGGCGTTGTGAGTAATGTGTTAATCCCATCAGTTTCAATGGATATGACTGGTACTACACTCTTCCACTTAGTGGGACCTGAATTCTCACTTGCACGTAACACAGTATAGATAAATGCGCTAAGTCTGGGACACCACTGTCAATGAGGTTTTGGATAAGGTGGCGGAGTGCCCTGAAGATTCTTACGTGTTGTGACCATGAGGCCGGGAGTGATATTGGCATACTCCATCAGAGTTGTACCGTCCTGAACGGGGGTTGATTGGAGGTAGAAGGGAACTGATCCTTCCTTCATTGATTAACATATGAAGAATTTCCTCCATAGGTTGGCCTAAATAGGTGAATTCCCTTTTGTTGGCAAAATCCTGACGGGCCTTGGCATTTGCTCTCTTTGTCACTTTGTCTTCCAGCATTTCATTTTCTGAAAGTGACAAGGGAATATTCATGACAAGAGGTAGGAGACTGGCATGCTCCTGGCTGATTAACTGACGTGTCACTTGATGCTGATAAGTCACCAGTTCCGCCAATTGCTCAATTTGCTTGCATAGAGCTTTCATCTTTCGTTCCATTGTGAACTGGAACTTGGCATAATCCCATTTGTCATCACCGTCTTTGAGGGTCTGGGAGGATTCACAGCTAAAATTGGAATTCTGTCCGCTACTCCAATTTATCATGTTGACCTCTTCTTCTTTGTGTTAAGGAAGAGGGTTGTCTTGAACATGAGGCTGATCTGGTTTGGTGACCACGATCTCCCCATTGTCTATCAGGTCCTGGATCTTGTGTTTCAAGGCCCAACAATCCTGAGTATCATGTCCAGGTGCCCCGGCATGATAAGCACATTTCCGAGCAGCATTGAAACCCCGTCCATTAGGGCTGGCTGGTGGAAGAAGATGCGTAATTTTCTTCGATGTTGATAGAAGATTGAGAATGTTCTCGAGGGTATCCCCTAAGGGTGTAAACACTCGAGGGCGTTTGACTTCTCCACCTTTTGGTATTGGAGGGTTCGCAGACTGTGCTTGAAAGGGAGTGTAGTTTCTCCTTTGAATAGGCATTTTTTGATTGCATTTTGACCCTGTAGTATCAGGGAAACATCTTCCTCTTTCTTTCTATGGACCCTTCGGGGGTTGTTTCCATAATTTTTGGATTGGATGTGATAAAGAATGACTTTGAGTGCGACTAGGTCTTGAATCTTTCAGGACTTCAATCCCATCTCATTATCTCCCCATGTTTGACCATTTAGGAAAATGGTTTGTCGATCTGGCTAAAACTCTTTCATAGAAAGGCGCTTTCTTGTATGTCTATGAAAGTCATAACCATCTCGATTTACATCATAGAAGGACTAACTTGGGCGAAGGCGTCTCCACCTCTGAGCATACTTTACGAAAGACTCGTTAGTTAGGCTTTCTTGATCTTGGTAATTTGATACCGATCAGGAGCCATTTGAGATTAAAAGCTGTATTGAGTGAGGAAAGCATGTGATAGCTCTTCCCAGCTATGGATCTTTGAATTGTCTAATCTTATGTACCACGGCCAGGATTCTCCAGTTAGACTTTTCTGGAACAATTGCATTATAAGCTTTTCGTCCTCTGCATAAGATCTAAGTTCTCCAATAAACACCTTTAAATGTGTGTAAGGATCTCCTAACCCGTTATATTTTTCAAAGTCAGGAGTTTTAAACTTTTCTGGATAATGAACACCAGGGAAAATACACAAATCAGCATATGAAACACTCCCGTGTGTTCCAATTCCTTTGATAGCATAAAGAGTCTCTTCCATTTAGAGGACTTTCTTTTTGATGTCACCAGTGTCTGGGTCTCCAGTGGGATGGGCAGCATTATGAGTTTTGTTGGTCGTATCCAACTGTGTTCAGGTATTGTAATGACCGGGATTTCTCCTTGTGTGGAGGATTCAGGATGTACGGGTATTTTGGGACCCTAATTAGACTGGTGTGACAGATTCTTTGCGAGAAACTGGATTAAGTTCAGTTTGGTCGGATGACGACATAATTGACTGTAGGCCTGTTGCCTTTTTGGACTTTGACCGGGTAATAGGTCCGATTGGTTCCTTGAGAAAGACTTGCATAGTTTAGTCTTTAGGGAATATGTATAATAACATGCTCTGTGATGTGCCCATTTTAGGAATTTTATCCTGCAAAACGGATGTCAGCTGTTTGTAGCATTAAAATATGTATGTGTACACATTTCTTCATATTTCTCATTACATGGAGATATATATGGAATGTAATTACAGGTAATTGTGTTTACAAGTAATTTGAAATGAGAGCATGAAGAAACTTTCCTCCGTTTTGGGTTTATTAGAGGCTGACCTATCTTAGGTTACTCTCGCGACTTTTTGGCATGAAGGTTCCTAAATCATCGTAATCTACTTGACGGAAAGTTAATCCGGTCTTTCAACTGGAGCGAATTTTGGTGGTGCCTTTCCTGAGCCTCAGAAAATTAGTCTTCTCACGAGTCCAGTAATCAAACACCGACGGGATAGCCTCCTGGTGGAGGGACCACACAATATACATTCACATACATCGTGTCTCACCGTATGAAAATGATGACATGTGTGAAGCACTAATATCACAAGCAGATATGGTGTGAAGCACTAATATCACAAGAAGATATGGTGCGAAGCACTAAGTGCAATAAGGAAATGCATTGATACACATTCATCATAAAATGTAAATGCAACATCCATACACAAGCAGATAACAGTTTTGAAAAGATTGTAATAGCGGCTTAAGTCCTTTTACTGGAGTCCCCAGCAGAGTCGCCACATGTCGACGTCGGGATTTTTAAATGTCCCTTTCCGTTACTTGTTCTTTGGTGTTCTCATTTTAAGTGAGATTTGTTTGAAAAAACAAGTGAAAAAGGTCTGACATGTATAATGTCGACGATGGAATGTTAAGAGTCATGATTGGTTTTTAAATGGTTGTACCAACACAACCGAGAAAAGGTTTACACGTTGACCCGGTGATGTGGCAATCGCTAAGCGAATGCCGGTGAAATCGATATTCATTAGGGTCCGGGGACTTGGTTATGCGGAGGGAAGGTGTTAGGCACACCCCGACATCCGTGTTACCACGGTGACCGCCTCTTTTCAAGAAACTGTTATCTGAATGTGTGTATGTGTGTGGGTCAATGTGCTGTTATTTGGAAGTAGTGTGAGGCCTCGTTCGCACCTATATACACAGTGTTTGAATTTATGAAAATTCATTTTTAAGCAAGATATGGCAGTGATGTTTTATAAAAGAGGTTTTTTCAAACCCTGATGCTCAATAGTAATTGAGACCTTTTACACTCCCATTTTAGTGTTGACTTGATTGATTTTATTTAACGGATCTGAGGCATCCAAATGCGAAAATAATGTACAAAATAATGCCGACTTCCTCACAGGTATGGAAACCATATGAGGAAATTGAGACCATATGAGAATAATTTACAAAGTCGCCATAAATTAAAAATGTCCATCACGAGAACCGAATCTAGATCAATGGGTGAATCTGTGATCACATGATTCCTAGGCGCACAAGAATACCGCAATTTGTATGAAAGCGATAGCGGTATATATATAAAAGTTGTAAATATATATATCTGAACATGATCACCAACCACGAAGCACCTCCATGGGAGATCGAAATGTAAATAAAATTTGTAAAAAGCTATCAAGCATACGGAGGAAACTCCAAGCGAGGACAAAACATAAATAAAGTCATAAATCAACCGCCACGAAGGAACTCCAAAGGACAAAATGTAAATAAAGTCGTATAAAGCGATCAACTACCACGAAGTAAACTCCAAGCATGACGTAACATAAATAAAGCTGTAGAAGCGATCAACCACCACGAAGTAAACTCCAGGTGGGACGAAATATATATATATATATATAAAAGCGAGTAAATGCTCAAGACCGAAGTTTAGGCTCATCAAATAAAGTTCGACACAGAGTTAATATATATAAATGTATATATATATATATATATATATATATATATATATTAAAGCAGTAAATGCTCCAGACCGAAGTCTAGGCTCATCGAACAAAGTTTGACACACAGTTCATATATATAAATATATATATATATATATAGAAAAGCAGTAAACGCTCCGGATGTAAAATTTAGGCTCATCGAACAGAGTCCAACACACAGTTAATATATATAAGTATATATATATTAAAGCAGTAAACACACCAGACCGAAGTCTAGGCTCATCGAACAAAGTTCGACACACAGTTCATATATATAAATATATATATATATATATAGAAAAGCAGTAAACGCTCCTAATGTAAAATTCAAGCTCATCGAGCAGTCGACGACACAGTTAATATATATAAGTATATATATATTAAAAGTCGTAACGCACTGCAGGCAAAGTTCAGGCTCATCGAACAAAGTTCGACACACGATTCATATATATAATATATATATATATATATATATATATATATATATATATATATATATATATATATATATATATATAAATGAATAAACGCTACTAGATCAAGTCTAGGCTCAATTGAGGCATAACTTGATAATATTAGTCAATATATATAAATATATATATATATAATATATATATATATATATATATACAACCGAAACAAAACCACGGACCAAAGTCACTGGCAAATGCTGTGTAAACACGACTCTCTACGTGAAGAAGGGTGTATGCAGAGATGAAGAGAAAGACTCTAAAGTGTCTAAGAAGGCTTACAGTTGACTGCAAAAGAAGACTTATATATCTTTATGGTGGGTAAACACTGACTTTTGTAGGTACAAAAGAGGCTATATATGAGCTCACAGGTGTTTAAAATGAGAAAGTAGTACAGAAAATTTTGAGTGTCTACAACCCACAACTATAACATTATATCAAATTCATTCCATAATATTCAAAAATGATATTTATAGAAAATTTATCTTTATTCATAAAAGTTGGGGTCTTACAACCTCCCCTTCTTATGAAATTTCACCCTCGAAATTAGGGTATGTACCTGGTATGTCGAAGAGGTAAGGATACCTGATTTCATTTCAGATTCTAACTCCCAGGTCATTTCCTCAACATCGTGGTTTCTCCACAAAACTTTGACTTGAGGTATAACCTTAGAGCGTAGAACATGTTCCTTCTTATCCAAGATTTTAACAAGAACCTCTTCTTACGTTAAATCTTCCGCTATTTCGTCCGGTTCTAACTCAATAATGTGGTGCGGGTCTTTCACATATTAACATAACATAGATATGTGGAAAACGTTATGAACACGAGACATACTTGGCGGTAAAGCGAGCCTATAGGCCACAGTTCCTACTCGATCGAGGATTAAAAATGGGCCAATGAATCGAGAATTGAGCTTTCCTCTCTTTCCAAATCTCATAACTCCTTTCCATGGAGCAACACGTAACAACACATGATCTCCAATATCGAATTCTATGTCTTTTTTATGAAGATCAGCATAACTCTTTTGTCGATCTTGTGAGGTTTTTATACGTTGTCGGATCATTTGAATCTTTTCCGTAGTCATACGTACCAACTCTGGTCCCAATAACGTTGCTTCACCCACCTCATCCCAGCATACTGGAGAACAACACTTTCTTCCATACAATGCCTCAAATGGAGCTATGCCAATACTTGCTTGATAACTATTATTGTAGGAAAACTCCACCAATGGTAAGAACTTATCCCAACTTCCCTTGAAGTCAAGGACACAGAGTCTTAATAAATCTTCAAGAGTTTGAATAGTCCTCTCCATTTGCCGTCCGTCGTCGAGGATGAAATGCCGAGCTAAATCGTAAATATGTGCCCATAGCTTTCTGTAAACTAACCCAAAATCGTGAAGTGAATCTTGGGTCTCGATCAGAAACTATGGATACTAGCATACCATGCAGTCATACAATCTCGTTTATGTACGTACGAGCAAGACGTTCAAGTGTATAAGTTTCTCGTATCGGTAAGAAATGAGCAGACTTAGTCAATCTATCAACAATGACCCAAATCGCATCTATGCCTTGAGAAACCTTAGGAAGACTGGTAACAAAATCCATGGTAATGTGCTCCCACTTCCATTTTGGAATTTCAAGTGGTTGCAATGGACCTTTTGGTACTTGATGCTCCGCCTTAACTCGTTGACAAGTTAGACACCTTGAGATAAACAGCGCTATCTCTCTCTTCATATTGCTCCCCCAAAATGTATGACAAAGATTACGATACATTTTGGTACTCCCAGGATGGATTGCAAACGGTGTGTTGTGCACCTCCATCATGATTTTATACTTTAAATCAGGGTCGTTAGGAACACAAAGTCTGGAGTTGACTCGAAGTATTCCTTCTTCATCGATTCTTGCTTTTGGCATAGCACCTTCTTGTATTTTCTTCCTCACACGCATCATTTCCAGGTCTGTAGCTTGAGCAACTTTAACTTTATCGATTAAAGTCGGTTCTACTCGTATATTCGCCATCATCACATGGGTCCTCGGAGTCTTTAACTCTATCTCCATCCTTTGAAAGTCACACCAAATGGGCCTTTGTGTTGACAATATCACACTCGTACCCGCATATGATCTTCTACTCAATGCGTCAGCTACCACGTTCGTTTTTCCAGGATGGTATTGGATGGTATGATCATAATCTTTCAATGAGTTCAAGCCAGCGTCATTCTGCGCGTGTTGAGTTCCTTTTGGGTGAAGAAATATTTGAGGCTTTTATGATCCGTAAAGATATCCACTTTCTCCCCATACAGGTAATGCCTCCAGATTTTAAGTGCAAAAACGACAGCTGCCAACTCTAAATCATGAGTAGGATAATTCCTCTCATATTCTTTGAGTTGTCACGAGGCATAGGCTATGACTTTCCCATGTTGCATGAGAACACATCCTAACCCTTTGCCTGAAGCATCACTGTAGATGACAAATCCCTCCGAGCCGGATGGTATGGTCAGAACAGGTGCTGAAATGAGTCTTCTCTTGAGTTCTTGAAAACTCTTTTCACATTCCTCGCTCCAACCGAATTTTGTATCTTTTCGAGTCAGCTGAGTTAATGGAGTAGCGATTCGAGAAAATCCTTCCACGAATCTCCGATAATAACCAGCTAATCCGAGAAAGCTACGTACTTCGGTCACTGATTTAGTTTGCTCCCAGCTTTGAATAGCTTCAATCTTTATCGGGTCAATAGATATTCCATGACTTGATACTACGTGCCCAAGGAATGCTACTTCCTCAAGCCGAACTTCGCATTTCTTCAACTTGGCATAAAGCTTGTTTTCTGAAGCTTTTGGATATCGACCTCAAGTGTTGCTCATTATCTTCATGGCTTTTGGAATATATGAGGATGTCATCAATAAAGACGACCACAAAGTGAACCAAATATTCCTTGAATACTTGGTTCATTATATCCATGAATAATGACGGGAGCATTAGTCAATCCAAAAGACATGACTAAGAATTCATAATGCCCGTACCGAGTTCTAAAGGCAGTCTTTGGAATATCCTTAGTTCTAACCTTCAGCTGATGATATCCAGAACGAAGATCGATCTTTAAAAAGAATTATGCTCCTTGCAACTGGTCAAACAGGTCATCAATGCGAGGCAACGGGTACCTATTTTTGATGGTGACATGATTCAACTCCCGATAATCAATACAAAGTCGCATACTTCCATCTTTCTTCATCATGAATAGAACAGGAGAACCCCAAGAAGAAGTACTAGGTCGAATGAAACCGATGTCTAACAATTCCTGTAATTGGGTTTTTAACTCCTGAAGTTCAATCGGAGCCATTCGATATGGGGCTTTGGAAATGGGTTTTGTACCTGGTTCAAGGTCGATACCAAACTTGATTTCACGCTCCGGGGGTAGGCCAGGAAGTTCTTCGGGGAATACGTCAGGAAAATTATTAACAATAGAAATATCATTCAAATCTGACATATTTTTGTTTAAATCTGTGACATGAGCTAAGAAAGCTTGACATCCGTTTTTTAATAAACGAATAGCTTTATGGCTTGAGATGACCGTGATTGATTTTAATGGTTTGGTCGCTTGAATTCGCATAATAGGTTGATTAGGAATATGAAAGCTAATAACCTTACGAAAACAATCAATTTTAGCATGATGAGTAGTTAACCAATCAATCCCTAGAATCACATTAAATGCAAGTATTTTTAATGAAATAAGATCGACGGGTAATGTGAGGGTACCGATTTGAACCAAACAAGACTTATAAACAGTGGATGTAATGAAGGTTTCTCCCAATGGAGTTTCCATAGATAAGTCAAAGTCTAATTTCTCCGGAGTCAAATTTAATCATTGAGCACAAATAGGAGAAATAAAAGAATGGGTAGAACCGGTTTCAAATAAGGTATAGACTTCGCTAGAGTTTATGATAAGCTTACCCGTGATGACCTCGTTCGGGTTCCTTGCTTTCTGGGAGGTCGCAACAAATGCTCTCCCTTGAACTACTGGTTTTGTTTTGTTTTGGACGGTATTTTGTGTCACCGTTCCAACTGGACTTGTCTTCGGTGCACGATAAAATCGGGCTAGGTGACCTTCTCTTCCACAATTATAACATGCTTTGGATGGCATCGCGTAGTTTGGACTGATATGTCCCTCCCCTCCGCAATTTAACCATATGATAGGTGGTCGTTCTCCTTCCTTAACCACGGGTCTTTGATCTTTGGCGTCTTTCCATCATTGTTGAATCTCCTCTTCTTGAAATGTCCATTCTTATTGTCTTGGCCATGATTACCACATAGAAGTGGTTACCATTTACGGCATGTTGATTCCCTCCACGTTTGTTGTCATAGCGTCGATGATCGCTACCTTTGGTATTATCATTTTTGTTTGCTTTCTCTTGGTTGAGTTGACTCGTTATCGCGCTCAATAAGCGAGCCCTATTTACAACATCCGAATACAAACACGGTTTATGAGAAATTAGATATTGGCGTATCTCGGGTTTCAAACCTCTTAGAAACATCTGCGTCATTCTTTCCTCATTATCAACCAAGTGAGAGACATAATTTGGGACAACTCGGCAAACTTAGCCCGTCTTTGCGACACGGTCATATTGTTCCTACTCCAACTTGGCGAACTCTACCTCTTTCATGTGATGAATACTTTCGGGAAAGTACTTGTCGTTGAATAGTTCTTGGAACTTCTCCCAAGACATCTTCGGTGCGGCGGAGTTGAGTCGCTTTTCTGGATTCCCATCGATGTCTGCCTCTCCTTGCAACATAAAGGTTGCAAAGAGAACCTTTGCTCCTCGAGCATTCCAAGACATCAAATATCTTGGTGATACGCTTTATCCACGTCTACGCCTTAAGTGGTTTTGGCTCTCAATAAACTTCGGTGGTCCCGGCTCCTTGAAGCATTTAGCGGTGGCCGTCAGGGAGAGTTTCAGATGTTTCCACCTAAATTTTGGACAAGAGCCGCTCTCGCCTAATGTTGCATGAATTGCATACAGCATCTGAACATTCCATCATTCATCATTTAGTCAGATACTGCATGAGGATTGTCGCCTTCCTGATGCACATTATCCTGATTATTGATATATGGAGACTCAACGGTCTCCTGTGCTCCATTGCTATTCTCAACATTCTCGGATGTCTTTTTCAGATACTGCCACAAAACAAAGGTTAATTGACATGTAACATATTATCCCTATACTCTGACTGACCAATTAAATACCAAATAAAAATAGGTAGGTCAGACTAGCGAAGGAATTCCCCGTCTCTCCCCTCCTAGTTCTAGTCTCACATCTTAGCCAGGGATCATATCCCTAAGCTTTGATACCAACTGTGACGCCCCCAAAATAGGTATACATCACCTCTTCTGAGTCGCCAAATATATGGTACAGAATACAAATAGAACCTTAAATATACAACATGAGTTGTGAGTTTTAATACAAATATTGTCTTCTAAACAGTATTCAAACTCAAAATAAGTCCTCAATACATTTATTATCACACTATTTCATAGAATAGTGAGGACTACTAATGCTATCATCTGAACCGTCACTCTGTTCCCCTATTAGTCCCTGCTACGTTCTTATTTCCTGAAGAGAACAATGAAAGCAAAAGGGTGAGCTCAACTAGCCTAGTAAGAAATATTATAACTAAGATAATGCAGAATAAATTATCATTAGCCTTCAACAGTGTTAAACTGATAAAATATAACAAACATCAAGTTTAACTGCAGTGGAACAAGCAATCCATTAGAAGAGTCAAGTAGAGAATAAAATCTACTATCTTCTATGATTTAAAGGTTTTCATTACTTTTATATTTGAGACTCGACAATAAATAATCAACATCATCCCACTTTTCTGACGAGAATATTCATTAGTATCACGACCACAAATTATCCATGCACTACGGGCCAAGGATATTAGTGTATTCATCAATGGTCATGATCATGCCAACAAGCTCATTCATCAATGCACTACTGACAATGAGGATTTTTACCACATCATTTGTAACATTACGGGCCATGATTATCTTAGAATAATCCTGGTCATAATCATACCAAGCCCATCTATGCACTACATGCCACGAGATGACTTTCAACATATTATAAACATGAGGATGATGACAATTCAATAAAACAAGTTCAAGAATAAATTTTAAAGATTTATAAGTTAATTTATCCTGAACTCAATAACGTCCAAATTGTCAACATGATACTACTTTGTGGAGTAAAATTCAAGAATGCTCAGAAGAATATTTTCATGAAAAGATATTGGATGAAGCGCAAATATCAAGGATATTCCACTAATTTAATGGAGTATAGAAGCCAAAATTTAACCAACTGAGTATAATAAAATATATGAAATCGCAAATGGATTTTTTTCGCCATGCGGTAATCCATGTGAATGATTATTCCAACGAATAATAAAGAATGGAACCGGTAAATGCGTAATCACGCATGCACGGGATGTTCCAACATAATAATAAAGAATGAAATAACAACAGAATTCACCAGGCATGCGATAAACCGCACAGACATATTATTCCAACAGAATAATAAAGAATGGAATAACAGAAGAATTTCACCATGTATGTGGTACTTCGCATAGACAGGTTATTCCAACATAATAATAAAGAATGGAATAACAATAGCTCTCTTCATGAATACGAAAGAAATAATACCCCTTACCTTAAAAAGAAGAGTATTCCAACTAGTAGGGCGAGGATATTCTTGAAGAAAACTTATACTGTTTTCTACGCTCAAAGCTTCTTAAAACTCTAAAGAAATACGTTCAAGATTATAGAAGAAGAATTCTCTGAATTTCTGGTGTGATTTTCAATTCTAACTAAGCATCCTATTTATAGAAGAATGGAAAGGATACTATGTTGCACTATGCAATAAAATATAATATATTCTATTTATAATCAAATAAAACAAAACTTTATAAAAATTATTTTGTTTTATGTAAAAAGTTTTTACTATGCAGGCATTATGCAAACACTATGCATAATAAAATATAATATATTCTATTTAAAATCTAATAAAACAAATAACTTTATAAAAGTATTCTATTTTATATAAAAAGATTTTCTTGTGCAAAACTATATGGAACCTTTCGTGCAAATACTATGCTTAATAAAATATAATATATTCTATTTAAAATCTAATAAAACAAATAAATTTATAAAAGTATTCTATTTTATATAAAAGTTTTTACATTTTATTTCATTTATAATAATAATAAAACAAACTTTATCATCATTATTATAATTCACAATATTAATCGACCAAGTCGTTCCCGAGGAAATAGGGGCTTTCAATAAGGATTTCTCACTATTGGCGCATGATTAGGTGACCAAATCTCTCCTTCCAGAACTTCAGACATCGTTAATATTGCAAATAATAATATTAATAACTTTGTCATATCAATTATTGATTTAATAATATATAAAATATTGACAATAATTGAATCAAATACGCGTGAGATCTTATCACGCAATTATTGTAGCAATAATTGAACAAAATTGAGTGACTTCTCACGTAAGCATCAATAATTAATAGTGTGCTACTCTTATGAAACCACACGTATTCATCGTATTTTTTAAACAAGGGTGTTTCAACGATTATGAGTAAAACTTCATTTATTATTTTCATAAAGTATTTTTGTCATTTTCTCAATCCGACAATAATTATGTTATGGGGTCCACCAATGATTGTGTCATTGTACGAATATTCCCTGTTAAAACGAATATTCCCCGACCAATCGAATATTATATAACAACTTGCGTACTTTGCAAAATTTATAAATATTACCCACAATTATAACATTATATCAAATTCATTCCATAATATTCAAAAATGATATTTATAGAAAATTCATCTTTATTCATAAAAGTTTGGGTCTTAAATGCCACATATTATCCCTATATTCTGACCGACCAATTAAATAACAAATAAGCTTAGGTAGGTCATACTAGAGAAGGATTTATCAGTCTCTTCCTTCCTAGTTCAAGCCTCACATCTCAGCCAGGGATCATATCCCTAAGCTTTGATACCAGCTGTGACACCCCCAAAATAGGTATACACAACCCATTCTGAGTTGCCAAATACATGGTACATAATTTAAATACAAACTTAATTTATACAACATAAGTTGAGAGTTGCAACACGAATATTGTCTCGTAGAAAATATTCAAACTCAAATGGAGTCCTCATTACAGTTATTATCATACTATTTTATAGAATAGTGAGGACTATTATAGCCACCATCTCGGACCATCACTCCATTCCCCGACTAGTCCCAGCTATATTCTCATTTCCTGAAGAGAACAATGAAAGAAAAGGGTGAGCTCAACTAGCCCAGTAAAGAATATTATGACTAAGATAATGCAGAATAAATTGTCCTTAGCCTTCAACAGTGTCAAGTAGAGCATGATGTCTACTATCGTCTATGATTTAAAAGTTCATCATCAATATATCTCTGTAACACATCTCAATAAATAATCCACATCACCGAATTATCCACGCACTACGAGCCAAGGATATTCATTAGTATCCCATCCATGAATTATCCATGCACTACAGGCTAAGGATATTCGTTATTATCACCAGTGGTCATGATCATGCCAACAACTGTCCGTTAATGCACTACAGGCCAATGAGGACTTTTACCACATCATTTGTAACATTACAGATCATGATTATACCGATATATAATTCCTGGTCATAATCATACCAATCAATAGTCCATTTATGCACTACAGGTTAAAGATGACTTTCATCACAATATAAGCATGAAGATGATGACAATGATATAAGAAATCAATCAAGTAAGATTAATGATAAATTTTAAGGATTTATAATTTAATTTATTCAGAGTTCAAGAATGTCCAAATTGTCAACATGATAACTGCTTTGTAAGGTAAAATTCAAGAATAATATTCATGTATCAAAAATAATTTAAACAGAAAAGAAATCAATTTTTGTCGTAAATAGTACCCCGGGTGAATAGTACTTGAGTGAATAGTACCCCGTAAATAGTACTTCGTAAATAGTACCCCAGCATAAAAAGATTAAAACTTAACAAAAATGTTCAGAAAAATATTTCAGTGAAACGATACTAGATGAAACGCAAATTTCAAGGATATTCCACTAATTTCAAGGAGTATAGAAGCAATACTTATCAAAATAAGTGTAGAATTAGGAATATGAAATGAAATAATATTACTTACATACTACAGAGTATGGGAAAAAATATTATTTCTTACGAATATTGAACAAAAATAATATCCCTTACCTTAAAAAGAGTGTAATTCTGACTGGTATAGCGGAGATATTCTTGAAGAAAACTTGTACTATTTTCTACACTCAAAGCTTCCTTAAACTCAAAAGAAATATGCTCAATATTATAGAAAAAGAATTCTCTGATTCTGGTGTGATTTTCATTTCTAAACTAAGCATCCTATTTATAGGAGAATGGAATGGAACTATTTAAGAAAAATAATCACGGACGCACAGTAAAACTCATACGATTTCACGGGCAAGAATTTTGATTTTTACTATTCATTATTGTGCAATAAAATATTATAATAAATTATAAACCTTATATAAAATATAATATATTCTATTTATAATCTAATAAAATGAATAACTTTATAAAAAGTATTATGTTTTATATAAAAAGTTTTCTATTTTATTACTATTATATATATATAAGACTTATATATATGTAAGACCCCAACTTTTATAAATAAAGATTAATTTTTCTTGAAATATATTTTTGAATATTATGGTGTGGATTTGATATAATGTTATAGTTGTGGGTATTATTTACAAATTTTGCAAAGTAAGCAAGTGGTTATATAATATTCGATTGGTCGGGGAATATTCGTTTTAACAAAGAATATTCTTACGACGGCACAATCATTGGTGGACCACACAACAAAAGTATTGTCGTAGTTAGAAAACGACAAAATTATCTTTTTATAAAAATAAATGAAAGTTTTCTGTTAAACTGTTGAACTATCCGGTGGTAAAAATGCGATGTCTGGCGTGGTTGCATAAAAAGCACACGGTATTGATTATTGATGCTTACGTGAGAAGTCACTCAGTTATACTCAATTATTACTACGATAATTCTTTGCATAATATCTTTCATATTATTGATTCAATAATTATCACGATTATCATCTGCATAATATTTTATATTATTAAATCAATAATTGAGACGACAAAGTTATTCATATTATTATTTGCAATATTGACAATGTCTAGAAAGTTATGTCAAGGAGAGGTTTGGTCACCTAATCATTGGCATGATAGGGAGAAATCCTTATCGGAAAGCCCTCTTTCCGAGAATGATCTGGTTGTTAAATATTGTGAGTTATAATATTAATGATGAATAAGTTCGTGTTGATTAAAGATGAAATTGATATTTTCATTATGTTGGGATTATTAGTGTTAGTGGAAATCGACATCTATTTCGATAATAATGGATGTCTGGAGGCTATATTGACCAATCGGGTAATTAATCGGATAAATAAGCAATTAATTGCTATTGATTCACATGCATGTAATATTATGGGAGATGGTGCAAGATTGATAATACTTGAATGACTAAATTAAAAATGGAGGTATAGATGAAGGTACTATACTGTAATTATTTTTTTCATATGATTGTACTATTGATTCACATGATTGTACTATTGATTCACAAGATGTACTATTAGGGGAGGTGGTGCAAGTTTGATAATACTTGCAGAACTAAATTAAAAATGAAGAAAAAGATGAAGGTATTATACTGTAATATTTCGAGCCACAAAACGTACAATTATCAAAACTATATTTTTCTATAAATAGAAGCTCATTCTTCTTTCATTCTCACCAATTCTGTAACGATCGAGAAATTTATAATTTAATTTAAATATTTATTGAATTAAATAATTATTTTAAATAATTTATTTATTGGGGAAATAAATAATTGATGAATTGTGGTTAATTAATTTGGTAACTAAATTAATTAATGTTAATTTGAATAATGACAATTTTATCTAATGGATTTAATTTAAGGAAATAATTAAATTAAATCAATTGCTTAATATTTAAGAAAATAATTAAATTAAGTGAATTGTTTAATATTAAATGAATAAATTAAATAAAGAGATGTTTCTAATTTATTAATTAAATTGGATATATAATTATTTATTAATTATAAATATAATAATGATAATAAGATTTTTATTATTTTTAATTTAAATTAATTAAGCTAAAGTTATTTAATTAACTAGTGTGACACATGAAAACTATATAATATAAATAATTTAGTTTGGGGGCCAAACATGGCCTTGTGGCCTTTGGTCTTGTGTAACTGACGTAGACGTGTGATTTTTTTAGCTGAAGTACGTGGGCTTCAGTTTATTTACGTGTCTATTTCACTCAGTTGGCTCTTATTTCACGTACTTTGCTAAGGAGGAATAGCAGAGTGTTGAGAGAGCTTGGTAGAGCTTGGAAGCAAGAGAGAAAATCAGTGAAAGAGAGAGTTCTCTGTGAATTTCAGTGGTGTTGCTAGAAGGGTTGCTAATTGTTTTACTAATTCAAGGTATAACTTATTCCTAAATTTTCTAGTTGGAATTGTAATTGATTTAAAGTTCTCTGTAAATTGATTTTTGTTGATTTGTTGTTTCAAATGTGATTATATGATGAAGGTTGTATTGTTGAATCCATTGCAATCATATGTGAGTATTATTTGATTTCCAAACACGTGAATTTGGGTTTATAGGAAGAAAACATATAACAGTGTTTATGTTCATATAATATGGCTTTAGGAAGTACGAAATTTGATGCTCTATATGTGTTGTAATTTGTGGTTTGTTATTGGATTATGCTAGTCTATTAAGAAACGCACATAACGTAATTTGAACGAAGTAATTCGGACAAGAATCGAAGTCACAATGTTGATTTTTGTGAAGAAACTCAAAAATGGAGTTTTAGTATAAAAATATGGAATTTTGAGAAATTAAACTAGTTTTAGTTGATGTTAAATTGTGTTAATTGGTTGTAAATGTTAGCAAACATGTTTGTAATAGTTTGTACCAATTATAAGTGTTAATTTCACTATATTATGGGTGAAATTTGTGTTTGTTGGGCTAAAAGTAAAACTCTTTATTCACTTTATCGTTTACGCATCATCACGTACATGCAGTGCAAATTTCTTGTGTAAGCCAAGAAAGCAAGAATTCTTATTTGGCGCCATGTGGGTTTTCTATAGTTGAGCACCGGTAGCAATTCTGCTAGAATTATAAAGGCAAAGACGGTAGCAATTTAGCGATTACCTGAGCAGAGACAGATGCGATGCTTATTTGCAGATCTTGTGTAGTGGACTTGTATTAGTTTAGCATGCATGTTTATGATGTTGAGGCATAATATAAACTACAATAACAGATTGTAAGATGTTGTAATTCAAAGTGTGAAGATTTTAAGTAATTATTTAAATAAGTTATATAATGAACCAAATGTGATGTTTTCAAAAATTAAATATAAATGATAAGGTTTATAGTGTGATTTCAGAATCGTTAAGGTGTTAACCAACGTGGTTAGGTGCTAGGTTAGGGTTATGAACTAAATGATGGTTTAAACCCTAAAAGCTAATATTCATGCAACTAATTGTGATTGCGATTTCAATGATATATGTAGGGTAATTGAAGATTATATTACATTTGTGTAGCTTACAAACAAGGCAAGTTCTTTAACCCTACTCTTATAATAACTGTGCAAGTTTCTAAACCTTATCTCCTTACATTTGAACAAGTTTTTCTAACTTCATTCTTTTATTAATGAATGCAAGTTCCTAAATTCTATTGAGCAATATTATTGATTCTATTCTTATATATGATTGATTAAGCTCTTGTAACCTAATTCGTTACATCGAGCAAGTTTCACTTTTCTAATTATTATACAAAGCATATATTGTGCTAATACGTCGATTCAAATGAGATTGTTCTAACTCTTTTGAACATAGTACTTTGAATGTGTATCATGTTTATTCAGTTATATATTGTTAATATTCGATCTTTGACCTTAATAGCCTTGTTCAGTTATACATTCTTGTATTAACCTTTATTGATGGAAATTGAATAAGTGTTCTAAAATTCTAGAAACACTAATAAGCTAGTTCCAAACTAAACTTTCTTTAGTGCGGAAATTCTAAATTCAAACGAGACGAACAACCCCTAACATAGGGATTTTTGTATGTAATGTTTAGATGTTTGTGCACAATACATGGTACAAAGGTTGATCCCCTAAATACGTTAAAAGAGTTTGTATAGTCTATATAATTTGTTAAGGTTATTGTAATAATACCTAAATACGGAGACATAGTTCGTGGTCTTATGACCTCAAATATTAAAAGTTCGAACTTGTTTTACACTTTTTCATTAAGTAGAACAAGTTCATTATTATACAAACATTCGTTGTTCATTCTCATATGATTATTATTACTATTCTTTATGTTAGTGAGCAATTGTTTGCTAACTCTTGCAATTAAATAATGCAGCTAAAGTCGAAAGAGGTGATGAGTCATCTACTAGCAAGGGAAAGGGCAAGATGTCTAAGTGATGAAGAATTAGTTAAAGCTTATTTAAATGCTTGAAGTTATAAGACTTGTTTTATTTTATAATGTATTCCGCAAACTAATGTAATAATTTAAGTTTAGATTACCTGGGATTGTTTATGAGATGATGTAACCCTTTAGTAGGAAAGATTATTGTTTAAAGTTATTTAATGTTTTATCCTTTATTATGGGTAGTTAGATGTAATTATTTTGATAGTGAGCACCAAATTCGGTGGAAATGAAGTACCCAAATTTGGGGGTGTCACAAATTCACTAAGACTCACAAGAGCAATTATAGAGATAGAAGCTATAGAGAGAAAGAAGAAGAGAAGTCTGCTACCTCACTATTCCAATATCCAGTCTTCTTCAGAGGTAAGTGATATTATTTTGTTCAGTATTCATAGGAATAATATTTTCTTCCATACTCTATAGTATGTGAGTAATATTATTTCGTCTCGTATTCCTGATTATACCATCATTAGGTTAAAGTATTGCTTCTATATTAGTGAAATTAGTAGAATATCCTTGAAATTTTGCGCTTCATCTAGTATCGCTTCACAACAAGGATATTTTACGCACATTCTTGTTAAATTTTAATTTTTTTTTATGTGAATCTTGTCCATGAGTACTATTCATTTATACGGTACTATTCACAAAAGTACTATTCATGGGTACTATTCACAAAAGTACTATTCACAAAGTACTATTCATGGGGTATTATTCACTCGGGTACTATTCACCCAGAGTACTATTCATAACAAAAATTGATTTCTTTTCGGCCCAAATAATTTTTGATACATTATCATTCTTGAATTTTACTCCACAAAGCAGTATCATGTTGACAATTTGGACGTTATTGAATTCTGGACAAATTAAATTATAAATCTTTAAAATATATCCTTGAACTTGTTTTATTGAATTCTTATATCATTGTCATCATCCTCATGCTTATATTATGTTGAAAGTCATATGTGGCATGTAGTGCATAGATGGACTTGGTATGATTATGACCAAGGATTATTCGGTATAATCATGATCGTAATGTTACAAATGATGTGATAAAAGTCCTCATTGGCCCGTAGTACATTGAGGGACAGTTGTTGGCATGATCATGACCATTGATGAAAACACGAATATCATTGGCCCGTAGTGCATGGATAAATTGTGATCGTGATACTAATGAAAATCCTTGGCCGTAGTGCAGGGATGATGTGAATTATTTATTTAGCTGAGTCTCAGCGATAAAACTGTTGATAAACTTTTTAAATCATAGAAGATAGTAGATTTCATGTTCCACTTGACTCTTCTAATGGATTGATTATTCCGCTGTAGTTAAACTTGATGTTTGTTATATTCTATCAGTTTAACACTGTTGAAGGCTAATGATAAATTATTCTGCATTATCTTAGTCATAATATTTCTTACTGGGCTAGTTGAGCTCACCCTTTTTATTTTCATTGTTCTCTTCAGGAAATGAGAACGTAGCTGGGACTAGTCGGGGAACGGAGTGACGGTCCAGATAATAACATTAGTAGTCCTCACTATTCTATGAAATAGTGTGATAATAAATGTATTGAGGACTCCATTTGAGTTGAATACTATCTAGAAGACAATATTCGTATTAAAACTCTCAGTTTATGTTTTGTCGTATTTTACACGACAGTTGTATTATTAAGTTGTATTTGAATTTTGTACCTTGTATTTGGCGACTCAAAATGGGTGATGTATACCTATTTTGGGGGCGTCACAGTTGGTATCAAAGCTTAGGGATATGATCCCTAGCTAAGATGTGAGACTAGAACTAGGGGGGAGAGACGGGAAAATCATTCGCTAGTATGACCTACCTAATTTATTTGGTATTTAATTGGTCGGTCAGAATATAGGGATAATATATTGCATGTCAATTAACCCTTGTTTTGTGGCAGTATTTGATAATGGCCTCCGAAAATGTTGAGAATAGCAATGGAGCACATGAGACCGTTGAATCACCAACGATCAATAACCAGGAAAACGTGCATTAGGAAGGTAACAATCCTCATGCAAACAACAACACCAAACCAAATGATGAGCGCACGGAATGTTTAGGGGTTTACGCAATTCATGCAACATCGAAGTAGAGAGGCTGCTTTGTCCAAAATGCAGTGGAAACAATGGTAACTCTCGGACGGTCACCGCTAAGCGATTCGAGGCTGGGAACACTTTGGAGTTTATTGGAGAGCCAAAACCACTTAAAGCGAAGAGCGTGGATAAAGCGAGATCACTAAGATATTTGATGTCTTGGGATGCTCACGAGGAGCAAAAGGTTCCTTTTCCACCTTTTATGTTGCGAGGAGGCGCAGATACTTGGTGGGAATCGGTAAAGCGTACTCAACTTTGCCGCTTGAAGATGTCTTGGGAGAAGTTCAAGAACTATTCAACGACAAGTATTTTCGAAAGTATTCGTCAAATGAAGGAGGTAGAGTTCATCAAGTTGGAGGCGAGAACAATATGGCCGTGTCACGATCGAAGCTAAGTTTCCGAGTTGTTGTCGGTTTGCATCCCACTTAGTTGATAATGAGGAGAGAATGACGCGGATGTTTCTAAGAGGTTTGAAACTTAGAGATATGTCAATACTTAATTTCTCACAAACTATGTTTTTATTCAGATGTTGTAAATAGGGCTCGATTATTGGAGGCGCGATAACGAGTCAACTCAACCAAGAGAAAGCAAACCAAACAAAATGATAATACTAGTGGTAGTGATCCATGAGCGGTGACAACAAAGCGTGGAGGAATCAACATGCGAAATGGTAACCACTTGAGTGGTAATCATAGCCAAGACAATAAAAGTGGATATTTCAAGAAGAAGAGATTCAACAATGATGGAAAGCGTCATCACCAAAGATCCGTTGTTAAAGAAGAAGAAGAACGACCACCTATCGTATGCTTCAAATGCGAGAGGGAGGGACATCATCAAAGCGTATGCGGCAGATCCAAAACATGTTACAATTATGGAAGAAGGTCACCTAGCTAGATTTTGTCGTACTGGGAAGCCAAGTCCAGTTGGAATGGTGACACCAAATGTCATCCCAGACAAGTCAAAACCAGTAGTTCAAGGGAGAGTGTTTGTTGTGACCTCCCAGAAAGCAAGGAACCCAAACGAGGTCATCATGGGTAAGCTTATCATAAACTCTAGTGAAGTCTATACCTTATTTAATACCGGTTCTACCCATTCTTTTATTTCTCCTACTTGCACTCAACGTTTAAATTTAACTCCGGATAAATTAGACTTTGACTTATCTGTTAAAACTCCGTTGGGAGAAACCTTCATTACATCCACTGTTTATAAGTCTTGTTTGGTTCAAATCGGTACCCTCACATTACCTGTCGATCTTATTTCATTGAAAATACTTGCATTTGACGTAATTCTAGGGATTGATTAGTTAACTACTCATCATGCAAAAATTGATTGTTTTTCATAATGTTGTTAGCTTTCATATTCCTAACCAACCTATTATGCAAATTCAAGCAACCAAACCATTAAAATTAATCATTGTCATCTTAAACCGTAAAGCTATTCGTTTATTGAAAAGCAGATGTTAAGCTTTCTTAGCTCATATAACGGATTTAAACAAAAATACGTCAATTTTGAATGATATTTCTATTGTTAATAAATTTCCTGACGTATTCCCTGAAGAACTTCCTGGCCTACCCCCAGAGCGTGAAATTGAATTTTATATCGACCTTAAACTCGGTACAAAACCCATTTCCAAAGCCCCATATCGAATGACTCCTATTAAACTTCAGGAGTTAAAAATCCAACTGCATGAATTGTTAGACATCGGTTTCATTTAACCTAGTACGTCTCCTTAGGGTGCTCCTGTTCTATTCATGAAGAAGAAAGATGGAAGTATGCGACTTTGTATTGATTATCGGGAGTTGAATCATGTCACCATCAAAATAAATTACTGTTGCCTCGCATTGATGACTGTTTGACCGATTGCAAAAGGCGCCAAATTCTTTTTAAAGATCGATCTTAGATTCGGATATCATCGATTAAAGATTAAAAGCGATGACATTCCAAAGCGCTCGCGAGGAACTTCGATGCGGGCATTACGAATTCCTAGTCATGTCTTTTGGATTGACTAATGCTCCTGCTGCCTTCATGGATATGATGAACCGAATATTCAAGGAATATATTGATCACTTTGTGGTAGTCTTTGTGACACCCCTAAACCCAGGTACTTCATTCCCACAGGATTTGGTGCTCACTTGATCAAACATTCATTTCTAACTACCCAATCACAATAGAATTGAATAATAAAAGAAAACCTGCCCATACAGGATTAAACTTAAATAAAAATCTCGGGGTATCTAACCTTTAATTACAAACATTCAAATGCGGAAAATTAAATAAACTTCATTACAATCTTTAAATTAAAGTCGATAATAAAACTATCAAAACTATTACAAGTCTTCATCACTTATACGATTTTCCCTTTCTTTCTTTAGTCGAAGGTTCACCTACCTTCTCTTCTTTAGTTGCAATGAGTTTTTAAATATGTAAGAGTGAGCAAAACAATTGCTCCTTTGGATATAACATGGAATCAGCAGGAGTATAACAATAATAAGCGTCGAAATAGGCTCATCAAAAGTTAATAGTAGTCTATCAACAATAATCGTAAAGCTGAAATCCCAAAATATGGAGAATATACATCATCGAGGGTCGTAAGACCATGAACTAAATCCACGATTTGCAAGTAATCTTTCAACTCCAACTTTAATGATCATAAGACTATAAGGACCTCATACTTAGGGGATCGACCCTTCAAATACAATGTATTGTGCACAAATATCTTAACGCTTATCGTAAGTTAACCCCTAATCATAACAATAGGGTTGTTCATCTCAGTATTTAGAGTACAAGTCCGCACCAAAGGAAGTTTGGTTTGGATAAGCTTTCAAGGTAATTTGGAATTCAACGAACATCAACTAAGGAGTAGTTGAATAAAACCAATAACACTATACTTATAGAATAATCTGATTAAATCAATCATAGTAAACTAAAGTCATGCTTTAGGAATAATCTAATAGCATACAATTTGAATAACTATAGCATACCTTGCTTGAACAATACTAAGCCAAGGTTAATTAGAATTGAATACTAAGCATGTATAGCAATTTGAACGATAGAAATGTTCGACATTAGTATATATAGTTGTGCATGCTAAACAACAAGTTAAATACAAGAATAACTTACATCATTATATTATAATCGAATTGAAAACAGTAATTGAATTAACAAGATAATAGATTAGAAAACATGCTCAAAGATAGTTAGATACTTGCACAATTATAAAAGTAGAGTTAGAGAACTTGACTCGTGCGTAGGTTAAACAATTACTACTCACGTTCACCCCAAGTCCTACACATACCATATGTATTGACAGTACACATTAGTTACAATAACATTACCTTTATGAGTTACTTTATTACTCTTAGTATAGCTACTAACTAAGTTTAAGTTTAAACAACATCACTTCCTTTCATGAACATTATTTTTTTTATAGCTTTATTACAACTACTTAAGTGATCATGTCATTGCACCACATGCACATTAACAACTTGATACAACATCCTATTACATGTCCAACATATTATCATTAAGTTATACTAATACACAAAGGGTTGCACTTGCATTAAGCATCCATCAAGCGCCTCCGATTGGCTCCAAATACATAATAGTCCTAACGATGGCCATTTTGACCCTTCATAACGATTTCAAATTGAAAACCTTAAAGAATAAAAGTTATAGGCCTATTAAGTCCTCTTAAAGAATCATCTTGAATCAACTCAATCGGAGTTCAGTATGAAAATGTTATGGCTATTTTACTACTGAGGAGGTCAAAACGTCAGAGCTCAAACCAGCTTTTCAGTATTTGAGGCGTGAGCGATGTAGCCGAGAACACAATTCGAGTCTTGGGGCGTGAATTCCAGCACTAAGGCGCGAACTTTTTGGCCTATTTTTGGTTTTGGTATGAGAATTTGTATTTGAAGAATGAGAATTTGGCACTAGACTCGAACTCTGAACACCCAAAACCGGAAACCAAACTGAGCTACTATGTCTTAATTTCTAACACCAATTAACATGTATAACTTATGCAAATTACATAAACTTCACCAAGCATACAAATACTAAATTCACACAACTTAAACCATAATTCTAGAAAAATTAAATACTAGAATAGCATATTTTAAAACCAAAAACTCCATTGTTAACACGATGAAATCTTTGTAATCATAGTTAGAAAACAATTTGATTTATTCTAACTATATTCTATTTAATTCTTACCCAATTCATATAATCACTGAGTTAAATTCCATGATTATCATACAATACAAGTATAAATTTTGGTACTCTGAAAAACATACATTCATACATGTTTATGTTCATAGTAAAACTATTTTTTTCTTTAACACATGATTAAAATACCACTCCTATATATATATGAATATATATATATATATATATATATATATATATATATATATATATACATGCTAGTTATAACAATTATAACAACAAAACATGTAATACCAAAACAAATCCTAGAACAAGGTTTACAGACAAATTTGGTAAAAACTTATACACAGTTATTTCAAGAAAAACAGAGACATATAATTTCTCAAAAACTATATAATGTAAACATATATGATAAGGTTTATACAACCTACCTTTAATTTGTTCCAATAACACTTGTGAATCACTGAGAATAGCTTTGACAAACTCAAAACTTATTTTGAAAAACACAGCCTTTTCTCTCTTAAACTTTCTCTGAAATTCTCTCTTAGTGTTCTTCTCTGTTTTCTCAGCAACTAGAATGTGTAAAAAGAAAACAACCGATAGCTATAATGCGTAAAATAAAACCGTTAACCTTAATACGTCTAATTTAATAACATATCGTTACAAAACTAGCGTATATATTATATTATTATTTTATTAATCATTTAAATTTCAAAATCCAAAAGCCGTGAAGCTTTGTTTGAAAGCTTAACTAATTTATAATTAAACACTTAATAACCTTAAGCATTGTTTGGATAAAACCAACTTAAATTACTTTAATTTATTTTAATAACTCTTTATAACATAATTATTTGTCACACTTTATTTAATAACAATTTATTAAATAAATTACTTAATAAACATAACTCAATCCACATAACACATTAATTATTTAACAAATAAATAATTAACTAATCACATTAATTATTTAACAAATAGATAATTAACTAAATCAACTCAATCAAATTGAACAATTATTTATTCAATAATAAACACATCAAATAAATATTTATATAAATCAATAAATATTTATAATTTACATTTATAAAATCTGGAATGTTACAGTCTTTATTGATGACATCCTCATTTACTCCAAAAGCCATGAAGATCATGAACAACACTTGAGGCTGATACTCCAAAAGCTTCGTGAAAACAAGTTATATGCCAAGTTGAAGAAATGCGAGTTCTGGCTTGAGGAAGTAGCATTCCTTGGGCACGTAATATCAAATCATGGAATATCTATTGACCCAAGCAAAGATTGAAGCAATTCAAAGTGGAGCAACCTAAGTCGATGACAATAAATCAAGTACATAGCTTTCTCGACTTAGGCATTTGGTTATTATCGGAGGTTCGTGGAAGGATTTTCTCGAATCGCTACTCCATTAACTCAGTTGACTCGAAAAGATACAAAATTCGATTGGAGTGAGGAATATGAGAAAAGTTTTCAAGAACTCAAGAGGAGGCTCATTTCAGCACCTGTTTTGACAATACCAGCTGGTTCGAAGGGATTTGTCATATATAGCGATGCTTCAGGCAAAGGTTTAGGGTGTGTTCTCATGAAAAATGGGAAATTTATAGCCTATGCCTCACGACAACTCAAAGAATATGAGAGGAATTATCCTACTCATGATCTAGAGTTGGCAGCTGTCGTTTTGGCGCATAAGATTTGGAGGCATTACTTGTATAGAGAGAAGGTGGAGATCTATACGGATCATAAAAGTCTCAAATATTTCTTCACTCAAAAGGAACTCAATATGCGGCAACGACGATGGCTTGAACTATTGAAAGATTACGATCATACCATTCAATACCATCCTGGAAAAGCTAACGTAGTAGCTGACGCATTGAGTAGAAGATCATATGCGGGTACGAGTGCGATATTGTCAATGCAATGGCCCATTTTGTATGACTTACAAAGGATGGAGATAGAGTTAAAGACTATATGGACCCATGCGATAATGGCGAATATACGAGTAGAACCGACTCTAATCGATAAAGTTAAAGTTGCTTAAGCTACAGACCTGGAGCTGATGCGTATGAGAAAGAAAGTACAAGAAGGTGCTATTCTAAAAGCAAGAATAGATGAAGAAGGAATACTTCGAGTCAACTCCAGACTTTGTGTTCCTAACGATTCTGACTTGAAGTATAAAATCATGATGGAGGCGCATAACACACCGTTTGCAATCCATCCTGGGAGTACCAAAATGTATCATGATCTTCGACATACATTTTGGTGGAGCAATATGAAGAGAGAGATAGCGGGGTTTATCTCAAGGTGTCTAACTTGTCAACGAGTCAAGGCGAAGCATCAAGTGCCAAAAGGTCCATTGAAACCACTTGAAATTATAAAATGAAAGTGGGAGCACACTACCATGGATTTCGTTACTGGTCTTCCCAAGGTTTCTCAAGGCATAGATGCGATTTGGGTCATTGTTGATAGATTGACCAAGTCTGCTCATTTCTTATCGATACGAGAAACTTATACACTTGAACGTCTTGCTCATATGTACATAAACGAGATTGTAAGATTAGATGGTATGCCAGTATCCATAGTTTCTGATCGAGACCCAAGATTCACTTCACGATTTTGGGTTAGTTTGCAAAAAGCTATGGGCACGGATTTACGATTTAGTTCGGCATATCATCCTCAAACGGACGGGCAGTTGGAGAGGACTATTCAAACTCTTGAAGATTTATTAAGACTCTATGTCCTTAACTTTAAAGGAAGTTGGGACAAGTTCTTACCATTAATGGAATTTTCCTAGAACAACAGTTATCAAACAAGTATTGGCATGACTCCATCTGAGGCGTTGTATGGAAGAAAGTGTCGTTCTCCAGTATGTTGGGATGAGGTGGGTGAAGCAACGTTGTTAGGGTAGGAGTTGAGTGCGTATGACTCTTGAAAAGATTCAAACGATCCCGACAACGTATAAAAACCTCACAAGATCGACAAAAGAGTTATGTTGATCTTTATCGAAAGGACGTAGAATTGATATTGGAGATCATGTGTTATTACGTGTTTCTCCATGGAAAGGAATTCTGAGATTTGGAAAGAGAGGAAAGCTCAATCCTCAATTCATTGGCCCATTTTTAATCTTGATCGAGTAGGAAGCTGTGGGCTATAGACTCGCACTTACTGCCAAGTATGTCTCGTGTTCATGCGCGTTTTTCACATATCTATGTTACGTAAATATGTGAAAGACCCAAACAACATTATTGAATTAGAACCCGGATGAGATAGCGGAAGATTTAAGCGTATGAGGAGGTACTGTTAAAATCTTGGATAAGAAGGATCATATTCTACGCTCGAGGTTATACCTCAAGTCAAAGTTTTGTGGAGAAACCACGATGTTGAGGAAATGACACGGGAGTTAGAATCTGAAATGAAGTCAAGGTATCCTCACCTCTTGACATACCAGTCGCACCCTAATTTCGAAAGTAACGAAATTTCATAAGAAGGGAGGTTGTAAGACCCCAACTTTTATGAATAAAGATTAATTTTTCTCGAAATATATTTTTGAATATTATGGTGTGGATTTGATATAATGTTATAGTTGTGGGTATTATTTACAAATTTTTCAAAGTAAGCAAGTTGTTATATAATATTCGATTGGTCGGGGAATATTCGTTTTAACAGGGAATATTCATACGACGGCACAATCATTGGTGGACCCCACAACAAAAGTATTGTCGTAGTTAAAAAACGACAAAATTATCTTTTTATAAAAATAACTACGAAAGTTTTACCGTTAAACATTGAACTACCGGTGATAAAAAAATGCGATGTCTGGCGTGGTTTCATAAAAGCACACGGTATTGATTATTGATGCTTACGTGAGAAGTCACTCAGTTATACTCAATTATTGCTACAGTAATTGCTGCATAATATCTTTCATATTATTGATTCAATAATTATCACAGTATCATCTGCATAATATTTTATATTATTAAATCAATAATTGAGACGACAAAGTTATTCATATTATTATTTGCAATATTGACAATGTCTAGAAAGTTATGTCAAGGAGAGGTTTGGTCACCTAATTGCGCGCCAATAGGGAGAAATCCTTATCGGAAAGCCCCTCTTTCCTGAGAATGATCTAGTTGTTAAATATTATGAGTTATAATATTAATGATGAATAAGTTTATGTTGATTAAAGATGAAATTGATATTTCCATTATGTTGGGATTATTAGTGTTAGTGGAAATCGATATCTATTTCGATAATAATGGATTTCTGGAGCCTATATTGACCGATCGGGTAATTAATCGGATAAATGAGCAATTAATTGCTATTGATTTACATGCATGTACTATTAGAGGAGATGGTGCAAGATTGATAATATTTGAATGACTAAATTAAAAATGGAGGTATAGATGAAGGTACTATACTATAATTATTTTTTTCACATGATTGTACTATTGATTCACATGATTGTACTATTGATTCACAGGATTTACTATTAGGGGAGGTGGTGCATGTTTGATAATACTTGCAGGACTAAATTAAAAATGAAGAAAAAGATGAAGGTATTATACTGTAATATTTTGAGCCCCAAAACGTGTAATTATCGAAACTATATTTTCCTATAAATAGAAGCTCATTCTTCTTCATTCTCACTAATTCACTAAGACTCACAAGAGCAATTATAGAGATAGAAGCTATATAGAGAAAGAATATGAGAAGTCTGCTACCTCACTATTCCAGTATTCAGTCTTTTTCAGAGGTAAGGGATATTATTTTGTTCAGTATTTATAGGAATAATATTTTCTTCCATACTCTGTAGTATGTGAGTAATATTATTTTGTCTCGTATTCCTGATTATACCATCATTCGGTTAAAGTATTGCTTCTATATTCCGTGAAATTAGTAGAATATCCTTGAAATTTGTGCTTCATCTAGTATCGCTTCACAAGGATATTTTCTGCACATTCTTGTTAAATTTTAAGTTTTTCATGCCGGAGTACTGTCTATAAGTACTATTCATTTATACGGTATTATTCATAAAAGTACTATTCACAGGTACTATTCACAAAGTACTATTCATAAAAGTACTATTCACGAGTACTATTCACAAAGTACTATTCACGGAGTATTATTCCTGAAGTACTATTCACGGGGTACTATTCACTCAAGTACTATTCACCCGGAGTACTATTCATGACAAAAATTGATTTCTTTTCGGTCCAAATCATTTTTGATACATTATCATTCTTGAATTTTACTCCATAAAGCAGTATCATGTTGACAATTTGGACGTTATTGAATTCTGGATAAATTAAATTATAAATCTTTAAAATTTATCCTTGAACTTGTTTTATTGAATTCTTATATCATTGTCATCATCCTCATACTTATATTATGTTGAAAGTCATCTGTGACCTGTAGTGCATAGATGGACTTGGTATGATTATGACCAATGATTATTCGGTATAATTATGACCGTAATGTTACAAATGATGTGGTAAAAGTCCTCATTGGCCCGTAGTGCATTGAGGGACAATTGTTGGCATGATCATGACCATTGATGAAAACACGAATATCCTTGGCTCGTAGTGCATGGATAAATTGTGGTCGTGATACTAATGAATATCCTTGGCCGTAGTGCAGGGATGATGTGGATTATTTATTAAGCTGAGTCTCAGCGATAAAACTATTGATAAACTTTTTAAATCATAGAAGATAGTAGATTTCATGTTCTACTTGACTCTTCTAATGGATTGATTATTCCGCTGCAGTTAAACTTGATGTTTGTTATATTCTATCAGTTTAACACTGTTGAAGGCTAACAATAAATTATTCTGCATTATCTTAATCATAATATTTCTTACTAGGCTAGTTGAGCTCACCCTTTTGCTTTCATTGTTCTCTTCAGGAAATGAGAACGTATATAGTTGGGACTAGTCGGGGAACGAAGTGATGGTCCAGATGATAGCATTAGTAGTCCTCACTATTTTATGAAATAGTGTGATAATAAATGTATTGAGGACTCCATTTGAGTTGAATACTGTCTAGAAGATAATATTCGTATTAAAACTCTCAGTTTATGTTTTTTCGTATTTTACACGACAGTTGTATTATTAAGTTGTATTTGAATTTTGTATCAAGTATTTGGCGACTCAGAATGGGTGATGTATACCTATTTTGGGGGCGTCACATCAATAATCAAAGATACTGTGCAATATCGTGTGCTACTGTGCAACCACGCGTATTACTGTACTTTTATCACCGGGTATTTCAATAGTTAACGGTAAAACTTTTACCGTTATTTTTATAAAAAGTTATTTTTGTCACTTTCTAAATCCGACAGTAATTCCGTAGCGGGGTCCACCAATGATTGTATCGCCGTACGAATATTCCTTGATAAAATGAATATTCCCCGACCAAACGAATATGTTATTACAACTTGATTACTTTGAAAAATTTATAAATATTACCCACAACTATAACATTATATCAAATCCATACCTTATTATTCAAAATAACATTTAGAGAAAATTAAATCTTTATTCATAAAAGTTGGGCTCTTACAGATTTCCTACTCGTAGAGTAAAAAATGGACTAGGAGTTATTTGTGCTTTAAACCTCTTAAAATATCTTTTGTCATTTACTTTTTGCATTTACATTTTTAGCTAATTAACTGTTATATTTGTTTGTGGCTTAATTCCATAAGGACTAAATTTACAGATGAGATGTATTTAAATCTTTGAAGGGTTTTTTAAACTAATATTTCGATGTGTATAATTAACTCTACTTAATTAATTATCTTGTAATAATCCATTAACAACAAAAGTTTTAAAGGATCTATTTAACCCTCCTTCTAGATCTCTAAGTGCCTTTGGGAAATAACAAAATGGTCTGGACTAAGTTGGTGAGATTGTAGAGTCTTCTTTCACGTATAAAGAAAAACTCAGCTTAGTCAAAGATCATGAAAACTAAAACTTTCCTTTTTGGTGAAACTTTTCAGTGCGTGACTGTAAGACCCCAACTTTAATAAATAAAGATTATTTTTCTCTAAATATCATATTATGGTGTGGATTTAATATAATGTTATAGTTGTGGGTAATATTTATAAATTTTGCAAAGTAAGCAAGTTGTTATAAAATATTCGTTTGGTCGGGGAATATTCTTTTTGTCAAGGAATATTCGTACTATGGCACAATCATTGGTGGACCCCACAACAGAATTATTATCGGAGTTAGAAAATGACAGAATTATTTTTTATAAAAATAACTTCGAAAGTTTTACCGTTAACTATTGAAATACCCGGTGGTAAAAGTATAGTAATACGCGTGGTTGAATAGTAGCACACGGTATTGATTATTGATGCTTACGTAAGAAGCCACTTAGTTATACTCAATTATTGCTATAGTAATTGCTGCATAGTATCTCATATTATTGATTCGATTATTATCACAGTATCATCGGCATAATATTTTATATTATTAAATCAATAATTGAGACAACAAAGTTATTCATATTATTATTTGCAATATTGACGATATTTAGAAAGTTCTGTCGAGGAGAGGTTTGGTCACCCAATTGCGCGCCAATAGGGAGAAATCCTTATTGGAAAGCCCCCTATTTCCTAAGAATGATCTGGTTGTTAAATATTATAAGTTATAATATTAGTGATGAATAATTGTTGGAAGATTAAAAATGTGTTGATTAAAGATTAAATGATTTGTGGTAATATTTATTCAATCCTTAATATAAATAAGAAGTCTGTTATGAGACGTTTGTTGTAAGACCCCAACTTTTATGAATAAAGAATAATTTTTTTCGAATTATATTTTTGAATATTATGGTATTGATTTGATATAATGTTATAGTTGTGGGTAATATTTATAAATTTTGCAAAGTATGCAAGTTGTTTTATAATATTCGATTGGTCGGGGAATATTCGTTTTAACGAGGGAATATTAAATGCAATAACGCACAATCATTGGTGGACCCCTATGCTTGGAATTATTGTCGGATTGAGAAAATGACAAAAATACTTTAAATAACTACGGAGTGTTTCTGTTAAAGCTGTTGAACTACCCGGTAGTAAAGAAAGAATGATGTCTGGCAGAGTTGCATGCGGCGATTAGCACACGGTATTGATTATTGATGCTTACGTGAGAAGTCACTCGGCTATACTCAATTATTACTCTGATAATTGTTGCATCATATTTCTCATATTATTGATTCAATTATTGTTACGATATCATACGCATTATATGATATATTATTAAATCAATAATTGAGACGACAAAGTTATTCATATTATTATTTGCAATATTGTCAATGTCTAGAAGTTCTGTCAAGGAGAGGTTTGGTCACCTAATTGCGCACCAATAAGGAGAAATCCTTATCGAAAAGCCCCTTATTTCCTAGGAACGACCTGGTTGTTAAATATTATGAATTATAATATTAATGATGAATAAGTTCGTGTTGATTAAAGATGAATTTTATAGTTCCATTGTGTTGGACTTATTTGGGTTAGTATAATTGATGTATGGAGGATATATTGTTCAATTGGGTATTCGGGACACTTTTCGTGTCTGAGTACTATTCACGAGTTATTATTCACGAGTTACTATTCATGAGTTACTATTCACGAGTTACTATTCATGAATTACTATTCATGAGTTACTATTCATGAGTTACTATTCACGAGTTACTATTCATGAGTTACTATTCACGGGGTATTATTCACCAGTAAGATATATTTATTTTCGGTCCAAATCATTTTTGGGTACAATATTATTCCATGAGGAGATGTCTTTAATTTTTGAATAGTTGGTTGAAGATATAGTAGTAAATCAATATGGACAGCTGGTGGAAGATATAATAGTAAATAAATATGGATCGCTGGTTTAAAGTTTTAATAGTAAATCAGTATGGACCGTTGTTTTAAGTTTTAATAGTAAACCAATCAATATCGTCCGTTTAAAAGTAAATCAATCTAAACCGTTCATAAGTTAGTTACTATGCAGTCCATTCTTCTAAAAATAGAAGCTCATTCCTTCATTATTTCTTACGAATTCACTAAAACTCTAGAGAGCGAATTATAAGAGAACCTATAGAAAAGTATTCTGCTACTTCCCTACTCTTATATTCAGTTTCTTTTACGGTAAGGGGTATTATTTCTTTTGTATTCATGAAGAGAACTTATGTTATTCCATTATTTATTATTCTGTTGGAATAACCTGTATACGTAGGCTACCCTATACATGGTGACATTATTCTAATATTCCATTTTTTTCTTATACGCCGGAATATATCACATACATGTACGTTTACTGTGGGACTGGTTCCATTATTTATTATTATTCAGCCGGAATATCACATGCATGCGTTCTATGGGACTGGTTCCATTATTTATTATTACGCCGAAATATCACCGTATATGCGTTTCTGATGGGACACAGTTCCATCCTTTATTATTCTGTTGGAATAACCTGCATGTGCAGTCTATCGCATGCATGATGATTTCTTTCGTTATTCCATTCTTTATTATACTCAGCTGGTTAAAACTTTGACTTCTATACCCATGAAATTAGTGGAATATCTTTGATATTTGCGCTTCATCCAGTATCTTTTCATGGAAATATTCTTTTGAGCATTCTTGAATTTTACTCTACAAAGCAGTATCATGTTGACAATTTGGACGTTATCAGTTCCTAGATAAATTAATTCTTGAACTTGTTTTATTGAATTCTTATATCATTATCATCATCCTCATGTTTAAATTTTGTTGAAAGACATCTGTGGCCTGTAGTGCATAGATGGACTTGGTATGATTATGACCAGCGATTATTCGGTGTAATCATGACCGTAATGTTACAAATGATGTGATAAAAGTCCTCATTGGCCCGTAGTGCATTGATGGACAATTGTTGGCATGATCATGACCATTAATGAATACACAATGTCCTTGGCCCGTAGTGTGACGCCCCCAAAATTAGGTATACGTCACCCATCTTGGGTCGCCACTTACATGGTACATAAATTCAAATACAACTTAATAATACAACTATCATGTACAATACGACAAAACATAAACTGTGAGTTTGAATACAAATATTGTCTACTAGAGCTTATACAAACTAAAAAGGAGTCCTTATTACAATTATTATTACACTATTTCACAGAATAGTGAGGATTACTAATGCTATCATCTGGTCCATCACTCCTTTCCCCGACTAGTCCCTGCTACGCTCTCATTTCCTGAAGAGAACAATAAAAGTAAAACGGTGAGCTCAACTAGCCCAGTAGGAAATATTATGACTAAGATAATGCAGAATATATTATCATTAGCCTTCAACAGTGTTAAACTGATACAATATAACAACCATCAAGTTTAAGCTGCGGTAGAACAAGCAATCCATTAAAAGAGTCGAGTAAAGAATAAAATCTACTATCTTTTATGATTTAGAAGGTTTTTCATCACTTTTATCATTTGGGACTCGTTTTAATAATTAATCCACATCATCGAATCACCCCCCTGCGCACTACTACCGAGGATATTTTTTAGTATCACGAACATAATTATCCATGCACTACGGGCCAAGAATATTTGTGTATTCAATAATGGTCATGATCATGCAAACAACTGTCCATCAATGCTCTACAGGCCAATGAGGACTTTTTCCACTTCATTTGTAACATTACGGTCATGATTAAACCGAATAATCCTGAGTCATAATCATACCAAGTCCATCTCATGCACTATAGGCCATGAGATGACTTTCAACAAAATATAAACATGAAGATGATGACAATGATATAAGAATTCAATAAAACAAGTTCAAGAATTATTTTATCCAGGATCTAATAACGTCCAAATTGTCAACATGATACTGCTTTGTAGAGTAAAATTCAAAAATGCTCAGAAGAATATTTCCATGAAAAGATCTTTGGATGAAGCTTAAATATCAAGGATATTCTACTAATTTCATGGAGTATAGAAGTCAAAACTTTAACCAACTAAGTATAACAAGGAATGGAATAACAAAAGAAATCACCATGCAAGCGATAGACATCTTACGGTGAGTTATTCCAATAGAATAATAAATAACGAGAATCGGTCCGGCAGAAAAGCATACGCAGACGAGGATATTTCAACAGAATAATAAAAAGGCGGAATCGGTTAAGGCGTAAACGCATAAACAGGATATTCGATAGAATAACAATTCTGTAATTGGGTCTTTAACTCACGAAGTTCAATAGGAGCCATTCGATATGGGGCTTTGGAAATGGGTTTTGTAGGGTTCAAGGTCGATACAAAATTCAACTTCACGCTCTGGGGGTAGGTTAGGAAGTTCTTCAGGGAATACGTCAGGAAATTTATTAACAATAGAAATATCCTTCAAATCTGACGTATTTTTGTTTAAATCCGTGACATGAGCTAAAAAAGCTTGACATCCGTTTTTCAATAAACGAATAGCTTTGTTGCTTGAGATGACCGTGATTGATTTTAATGGTTTGGTCGCTTGAATTCGCATAATAGGTTTATTAGGAATATGAAAGCTAACAACCTTACGAAAATAATCAATTTTAGCATGATGAGTAGTTAACCAATCAATCCCTAGAATCACGTCAAATGCAAGTATTTTTAAGGAGATAAGATCGACGAGGTAACGTATGATTCACCAGATTTGAACCAAACAAGACTTATAAGCGATGGATGTAATGAAGGTTTCTCCCAACAATGAGTTTCCACAGATAAGTCAAAGTCTAATTTCTCGAGTCAAATTTAAGCGTTGGCGCAAGTAGGAGAAATAAAAGAATGGGTAGAACCAGTATCAAATAAGGTATAGACTTCACTAGAGTTTATGATAAGCTTACCCGTGATGACCTCGTTCGAGTTCCTTGCTTTACGGGAGGTCACAACAAATGCTCTCCCTTACACCAGACTTTGACTTTTACGGGATGACCTTTGGTGCCTCCATCCTAAGTGAACTTATCTTGGTGAGCGACAAAATCGGGCTAGGTGACCTTCTCTTCCACAATTATAACACGTTTTGGATGGCATCGCGTGGTTTGGTGATATGTCCCTCCCTCGCATTTGAAGCATATGATAGGTGGTCATTCTCCTTCCTTAACCACGGTTCTTTGGTCGGCGACGTCTTTCCATCATTGTTGAATCTCCTTTTCTTGAAATGTCCATTTTACTATCTTGGCCATGATTACCCTTTGAAGTGGTTACCATTTCGGCATCTTGATTCCTCCACGTTTGTTATTCTGGATTCGATGGACCGATACCTTTGGTATTTTCATGTCACGTACCGCTTTCTCTTGGTTGCGTTGACTCGTTACCGCGCTCCAATAACTGAGCCCTATTTACAACATCTGAGTACAAACACAGTTTATGAGAAATAAGATATTAACGTATCTCGGTTTCAAACCTCTTAAAAACATTCGTGTCATTCGGCTCCTCATTATCGATCAAATGGGATGCAAACCGGGATAACTCATAAATTTAGCCTCGTATTGCGTACGGTCATATTATTTTGTTCCAACTTGATAAACTCCACCTCCTTCATGTGACGAATACTTTTGGGAAAGTACTTGTCGTTGAACAGCCCTTGTAACTTCTCCCAAGACATCTTGAGTGTGTCAGGATTGGTACGTTTTACAGATTCCCACCAGTAATCTGCTTCTTCACGCAACATAAAGGTGGTGAAGGGAACCTTTTGCTCCTCGAAGCATCCCAAGACATCAAATATCTTGGTGATTTGCTTTATCCATGCTTCCGCCTTAAGTGGTTTTGGCTCTCCAATAAACTCCGGTGGTCCCGGCTCCTTGAAGCATTTAGCGGTGGCCGTCAGAGAGTTTCTCAATGTTTAGACACGCATTTTGAGCAGATGGCGGCTCTACTTTGATGTTGCATAAATTGCATGAAGCCTCGGAACATTCCATCGTTCATCATTTGGTTAGTGTTGTTGTTTGCATGAGGATTGTCGCCTTCACGATGCGCGTTGTCACAGTTATTGATGTGGAGACTCAAGCGGTCTCTTATGCTCCATTGATGTTCTCAACATTCTCGGATGCCATTTTCAAACACTACCACAAAACAAGGGTTAATTGACATGCAACATATTATTACTATACTCTGACCGACCAATCAAATACAAAATAAATAGGTCATACTAGTGAAGGAATTCCCCGTCTCTCCCCTCCTAGTTCTAGTCTCACATCTTAGCCAGGGATCATATCCCTAAGCTTTGATACCAACTGTGACGCCCCCAAAATTAGGTATACGTCACCCATCTTGGGTCGCCACTTACATGGTACATAAATTCAAATACAACTTAATAATAATGTGGTAGGTGTACAATACGACAAAACATAAAGCTGTGAGTTTGAATACAAATATTGTCTACTAGAGATTATACAAACTCAAAGGAGTCCTTATTACAATTATTATTACACTATTTCACGAATAGTGAGGACTACTAATGCTATCATACGGTCCATCACTCCGTTCCACGAGCTAGTCCACCTGCTACGCTCTCATTTCTGAAGAGAACAATAAAAGTAAAAGGGTGAGCTCAACTAGCCCAAGATGGGAAATATTATGACTAAGATAATGCGAGAATATATTATCGTTAGCCTTGATAGTGTTAAAAGCGATACAATATAACAACCATCAAGTTTAAGCTGCGGTGGAACAAGTAATCCATTAAAAGAGTCAAGTAGAGAATAAAATCTACTATCTTTTATGATTTAGAAGGTTTTCATCACTTTTATCATTGGGACTCGACAATAAATAATCCACATCATCGAATCACCCCCGCACTACTACCGAGGATATTCTTTAGTATCACGACCACAATTATCCATGCACTACGGCCAAGAATATTTATGTATTCAATAATGGTTATGATCATGCCAACAATTTGTCCATCAATGCTCTACGGGCCAATGAGGACTTTTTCCACATCATTTGTAACATTACGATCATGATTTACAAAGAATAATCCACGGTCATAATCATACCAAGTCCATCTATGCACTACTGAGGCCACAGATGACTTTCAACAAAATTTAAACATGAGGATGATGACAATGATATAAGAATTCAATAAAACAAGTTCAAGAATTATTTTATCCAGGATCTAATAACGTCCAAATTCTCAACATGATCTTTGCTTTGTAGAGTAAAATTCAAGAATGCTGGAAGAATATTTCCATGAAAAGATACTGGATGAAGCACAAATATCAAGGATATTCCACTAATTTCATGGAGTATAAAAGTCAAAACTTTAACCAACTAAGTATAACAAGGAATGGAATAACAAAAGAAATCACCATGCAAGCAATAGACCCCGCGCAGACAAAGTTATTCAATAGAATAATAAATAACGGAATCGGTCCCGTAAAAGCGCATGCATGGATATTCCAATGAGAATAATAAAAAGGCGGAATCGGTCCGGCGTAAAGCGCACAAACAAGATATTCAATGAGAATAATAAAGGCGGAATTAGGTCCGACATAAAATGCATGCAGATGAGGATATTCCAACGAGAATAATAAAAAGCGGAACCGGTCCGGCGTAAAACGCATGCAGACGGATATTCAGCGAGAATAATAATAAAGACGAACCAGTCCGTAGAATGCATAGGCAGGATGTTCCAACAGAATGATAAAGAATGGAACAATGGAAGAATTTCACCGAGTATAGGGTGGCAAGCGTATCTGAGTTATTCAATGAGAATAATAAAGAATGGAATAACAGAGGTTCTCTTCATGGATAAGAAAGAAATAATACTCCCTACCTTGGAAAAAAAAGCTGGATCTTTGGAATAGTGAGGTGGCATTTCTCTTTCTTCTTTCTCTCTATAATAATCGCTCTAAAGCTTTTGTGAATTGGTGAGAAATGAAGGAAGAATGAGCTTCTATTTATAGAAAAATATAGTTTCGATAATTGTACGTTTTGGGGCTCAAAAAATTACAGTACAATACCTCCAACTTTTCTTTCATTTATAATTTAGTCCTGCAAGTATTATCAATCTTGCACCAACTCCCCTAATAGTAAATAATTTGAATCAATAGTTCAATCATGTGAATCAATAGTATAATCATGTGAAAAATACGAATTTAAATTATAGTACCTCCATCTATACCTCCATTTTTAACTTAGTCATTGCAAGTATTATCAATCTTGCACCAACTCCCTAATAATAGTAAATAATGTGATTCAATAGTACACATGTGTGAACAAATAGTTATATAAGCATGTGAATTAGTAGCAATTAATTGCTCGTTTATCCGATAAATTACCCGATTTATCAATATAACCCCTAGACATCAATTATCATCGGAATAAATGTCAATTTTCACTAACACAAACAATTCTAACATAATGAAACTATTTTTATCAAAAATATAAATTTTGAAATTTCGAAGTTTGACTTTTTTTGAAAAAGTCAATTGTTGACTTTTTGACCAAATAATGAATCCCGGACAATTTTGTGTTTATAGACTATTTTTAATTTCGTCATTCCGGACTCAAATATCACGTCCGCGTCTCCAAATTCAACTCTGAACAACATTCATTATTAATATTATAACTCACAATATTTATCAACCAGGTCGTTCCCAGGAAAGAGGGGGCTTTCCAATAAGGATTTCTCCCTATTGGCGTAGCATGATTAGGTGACCAAACCTCTCCTTGACATAACTTCAGACATTGTAAATATTGCAATTTATAATATGAATAACTTTGTAAATCTCAAGTATTGATTTAATAAAAACATTTTATGCGAGATGATCTTGTGAAATAATTGAATCAATAATATGATAGATATGATGCAAAGACAATTATGCGTAGCAATAATTGAGTATAAGCTGGGTGACTTCTCAACGTAAGCATCAATAATCAATCATAACAGGTGCTACTATGCAACCACCACCGTATTCTTGTACTTTTAACAAGGGTGTTTCAACGATTAACGGTAAAACTTAGTAGTTATTTTCATAAAGTATTTTTTGTCGTTTTCTCAATCCAACCAATAATTCCGTTAATGGGGGTCCACTAATGATTGTCTTGGTTGTACGAATATTCCTATTAAAATGAATATTCCCTGAAACCAATCGAATATTATATAACAACTTGCGTGACTTTTGCAAAATTTATAAATATTACCCACAACTATAACATTATATCAAATCCACACCATAATATTCAAAAATATATTTCGAGAAAATTTAATCTTTATTCAAAAAGTTTGGGTCTTACACGTAGTGCATGGATAATTTGTGGTCGTGATACTAAAGAATATCCTTGACCGTAGTGCAGGGGTGATTCGATGATGTGGATTATTTATTAAAGTTGAGACCCGGCCCGATAAAAGTGATGAAAAACCTTTTAAATCATAGAAGATAGTAGATTTTATTCCCTACTTAACTCTTACAATGGATTGCTTGTTCAGCTATGATTAAACTTGATAGTTATTAAATTTTATCAATTTAACAACTTTATTGAAGGCTAACGATAAATTATTACGCATTATCTTAGTCATAATATTTCTTCTTGGGCTAGTTGAGCTCACCCTTTCTTTTCTTTATTCTTCTTGAAATGAGAGCGTGGTATGGGACTAGTCGGGGAACAGTGATGGTCCTAGATGGTGCATTAGTAGTCCTCACTATTCTGTGAAATAGTGTGATAATAATTGTAATGAGGACTCCTTTTGAGTTTGTATAATCTCTAGTAGACAATATTTGTATTCAAACTCACAGTTGTATTATTAAGTTGTATTTAAATTCTATACCATGTATCTGGCGACTCAAGATGGGTGATGTATACCTAATTTTGGGGGCGTCACAGTTGGTATCAAAGCTTAGGGATATGATCCCTGGCTAAGATGTGAGAATAGAACTAGGAGGGGAGAGACGGGGAATTCCTTCGCTAGTATGACCTACCTAAGTTTTGTTTGGTATTTAATTGGTCGGTCAGAATATAGGGATAATATGTTACATGTCAATTAACCTTTTGTTTTGTGGCGATGATCTGAAAATGACATCGAGAATGTTGAGAATAGCAATGGAGACACGAGTGATAGTTGATTCACCATATATCAATAATCGGGGATAATGTGCATCGGAAGGCTACAATCCTCATACAAACAACAACTTGACCAAATGATGAATGATGGAATGTTCGGAGGCTTTATGCAATTCATGTTTGCAATGAAGAGAGCGGTTCTGTCCAAAATGTAGGTGGAAACACCTTTGGAAATTCTCGGACTATCACCGCTAAATAGTTCAAGGAGATGGGACCACGGAGTTTATTGAAAAGCCAAAACCACTTAAAGGCGGAAGCATGGATAAATGATCACCAAGATATTTGATGTCTTGGGATGCTCCGAGAGCAAAGGTTTCTTTTTACGCCTTTATGTTGCGAGGAGAGGCGATTCTTGGTGGGAATCGAGAAACCAAGTACTCGAACTGCCGCCTTTGAAGATGTCTTGGGAAAAGTTCAAGAACTATTCAATGACAAGTACTTTCACGAAAGTATTAGTCATATAAAAGAGGTAGAATTCATCAAGTTGGAGCAAAATAATATGGTATGTCGCATCTGAAGCCAAGTTTGCCGAGTTATCCCGGTTTGCGTCCCACTTGGTGGATAATGAAGAGAGAATGACACGGATGTTTTTAAGAGGTTTGAAGCTGGAGATACGTCAACATCTTATTTCTCATAAACTGTGTTTATATTCAGATGTTGTAAATAGGGCTCAGTTAGTGGATCGCGATAACGAGTCAACGCAACCAAAGGAGAGCAGTCATCAAAGCGTTGACAACAAGCGTGGAGGGAATCAACAGGCCAGAAATAGTAACCACTTCGGTGGTAATCAGGGCCAAAACAATAAGAGTGGACATTTTAAGAAAAGGAGATTCAACAATGATGGAAATACGTCAGCACCAACACCCGTTGTTAAGGAAGGAGAACGACCACCTATCATATGCTTCAAATGCGGAGGGAAGGACACATCGGTCAAGCTGGCGATGCGATCAAAGCATGTTATAATTATGGAAAGAAGGTCACTTAGCCGATTTTGTCGTTCACCAGAAGACAAGTTCAAATGCTAGGATGGAGGCACCAAAGGCCGTCTCGTAAAAGTCAAAGCCGATAGTGGAGGAGGCGTTCTTGTGACCTCTCCCGAAGCAAGGAACCGAATGAGGTCATCACAGGTAAGCTTATCATAAACTCTCTGCGAAGTCTATACTTTATTTGATACGGTTCTACCCATTCTTTTATTTCTCCTACTTGCGCTCGGCGATATAATTTGACTCAGGAGAAATTAGACTTTGACTTATCTGTGGAAACTCTGTTGGGAGAAACCTTCATTACATCCACTGTTTATAAGTCTTGTTTTGGTTCAAATCGGTAATCGCACATTACTGTTGATCTTATTTCTTTAAAAATACTTGCGTTTGGCGTAATTCTAGGGATTGATTGGTTAAATACTCATCATGCAAAAATTGATTATTTTCGTAAGGTTGTTAGTTTTCATATTCCTAATCAACCTATTATGCGAATTCAAGCGACCAAACCATTAAAATCAATCACGGTCATTTCAAGCCATAAAGCTATTCATTTATTGAAAAACGGATGTCAAGCTTTCTTAGCTCATATCATGATTTAAACAAAAATACGCCGGTTTTGAACGATATTTCTATTGTTAATAAATTTCCTGACGTATTCCCTGAAGAACTTCCTGGCCTACCCCCAGAGCGTGAAATTGAATTTTGTATCGACCTTGAACCTGGCTCCTATTGAACTTCAGGAGTTAAAGACCCAATTGTAGGAATTGTTAGACATTGGTTTCATTTGTCCTAGTACGTCTCCTTGGGGTGCTCCTATTCTATTCGTGAAGAAGAAAGATGGAAGTATGAGACTTTGTATTGATTATCGAGAATTGAATCATGTCACCATCAAAAATAGGTACCCATTGCCACATATTTATGACCTGTTTGACCAGTTGCAAGGAGCCAAATTCTTTTCAAAAATTGATCTTTGTTCCGGATATCACCAATTGAAGATTAGAACCAGATGACATTCGAAGGCGGCTTTGAGAACTCGGTATGGGCATTATAATTCCTAGTCATGTCCTTTGGATTGACTAATGCTCATGCTGCCTTCATGGATATGATGAACCGAGTATTCAAGGAATATTTGGATCACTTTGTGGTCGTCTTTATTGATGACATCCTTATTTATTCCAAAAGTCGTGAAGATCATGAGCAACACTTGAGGTTGACACTCCAAAAGCTTCGTGAATACAAGCTTTATGCCAAGTTGAAGAAATGCGAGTTCTAGCTTGAGGAAGTAGCATTCCTTGGGCACGTAGTGTCAAATCATGGAATATCTGTTGACCCAAAAAAGATTGAAGCTATTCAAAGTTTGGGAGTAACCTAAATAAGTGACCGAAGTACGTAGCTTTCTCGATTTAGCTGGTTATTATCGGAGATTCGTGGAAGGATTTTCTCGAATCGCTACTCCATTAACTCAGCTGACTCAGAATGATACAAAGTTCGGTTGGAGCAAAGAATGTGAGAAGAGTTTTCAAGAACTCAAGAGGAGACTCATTTTGCTTTTGTTACGATGATACCATCGGCTCGGAGGATTTGTCATCTCTGATGATGCTTTGGGCAAAGGGTTGGGATGTGTTCTCATGCAACATGGGAAAGTCATAGCCTATGCCTCAAGACAACTCAAAAGAATATGAGAGGAATTATCCTACTCATGATCTAGAGTTAGCAATTTATTGTCTTCAGCACTTAAAATTTGGAGGCATTACTTGTATGGGGAGAAAGTTGAGATCTTTCTGGATCATAAAAGCCTCAAATATTTCTTCACTCAAAAGGAACTCAACATGCGACAACGACATTGGCTTGAACTATTAAAAGATTATGATCATACCATTCAATACCATCTGGAAAGAAGAAGCGTAGTGGTGGCGCATTGAGTAGAAGATCATATGCAAATCTGAGTCTGATATTGTCAACGCAAAGGCCTATTTTGTGTGACTTGCAAAGGATGGAGATAGAGTTAAAAACTCGAGGACCCATGTGATGATGGCGAATATATGAGTAACCCAGAGCTTTAATTGATAAAGTTAAAATTTGCTTCGAGCTACAAACCGGAAATGATGCGTATGAGGAAGAAAGTGCAAGAAGGTGCTATATCTGGGAAGCAAGAATCGATGAAGAAGGAATACTTTGAGTCAACTCGGACTTTGTGTTCCTAACGACCACGATTTAAAGTATAAAATCATGATGGAGACACACAACACACCGTTTGCAATCCATCTTGGGAGTACCAAAATGTATCGTGATCTTGACATACATTTTGGTGGAAGCAATATGAAGAGAGAGATAGCGGAGTTTATCTCAAGGTGTTTAACTTGTCAGCGAGTCAAGGAGAGCATCAAGTACCAAAAGGTCCATTGCAACCACTTGAAATTCCGAATGGAAGTGGGAGCACATTACCATGGATTTAATTCACGGTCTTCCTAAGGTTTCTCAAGGCATGGATGTGATTTGGGTCATTGTTGATAGATTGACCAAGTATGCTCTCATTTCTTACCGACATCGAGAAACTTATACACTTGAGCGTCTTGCTCGTATGTATATAAAGCGAGATTGTAAGACTACATGGTATCTTTGGTATCCATAGTTTACGATCGAGACCCAGATTCACTTCACGATTTTGGGTTAGTTTGCAAAAAGCTATGGAGCGCAGGACTTACGATTTAGCTCGGCATATCATCCTCGGAAGGGCCAGGCGATGGAGAGGACTATTCAAACTCTTGAAGATCTATTAAGACTCTGTGTCCTTGACTTGAGGAAGTTGGGACAAGTTCTTACCATTGGTGGAGTTTTCCTACAACAACAGTTATCAAGCAAGTATTGGCATGGCTCCATTTGAGGCGTTGTATGGAAGAAAGTGTCGTTCTCGGTATCTTTGGGATGAGGTGGGTGAAGCAACATTGTTGGGGATAGGAGTTGGTGCGTATGACTACGAGAAAAGATTCAAACGATCAAATGGCGTATAAAAATTTCACAAGATCGACAAAAGAGTTATACTGATCTTCATCGAAAGGACATAGAATTCGATATTGGAGATCATGTGTTGTTACGTGTTGCTCCATGGAAAGGAGTTACGAGATTTGGAAAGAGAGGATAGCTCAATCCTCGGTTCATTGACTCATTTTTAATTCTTGAGCGAGTGGGAACTGTGGTCTATAGACTCGCCTTACCGCCAAGTATGTCTCGTGTTCATAATGTTTTTCACATATCTATGTTACATAAATATGTGAAAGACCCAAACTCCACATTATTGAGTTAGAACCGCAGGGCGAGATAGAGGAAGATTTAGCGTTATGAAGAGTTACTGTTAAAATCTTGGATAAGAAGGATCATCATTCTACGCTCCAAGGTTATACCTCAAGTCAAAGTTTTATGGAGAAACCACGATGTGGAGGAAATGACTTGGGAGTTAGAATCGAGATGAAGTCAAGGTATCCTTATCTCTTCGACATATACGGTATGTACCCTAATTTCGAGGACGAAATTTCATAAGAAGGGAGGTTGTAAGACCCCAACTTTTATGAATAAAGAATAATTTTTTTCGAATTATATTTTTGAATATTATGGTATTAATTTGATATAATGTTATAGTTGTGGGTAATATTTATAAATTTTGCAAAGTATGCAAGTTGTTATATAATATTCGATTGGTCGGGGAATATTCGTTTTAACAGGGAATATTCGTACAACGGCACAATCATTGGTGGACCCCATAACGGAATTATTGTCGGATTGAGAAAATGACAAAAATACTTTAAATAACGGCGGAGGTGTTACCGTTAAAACTGTTGAACTACCCGGTAGTAAAAGTACGATGTCTGGCGTAGTTGCATTATGAAAGACACGGTATTGATTATTGATGCTTACGTGAGAAGTCACTCATTTATACTCAATTATTACTACAATGAATTGTTGCATCATATTTCTCATATTCTTGATTCAATTATTGTTATAGTATCATCCGCATTATATGATATATTATTAAATCAATAATTGAGGCAGCAAAGTTATTCATATTATTATTTGCAATATTGATGATGTCTAGAAGTTACATCGAGGAGAGGTTTGGTCACCTAATTGCGCGCCCGATAAGGAGAAATCCTTATCGGAAGCCCCCTCTTTCACAGGAGCGACCTGGTTGTTAAATATTGTGAATTATAATATTAATGATGAATAAGTTCGTGTTGATTAAAGATTAATTTTATAGTTCCATTGTGTTGGACTTATTTGTGTTAGTATAATTGATGTCTGGAGGATATATTGTTCAATTGGGTATTCGGGACACTTTTTGTGTCGGAGTACTATTCACGAGTTACTATTTACGAGTTACTATTCATGAGTTACTATTCATGAGTTACTATTCACGAGTTAGTATTCACAAGTTACTATTCATAAGTTACTATTCACGAGTTATTATTTATGAGTTACTATTCATGAGTTACTATTCACGGGTCTTATTCACGTAAGTAAGATATATTTATTTTCGGTCAAATCATTTTTGGGTACAATATTATTCCATGAGGAGATGTGCTAATTTTTCCAATTTGTTGGTTGAAGATATAATAGTAAATCAATATGGACCATTTGGTGGAAGATATAATAGTAAATCAATATGGATCATTTGGTTTAAAAAGTTTTAATAGTAAATCGGTATGGACCGTTATTTTAAGTTTTAATAGTAAAACCAATCTGGATCGTCTAGTTTAAAAGTAAATCAATCTGGACCGTTCATAAGTTAGTTCTTATCTGGGTCCATTCTTCTATAAATAGAAGCTCATTCCTTCATTATTTCTTATGAATACTGCTGAAACTCTAGAGAGAATTATAAGAGAACCTATAGAAAAGTATTACGCTACTTCCCTACTCTTATATTCGGTTTCTTTTACTACGGTGAGGGCATTATTTCTTTTGTATTCATGAAGAGAACTTCTATTATTCCATTATTTATTATTACATTGGAATAACTTTTGTATCTGTGAGCTACCTATACATGGTGACATTCTTCTAATATTTCGTTTTTTATTATTACATCGAAATATCTTGTGCGTGTGTTTACGCCTTTGGGACTGGTTCCATTATTTATTATTACGTGAAATATCACCGTGTAATGCGTTTACGCGGGACTGTTCCATTATTTATTATTACATATGAATATCCACATACATGCATTTACTGTGGGACTGGTTCCATTATTTATTATTACAGCCGAATATCATCACATGCGTGCGTTTACGTAGTACACAGTTCCATCCTTTATTATTACATTGGAATAACTTTTGCTGCATGTGCGGCCTATCGCATGCATGGTGATTTCTTTTGTTATTCCATTCTTTATTATACTCGGTTGGTTAAAACTTTGACTTATACCCATGAAATTAGTGGAATATCTTTGATATTTGTGCTTCATCCAGTATCTTTTCATGCAAATATTCTTTTGAGCATTCTTGAATTTTACTCTACAAAGCGGTATCATGTTGACAATTTGGGCGTTATCGGTTCCTAGATAAATTAATTCTTGAACTTGTTTTATTGAATTCTTATATCATTGTCATCATCCTCATGTTTTAAATTTTGTTGAAAGTCAAATACATGGCCTATAGTGCATAGATGGACTTGGTATGATTATGACCGGTGATTATTGATTGTAATCATGGCCAAGTAATGTTACAAATGATGTGATAAAAGTCCTCATTGGCCGTAGTGCATTGATGGATGATTGTTGGCATGATCATGACCATTAATGAATACACGAATATCCTTGGCCCGTAGTGCATGGATAATTTGTGGTCGTGATACTAAAGAATATCCTTGGCCGTAGTGCAGGGGTGATTCGATGATGTGGATTATTTATTAAGCTTAGTCCCATCGATAAAAGTGATGAAAAACCTTTTAAATCATAGAAGATAGTAGATTTTATTCCCTACTTGACTCTTTTAATGGATTGCTTATTCCATTGTAGATTAAACTTAATAGTTATTATATTTTATCGGTTTAACAACTTTGTTGAAAGCTAACGATAAATTATTACGCATTATCTTAGTCATAATATTTCTTCTTTGGGCTAGTTGAGCTCACCCTTTCTTTTCTTTATTCTCTTTAGGAAATGAGAAGCGTGGTGGGGACTAGTCGAGGAATAGAGTGATGGTCTAGATGGTGCATTAGTAGTCCTCACTATTACGTGAAATAGTGTGATAATAATTGTAATGAGGACTCCTTTTGAGTTTGTATAATATCTAGTAGACAATATTTGTATTCAAACTCACGGTTTATGTTTTGTCGTATTATTATACACAATTGTATTATTAAGTTGTATTTAAATTACGTACCATGTATCTGGCGACTCAAGATGGGTGATGTATACCTAATTTTGGGGAGTCACATTTTGTGGTAAGTTTGTTTATTCTATGGGGCCCATATGTCATCATCTAAGAGTCACTTTCGCCAATAATAATTGCCTTTAGCAGACGTCGAACCACTTGTCGTTTCATATTACAGGCGTCGAACCACTTGTCGTTTCATATAACAGGCGTCAAACAACTTGTCGTTTCATATTACAGGTGTCGAACCACTTGTCGTTTCATATTACAGGCGTCGAACCACTTGTTGTTTCACATTACAAGCGTCAAACCACTTTTCTTTTCACATCACCAATCGTCAAGCCACTTGTCTCTTCACATTACAAGGGCTAAGCTAGAAATATTCTATAAATAGAAGCTTATTTCTTCTTTCATTCTCACCAATTCACTACGACTCACAAGAGAATTCTATAGAGAGAGAATCAGAGAAAAGAAGAAGAGTATTCTGTTATTACACTATTTCAGTATCTAATCTCCTACTAAGGTAAGGGATATTATTTCTTTCGTATTTGTAAAGGATGTTATTTTCTTCATACTCATAAGGGTTGTTATTCTATTCTTTATTAAATCTGTGGGAGTAACCTGTCTACGCGGATTACCGCATGCATGGTGAATAACCCTTCATATTCATTCTTTATTAATCTGCGGGAGTAACCTGTCTACGCGGATTACCACATGCATGGTGAATAACCTTTTGTATCGATTAAATTGTGGAAATGATTTGTCTACGCGGATTACCGCATGACGGGTGAAAATCCATTTGCAGTTTCGTATATTCTTTAATACTGTATGGGATATCATTTCTTTTGTACTCGTAAGAAATATTATTTTTGTTCAATATTCGTAAGAAATAATATTTTCTTCCATACTCTGTAGTATGTAAGTAATATTATTTCATTTCATATTCCTAATTCTACATTTATGTTGACAAGTATTTCTTCTATACTCTTTGAAATTAGTAGAATATCCTTGGAATTAGCGCTTCATCTAGTATCGTTTCACAAGGATATTTTTCTGAACATTCTTGTTAAAGTTTAATCTTTTCATGCCGGAGTACTATTCACAGGATAGTATTCACGAAGTACTATTCACGGGGTACTATTCATGACAAAAATTAACTTCTTTTCTGTCCAAATTATTTTTGATACAATATTATTCTTGAATTTTACTCCACAAAGCATTATCATGTTGACAATTTGGACATTACTGAATTCTGGATAAATCGAATTATAAATCTGTAAAATTTATCCTTGCTTTCATTTAAATTGAATTCTTATATCATTGTCATCATCCTCATGCTTATATTGTGATGAAAGTCATCTTTGGCCGTAGTGCATAGATAGACTGTTGATTGGTATGATTATGACCATGGATTATTCGGTATAACCATGACCCGTAATGTTACAAATGATGTGGTAAAAAGTAAATCATTGGCGTAGTGCATTGATGGACGGGTTGTTGGTATGATCACGTGACCATTGGTGATAATAATGAATATCTTTGGCTAGTAGTGCATGGATAATTGGTGATGTGGATTATTTATTTAATTTGAGTCTCGAGTGTTAAAAGTGATAATAAACTTTTAAATCATAGAAGATAGTAGATATCATGCTCTACTTGACTCTTCTAATGGATTGCTTGTTAGATTCTTGATTAAACTTGATGTCTATTGTATTTTATCGGTTTAACAACTTTGAAGGCTAATGATAATTTATTCGCATTATCTTAGTCATAATATTTCTTCTTTGGGCTAGTTGAGCTCACCTTTTGCAGTGTAATAATAATTGTTGAGGACTCCAGAGTTTGAATCCTTTATTCGTGTAAAAACTCTCACCCACACTTGGATAAAGTTTGTATTTAATATACCATATTTTTAACATGATATTTTGTTAATCATCAAAATTCAAGTGGTCTTGTTCAAGTACAACAATCACTATTTTAAATATCATTTGTAAATCTTTATGATAAACATGGTTTGGCTTTCTTTTTTAACATATATGAATTTTCATTTAGGAACATGATTAGGTTGTCCACTAATAAACTTGATAATCCATTACTTAGCAAAATTCAAGGGTAGTACAACAACCACTATTTTAGTAAATTTATGTATAATCAATATGTCTCCTAATCCAAGCAATTCAAGTAAGATTTATGTATAATCTTGTCTAATATTAAAACATGATAATCTTTTTATAAGATGTAACAAATTATTCTATTGACACCATATATATTTACTTTACCTATTATATAAATTACCTAGCATAAAAAAGATTTTCATCAATCATTATCTTAAATTTAAAGATAAAGTAATGCATCCATGTGCACTTTTCTATAGGATTCATCTAAACATACAATTATAGCATGATACTTACATATTTGGCATATATTATTTGTGGGGGCTGATCCATAGACAACATTATAAATTGATCTCCCGTCCACGGTTTAATATGGTGGATTCCACAGTCTAATTATGCGGACGAGAAATATATCCAAAATACTCATTAAACTGCGAACGCTAGGAATGCTTCGACCTTTAAACGACGTCATTTTTGTCTTCCTGTCCGCAGTATTAAACTACGGACGCTGAGTTTATATTTAAACGATGCTACTTTGCTTTCATTCAATGTCAGCAGTTTAATATTGTAGACATTGAGTCTTATATAATACGATTAAGTATCGCATTCTTCATAGTTCATAAATGGATAGATGGTATATATTTTAGCTGCCTGCATCTCTAACGGATCTCCAAGAACAAATTTTCTTGCACGATTGACTATCATATAATCATCTTGTTTCTCTATGATGTACTATTTCTCAATAGCTTTTTGAGACTTTAAAACAAAATCTTTAATCCCTGTACTAGTATTTACAGTAGTTTTTCAGCAACAAATTACATTTGTTCTCAATTCTTGAATACTCAAAGACTTAGTACTTTACTGTATTATATAAGACTCAACGTCGACAATATTAAACCACGGACGATGATTGAAAGCAAAGCGGCGTCGTTTAAATATAAACTCATCGTTCACAATTTAATACTTTGTACGGGAAGACAAAAATGACGTCGTTTAAAGGCCGAAGCATTCCTAGCGTCCGCAGTTTAATTCTGCGGATGGAGAGGGGTATTTTGGATATTTTCCCTTTGCAGAATTAAACTGTAGAATCCCGCATATTAAAATGCGGACAAGAGATTAATTTCATCGTTAGATATGCGATTGGACGATCACAATTTCTTGTAAGGATAAACTTAAATTTACAATATGGGCTATGGATTAGTCGCCTTATATTGAAACATGTATATATGTATATATATTGATTTGTAGTTCCACAACTTGATGATATGATCAATTATATTCATGCAAGGTTCATAAGAATGTATATTTAGTCAATAAATAAACTTGTTGAGTACAAATGTTAATTGATAGAAGGTAAAATAGATTAGTATGACCCCATGTCAAAGTAAATCTAAAAGAAAAAAATGTACTTTAAAAGTTGAGTTTCACCATATAAAAAGAATTTGTTGAAATAACAATCATATGCGATGCATAAACCCAAAAATATGTATTTTTTACTTGAGAAACAATATTATACAAGTGTATACATAATAAATCGTTTTGAACCATTATTTAACAACAAAATCATGCTCAAATAATTTAGTTTATGTTCCATCAGAGGTGAATTACAAGGATAACTGATAGGCACTATGTGTACCTATTTTCAATATTCAAAATGTAAAACTTTTTTCTTTTTGGGTATGCATGTTCAACTTTAGTGATCTTTCGATTGAGATTTGAATGTTCATTTGTCAACCAAATTTCATGATTCTTGAGCCAATAGATTCTTTGAGAACCCTATAATCAAACATTACCAAAATTACAGATAATGGTTGAATGAACTCTTTCAAATTTCATATTAACTTTAAAGAACTCATCTAAAACTCTAATCTAGACCATTGCGACCAAAAAGTTAAAATTCTCCACACTCGATCAACTTTACGAGGCAATTAAATATCCGTTGGAAAGCTAAAGTCCTAAGCTACAATACCATCCAAACCTCATCAAAATCTGATATGTATTCTTCAAGTTATAGCAATTTCAATTGAGGTGAAAAACACACTTCAAGAAATCTTCTAACCAGCTTGGCAAGACCTCCAGCCCTTTCCCTTCAAAGGAGCATCATAAGCCGTAGATAAGGCTTAAATCTAAAGGCCCACCTTCAAAAATTTCAAAACAACGCCAATCCGTGTCTGACCCATCTCAACCAATCAGCGCTCAGCTTGAGCTCTAAGCTCCTCTACTGGTAGATACCTATTTAAACCGCCCACCAACTGTCACCGGATCATAGAAAAACTCTTTCCTTTCTATCTCCTAAATTCTAAATTCTCTTCCTGTTTTGGTTCGGAGTCCATGGCCGCTGTTGAGGAATCAATTCTTCCTACGGAAGTAGCTGAAGATTCCATCCCTACTCCGGCGAGTGAGTTGCCGGAAGAAAAGCCGGCGGCGGAAGATGCCTCGAAGCCAAAGAAAGGCAAAGCTACCAAAGAGCCTAAACCAAAGAAATCTGCTGCTCCGAAGAAGCCCAAATCCGCTCCTACTCATCCTTCTTACCTTGAGGTATTCATTTCTATCTGTATATGTATTTACATTTAATTTTTCATTTCTAATTTGTTTGATGTGATTTCGAATTTAGATCTGATGAATTTTTGGTTTTTGATATTGTGAAACCCTAGATGATAACAGACGCAATCACGGCTCTGAAGGAGAGGAATGGGTCTAGTCAATTTGCAATACAGAAATTCATTGAAGAGAAGCAAAAACACCTTTCAGGAGCCTTCAGAAAATTGCTCTTATTCCATCTGAAGAAGCTTACAGCAGCGGGCAAGCTCGTGAAGATTAAGAACTCATACAAGCTCCCTTCGACCCGATCCACAGCCCCGGCGAAGAAGAAGCCTGCTCCTGCTAAGGCCAAGCCAGTAGCTGCCTCCAAGCCGGCTAAAACAGCTCCTGTGAAGAAAGCAAAGCCAGCTACTAAGGAAAAGCCTGCTGCTAAGGCAAAACCGGTTGTGAAGGCCAAGCTGGCTGCTAAACCCAAGGCTAAGCCAGTTGCAAAGGCTAAGCCCGCTGCTAAACCCAAGGCAAAACCTGTGTCCCTGCCGGCGGCTAAGCCAAAGCCGAAGGCAGCCGCTAAGCCTAAACCCGAGGCTAAAACTAAGCCTAAGACGAAACCGGCGGCCAGGCCGGCTAAGGCAGCTCGGACATCGACAAGAACAACGCCGGGGAAGAAGGCAACGGTCAAGCCTGCGCCAGTGCCAGCGAAGAAAGCTCCGGCTAAGAAGTCGCCGGCTAAGAAGGCTAAGTCTGTGAAAACGCCGGTGAAGAGGACCTCGTCGAGGAAGAAGTGAAGATAGTAGTCTGTTTGTGTAGGAGAAAGGTAGAGCAACCTACTACTGAAGGCATGAAATTAATAAGTTTTTATCTGGCTAGTTGTATAGATCTGAGTTTCAATTGGTTAAAAAGATTATTGTGATAACTACATGTGTTTCTTGTTCTAGATTATTTAACTTCATTATGGTTTTCTCAATTGAATCTGCGTATTAGAGTTGCTTCCATCTTTAAATTGGTGGAAGTATAGTTTTTTATGTAATGTGATTCTTATCATTTCTTCTGCTGTGAACCAATACAAGGTCAATATTGTTATGAGAGTGCTACACGGTATGTAAGCAGTGAATGTTAATCAATTATTACTATATTCATAATTTGGTTCTTAAAAAATTTAGGCTTACAATTTATTACAAGTGCTTAATTTGATACCCTGCTTCTACTTATATACAGATCAGAACCTAGACACCCGATTCTCTGAGCTCCCCTTTTAAGAAATTCTGTGAACTTGCTCTAACGGCCAGCGTCAGATGCTTAAGGAATGCCATTCAAAATAATCCTATACTTCTGGCTCTGATGGAAAAGAAATAATCCCACCCCTAAAGGCCCCTTTCTGACAACAATGGAAATGGAAAAATCCTACACTTCTTGCTGTGATGGTTGTCACTGCAATCTTTGAAACTTTGTGGTCGGTTGTATAAATTTTTGTGAAGATAAGAGCTACTAATATTGTGCACCAAGAGAATGCTGCTGGTAGTTCCAAATTTGTGATTATTAGAGTTAATATTGTGCAGCAAGAAAATGCCACTAGTTGGTCTGTATACTACAACAAATCGTGAGAGAATGAGGTTTACATTGAAGTCATTTTGAAATCTAAGTGCAGTTTTGTTTTATTGCCAAGGAACTATTACCCTTGTGATATCTAACTAACTTGATTTTCCTCATAGTACATCCTTCTGGCACATACATATGATTATATGAGAACTGAGGGTTTGTTCAACCAGGACTTGTTATCGAATGTCAAATATAATATGAGGTATACAGTACATGTAATCAAGATTATGCTGATAATTTTACCGCGTAACATTAATTCTAAAAAATAGAGTTGGAAGAGATATAGCTGCTCGCTCAATCTGTTTTCAACATATTGTCAAATCGCTTGACTGCTATACTATAATGTTCCTGCCTTACTTCTATGAATCTTTTAGTTTTGCCATCTGCACAGGTTACATATTCAGTAGAAGAAAGATTATATTATATATTTGCTGAGTGTGTTTTATAACTACGAATTGAGTATTTTTTACTTGATGAGATTGTGAGTCGGCTATTTTCTGTTCCTTTTTATGTGTTTTGTAGGTTTTTGTGGAGAAAAAAGGAATTGGAAGTGAAATGGTTGCATTTTAGTCGAATTAAAGTTGAGTAGTCAGTAGCAGGACAATGCAACAAATTGGCTCGGCATGCGGTAGATTAGTGCGCTGCGACAATCAGCAAAGTAGCGCGGGTAGGCACGCATTGGTGCAGCGAAGCGCTGGTGCGCACGGGCATCGCCGACTTGGGGCATGTGTTGGCGCGGATGGCAGCAGATTGGGGTGCATGTGGGCAGAGGAAGGCCAGCGCCACAACACTAGTTATTGGTGCCGCAGCGCTGGAGAATCAGAGTCAGCATCGCAAAGCTCTGGGTGTTGGGCACCGCGGCGCTGATGTGCTGGGATGGCTGGTCGAGTTCTGTTTCTGTCCTATCTAACTTAGTATGCTTTACGTGCTGAGTTTGATTTGGAATATGCGTCTATGAGCAACATGGGAGGCCTATAAATACACTTGATGACTGATATACAGAGATCATGGAGACAATGATTTGCTCATCAGATTTTCAAGGATCTTGAAGGAGCGTGAAGGAGAGCGAAGATCAAAGGCAGAATTTTAAAGTTCGAGAGCTGTTGATGAGTGTGTTTTATACCTAAGAAAGTGCATTTGAGCTTAATCTTTTGCTTGGTTTTTAAGTGTTATGTGCGGATTTCATACATTTTATGTTATTTTGTAGGTTATGACACGACATTGGCATGAATAAGCAAGGAAAAACAATTCATACATCTTTTGGACTAAAATATGCAAGCATGAAGAAACAAAAAAGAAAAACAATTCATACATCTGAATTTTTTGAACTAAATATGCAAGCAAATATTTATTTTTATTTTTTATATAACTCAGTTTATATGCACATATTTGTGTATGTATTTATTTTTGTGTAATTGTGTTTGTGCACGTGTAATTTCTGAGGTTTTGAAAAGAAATTAGGAAAAAGTTTTGTAATATCCTCTTTGTACTTTAGACACTACAAGTAGGAGGTTCTGTCATCATACATTTTATCTATCATGTTGGAAATAACTTATTGCTTTTACTATTGTAATACCCGAGATATTTGTAAATTAGAAATAAAAGTGTTTGAATATTTATTTTGAACACATATATTTTGGTGTGTCATGAAAAGTGAAAACGAAAATTTAATTGAATCATGTTTGAAAGGATTATGAAATTTATTGATAATGTTGATAAGCTTGGTTATGATTAATTAAGCTTAAGTGTTAAGCCTTTTGTGGTATAATTAATTTCTTAATGAGATTAATTGATGGATAACTTAATGAAGTGTTGGATCTAGGATAAATCCAAGCCCAACATTATTAATGTAACATACTTGCATAGTTGGGAGTTTAGCCCAAGAATTTGAATTGGTAGACTAATGTTTAACCCAATGTATACAAGTGTTTGTACCTAGCCCAATTCAAATATTAATTTGGGCAAACCCAATGTACATGGATTATATGAATACATATATAAGATAAGTATACTTATATATATAGGAATATATATATATATATATATATATATATATATATATATATATATATAGTATAGAGATGTATGTGTAAAGGTAACAATAAGCTAGCATATTGTACAAATGATAAAATGAAAGTGCAACATATTGATGATACCCCTCATGGCCGAAATTTGGCCCTATTAAGCCTAAGTGTTGATTTTTGTTGCACAAAAATGCTTACAAGTAATCCCATGTGAGCTCATGATGAAGAAGGACATAGTTGGTGAAGTAGTTGGTAATTCCTTTTTACCTAATCACCTTTTACCAATGGTTAATACCTAGTTGGGTGTACAAATACAAGTATTATACCAAGTATTAGTACATGTATTGTATACATAGACCTTGCCTATAAATATAAGCCATCCTAGTTCATTGCTTCATTTACTTGAAATTTCATAAGTGTTAGTAGTATAGTGAGAGCTAGAGAGAAATTGAGGGAAGTAGAAGGATTCTAGAGGAATTCTTGCACTTTGGTAGTTCAAGAGGAGTTCAAGAAGGAGAAGCAAAGGTGGAGAACTACTTAAGGTTCCTAGCTAAGAGGAAGAAAGCCTTCAAGAAGTAAGTTCATAATCTAGCTTTATTTTTTTTGTCAAGCTAAGATAGTATGTGTAGATATTAGTAAGAATGCATGCTTGATTGTGGGAAGTTTATGTGTTGTGTGATCATGATGGATATAAAAGTATAAGGATGAGTATTGGAAGGAGAATATGTGATTTACATGTCTTGGTATGTGATCTAAGTTAAAATGAATCATGTAAAAGCATGTGAGGATGAAACCTAGCTTAGTATGCTTGAAAGTTTGATAATTGTGATTAAACTATGTAAGCGATACGTGTAATTCTAAAATGTTATATTAAGCATATATGAAATACGATCATAACCCAAGTTGAATCATCGGATTCGGGCATAAAACTAACTCGTAGCAAAATAATTGGTAAGACAAGCTAACATGAGAACCTTCGCTTGGAAAGGTAAATAATTTGATTAAATAAATATTTTAGAAAATTGTTCAAGATATCAAATATTGAAGATATGTAAGTTTATGAGATAATGGAAGTGGTTTGAACTCATTTGGATATGAAATGAGCAAGTTATGAAAGATTGAATCAAAAAGGTCAAAACTCAAAATATTGAAAAATTGGATTTTGGCTTCATAGAGGGAGGCGCTTAAAGACAACCCAAAGCTTATTTCAAGCGCCTAAGCGCTTAGGCCATTCGATGTTGAGTCGATCCGGTTGAATTGGATCAAGCGAAGGTCAAGACTTGTTTTTTTTAGATAAAATAACATAAAATAGGATTAATAACAAGATAAAATATAATAATAATACTAAGTAAGGTAAGAATACTTTATTTATGTAATGAGACATGGATAAATAAAATAAAGTGAACAATTGATTAAACAAGTAAAATGATAGGAGGTTATTTATAAAGTATTGACTGAAGTTGTTTTTGAAGTCTTCGGATTCGGAGATGATGTCTTGACCCGGAAGATGTCTTGAGTTTGGACGTGACGAGATGTCTTGGATTCGGAGATGATGTCTTCGACCGGAAGATGTCTTGAGTTTGGACGTGATTGAGATGTCTTCGGGTTCGAAGATGATGTCTTCAACTTCGGAAGATGTCTTCTGTTTGAAGCGTGGCGGGATGTCTTGGATTTGGAAACAACATCGTGACTTTGGAAAAAGGTTGGATTAATTGATAAATATTATCAATTTGATATATGTTATTACTAGCGTGAACTAAACTGAATTTCTAAGTAGAGAGTTATACTAGCTACGTCAAGAATAAACCTAATATATGTAAGCATGCTTTGAAAAAGTTATTTAGAATTGTTATGTGATTTAATAAATACTATGGTTAATCTTTGATGCAATAAATTTTCTTAACTTGGGAAATAGAAATGTTATGAGTAAACAATAACAATTAGTGAAAGTAAATAAAGAAGACCAAACTTAATTTAAAAGTTCCTTGACACGCATTATGTGAGCAGCGTAATCTAGAACGCGTAACTCAAGTAATGTTTCACGTATACAAACATGAAATGAGTATATGAGACTTAAACTTGCTAAAATGTTTTTAAGGTTTTTAAAAGAAAGAACAATGTCAATTATACATCTATGAGTTCTAAGGTGTATGGATACATATATGTGTGATAATTGCATGTTGAGATTTATGTCAAGATGTGTGACTAATGAGTACCTATACATACATAAATAGGATAATATAGTTCGTTGAGGTGATTTTATGCTATAAGTGGTAATCAACGCTTAAGGCAAGTATTCGAACCCTACTCTTATTGTGCAAGTATCTTTGCATTCTTTATTCGACGAATACCGTAAACTTATTTCTTTGAATACACGTTATATTACTTTCTCGTTCAAATGAGTTAATATGCTTAAACCCTTGTGAGAACTATTATTCATGATGAACTTAGTATTGATCTTGAATATTGTGAAAGAGTCGATGCCATTTGATTCGGCTAGACTATATGCATGTTTATAAAACTGTCCAAATCACTTGATTGGTGCGAAAATCTTAAAAACTGAGTTGAACAACCCTTATGGTAAGGGGAAGTTATGTTGTTGGAAACCCCGACACATGAGTATATTATTACTGTGGTGATATGCATAACTTAAAGTATTGTAGACTAATCATCTATAGTACTTGATTCTTTTGGGTTATCAGTTTAATATTGGTAATTCTAGTAGATGTTCAATAGTCTTTAATGACTGCTCAGTATAAATTGTGATCCAGACGGATACCTTGATAGCCTTTAAATTCATATATATCGGTTGATTATATTGAATTATTGATCTTATTCCAAGGATTGTTGATATTCATTATTTATGATATTATTCTAAAACTCTGAACTATCTTAGAGATGATACTTGATATTTCACACTCGTGTTATAAAACTATTACCCTTGTTGTATATTACTTCTTCGGGCAATTTGTGCTCATTCTTGCTTATTTAAAACCTTTCAACTAAGTGAACGGGGAAGTGTCTCGGGAAAGACAAGGGCAAGCAAGCAAGAACTCTTGACTAGCTTGTCCCTTTATGTTTAAATTATTTATGTTGTATTAAGACTATTTGCAGACTATGTTTAAACTTAAGTAGAGTTATGTAATAAGTCTCTATTCGATATTATTATGTAATCTATTAAGTACTGTAGGTTGCGAGACTTGGGGGAATAATTATAATAAATCGTTGTATATTATTCTAAATTAGATCTTTCATTGTGAATGTGTGATTTTAGTTATTATGGTAATACTTTGAGAACGTGATGAACCGAATTTGGGTGACCAAGTGGAGGTCAGAATTTGGGGGCGTCACAGGTTGGTATCAAAGCTATAGTTATAAACCTTAGGAACGAGAATCCTTAGACTATAACTTAAGAAAACTTAGAAGTAGGAAAGGGGATACAACTCATGTAGAGTTTTCCTTGAGAGACTTAGTGTGTTATGAGATGTAACTTCATTCTATACAATGAACTTATGTTTATTTAACATTCTGATGGAGTTGTTGTTTGTCTTGTCTTATGATGGTGATTGTAGGATGACTGACATGGGAGGACCTAGCCGAGTAGTAGAGGAGGAGCCGCGTGATATCCACGTAGTCTATGAGGTACCCTTGATAGCGGAGCCTATATCGGTAGTTGCCCCTATTTATGACGATGATGATGAGGAGGAGATGGTGCCTCTACCTGAGGAATCTGATCCGGAGGGGGAGCCTATGGAGGAGGAACCCGTGGAAGAGGAACCCGAGCCCATGGAGGACTCCGACGGGACTACCTTTGAGGATCGGATGCTAGGAGAGTATGAGGAGTAGATTTTGGAGTTAGGGAGTAGAGTCGAAGAGCTAGAGACTGAGACTCTTGAGAGGCAGCTAGTAATGCAGGAGATGGAAGTAGAAATTGCTCACCGTAAGGAGGCAGAGATCCAGATGGGTGCCTTGTTTCACCGATCAGTGGCAAGGAATGTCTAGTTGGCAGGGAAATTAGAAGAATTGGAATAGAGGGTGTTGAGTGAGAAGGCGGAGAAGGAGGCTCTCCGAACTCAGTTGGAGATGGAAGTGATGGATAGGATCCACTTCGAAGAGAAGTGGGAGGATTCTAATGACAGAGTAGGTGATCTTGAAGATGAGGTGCGATGCAAGAGGAGGAAGATGAACAAGATGGGCTATGCTTGTAGACACTCGAAATTTTCTTCTACTGTTACTAACATTGCAGGAGGACATATTCGTCTTTTAAGAGGGAACCCTGAAAGACAATCCAAATCTATACCGGATACTACCGGAAGTTCATCATCAAACCCCGGATCGCAATCTGGGAGTAACCAAATCCGACCTTGGAGATAACCCCGAGGCCTGCAGATACAATACCGGACCACACACCAGAAAAGACCGATTAATCTTGGAGATGACCCCGAGGTATCCAGTCTCAGTCCTAACCATGGGAATAGGTCAAGCCAACCTCAGAGATGACCCTAAGGATAGTCAAAGTTAACAGCAAGCCAACCTCAGAGATAACCACGAGAAGCGATCGCTTCTGTTGTGTGACAGGAGATAACCCCGGGAGGGACAAAATGGTTATTTTGCCAACTCAACTTCACTTCAAATCAAATACACTCATTTCAACTCAAAAAACTTTGAAGGAAGTCCCACAAGAGCGATATCTTAACTCCGGAGCGCAAATTACACGAAACGGATCACCGGATTGCCTGAGGGAAACCCGGGAATTCCATTTCGGTCATGGACCCATCTTCTTGGAATCAAAAAAGGTCAAATCATATGTCATTGTGTAGCCCTCGGAAAGAGCTTTCTAGAATGATATGGCACGCTTCCATCGGACTCCCGGATTGAAAGTTATGAGCAAAGCGAGCAACAACGTCACGTATTTTTGACTACGGGGGACCCACCGCCCGGGGCACCTTGGGCGACCACAGTACACTCACACTAGGTGCCGCAGGTAGACCTGCGGCTCCCCCCTCTATAAATATGGGGCTTGGGGTGCCCATTTTGTAAGAGAAAAAGACGGGGAAACCCTGCACAATTTGCTCTGCACTCGCCATACAGTGTATTTTCCCACTTTTAAACACCTGTGAGCTCATATATAGCCTCTTTTATACCCACAAAAGCTCAGTGTTTACCCACTCTAAAGATATACAAGCCTTTTTTTAGCGATCATGTTTGTAAGCCTTCTCACACACTTTAGAGTCTTTCTCTTCATCTTTGCACACACCCTTCTACACGCGTGAGAGTCGTGTTTCTTGCTTTTTGCGGACTTGATCCAAGTGGTTTCATTCATTTCATATATATATATATATATATATATATATATATATATATATATATATATATATATATATATATATATATTGACTAACATTATCGAGTTATGCCTCGATTGAGCCTAGACTTGATGCAGGCGTTTATTGCTTTAATATATATATATATATACTTATATATATCAACTGTATGTCAGACTTTGTTCGATGAGCCTAGACTTCGGTCTGGTGCATTTACTCACTTTTATATATATATATACTTATATATATCAAGCGTGTGTCGGACTTTGTTCGATGAGCCTAGACTTTGATCCATTCGTTTTACTTTCGCTTATATATATATATATGTACATTTATATATATGAACGTGTGTGTCGGACTACATTCGATGAGCTCGATTTTATATCAGAGTGCGTTTACTCGCTTTTATATATATATATATATATATATATATATATATATATATATATATATGAAGCGTGGTCGAACTCATTCGATGAGCACGATCCGGTGCATTTCTTCGCTATATATATATATATATATATTTTTTTAAAATCTGCTGGTGTTTTCTTCGTGGCGGGTTGATCGCCTTTTACAACTTTATTTATGTTTTGTCACTTTGGAGTTTCTCCTCATGGCGGTTGATAGCTTTTAATGACTTTATTTACATTTCGATCCCCATAGAGGTGCTTCGTGGTTGGTGACCCGTCGTATATATATATTTATAGCTTTTATATATATATACCGCCATCGCTTTCATATCAAGCTGCAGTATTTTGTGAGCCTAGGAATCATGTGATCACAGATTCATCCCATTGAATCTAGATTTGGTTCCCGTGATGGACACTTTCAGCTGTAAGCAACTTGTAAATTATTCTACGATGTCTGAATTTCCTCAGATGGTTTTTATACCCACGAGGAAATCGACATTATTTTTGTATATTATTTTCGTACGGATGCCTCGCATCCGTCAAATAAAATCAATTCGGTAGCTCACTTAATAAAAATGGGAGTGTAAAAGGTCTCAATTCTATTGAGCATCGAGGTTTGAAAAAACCTCTTTCATAAAACATCTTTGCCATATCTTGTTAAAAACTAAATTTTCTACATAAATTCAAACCACATGTATATAGGTTGAACGAGGCCTCGCACAACTTTCATATAAATGACACATTGACCCCCCCACACACTCGGATAATAGTTTCTTGAAAAGAGGCGGTCATAGTGGTAACACGGATGTCGGGGGTGCCTAACACCTTCCCCCGCATAACCAAGTCCCCGGACCCTAAAGCGAATCTCGGTTTTGTTGACCAGTATATCAGTGTCACATCCTTTGGGTGATGTGCAAACCTTTTCTCGATTGTGTTGGTACAACCATTTAAAAAACCAATGGCGATTCTTGCGGTCCCATAAATCGACATTATACATGTGGGACCTTTTTCACTTGTTTTTCAAACAAATCTCACCTAAAATGAGAACACCAAAGAACAATGTAGCGGAAGGGACACCCAAAAAATCCGGCGTCGACGGTGGCTGACTTTCTTTGGGGACTCCAAAGAAGAGGACTTAAGCCGCTATTACAATCTTTTCAAAATTGTTATCCGCTTGTGTGTGGATGTTGCATTTACATTGGATGAATGTGTACGAATGCATTTCTTACTTAGTGCTTCGTACTATAATCGCTTATGATATTAGTGCTTCGCACCATATCTCGCTATGATATTGGTGCTTCGCACATGTCATCATTTTTCATACGGTGAGACGCGATGTATGTGAATGTATGTTGTGTGGTCCCTCCACCGGGAGGCTATCCGTCGGTGTTTGATTCTTGGACTCATGAGAAGACTAATTCTCCGAGGCTCAGAAAGGCACCACCCAAATTCGCTCGGTTGAAAGATAGGATTAACTTCCCGTCTAGTAGATTGCGATGATTTGGGAACCTTCATGCCAAAAAGCCGCGCGAGAGTAACCTAAGATAGGTCGACCCGATAAACCCAAAACGGAGGAAAGTTTCTTCATGCTCTCATTTCAAATTACTTGTAAACACAATTACCTGTAATTACTTTCCATATATATCTCCATGTAATGAGAAATATGAAGAAATATGTACACATACATATTTAACATGCTACTGAACGGTGACATGGTTTTGCAGGATAAAATTCCTAAAATGAACACGTCACATAGCATGTTATTATATACATTCCCTAAAGACTAAACTATGTAAGTCTTTCGCAGGGAAGCAATCGGTCCCGTTACTCGTTTAAAGTCCAAGAAGGCACTGATCCCACCGTTAGGCATGGCTACACCGGGCCAGCCTGATCCTACTCCTGTTTCCCGAGAGGAGTTTGAAGGATTAAGGAATCAGATAGCAGAATTGGTTGTCTTTCTAAAAGAACAAAGTAAAAATACGCAGGGTTAGACGATGCCTACTCAACCAGGTCCTTCACACTAGGGGACAGTCAGGGCATTGGTAAAAAGATGGAAACCCAGATACCTAAACCTCATTCCAATAAAGAAATCACAAATCTCAGGGATGATCGAGAAACTCGGGATATAAGAAAGAAAGTCCAACAAATGGAGGATACCATCCAATCAATTAAAGGATTTGGAAATTATGGGAGAGTCACCTATTCGGATCTCTCAGATATTCCTGGGGCTCAATATCCTACCAAATTCAAAGTCCTAGAGTTTGAAAAGTATAATGGGGCATCACGATCCCTATCGCACCTAAAAGTGTACATTAATGACTGGTCGGGTCTTATTTGAAAATGAAAGCCTCGAATGCAAATTTTTCAAAAGAGTCTCTTTGGAGAAGCTAAAGCTGGTATGCTCAACTTGACAATGCCAAAATCCACAACCTGGAAGAATGGCCCACGCCTTTCTAAATCGATCTGATTTTCGATCATAAATGGCACCGGATCGATATCAGTGACTAAAGTGAAAAAGCAAAGCAATGAATCTTTAGAGAATATGCCCAAAGGTGGAGACATCTAGCGGCGCAAGTCATTCCATCAATGACGAAACTGAGATGGTAATGACATCTATTGATATCCAAGAGGCTCCTTACTATGAGAGGATCTTAGCAGGCATAGGAAAGCCATTTGCGGAAATGATCAAACACGGCGAAATGGCAAAGATGGGCCTGAAGGCAGGCAAGATTAAAGACTTCACTACCTTGGAAGCAGTCGCCAAACATATACAGACTGGAAAGTATGCGAGTGATCCTAAGGGGGTACCCGATAAAGGCAATAAAGATGTATCCCTTGTTGTACATGGGCAAGCTAAGAGGCCAAACTACAGTCCCCCCATTTGGAAAATACAAGACAATCTACCATCTCAACAACAGACTGCATTCAACAAATACCCAGACAGGAAAAGAAAATTTGAAAGAACGGAAAATCGGGTATTCACTCCACTGGGCGATTCCCTTGAACATGTATTGGCGATATTAATGGATCATAAGAAAATTACCGAACTAGCTCCACCTCTGGAACCAGGGAGCAAAAGATACAATCCAAGCCAGAGATGTGCTTACCACTCAAGGTCTCCAGGACACGATACACAGGATTATTGGTCCTTAAAACATAAGATTCAAAATCTGATCAAAAGTGGCAGTATTGTTGTCGAACAACCTGACCAACAAAATATCAACACCAACCTTAGATTTGCGACATGATACGGAAGAAGTAAACATGATCGAATTAGGAAGGCTTGAAATGTATCCAATTAAATGAAAGACATACGAAGGATGGAGGAATACCCCCAAAAGCGTATAACAAATGTCCTAGAGTGGGAAAACTCGGAGGAGGGTATGCCAGTAATGCAAAAATTGGATGTGATCCAGAATCAAGTAAACTCGTTGGCTAAGGCGATGAAGGCGCCAACATCGGGAAACAAGGCAATTTTTCACTCAACTATCGTAAAGCCAAAGAGAAAAGGACACCCACGATGAGCCATTAAATGAAGAAGATCAAAAGCAGTGGAAATACAAGAAAATGGGGATGATAAAATTGCTAGAAGATCTCGCCAATGAAGAACCAATCGAGGGAATGCGAATTCTCAAAGATGAAAGATCAAACAACCTCCAAAAGAGTCCGAAAATTCACCCCTCTGAGTAAATCTAAAGAAGAAATGCTACACTTTTTGATAAGCAAAGGAAGGATTACTGAGTTGCTGCCTCCTATAAAACCCAAGATAAAGAGTTATGATTTCACCAAGATATGTCTTTACCATTCTAACTCACTTGGGCATACTGATCGAAGAATCTTTGGTCTTTGCGACATAAAATCCAGGATCTCATTGAAAATGGAGAGCTGGATATAGAATTTCCCATGACCAAAAAAGGCGAAAAGGAAATAAAAAGCTTAAGACGTCTATTCGAGACAAAAGCGGTTCAAGCGAGGTGAAAGGCTATGAGCGACAATTACGCGAGCATAAGGTGGGTGATCTCGATGCAAGAAGTGATGAGAAGAGACAAAGGCCCAAAGGAGATTCCCCCGCCAACATCAAACGTCCTATGGTTCCAAGATATTAACCACGTTCCTGATCTTATCACCTTGGATGATGCAGAGGAAATACTAATCCTTTCCAAGGAAGAAAAAACCAAAAAGGAAAGTTCTTTGCAAGAAATGCAACAACAGTTCGAGAGAGATTTCTTGGTTGAATCCTTTAAAACCCATGAAGAAGGCGAATGAATAGATGAAGAAAAAGGTGGTGAGATTGTCGGGGAATCCAACCCATTAAAGAATCCGAGTTCATCCTTTTTGCAATGCGTCCATATCAAGCGCCCACGAGGAATGTCTTGAATCGAGAAGCGATCAAGTTATGGCCCTGGCGAAGACATTCGTAATCAAGGGTAACCTCTATCATGAGCCACGAAGGCGACATAACCACGCGACAAATCGGACTATCGAGGCCTCAACTAGCCGAGAAGATGTAGATCCAGGGGATGAAGTTGCGAGTTCCAGAAAATGTTGGAACGGTATCACTTTCTTCGTAGTATGCCTTTTATTTTCCATGCATGTAAATATATAAAAAGAGAAAAAAAGAAAAAAGAAAATAAAAAGAGAAAAAAAAGAAAAAGAAAAAAATCTCTTCAACGGGTTCTACAGTTGCTGCCTTACCATCGGCAGGTTCTACATATGGCTTTGGAGTTTGAAGAGAAATTCTTCCTCCACATTCCTCAGAATAGGAATGATTTTGCGGATGCGCTAGCAACCTTGGCCTCCTTAATCAATATACGTGACAAAGAAGACATGCCAACCCTCACATTTGCGCAACAAAAAGCTCCAGCCTATGGGAATTCCATTGAAAAGTATTGGATGACCTACCTCCCACCCAACATCCTTGGTATCAACACATCAAGAAGTACTTACGAGATGGATCTACACCCGCTGAGGCGAGCCCGACTGAGAAAAGGCAGATCCATCAACTTGCTATAAAATTCTACCTGAGCGGAGATGCACTATACGAAAAGAGATGTAGAACGATGTCTCCTCAGATGTTTGGACGAGGACCAAGCTCAGAGGCTATGGATGAAATCCAGGGGAAATTATGTGGCCCACAAATGAGCGGCCTTTTACTTGTAAAGAAGATGCTACAACAGAAAGTCCGACTACGGCAGTTCAAACAACACGACTTGGTTTTGAAGAAGATCATTGACAACCAAGCTCAGTCTAAATGAAAATTCTCTCCGAACTGGGAAGGTTTGTTTGTTGTCAAGGAAGTATTGACAGGAGGCGTTTTCAGATTACAGGAAATGGACGACGATGAATTTCCACAGCTTATCAAATCGAACACCGTGAAACGGTACTGTCTAAGGTTACCATCAAGCGAACATCCTGGTTTTGGATCATCAGATTACCAGTCATTCCGGTTCTTTAACCCTTTACCACATACAACTCTTCCATACTTTGCCCCTCAGGGAAACATCCTTTCAAGCCATCACTGGCTTTCTACGATCATACCATTTAGGTCATCTCACCACAATTGAACCTCTTACGTTTGCGGTTTGTTTTGCGCATACATGGGATCAAACTTTTCACACTTTCAGTTTATCCTCAACCTAGGATCAAATTTTCTCTTCCCCGCAGTCTGACCTGCTCATGGGATCACATTTTTCAACTCGCCTTGAAGGGCGAACAACATCGACCTGATCTCCCCAATACCGGGAGTACGTAGATAACCATGTTATATGGTCTGGTCTCACCACAGAAAAACAAAAACAAACATACTCCTATCCATAACCACATACAGAAACAAGTCCCAAGACACCAAAGATGGTAGGGAATACACACAGATCGACGATCCATTCTAAAAATCCTGAGACATCTCACTGTCCATCCATCAAGGAGGAGTTCAGAATACATCCAGATCACAAAGTCCTGGAGAAATAAGTGAATATCAAGCAAGTAGCAAGGCACAACTAAAAGGGAAGTGAATCAACATATATTTCCTTGCCATATATAATGCTATTTGATATATACAATGTGTACTGTACATAACAAAATGGCTAAGCTAGTCTGTGCAGGAAAATACAAGCCCATCTACAAATCAGTGTATATGTGGGCTATCAAGTCCAACATGATTGGGGCTATCCCAAATAACAAGCGAGGTTGGGGCAATTTCAAAATTAGCGACAACCGGATAGTAGATCCCTTACAACAAGATTGGGGGTAATCTCGGAAGCAGCAACAACTCAACACTGGGGCATTTATCAATCATCCTAAAATGGAAAATGCACTAGTTAGCGCCATCAGCACGGTCCATCATTATCTCAATGGAAATTCAGATATTATTCACTCACGACTTCATCAACAAAGAGAGTTTCTCATATGAACCCTCAGCATCAACATGCGAAAGGATTGGGGCATTTTTCCAATTCCAAGAAATGGAAGGAGTTTAAGGCGAGATCAAGCTTCTCATCAAAAAGAAAGGGGTGAACTCCTGAAAGAAATCATAGCGACATAAGCGTGCCCCTACGAAAGAAGGGGAAACTTCTCAAGAAAGTTCTTAACTCAGAAGAAGAAGGTCAATAATGAAAGGCCTAACAAATGAAATCTACACCATCAACATGCATTAAGTCCTCATAAATCGAGACCTCTACACCAATGTTCAAATATGGGCAGCGAAAGAATGAATTACACCCTCCAGGGATTTCAGAGACATTCAAGTCATCAGTTCATCCGGGTTGCAAATCAAACGCTTAAGGAAATGGGGCACAAGCACCCAACAGCGAAAGGAAACTCCAAATCACCTCAAGAAGGGTGAGACATTTGGTGGTTGTCATCAATCTAACGTAACATCAGGCGAAGTCTAGTGAAGTAATTCGTGGAATATTACTTCAGCGAAGGTATCAGAAGATCTGGTATTCTAAACCGTTGTCATCAACACAGCGCGACATCAACATAGTTCAAATGATGAAAGCTTCAGATACCACCGATTCGAGTGGGAGCCGAGAAAAGTTCGCGATCGGCGAGGATAGTCACAGATTGGAACTACCGGTGAATACATCGGGAGGGTCTGGTGATTTCAGAATGTCATGCCCATCAGAGATGTGGAAAACATCTCAACTTATCTTCATCAAACAAGCATCAGCGATTAAATGCCAAACCATTGAGTCAACACCAAAGATAGGCATCGTGAATGATCGGTAAAGGTAAAGCGATTTACGAATACATTTTAACATTCATCATAATATTCATTACATTGTGATTTGCGGTTTGCGATATGCGGTTTGCGATATGCGATATGCGATATGAGAAATGCGATGTGCGAGTTGCAAAGTGTGATTTGGCCAAATGCGAAAAACGATGTGCGATGTGTGAAATACGATGTGTGATTTACGAACTGCGATTTGCGAAAACATTGTCACATTCATCATAAACATTCACTACATTGCGATTTACATCATTAAAAATACCTTGTCATGTTTCAAGTGTCTACTAATCTTTATCACGTCCATTCCATTGCATTGCATGAACATGATAAAGAGGGCATCTCAGAACACTCGAAATTTTCTTCATCATTATTAACATTGCGGGAGGGATGATTCGTCTTTTAAGAGGGAACCACGAAGACAATCCAAATCTATACCGGATACTACTAGGAAGTTCATCATCAAACCCCGGATCGTAATGCAGGAGTAACCAAATCAACCTCGGAGATAACCCCGAGGCTTGCGTAAACAATACCAGATCACACACCGAGAAGGCCGATTAATCTCTGGAGATGACCCGAGGTATCCGGTCTCAGTCCCAACCATGGGAATAGGTCAAGCCAACCTTAGAGATGACCCTGAGGATAGTCAAAGTCAACAGCAAGCCAACCTCAGAGATAACCACGAGAAAGCATCGCTACTCTGTTGTCCGAGGACCGGAGATAACCTCGGGAGGGGCAAAATGGTCATTTTGCCAACTCAACTTCACTTTAAATCAAATACACTCATTTCAACTCAAAATACTTCAAAGGAAGTCCCACAAGAGCGATATCTTAACTCCGGAGCGCAAACTACACGAAACGGCTCACTGGATTGCCTGAGGGAAACCCGGGAATGCCATTTCGGTCATGGACCAATCTTCCTAGAATCAAAAAAGGTGAAATCATATTTCATTGTGTAGCCCTCGGAAAGAGCTTTCCGGAATGATATGGCACGCTTCCATCGGACTCCCGGATTGAAAGTTATAAGCGACCGAGCGAACAACGCGTACGTACTTCGACACGGCGGGACCCACACTGCCCGGGGCACCACGGGCAGCCATGAGCTCATATATAGCCTCTTTTGTACCCACAAAAGACCAGTGTTTACCCACTCTAAAGATATATAAGCCTTTTTTAGCAGTCATCTGTAAGCCTTCTCACACACTTTAGAGTGTTTCTCTTCATCTTTGCACACACCCTTCTACACGTTGAGAGTCGTGTTGCTTGCTTTTGCCCAGGACTTGATCCGTGGTTTCATTCGATCAGTATATATTTATATTATATATATTTACATATATATTGACTAACATTATCGAGTTATGCCTCGATTGAGCCTAGACTTCGGTCTAGAGCATTTATTGCTTTAATATATATATATATATATAATTATATATATCACCTGTGTGTCGGACTTTGTTCGATGAGCCTAGACTTCGGTCTGGTGCGTTTACTCGCTTTTTTATATATATACTTATATATATCAACTGTGTGTCAGACTTTGTTCGATGAGCCTAGACTTCGGTCTGGTGCGTTTACTCGCTTTTATATATATATGTACATTTATATATATGAACTGTGTGTCGGACTCTGGTTGATGAGCCTGGATTTTATATCCGATGCGTTTACTCGGTTATATATATATACTTATATATATGAACTGTGGTCGAACTCTGTTCGATGAGCCTGGATTTTACATCCGGTGCATTTACTGCTTATATATATATATATATATATATATATATATATATATTTTCCATCCTGCCTGGAGTTTTCTTCGTGGCAGTTGATCGCCTTACAACTTTATTTATGTTTTGTTTCGCCTGGAGTTTCCTCCGTGGCGGTTAATAGCTTTTAACAGCTTTATTTACATTTCTGATCCCCCATGGAGGTGCTTCGTGGTTGGTGATCCTGTCTGTATATATATATATATTTACAGCTTTTATATATATACCTGCTTACTGCTTTCATTTCAACTGCAGTATTTTGTGAGCCTAGGAATCATGTGATCACAGATTCATCCCATTGAATCTAGATTTGGTTCCTGTGATGGACATTTTCAGCTGTAAGCAGCTTGTAAATTATTCTACGATGTCTAAATTTCCTCAGATGGTTTTTATACCCACGAGGAAATCGACATTATTTTTGTATATTATTTTCGTACGGATGCCTAGCATCCGTCAAATAAAATCAATTCAGCCGCTCACTTAATAAAAATGGGAGTGTAAAAGGTCTCAATTCCTATTAAGCATCAGGGTTTGAAAAAAACCTCTTTCATAAAACATCACTGCCATATCTTGTTAAAAATTGAATTTTCTACATAAATTCAAACCCTGTGTATATAGGTTCGAATGAGGCCTCACACAACTTTCATATAACAGCACATTGACCCACCCACACACACACACTCAGATAATAGTTTCTTGAAAAGAGGCAGTCACCGTGGTAACACGGATGTAGGGTGCCTAACACCTTCCCCGCATAACCAAGTCCTCGAGACCTAAGCGAATCTCTCGTTTTTCTTGACCAGTATATCGATGTCACATCATCTTTGGGTTAATGTGCAAACCTTTTCTCGGTTGTGTTGGTACAACCATTTAAAAAACCAACTGGCAACTCTTAACAGTCCCATCGTCGACATTATACATGTCGGACCTTTTTCACTTGTTTTTTCAAACAAATCTCACCTAAAATGAGAACACCAAAGAACAAATAACGGAAAGGGACACCCAAAAATCCCGACGTCGACAATGCTCTACGCACGACCATAGAGAGATTGATCGATGGGGTAAATCACTACCCCACTGAGCAAGGACAGACCCGGCATACCATAAGTAGGGATATGGTGGCACACATCACACAGAAGGAGTATGAAAGCGCCGTGGAACGTGGAATGTTAGATTGAGTCTAGAGCGAAAAGTTCAGTAGTGTAGTATTCTTAATTATGTGTTGTTAAAATATTGTTGAAATCTCAGTCTTTTTGTGTAAGATGTGAGATAGTGGTAAACCCCGAACTTTTGAAAATATTAGAGGGGTAGTAAGCTAGTGTTGTCCCCGTCTTTTATGATATTAGGGGATATGTGCTTTCATTTATAGCAGTATGCTAGAAAAGAATATGTATTGTAACCATTTGGCATATGAATATAAATGATCTTATTGCAGAAACGTGTTATAAACTTTTAGTTCTTTTCAATTGAGAAATGTCTGAATATGATAGTTAGATAATAAGATGAAATTTTGTGATGCAGAAAATACCGCCCAGACGTAGAATACTTGTTCCAGAAGAGTCAGTTAACGATAAGAGAGGTCCAGTAGATCCGATACAGCGACTGATAGATTTATTGGGAGAAGCTTTGAGGGGAAGAAACGAACCTGTACCACCCGTTCCCCGAGCTGTCCCAGTAACAACCTTCAAAGACTTTAAGAGTGTAGGACCCCCAGAGTTCACGAGAACTACTGACCCGATAGTTGCGCAAACCTAGATCAAGGAGATCGAGAAGGCCTTCACTATAGCACGCGTGGATGAAGACCAGAAGACTGTATTTGCCACATACATGATGAGGGGCAAAACAAACTATTGGTGGGAAACTAATCAGCAGAGAGCGGGGGAAGGAACGATAACATGGGAAAGGTTTACGACGTTTTTCAAGAATTATTTTCTGAAGAGTATGAAGAGTAGGATGGAAGTGAAGTTCTTAGAATTGAAACAAGGAGATATGACGGTGGCGCAATACGCTACTAAGTTTAATGAACTAGCGCGATTTGCGGAGCACCAAGTTAGGGATGAAGAAAGGAAAGCGAGATGCTTCGAGCAAGGGTTGAAGCCATGGTTGTATAATAAGGTATCAGCCTTTCAGATTGATTCCTTTACGACTTTGTTGGAGAAGGCAGTCATTGCAGAAGGTGGCAGTGAGGCCTTAAGTCTATATCATAAGGAGAAGAAGAATAAGAACACTGGTAGTGAGCATCGTGGAGGAAGCAGCAGCGGAGGAAGTATTTCGGGAAAAAGGAAATGGGAAAACAACAACAACAACCACAACAGCAACAACCGAAATAATAACCAAGGTGTGAGTCACCAAGGAAACTTCAAGAAAAGGACCGAAGCTTGCAACAAATGTGGAAGAAACCATCAGGGAGAATGCTGGAAAGGAAAGACCACTTGCTATAATTGCGGCCAAGAGGGGCACATCTCGCCAAATTGCCCAAAGCCAAAGAAGATCAGAGGATGTTTTGCTTGTGGATCGACAAAGCACCAGATAAAGGATTGCCCGAAGAAAGGAAACAGTGGAGCTGGCGGAGGCCATGGAGGAGGGAGCAAGTTAATGATTGGTGGACCTGCACAACCCAACCGATCAACTGCTCGAACCTTTAACACTTTTATCCGAGGGCCTGTGACGCAGTGGGTCTGCGAAGGGCGTGGTGTCGTATAATCCCAATCGATAATATAAATGCTTATGTATTATTTGATTCGGGTGCCCACATTCTTTTGTATCTGAAGAATTTGCTAGTAAATTTAGTACACCCCGAGAACGTTTAGAAGATTCCTTGAACATAGAGGTTGCGAATAAGGAAATAATCCATGTAGAATACGTTTATCAAAATTGTCGCACAAACATTAGAGAACATGAACTGAGCGTAGACTTGATTCCTATTAGATTGGGAGAATTTGACGTAATACTGGGAATGGATTGGTTATATAACCATGCAGCGATAATTGACTGTCAGAATAAGTGTGTGAACCTTCAGACTCCGAGTAAGTCTAAGGTAGTGTTTCATGGTAGCTCATCACTTAAGCAATCGTGTTACGTTACGATGATGCAGGCCAAGAAGTTGTTAAGGAAATAATGTGTAGGTTATTTAACTTACATCGTAGATACTCGGAAAAGGGAGTAGAGATTAAAGATATACCCGTAGTGAATGAATTTCAAGACGTGTTTCCGGACGATCTGCCTGGTCTTCCGCCGCACAGAGAAATCGAATTCGTAATAGACTTAGCACCGGGAACGGCACCGATTTCGAAAGCTCCATATTGTATGGCACCAATAGAAATGAAGGAATTGATGATACAACTTCAAGAGCTATTAGATAAGGGTTACATTCGACCGAGTGTGTCTCCTTGGGGAGCACCGGTGTTATTCATGAAGAAAAAGGATGGATCGATGAGGCTCTGTATCGATTATCGAGAATATAACAGAGTAACAATCAAGAATCGATATCCATTACCGAGGATAGACGACTTGTTTGATCAACTGAAAGGAGCAAAATGTTTCTCAAAAATCGACTTACGGACAGGATATCATCAACTGAAAGTGCGGGATGAGGACATACCAAGAGGCTGCGTTTGAACCGTTATAGACATTACGAAGTTTACGGTAATGTCATTCGGTTTAACTAATGCTCCTGAAATATGAGAGCCAAATGCGAAGATTTCTATATAAAATAAATAAGAAATATTTGCATATAATTTTTTTTATTATTTAATAGCGAGAATAAATGATACCCTATGTAATGTGAGCGATGTCTAGTAATACGATAGAAATATATTTATTACTTGAAAAATTAGAAATAATTTTGGAGTAATTAATTACCACAAATTATATTGTTATGGTAATTAATTCACGTAAGTGAAAAATTTTTATTAATTATTTTCCATGAAAACATGATTGGAAATAATATATGAAGTGACAATTAGATTTATATAATAAATATTTTATTATATGAATTGTTTAGAATATTAAAGTTAATTATTTTAACTTGATTATTGATGTTGTGTAAGAAAGAGAAGTGGGATATGAGATCAAACCCTGAATTGGGATTGTGATCAAGAGATGAGAATAATACTATTATATTATTGTTATAATGATTTTCTGATTACAATAATTATATCTCTTTGTGTATGTCTTGAACGAGATAATATTGAGCGATGGCGATTGATTAGGTCATAGCATATTACCGTCTTTGTGAAACCCTAATTATTAAACTCGATTATGAGAAATGGTGAGTGGTATTTGTATATATGAAGTTTACTATGTATATGAAGTTACTGTGTACAAGAATGTCGGTAACTAGAAGGAAACCCTAATTACTGTTGTACGTCGATAATTAGGACAAACCCTAATTATTATAACCTTAATCGGTTGAAGTTAGAGATCGTAATGGCTGTGTTAGTAACATACAGAGATAATTAGAGAACCCTAATGGTCAATTAGAAACCCTAATTGATGGCGTTAAGAAACCCTAATTATAGAACCCTAAATTTTAAATCGAAAACCCTAATTTTAAATTCTAGGGTTAAATTACGATGTTAATGAACAAGTATTTTAATTTACCAAAGATAGAAAGTAATTGGTAAATGATAAAATTACCATCTAGTGATTAAATATTACATTTAATTGCCTTGTACAAAATGCCCTTGAAATTATATGAGAAATTACCAAAATACCCTTTTAGTGTATTATTAGTGAATTATTGTGCATTATTAGTTGCATTGTTGGTAGAATCTTACAAGTGACCAGCCAACCACCTTACCCTACTGATGTAACATTTATGCAACACATTTCTCAACTATTACAAACACATGGTAGCAATTCATTGCATTATTTAAGAGAGAAAGTCCTCATTACACACTAAAATTTTCCAAAGTCTCATCTATACTCTCCCAACCTCTTACCAGCGAATTTCTCTTGCCCATACACTCATAATCAAAGCCCAACAACCATAAACAACAAATCAGAAGCATCAAAGTCAGAAATCAAGAAATCAAAGTAAGAAAAGGTATGAAATCCCAAAAATTAGAAATCCTTCGACTCGATGTTAATTGATGCAATTGATTGTTTAAAGTTGTTTAATAGGAGTCTATTAATGTTACGGGTTGTAAAAACACGGACCCATAACATCAAAGTACACAATTTGAAGATTTGAGAAATCTGGAAAATTTCATTTACGTGATTTTTTGTCGAATGTCGGAGCTTATATATCTTTTCTTGATCATGAGTTTTGTTGTTTAAAAGTTGTTATATGTAGCACGATATGTGGTCTTTAATATGAAAAAGCGAATCAAGTTCATAGATATTGTAGATCGGATTTATAAGAGGTTGAAATGGGTTGGCCGGCATTGGCCATTGATTCTTCAAACCAGAAAATATTCTAAGTGTCGAGGAAAATATTTTTTGGCAAATGTAGGGCCTTATATCTCGGTTATCTTTAATGTGTTTTGTGTTCTAAAAGGTTGTTATGTGTAGCGTGTTATGTGGTATTTAACCTCCAAAAGAATCAGGTCCATATATATTATGGATTAAGAGTTATTTAAGGTCAAAGTGGGTTGACCGGCATTATTGAGGAAAATTAAAGGCGATTGAGAATTTTCTAAGTGTTGATTTTTACGACAAGGTTTGACCATACTTTATTTGCTTGATTTCTTGTTGTTATGATGATGTTAAGTGTTAAAGTTGTAGTCCTATATGTTGTCTACACTTTGGAGTTGATAGATCACATAAAGCGTTACACGATCGTCGAGTTATAGAGGCCCAAAAAGTAGGCATCTGAAGCTGTTCTTCACGAAGAAACGACTTCTGCAACTATTTTGATGGCTAATTTCTCCCGATCGATGTTGTTTAGAAGTAATGATTGTTGGTTATTGTAGTCCGGTATTTCTCTACAAGATCCAAGTCATAGATGTCCCAGATTAGTTAAGAACTGAAAGTTATTCACGGTCAAAGTAGTCCCCACTACTTTGCTTCTCGGCGGTGTTCTTGAGATGAAGAACACCTATAGCGACAGTTACATCACTATAGGCCCCTTTGGCTGACGATTTGAATTATTTTAAAATTTTTAATTTTAGAAATTAGAAAATGATTTAAAAATTAGAAAAATTAGATTTTAAATTCGAAAAATTATTTTAAAAGTAGAAAAATAATATTTAATTATTTTGAGTATATTTCATAAATATTTAATATTTTTGGAATATAAAAGGTATTTATTTATTTAATTATAATATTAAATAAATGATTTAAAATAGTTTTAATTCATGAAAATCATGAAAAATTATTTTATGGTATAAGAAAATATTTTAAGTTATTTGTGATGACTTTTAATATTTTGTGATGAATTTCATTAATTAATTAATATTAATGATATTAAAGTTATTTATTAGTTTAAAAATGATTTTAATATTTTAAAAATCATTTTAGATGAAAATAAAATATTTAAAAGATATTTTGAGTTATAAAATATAACTTTTAATATTTAGAAGATAATTTCATTAATAATTATATATTAATGATATTTAGTTAATGATTTGTGATATTAAGTTTATTTAATATTTATATTAAATAAATAGTTTAAAAATAGTTTTATTTATTTAAAAATCATTTAAAGAGGATATTAAGGATTTAAAAATATTTTGAAGTTATAATTAATGACTTTTAATATTTGGATAAATAGTACATTAATATTTAAATATTAATGGTAATTATTTAAAATGATTTTAATTATTTTAAAAATCATTTAAAGGTAATATAAATGTTTTAAAAATAGTTTGAGTTATTATAAATAACTTTTATATTTTGGCAATATCTTCATTAATAGTTTAATATTAATTAATTATTAATGATAATAGAATTATTTGATGTTTAAATCATTTAATTATGATTAGATATACGAAAATGCATGATAAATTATTATAAATGCTTTAAAATTATTTTAAGTCATTTAAAAATAAAATAGTGATGTTGAGATCTGAGAATAAGAGTCTTAGACTAGTAATTGCTTCGATAAAAAAGGTTGTGATGCAGCAAACAAATATCGAACCTTATATAAAAAAGAAAGAAAAGGCTCTTTGTAAGAACATGGATGAGATATTTGAAAAATGTAAAAATATTTCAAGTATAAAATATGAACTAAAAAGTATCATCACTGCGATTATGTGATGGCGTGATTAGACTATGTGTTTTGTTGTAATAAAGCGATACTATGTGTTATGATATATTGTTCTAATCGAGCGAATGATCGATTATTGATAGGTTGTGATAAAGAGATAAAACCTAAGTTGAGATTTGTAATCGATGAATCAGTGAGTATCTTACCTTTGCATTTTCTTTATCTGATGGACATGAGTAAGAAGTTTGAGGATTATTCTATTTCACATGCAGATTATATGCGCTTTGATTATCAACATGTTAGCTCGGATATATATTATGTTAAGTTGATTTCTAAATGGTTATACAAGTGTCCCCACTTGGATAATCATAGCATTTATTCACATGTTGATACACTTTTTTTTCAATTATATATATATATATATATATATATGTTGAATTACATATTATTGTTGAGCAAGATTAAAACCTTGGGTTTGGAACCGGGCATGTATGAACATCCTATGGGGAAATTTTTTGCAAGGCGGATAGAGTGAGCGATGAATTTCGTTCGAGGTTATGTAGTATTGATCAATCTGAGGTACAATGTGAGGTTGATCACCCTCCGTGCTCGCGTAAGTTATGACGGTTTGCGGATGGATTCTGCTAAACCTTTTGAAAATGAAAAGAATGTTCATAGTATGTTTCTTAAACCCTATTCATGGGTAGAGCGAGCCAAATTTAAAGAATTTGAAAGAGAGTTGTTATGTGAATTTTTATCGAGTCTGATTACTTCACAACTTTTAATTCGTTGTAGAAGTGTTATGTAAAGAGAATACTTATATTCTTTTAGCTTATATATATAATTGCTATTACTTGCTGGGCACTCAAATGCTCATCCTTGCTTAAATTAAATGTTTTCGATTATGTATGAGCAACTTTGAAGGCTCGAGAACGCGAACAAAAGGAAAGAAAAGTTGCATTGAATGAGTTTATATTATGAGTTAATGGTTATAGTTAGTAAGACAATGGAATCTATTATCGGTATTGTAAGGAATGTATTTGAAGGTCACGTGCACAGGGAAGTAAACTTTGATGTATGTAAATTAAGTTGAATTATATTATCATTTAGTATTATTGACTTAAAGAAATGGTATCGTGGAGAAGCAGAGAGTTAGGGTTGCAAGTACGGATTTGGGGTATTAATAAGAGATATGGAGAAGTTGGAACTAGAAGTGAAGGGACCCGAGAAGCCTGACGAGAAATTATTTGTAATGGAAGCTTGTACGACATTATTGGATAGAGTAGAGGAAGCCCAAGAGAAAGATGAAGAATGCGAGAAAATAAGGAAAAGAATTACAGAAAATGAGGAAGAGAAATTTTGAATAGATAAAGACGGTATTTTAAGATTCGAAGAGAGAGTGTGGGTACCAACGGTAACTGAGTTAAGAGAAGAGATTTTACAAGAGGCACATAATACGACATATTCCGTTCATCTGGGAGGCACTAAGATGTATCGAGACTTGAAATAACATTTTTAGTGGCCCAATTTAAAACGGGAAGTCACAGAGTGCGTTAGTAGATGTTTGACTTGTCAACACGTAAAAGCAGAGCATCAGCGACCGAGTGGGTTACTTCAACCATTAGAAATACCAGAGTGGAAATGGGAGCATATTACGATGGATTTCGTGGTAGGACTTCCGGTCACACAGAAAGGTTTGGATGCCATTTGGGTTATCATGGATCGACTTACAATGACCGCACATTTTTTACCGATCAAGATCCGCTACAGTTTGAATCAGTTAGCAAGTCTGTACGTAAAGGAAATTGTTTCACGACATGGAGTGCCGGTATCGATTGTTTCTGACCGAGACCCGCATTTCACGTCAAAATTCTGGAAAAGCTTGCAAGAGAGGATGGGAACATAGTTGAGGATGAGTACAGCTTATCATCCTCAGACAGATGGACAGAGTGAACGGACAATACAAATGCTAGAGGACATGATTAGAACTTGCGTGATGGACTTCAAGGGAAATTGGGACGACCACCTACCCTTAGTCGAATTTGCATATAATAATAGTTACCATGCGAGTATCGGCATGCCACCGTACGAAGCTCTTTACGAAAGGAAGTGCAGGACGCCATTATGTTGGGACGAAGTCGGTGAATGACGAATACTCGGACCAGAGTTAGTACAATAAACCGCGGATGTGGTGACAGTAATAAGGGCTAGACTTGTGACAGCTCAAGATCGCCAGAAAAAGTATGCAGATTTGCATCGGCAAGACCGCGATTTTGAAATCGGCAGTTTTGTATTTTTGAAGGTATCTCCATGGAAGGGAAAGATCCGTTTTGGCAAGAAAGGGAAACTGAGTCTAAGATTCATAGGACCGTTCGAGGTACTCAAGCGAGTGGCGAAGTAGCATAAAAAGTTGCATTACCACCCGAGTTGGAGCGCATCCATAACATTTTTCACATATCCATGTTGCGTCCGTACAAGCCAGACTACAAGCACGTGATTTCTTATGAACCCATTCAGGTGGAGAAGAACTTAGCATATGAAGAAATTCCTGTCCAAATTCTGCATAGGAAAGAGCAAACTTTAAGGAACAAAGTCATTTCTTCTGTAAAAGTACTTTGGCGTAACCACGATGTCGAGGAGGCAACGTGGGAGTTAGAAGATAAGATGAGGATGGACTATCCCTATCTATTTATGTAACCTTGTAGCAATTCTGGGATGAAATTTTTATAAGGGGGGAGGATGTAATACCCGAGATATTTGTAAATTAGAAATAAAAGTGTTTAAATATTTATTTTGAACACATATATTTTGGTGTGTCATGAAAAGTGAAAACAAAAATTTAATTGAATCATGTTTGAAAGGATTATGAAATTTATTGATAATGTTGATAAGCTTGGTTATGATTGATTAAGCTTAAGTGTTAAGCCTTTTGTGGTATAATTAATTTCTTAATGAGATTAATTGATGGATAACTTAATGAAGTGTTAGATCTATGATAAATCCAAGCCCAACATTATTAATGTAACATACTTGCATAGTTGGGAGTTTAGCCCGAGAATTTGAATTGGTAGACTAATGTTTAACCCAATGTGTACAAGTGTTTGTACCTAGCCCAATTAAAATATTAATTTGGACAAACCCAATGTACATGGATTATATGAATACATATATAAGATAAGTATACTTATATATATCGGATATATATATATATATATATATATATATATATATATATATATAGGTATAGAGATGTATGTGTAAAGGTAACAATAAGCTAACATATTGTACAAATGATAAAATGAAAGTGCAACATATTGATGCTACCCCTCATGGCCGAAATTTGGCCCTATTAAGCATAAGTGCTGATTTTTGTTGCACAAAAATGCTTACAAGTAATCCCACGTGAGCTCATGATGAAGAAGGACATAGTTGGTGAAGTAGTTGGTAATTCCTTTTTACCTAATCACCTTTTACCAATGGTTAATACCTAGTTGGGTGTACAAATACAAGTATTATACCAAGTATTAGTACATGTATTGTATACATAGACCTTGCCTATAAATATAAGCCATCCTAGTTCATTGCTTCATTTACTTGAAATTTCATAAGTGTTAGTAGTATAGTAAGAGCTAGAGAGAAATTGAGGGAAGTAGAAGGATTCTAGAGGAACTCTTGCACTTTGGTGGTTCAAGAGGAGTTCAAGAAGGAGAAGCAAAGGTGGAGAACTACTTAAGGTTCCTAGCTAAGAGGAAGAAAGCCTTCAAGAAGTAAGTTCATAATCTAGCTTTATTTTTTTTTGTCAAGCTAAGATAGTATGTGTAGATATTAGTAAGAATGCATGCTTGATTGTGGGAAGTTTATGTGTTATGTGATCATGATGGATATAAAAGTATAAGGATGAGTATTGGAAGGAGAATATGTGATTTATATGTGTTAGTATGTGATCTAAGTTAAAAGGAATCATGTAAAAGCATGTGAGGATGAAACCTAGCTTAGTATGCTTAAAAGTTTGATAATTGTGATTAAAATATGTAAGAGATATGTGTAATTCTAAAATGTTATATTAAGCATATATGAAATACGATCATAACCCAAGTTGAATCATCAGATTCGGGCATAAAACTAACTCGTAGCAAAATAATTGGTAAGACAAGCTAACATGAGAACCTTCGCTTGGAAAGGTAAATAGATTAAATAAATATTTTGGAAATTTTTTCAAGATATCAAATATTGAAGATATGTAAGATTATGAGATAATGGAAGTGGTTTGAACTCATTTGCATATGAAATGAGCAAGTTATAAAAGATTGAATCAAAAAGGGTCAAAACTCAAAATGTTGAAAAAAATTGGATTTTGGCTTCTGCAGGGGAGCGTCTAGGCGCTCAACCCAGGCTTATTTCAAGCGCCTAGGCACTAGGCCATTTTCAGTGTTGAGTCAGTCCGGTTCGGGTCAGGTCAAACGGGTCAAGACTTGTTTTTTTTAGATAAAATAACATAAAATAGGATTAATAACAAGATAAAATATAATAATAATACTAAGTAAGGTAACAATACTTTATTTATGTAATGAGACATGGATAAATAAAATAAAGTGAACAATTGATTAAACAAGTAAAATGATAGGAGGTTATTTATAAAGTATTGACTGAAGTTGTTTTTGAAGTCTTCGGATTCGGAGATGATGTCTTCGACTTTGGAAGATGTCTTCGGGTTCGGGCATGACGAGATGTCTTCGGGTTCGAAGATGATGTCTTCAACACCAGAAGATGTCTTCGGGTTCGAACGTGGCGGGATGTCTTCGAATTTGGAAACAACATCGTGACTTTGGAAAAGGCTTGATTAATTGATAAATATTATCAATTTGATATATGTTACCCACGCGTGAACTAAACTGAATTTCTAAGTAGAGAGTTATACTAGCTACGTCCGAATAAACCTAATATATGTAAGCATGCTTTGAAAAAGTTATTTAGAATTGTTATGTGATTTAATAAATACTATGGTTAATCTTTGATGCAATAAATTTTCTTAACTTGGGAAATAGAAATGTTATGAGTAAACAATAACAATTAGTGAAAGTAAATAAAGAAGACCAAACTTAATTTAAAAGTTCCTTGACACGTATGTGTGAACGACGTAATCTAGAATGCGTAACTCAAGTAATGTTTCACGTATACAAACATGAAATGAGTATATGAGACTTAAACTTGCTAAAATGTTTTTAAGGTTTTTAAAAGTAAGAACAATGTCAATTATACATCTATGAGTTCTAAGGTGTATGGATACATATATGTGTGATAATTGCATGTTAAGATTTATGTCAAGATGTGTGACTAATGAGTACCTATACATACATAAATAGGATAATATAGTTCGTTGAGTGATTTTACGCTATAAGTGGTAATCAACGCTTTAGGCAAGTATCCGAACCCTACTCTTATTGTGCAAGTATCTTTTGCATTCTTTATTAAACCGAATAACAGTAAACTTATTTTTTGAATACAAGTTATATTACTTTCTCGTTCAAATGAGTTAATATGCTTAAACCCTTGTGAGAACTATTATTCATGATGAACTTAGTATTGATCTTGAATATTGTGAAAGAGTCGATGCCATTTGATTCGGATAGACTATATGTATGTTTATAAAACTGTCCAAATCACTTGATTGGTGCGGAAATCTTAAAAACTGAGTTGAACAACCCTTATGATAAGGGGAAGGTATGTTGTTGGAAACCCCGACACATGAGTATATTATTACTGCGGTGTTATGCATAACTTAAAGTATTGTAGACTGATCATCTATAGTACTTGATTCTTTTGGGTTATCAGTTTAATATTGGTAATTCTAGTAGATGTACAATAGTCTTTAATGACTGCTCAATATAAATTGTGATCCAGACAGATACCTTGATAGCCTTTAAATTCATATATATCGGTTGATTATATTGAATTATTGATCTTATTCCAAGGATTGTTTATATTCATTATTTATGATATTATTCGAAACTCGAACTATCTTAGAGATGATACTTGATATTTCACACTCGTGTTATTAAACTATTACCCTTGTTGTATATTACTTCTTTGGGCAATTTGTGCTCATTCTTGCTTATTTAAAACCTTTTCATTAATAAGCGGACGGGGAGGTGTCTACGGGAAGGAAGACAAGGGCAAGGGCAAGAGCTCTTGACTAGCTTGTCCCTTTATGTTTAAATTATTTATGTTGTATTAAGACTATTTGCGGACTATGTTTAAACTTAAGTAGAGTTATGTAATAAGTCTCTATTCGATATTATTATGTAATCTATTAAATCTCTGCAGTTCTTGAGACTTGGGGAATAATTATAATAAATCGTTGTATATTATTCTAAATTAGATCTTTCGTTGTGAATGTGTGATTTTAGTTATTATGGTAATACTTTGAGCGTGATGAACCAGAATTAGGGTGACCAAGTGGAGGTCGAATTTGGGGCGTCACGAGGTTGGTATCAAAGTCTGTAGTTATAAACCTTAGGAGCGAGAATCCTTAGACTATAACTTAAGAAAACTTAGAAGTAAGAAAGGGATACAACTCATGTAGAGTTTTCCCCGAGAGACTTAGTGTGTTATGAGATGTAACTTCATTCTATACAATGAACTTATGTTTATTTAACATTCTGATGGAGTTGTTGTTTGTCTTGTCTTATGTTGGTGATTGTAGGATTACTGACATGGGAGGACCTAGCCGAATAGTAGAGGAGGAGCCGCGTGATATCCATGCAGTCTATGAGGCACCCTTGATAGCGGAGCCTATATCGGTAGTTGCCCCTATTTATGATGATGATGAGGAGGAGGAGATGGTGCCTCTACCTGAGGAATCTGATCCGGAGGAGGAGCCTATGGAGGAGGAACCCGTGGAAGAGGAACCCGAGCCCATGGAGGACTCCGACGGGACTACCTTTGAGGATCGGATGCTAGGAGAGTATGAGGAGTAGATTTTGGAGTTAGGGAGTAGAGTCGAAGAGCTAGAGACTGAGACTCTTGAGAGGCAACTAGTAATGCAGGAGATGGAAGTAGAAATTGCTCACCGTAAGGAGGCAGTGATCCAGATGGGAGCCTTGTTTCACCAATCGGTGGCAAGGAATGTCGAGTTGGCAGGGAAATTAGAAGAAATGATGTACAAGGACTATAAACATAGAAAGATCAAGCATGTTAGGTTGATCTTATGATGTAATAGATAGGCTTGTCTGATCGTCGAGCACTGCACCAAAAATCGTAGTCTGCCAGGAGAGTTAAGGAGAACTCGAGAGCTGTCGAGACAGAATTGTAGTCTGCAAGATAGTAGATCTCAGAGTTCGTAGACTGCCAGGAGAAACGATGAAGGATCGTAGTGTGTCGAGTAGAACTTCCTTAGGGCCGAAGTCAGCTGAGGAAGTCATGTTTAGAATCGTAGAGACAGCCTACCTATGAGCCGATCGAACATCTGCCGAAGCCAAGTCAGAAACGTAGACTACACTTGGAGTCGTAGAGTCTACTGATGCCGAAGCCAAGTCAAGGATCGTAGAGTACACTCTGAGTCGTAGAGTCTATTGATTACATGCAGAGATTGCAGTCGAGCAAGATCAGATGAAGACAACAAGCACAAGGCAGAAATCGTATAGTGTCAAGATCTGATCTCGGAGTCGTAGTGTCTGAACAGCCGAAGCTGAATCGTAGAGTGAAGAACTACGACCTCAACAGATGTGCTCACAATGCCAAGGCAGAATCGTAGAACAAATACGATTCTCAACAAATGAGCACTCCCAGAATATCCAAAGGAATGAAGCCTTTGGTCAGCACTGCAATATTACATCCAAGGAAACCAGAAAGCACTCAACGAATGACATGTAAGCTAATAGAAGATCTAAGCACAAACCCAATCAGCATCAAGATTGAGTTGTGAAGCCATTCGAGATGAAGTCTTCCACAAGGAAATCAGAAGAAGACTTCAGTAACTAACTAAGGAAAGTCAAGAAAATGCGATGGTATCAAAGCGCATGAGAAGACAACGATCTTGGAAGCAACTAGGATCGTAGTGTTTGCCAAATAAAGAAAGAACTGATGAAGTACATACAGAGATACTAGACAACTTCTAAAGAACAAGGCTAAAGTGATTAAGCATTGGGTCAGTCCATTGATGATCAGTGAACGGGAGATCACAAGGAGAAAGTGAGCTGGACACGCCACAAATATGAAGTGTCTAGCTATTCAGAAGGGGCCAAAACAAAGAAGTCAAGTCATCAGTATCTGAGAACTGTTGAGGCAAATAGAAGTGTTGAAGTACTGCACAAGAGAAGGAAGAGGTGTTCCACATTGAAGATTCAATCAACACTCTTCAAGATTGTAGTGTTGTTTCTACCAGTCAACATGACACTACGATCAGGTCCATGAAGACATGCATCAGAATCGTAGAGTTTGAATAATTGAAGACTGAAGCATTGGCAACGGTTCAATCTAAAGGGTAATATTCGGACAAGTGCTTATAGAAAGCATCGATGAAAAAGGACAACCTCTGATCGAGAAATCAGAATGAGTAAATAAAGTCTTCGACCTGCCCAAGACATTAAAGTGACATCTCTGATGGGATAGGTGAAATAATAGACTGTAGTGTCAGAGAAAGTATGACTAGTCACATCAGCAGTCTACCTCTGTCAACTCAAGATCTGTGAAGATATTTGAATAGCCTTCAACGACTACTTTCCAACGGATGGATTGGGAAGGAGTATAAATTAGGAAGAGCTTCAAAGATCTAGGGTTGCTGGAGTTGCTGAGTTTGGAATAATGATGGACTATTCTAAACCATGTAAAATAGTGAGTCTGAAGGCTCACTCTACGATCCACCAAGAACACTCAGAGACATACAAAGGAAGAAGTAGAAGTGAGAGTTCTACAATGTAGAAGTGAGAGTTCTACTACATGAAGAGTGTTCTAAACTGCCAAGAGAAAGAAGAGCGTCATGTTATCTTTGTGTCCATTATGGGAAGACTCTAAGTACCATAGAGAAGAGCTCACAGTAATCTTAGCAAGTCCATCATGAGAAGGCATCAAGTATCAAGAAAGGAGATCACAAACGTCATCATGGTGGCAAGCATGAGAAAGTTTCTAAGTACCTAGCAGAAGAGCTTACAGTCATCTTATCACCAAGTCATATTCATGCATAAATGTGCCAGTGGTTAATCAGCTCAAAGAAAATAAAGAGCTCCCAAAAGATGCTCTACGGGCGATTCATAAGCATCATCCTACAAGCTGCTTTGGGTGACAAGATTAAGGACGACGAATGAGAAGCCATTAATCCAAATAGGCGAATGACCCATCAACTATTCGTAAACTGGAAAAGGAATCCAACTGAAAATGTGCGAATGATGTCTGAATCCAGTGGAAGAACTGGTGAAAGAAGGAAATCAGGAGTACCAGGAAATATGTCAGTAGTCAGAGAAATTGAAGGAGAAGAAGAAGAAACAAACAAGGGAGAACCCTCTGCCCTTATCAGAAAAAGAAAGGGCAAGAAGAAGCTTAAGGCTAGGATGGAAGAGGAACCCCAGGGATCCACAACTGATAAACTAGTAGAGTCCTCTGACGTTGAGACTCTAAGGATCCTGAGAAAGAAGCAACAGCAGGCTGAGGTAGAAGAAGATAGAGCTACCATATCTCAGATGCTAAAGAAGGATAAGATCAGCCACAAACCCAAAAGGCCATCTCTCTCTTCAATCGTAGAGTCTCTACTGATCGTAGAGACTAGACCAAACACCTCGAGCAAAGAAGCTGCCACACCTGATAGTCTGGGTGATCAACAGGACAAAACCAAAGTTCAAGAAAGTCCTGAGGCTAAGGTTCAGCCTAGAAAATCAAGAAGAAAACTAGTTAAGAAATATATCCTTGAAAATGAAAAAGTACTCAAGAAGGAAGACAAGAGTATGGTTGCCAAAAAGAAACTATCCAAAGCAAGTCAAGAGGACAATGCTTCAGCTAAGGGGGAGATCCCTGAGATTCTTATGATAGAGAATACACCAGCTGAGGGGGAGATGCATGAAGCTCTCATACTAGAAGATGCTCCGGTTGAGGGGGAGATAGTGATCGTACAAGAAGATGATCAAGGTGAGGGGGAGACTCATGACATCTCCATGGCAGAAGAAGAAGTCCCTGCCAGAAATGAAGAAGAACCAGTTCAAGAACATTAAGAGGCCATTGAGATAATGGAATCCTCCAACGAGAACAGAGAAGAGGAAGAAGATGATGAGGTCGAGATCACATCTGTGGGCATAAATGGGTATAAAAGAGCTAACTATGAGCAAATATTTTTATATCTACCCATGATGCCTTTCCATCAAGCTCATATTCTGAATTCCTGGAATCACATGTTTTGGAGCTTCAAAGAGTATCCAGCCATCTCAGTACTAGCCAATGGATTCCCAGGAAGATTCAACTTTGCCAAGAAGTTACTCACAAACAACTCTTCCTCAAAGTATAAACCTGAGGTACTGTCTATCCCAACCCTCTTCAGAGTTAATCACTTGCCATCATCCTCATTTAGCCAATTTTATGAATTCCCATGATGGTTGGAAGTGATTCTTCATCCACTAAATCAATATCCATTCACGAGAATCCCAAAATTTCAGAATCGAGAACCAAATGCAGTCAACTTCATAATGCTCCCACAACCCATCATCTCTATAATCACGGACTCTAGCCTCATTGCAGAGTCTCCACCTCAAATTGTAGAGTCACTAAACTCAAACATCCAAACCCAGGCCCCTCCATCGGATATTCCCTCCTCATCCATCAACGAATACTTCAATCTCGATCTTGCCCTCTACTCCTTGCAAGATCAATTCCAAAAAACATCCCCTCCTTTAAATAATCCTCAACCCAGTGACCCACTCATCAATCTGCCCACGAAAGATGACTTGGATGAAGTGTCCAAGAACATGGTCAAGAACATCGATGAGAGCCTGGAAACTCACTCATAACTCATTCATCTCAGGCTGACTTAAATGATCACTGCTACAAATAATCTCCCAGGCACTCTGAATGCTGAACTTATAAAGAAGCTGAGGGAAATTATCAAGGAAATGCTTCAAAGCATGAAGGACAGAGATGAGATTCACTTCCGGATAGCCACCAAACAACGAGAGGCTGTTCTTGAATTACAAAAATCTCAAGAAGTCCAAAATAACCTTATGATGGAGAACATCATCAACCTGAAAGCTTCAGTCAAAGAATTTCAGAAAGCCTATGTAAACCAAGAACAACAAACTGACACTGTTCTAGCTGCCCTCAGAACAAAGAAGCTCTATCTGAAGCTCTGGTCAAGGAAAATCGAGAGGACATTGCTCAAACACAAAATCAACTCAACGAGCTTGTCCAAGGAGTAACTCGACTATCTGACGACATTCGAACCCTTGATGCTGACATAAAGGGGGAGAATAAAGTGAAAGGAGTTCAAGGAGGCCATGGCAGAGGCAGAAGAGTTCAAGGTGATAAGAATGACTACCTTTGATATAGCTAAAAACTGGAATAACATGGAGCTATACTGCTGGTGAGCTCAAATGGAATACTGGCGAGTAATCACTGGCATTCAGCTCGGAACCAAGTCGTTTGAGAAATTCGAAAAGAAGTTCAGAGACATTCTCGAACTTGTGAAGAAAGCTGGATTCTCAGAATGCCTTAAGGATAACACTCGAGTATATGTTGACCTAGTTAAAGAGTTCTACTCAAATACTTCCATAAAGTCTGGAATCATTTCTACCAAGGTCAAAGGTCAGTCTCTAAAGCTGAAATCTTCTGACCTCAATCAATGCTTAGGTTTTCCTGACCTAGGACTAAAAAGCCTTGATGTTATCAATACGGTACAAGCAAAGGAGATCATGGGGTACCAAAGAAACCCTAGTCTAAAGGATATGAAGAAAAAGGAGTTTCCAGAGGAATACGAGTTTCTTGCTGAAATAGTTGGAAAATGCATACTATGCAAGGATACTGCACATGATACTGTGCTTGATTAGCAGTTGAAGATTATGTTAGCAATTGTTCTGAAAAAACAGATTAACTTTGGAGTTATCCTGTTTGACCAAATCTCCAAGTGGGTAGAAAAGACTGGGCTAAAGAAGTCTACAGAAAAACCTCTGACAAAGGTATTTCATGGAAGACTACTGAGCATTGTAATAAAGAAGAAGCTAGGAGGCAAGATCAAGGATGATGAAAGAGAGCCTCTGAATGTTCACAAAGTGATGTCTCCACAATTATTTGTAAATTAGAAGAAAAATCCCAAGGAGAACAGAAGGCTGACAACTGGAAACAGTAGCGAGGCCTCTACAAAGAAGAGGAAGGAAGAAGAGGTAGAAAGCTTTGAGTCTGATGACTCTATACCAGCAGCAACCACACCAGTCAGGAAGACATCCAGAGGTGTGAAGAAAACCAAGGCTGTGAGACCCCATATTTTATGAATAAATATTTAATTTTCTCAAAATATTTTTTTGAATATTTTGGTGTGGATTTGAGATAGTGTTATAGTTATGGGTAGTATTTATAAATTTTGAAAAGTATGCAAGTTGTTATATAATATTCGATTGGTCAGGAAATATTCGTTTTAATAGGGAATATTCGTACAACGACACAATCATTGGTGGACCCCACAACGGAATTATTGTCGGATTGAGAAAATGACAAAAATACTTTATGAAAATAACGACGGAAGTTTTACCGTTAACTGTTGAAACACCCGGTGTTAAAAGTATAAAGATGTCTGGCGTGGTTATAGTAGCATACAAGATTGATTATTGATGCTTACGTGATAAGTCACTCAGTTTTGTCTTATTAGTATTATTAATGTAATAAAACAGAAAAGCTTTTTATATAAAACAAAATACTTTTATAAAGTTATTCATTTTATTAGACTATAAATAGAATATATTATATTCTATTATGCGTAGTATTTTGCATAGTAAAATCTTTTTATATAAAATGTAATACTTTTATAAATTATTTATTTTATTTGACAATAATTAGAATATATTATATTTTATTATGCATAGTATTGTATAATGTCTGCATAGTGTTGCATAAGTACTGTATAGTATTTTTGCATAGTAAAATCTTTTTATATAAAACAAAATACTTTTATAAAGTTATTTGTTTTATTAGACTATAAATAGAATATATTATATTTTATTATGCATAGTATTGCATAGTACCTGCATAGTGTTGTATAGTGCCTGCATAGTGTTTTGCATAGTAAAATCTTTTTATATAAAACAGAATACTTTTATAAAGTTATTCGTTTTATTAGATTATAAATAGAATATATTATATTTTATTTAAAAGATTTTGCTTTAAATATAGACCGTCCGATTAAAAGTAAATCAATCTAGACCGTTCATGAATTAGTTACTATGCAGTCCATTCTTCTATTAATAGAAGCTCATTCATTCATTATTTCTTATGAATTCACTGAAACTCTAGAGAGAGTTCTTCTTCTATAATCTTGAGCGTATTTCTTTAGAGTTTTAAGAAGCTTTGAGCGTAGTGTAAGTTTTCTTCAAGAATATCCTCGCCCTACCAAATTGAATACTATTCTTTTACTAGTAAGGGATATTATTTGTTGTACTCTCGTAATGGGTATTCTTTCTTTCTTATTCATGAAGAGAACTTACATTATTCCATTCTTTATTATTCTCGTTGGAATAACTTTGTATCTGTGAGCTACCCTATACTTGGTGAAATTCTTCCGTTATTCTATTTTTATTATTACATTTGGAACATCCACATGCATGCTTTTACGCATGAATTGGTTCCATTATTTATCATTCTGTTGGAACATCATGTATACGTGCTTTACGCATGACTTTGGTTCAATTATTAATTATTATTATGTTGGAATATCACATAAATGCGTTTACGCATGACTGAATTCCGTTATTTATTATACATTGGAATAACTTGTCTATACGCGGTCTATCACATGCATGGTGATTTCTTTTGTTATTCCATTCTTTATTATACTCGGTTGGTTAAAGTTTTGACTTATACTCCATGAAATTAGTGAAATATCCTTGATATTTGCGCTTACATCCGATATCTTTTCATGGAAATATTCTTTTGAGCATTCTTGAATTTTTACTCAACAAAGCAGTATCATGTTGACAATTTGGACGTTATTAGTTCCTGGATAAATTAATTCTTGAACTTGTTTTATTGAATTCTTATATCATTGCCATCATCCTCATGTTTATATTATGTTGAAAGTCATCTGTGGCCTATAGTGCATATATGGACTTGGTATGATTATGACCATGGATTATTCGGTATAATCATGATCGTAATGTTATAAATGATGTGGAAAAAGTCCTCATTGGCCCGTAGTGCATTGATGGGACGATTTTGGTATGATTATGGCTATGGATTCTCTTGACAAGGGTGCAAAGATGAATTGTTTTATGGCATGATCGGGAGATTGATGAAAACACGATTATCTTTGGCCCGTAGTGCATGAATAATTCGTGGTCGTGATATTAAAGAATATCCTTGGCATGTAGTGCAGGGATGATTTGATGATGTGGATTATTTATTAAGCTGAGTCTTAGAGATAAAAGTGATGAAAAACCTTTTAAATCATAGAAGATAGTAGATTTTATTCTCTACTTGACTCTTCTAATGGATTGCTTGTTCCGCTGCAGTTAAACTTGATGTTTGTTATATTTTATCAATTTAACACTGTTGAAGGCTAATGATAATTTATTCTGCATTATCTTAGTCATAATATTTCTTACTGGGCTGGTTGAGCTCACCCTTTTTCTTTCATTGTTCTCTTCAAGAAATGAGAACGTAGCAGGGGATAGTTGGGAACAGAGTGATGGTCCTAGATGGTGCATTAGTAGTTCTCACTATTCTATGAAATAGTGTAATAATAAATGTAATGAGGACTCCATTGAGTGTGGATATTGTCTAGATGACAATATTTATATTAAAACTCACAGTATATGTTTTCTCGTATTTTACACGACTGTTGTATAATTAGTTTGTATTTGTATTCTGTACCATGTATCTGGCGACCCAAGATGGGTGATGTATACCTATTTTTGGGGGCTTCACAAAGGCCCTACCAAGAAGTCTCTCCACCAAAGACAAGGCTGAAGAAGAAAGAGTCTTGACTACAGAAACCACCAAGAAGAGAAACAACAGACTACTTCAAGGACCATCACAAAAGAAGGCTAAGGTGGTAAACAAACCAGCCTTAGTTTCTAAAGATGGCACATCTGATGAAGAGGAGAACACAGAGTCAGAAGAAACAAAGGGAACCGACGATCTCAAGATTGAATCTCCATGAGACAAAACCAAAGAATGAAGGTGAAATTTGGATTAATGAATGAAAATATAACATCTGCTGATAAAGAAGAATGCTCAAGTCCTGTAGCTACCTCTCAGAGCATTCACTCTGATGATGATGAAGAAAAGCTACAAGCAGACTCAGGTGCAACCCCAAATGCAAACATTCTAACAAGCCCAGATGTTGGGTCAAATGATGCTGTGTCTAGAGAAAAAGAACATGCCCCCTCCAATCCTGAAAGCCCCCATGATGGCTCAAAAGATGATGAGTCCAAAGAAGAAGAGTCTGACTCTCCCAAAATTGAACCTCCTAGAAGAAGAAAGAGCTATAGACTGCAAGCAAAATTTACCTCTAAAAGGAGCAGTGATCACTCCAATGCCATCATTGAACTAAGTGATGATGAGTTAGTATCAAAGGATGAAAGTGTTGAAGATGGAACCAGTGGTGAAGAAGATGAATCAGAGGAAGATCTTGTTGAAGAAGGTTCTAAAAATAAAAGGAAGCAAGAAGGATTCATTGTTGGAAATGATCAAGATGGTTCAGGCTCTGAAAGAGAAGAAATGGAAAATGAGTCCAATTCTGAAAGTCAGGAATCAGAGGAACCAGAACTTCATCCTGTCCTCTCTCTAGCAAAATTCACCAGGAGAATAGTGGTAGAAGTCTTAAATGAACCATCAGAAGCTCCACCAGAAAGATGGGTGAACTATGGAGATGAGCAACTCAAGGTGATAAGAATGACTACCTTTGATATAGCTAAAAACTGGAATAACATTGAGCTAGACTGCTCGACCCTTCTCTATAATCCTGACAACTTGCTAATGAGATGGTTCTTCCAATGGATGCCATGGCTAAAGGCCCATACTGAGAAAGATGGAAGCTACTTCAGCTGGTGTTACTCTCATTTTCCAAGCTTGGAGTTGGTGGCACAAAACTTCCTAAGGGTAAAGAGTTTTGCTACAAAGATGATCACAAACCAGCCCCACTTCAAAATCTATCGTCATGCTAGAAATCACTATATTCCTTTCGATCGTAGAGTGGACTCTTTAGGAAGAAGAAACATGACCAAGGAGATGATCGTAAAGTTTGTTCACTCTACTACTGATGATGTTCAAGTTCAATACCAAAAGCCTCCATCTGATCAAGCACTACTAACAGACATTCCTTCAACCTCAATCAGCGATTGGAACTCAACGATCCTTCAGATTCTCAACACCTTTGAAAATCTGTCCAAGGATGCAGATCGTAGAGTTCAATCTAATGCTCGACAGGAGGCTGCTCAACCAGACAATCAAGTATTTGTGGAGAAGGAGATGATGAAAAACTCTGATTAACTGAGTGAGAAAATATCTCTATTCACCGAAGAGTCACATAAGCTGACAGCAGTAAGAGATAATTCATTCCAGAACAAACTTCAAGCTACTATGGCAGATGTATCTCTCAAACTTAAAGAGAGAGATAACATCTATCTGAAGGCCATACAAGATCAAAAGGCAGAAGCTCTACGAGCTCAGAAGGCCAATGAAGAGCAGATCCAAGTCCTCTCTGACAAGATTGATGACATGAAGCAGTCCTTCTCAGTGCAACTGGAGCTAGGCCAACATGAACTCAAGTTTGAAGTTGCCAACTCCTCCTACCTGATGGAGCAAATTATGTCCAACATGGAGCAGCTCTCCCAAATGATTATTGACAAAAAGGGGGAGAAAAAGTGACATAGAAAGAGGAAGAACAAGAGGCACTCAAAGAAGAGCAGAAGGATATGAGAGAAGAAGTCAAAGAAGAATATAACAGAAGAAGAGGCAGAGTCATCATCCGAGGGGGAGCCAAGGAATGATGAGCCCATGTATGCCGAAGCTGAGGGGGAGCCAGAAGGAGAAGAAAAGCATACATCTGAGGGGGAACAAAGCAAAGCAGGAAAGTAATCATCCCAAGGGGAGAAGGAGTAAGAAGACCAAACAGATGAATAGCTGATCAACAGACATCCTGGAAACATACATGGAGCCAAAGAGGTACATCTATAACTAGTCAGGTATGTTCTGGATCCAGGATGTAAAATGTCTTAATGTCTAAATTGCCATATCATTATAAATGACATTCATGATTATCTATTTTAGAAATACAGCTGCTCACTGCATATAAGATTCATTCATAACATGCATATGCACTTATTATTTTTGTCATAATCAAATAGGGGGAGATTGTCATGAATAAACATGTGAATGTTATTCCTATTTATATATGATTTGATTATGATATATATGAATGAATATGCAAGTATGCTTGCATTAAGAAAAGCTGTAAAGTCCTTTGATAGATAATAGAAACATGTGTACAAGGACTTAGAATGAATTGATCAAGTATGTTTGATTGATCCTATATAAGCAAAACATCTTTGTAAAGTCCTTAAAAAGAAATGATGTACAATGACCATAAACATAGAAAGATCAAGCATGTTAGGTTAATTTTATGATGTAATAGATAGGCTTGTCTGATCGTCGAGCACTGCACCAGAAATGGTAGTCTGCCAGGAGAGTTAAGGAGAACTCGAGAGATGTCGAGACAGAATCGTAGTCTGCAAGATAGTAGATCTCGGAGTTCGTAGACTGCCAGGAGAAACGATGAAGGATCGTAGTGTGTCGAGTAGAACTTCCTCAGGGCCGACTTCAGCTGAGGAAGTCATGTTCAGAATCGTGAGACGACACGCCACTTGAGCCGATAGAACATCTGTGCCAGCGAATCGAAGCGTAGACTACACTCGGGGTCGTGGAGAGTCTCTCGATGCGAAGCCAAGTCAAGGATCGTAAAGTACACTATGAAGTCGTAGAGTCTATTGATTACATCACGAGAGATCGTAGTCGAAGCAAGATCGGATGAAGACAACAAGCACAAGGCAAAAACCAAGAGAGTCAAGAGATCGATCTCGAAGTCGTAGTGTCACTTACGGTAGAAAATTTGAATCGTAGAGTGCGAACTACGACCTCAACGGATGTACTCACAATGATGCAGCGAATCGTGAAGCAAATCGATTTTCAACAAATGAGCACTCACTGAATATCCAAAGGAATGAAGCCTCTGGTCGGCACTGCAATGTTACATCCAAGGAAACTAGAGAGCACTCAACGAATGGCATGTAAGCTAACAGAAGATCTAAGCACCAACCCAATCAGCATCAAGATTGAGTTGTGAAGCCATTCGAGATGAAGTTTTCCATTAGGAAATCAGAAGAAGACCTTAGTAACTGACTAAGGAAAGTCAGCAAGTGCAATAGCTGTCAAGCAAACAGAAGACAACGATCTTGGAAGCAACCAGGATCATAGTGTTTGCCAAACAAAGAAAGAACTGATGAAGTACATACAAAGATATTGGACAGCTTCTGAAGAACAAGGCTAAAGTGATTAAGCATTGGGTCAGTCCATTAATAATCAGTGAACGGGAGATCACAAGGAGAAAGCGAGCTGGACATGCCACAAATCTGAAGTGTCTTGCTATTTAGAAGGGGCCAAAACAAAGAAGTTAAGTCATCAGTATCTGAGAACTGTTGAGGCAAACAGAATTGTTGAGTGCATAAGAGAAGGAAGAGGTGTTCCACATTGAAGATCCAATCAACACTCTTCAAGATCGTAGTTTTGTTTCTACCAGTCAACATGACACTACGATCAGGTCCATGAAGACATGCATCAGAATCGTAGAGTTCGAATAACTGAAGACTAAAGCATTGGCAACGGTTCAATCTAAAGGGTAATATTCGGACACGTACTTATTGAAAGCATCGATGCAAAAGGACAACCTCTGATCGAGAAATCAGAATAAGAAAATAAAGTCTTCGACCTGCCCAAGACATTAAAGTGACATCTTTGATGGGATAGGTGAAACAATAGACTACAGTGTCAGAGAAAGTATGACTAGTCACATCAGCAGTCTACCTCTGTCAACTCAAGATCTGTGAAGATATTTGAATAGCCTTCAACGACTACTTTCCAATGGATGGATTGGGAAGGAGTATAAATCAGGAAGAGCTTCAAAGATCTAGGGTTGCTAGAGTTGCCGAGTTTGGAGTAACGGTGGACTATTCTAAACCATGTAAAATAGTGAGTCTGAAGGCTCACTCTATGATCCACCAAGAACACTCAGAGACATACAAAGGAAGAAGTAGAAGTGAGAGTTCTACTACATGAAGAGTGTTCTGAACTGCCGAGAGAAAGAAGAGCGTCATGTCATCTTGGTGTCCATCATGGGAAGACTCTAAGTACCATAGAGAAGAGCTCACAGTCATCTTAGCAAGTCCATCATGAGAAGGCATCAAGTATCAAGAAAGGAGATCATAAACGTCATCATGGTGGCAAGCATGAGAAAGTTTCTAAGTACCTAGAGAAGAGCTTAATGTCATCTTAGAAACCCATCATGTGCAGCCATCATGTATCAAGAGGAATGATCTTCAAGGCAGTCATCAAGGGATCATCTGAAGTGGTTGAGTAACTAAAGAAGTTAAGCATCATGCAACACTCAAATGCACTTCAAGGGTGATCACGCCAAGCTGCTAAGTACAGAAGATGTTCAGAGTATGAAGACATCTTAGCAGCTCAGCACCAACTCCAACAAACAAACAAATAACTCAACAGAAGCTAAGGCCTGAGGGGTCCTTGTTCGGAGGGACTAAATGAAGTTCCAAGCCTGCTGGGCTTGAAGAGTTCCAAGGGAACTAGAGGAGTTCCAAGGCTGCTGGCCTTGAAGAGTTCTTAGTGAACTAAAGTCCCAAGGCTGCTGGTCTTGAAGGAATCTAAGTGATTCAGGGTGCTGCCCTTCCTTAGTGGAAATCCTGCTAGTTGAAAGCAGAAGAGTGGATTAGGAACTTGAGTCTCTGAACTACTTAAAACCCTTTGTGTCTTTTATATTATGTCATTTATATTATGTCTATTAACTGCTATGTATGTTTTAACTTCTTACAACCAAACTAACTCTACGAACAATGTATGTATGATTATGAATATATCAATGAAGGGGATCTTTTACTTATTCCGATGTGCATGAAAAGATTCTTATGTTTGTCATATGCTAACTTAATAGCAATACAACATAAAAGAAAAAAGTATTTGAAATTAAAAAGGATCTATTCAACCCCCCCTTCTAGATCTATTGTGCCTACTGGGAACTAACAATTTCATCAAAGGTAAGTGTACTTATTATGGAAAAGAATTAGCTGCTGATTCATCTTCAAATGGCACTACTGCTTTAAGAAATCACTTTAGAACATGTAAAAAAAAATCCCATCAACATGGATAAAGCTCAACCCCAACTTGTAGGAATTAAAGAGGGTGAAAGTGAGGGAGGGGAATGTGAGATTACACTCACCACTTAGAGGTTTGACCAAGAAGTTGTTAGGGAAGCCGTTACATACCATCTTATTGTAGATGAGCTTCCTTTCAAACATGTTGAGAAAGATGGTTTTAAATGACTTATGCAAGCTAAATGTCCTAGGTTTCAGTTGCCTTCACGTTTTATATTTGCTAGAGATTGCATTCGTTTGAATGATAATGAGAAAATTAAGCTGAAAACATTCCTTAGAAAAAAATGTGAACATGTTTGCCTCACTACTGATTCTTGGACTTCCAATCAACGCTTGAATTATATGTGTGTTACTTCCCATTTTATTGATGAAAATCTTAAATTGCATAAGAAAATCTTAAATTTTTGAACCATCACAAGTCATAAGGGGAAGGACATTGTGGAAATGGTTGAGTCTTGTCTAAAAGAGTGGGGACTTTTTAAAGTTATGACACTCACTGTAGATAATGCTAGCTCAAATGATCTGACAAGCGCTTACTTAAGAGATGTACATCTTGGAAAACCAATGTCTTGGGTGGTAAGTTCATTCACATGAGATGTATAGCTCACATTATTAATCTTGTTGTGAATGATGGGTTGAAGTTGATTGAGAAATCTATTGAGAATGTTAGGCGTGCAGTGAAGTATGCAAAACAATCCCCGGCTAGGGTCAAGTCATTTAAGGATTGTATTGAGTATTGTGGTCTTCAAGACCAGAAAGGCTTAAGTCTAGATTGTCCAACTAGATGGAACTCTACTTACTTGATGTTAAGTTCAGCCTTAAAGTACAAAGAAGCTTTTGATCGATTTGGATTTGAAGATCGTGGCTTTGTAAAAGAGATGGGGGGCCAAGATATTCCAACGGACTCGGATTGTAATAGGGCTAAATTGTTTGTGAGATTTTTAGAACATTTTTATAATCTCACTGTGCGTATTTCGGGCTCATCTTATGTCACATCAAATAATGCATTTCATGAAATAAGTGAAACTTATATTATTTTGAGTGAGTGGGAAAGAAGCAATGATAGAGAATTGAAACAAATGGCCAAGGCAATGAAAAGAAAATATGATAAGTATTGGGGAAATGTTACAAAGTTGAATATGTTGTTGTATATTCCCGTTGTGCTTGATCCTCGGTCTAATTTGAGTTTTGTTCAATTTGGTTTAGACGAAAATGTATGGAGATGATGAAATTGAAGTTGACGATCCGTTGGGGGGTATGGGAGTAGATCTTCATTTGGATATTGATAATGAAGATAGGGATTTAGAATATCAAGCAAGTAATAGGGCCACGGGGATAGATATTGTCGATGGTGTGAAGAAAGCAATGGAAGATTTGTTTAATGAGTACAAAAAAAGTATTCAACTCAAGAAAGTGGGCCAAGTGGCACATCAAGTTTAATTAACATGTCATCCCAAGGTTCTAATCCAATGGAATCCCAAAATACAAATAGACTTATGGATACGTTCAAAAAGCGTCGAACCGGAGTGATACTTGGAGAAAAATTAGAGTTGGACAAATATTTAAGTGAAGATGTGGAAGAAGCCGATGAAACTTTAGATATTTTGGTGTGGTGGAAAGCTAATAGTGCAAGATTCCCTATCCTTGCACGTATTGCCCGTGATGTGTTGGCTATTCCCATTTCTACTGTTGCTTCGGAATCCACATTTAGCATGGGGGGGGGGGGGCGCATTCTTGATTCATTTAGGAGTTCATTGTCTCCTAATATGGTGGAAGCTCTCACATGTGCTCAAGATTGGATTAAAAAGAAGAATTGCATTGATGTGGATGAAGATAACGACTTTACCGATAAACTTGAGTGTGGTAATAATTATTGTTTATGTTTATTTTATTGAACTAACAAAACAATTTATAAAAATAATGTGTTTAATTATTTTTTTCATTTTTCAAAAATTTCCAAGTTGAGCCTTGCTACTAATGATGCCAATGTTTCCACGAGGACCACGACTCAACTTAATTAATGAGGTAAATTCATCTCTCGATTCATTATTGCAATTTAATTTTTAATTTTTGATTTGATATGTAGATTGTTGTCTTTTAAATTAGGATTTATTCTTTAATTTTAATTCTGTCTTTGTTCCATCTTTAATGGTGGTTCTGCTTTTTTCCCCAAATAAATAAAACTAATTGGTTTACATTTCGAACTGATTAAGCAATGATTATGTTAACCTAGCATTTGATTTCCATTTAGTCGAAGATTTGAATTTGACTTATTTACAAATTATATATAGTTGCATTTGATTTAAATTGTTCGGTTTGGTTCCTACTGCAGACCAATGGCTCATTATATGGAGCTTTGATTGGCTCTGTCCTGGCTTTTAATGTTGTTGATTTTCTAGGTTAGTTCTAATTTCATTCTACATTGTTGTTCTCATTTATTTATGTAAATGCATATGAGAAATTGGTACTCCTCAAAGCTTGCAAGATCATATGAGAAAAGAATGCTAAAATTTTGTGGTTTAGTTGTGTTTTTACTGCGATCGATGTAATGTCTTTGTAGTTGAATGTGTTTAGTTATGTGAAATATCCAGTGGCTAGTTGATGTGTTTCAATGATATCAAATTGATTTCCACATTTCTTATTCTGCATTTGTCATACTTATTTTGTTTCAATGATAAACCAACTGTGTTAAATTGTTAATTACAGTTAAATAGAGTTTGATTATAGGCTAGTTGATATGTTTTGTATATGAAGGTTGATGATGATAGTTAATCCAATGGGTATTGCAAATTCATTATGTGTATTCCAGTTTTTATAAACATTCTAAGGTGTTGGATCTAATTATATGTTCTTCCCTTTTCCTGTTTGGTCATGTGATGTACATGATTTGTGTTGCATGTTCATGTTGTTGTTGTTGACTTCTTTATTGGATGTTCTTTGTTAGCTATTGGGCATTTCACAAGCACAAGCTTTGATCTTGCTCTTAGGCTTGCTACACACTATTTACCACTTCTTTACTAGTAGAATAATTTCATGTTGGCTTGTTGTTGCTTTGTTAAGTCATAACTTTGTTAAGGTCTTAAGGATTGTATGATTAATTTGTTGGCTTGTTGTTCTTTGACTTGCTATATTTTAAACTTTTCTTTGTTAAGTTACTTTCTTTCTTTGGACAATTAAGTTAACGATTCTTTGGGCGATTAATTTGTTAAATAGTTAATAATTAATTTATGTTGGATGTTAGTTCGGTTATTGCAGAATACGAAATTACAATTTAGTAATTAAATTTATTGATAATTCGGTTATTTCAAATTTTGGTTAGTATTTCGGATAGTAAAATTATCAATAATTCGGTTTTCGGTTATAACTGAATAGATTATTCGGTTCGATTATAACCGAATGATCACTCCTACAAGCAAATGCAAAAGAGAAGACTGCAGAGCTTTTAACACCAATTTGGATGCATGATCTTGGCTTAAAACTTGGATTTTATTGTAGATTTACTTCTTAGCTTTCCGGAACATCTTGAATCATCCCAATTGGAGTTCAGATGCGAGAGTTATGACCTTTTTATCAACAAAGATCAAATCTCAGAGTTGTTATGTTTGCCATTTACATAACAGCTACTTCAAGCCCGATTTCAATCTTTATCTAATCCGTATATCTCAATTCTCAAAGAATGAAAGTTGTAGATCTCGTCGATATCTTTGATTTGATAGGTGGAAAGTCTTGTAAATCCTAGCGGATCAAAAGTTATGCCTGTTTTACCAAAGGACGTCGCAGTAGAAAATTGACCGTCGCGGGGGCGAAATGAACTAAGAGTGGCGCGGAGCACGTCAGACTATCAAATTTTTGGCAACTGTAGTGCGGGGTCTGCTCAAATTGGCCTAGGAGCAGCGCTGTGTACACCAGACGGCGGGGAAAGAGCTGATTTAGGTGTTATATTGTCCAATTTAAGCTAGAATAAGATTGTTAGTAGCCTAAATTGCTAGGGTTTCCATTAGGACTATAAATTCTTGATTATAACTTAGATTTGAGAGACTTCTTATATACTTTTGACTTGATATTCATTGAGAGCCACCTTGTGGAGACTTGGAGATTACATTGGAGAACATTAAAGGTAGAGATTGAAGCTTGGAGATCAGAGATTCTTGGACAGAGTTTTTCTTCTTCTCTTAACTTCATTATCTGTACTTATGATGCTATTTAATTTTGATCTTCTTGTTTCTATTATGATGATGAACTAAATTCTTAATTAGGGATACAATAGAACCTTTTGCAATTCAATAATTCAATTATCATTATTTTCACTTGTTGATCCTATTGAGTTGATTAATATATTTTGTGCTTTATCTATTAATTGTTTAGCTAGAAATTAATTTGATATCTTTGATGGAATTGAAAGAGGAAATCTTAGATTAGATCTGAATATAATAACGCATGAATTTGTTGATTCTTCTTAAGGATAACATAACAATGTATAAGACGAAAGTACTTGTATGGCATGCGTAACTGTGTTAGGAGTTTGAGCTTAATGAATCTGTTTTAAGTGTTTTGCACGAAAGTAGCAAAATAACTGAAATATGTCTTTTTATTGATCATTGACAGATGTTAATAAATTGATAGGCAATCCTAGTTGGCAATTTATTGGATTAAATAAGTGGAAATAAGCTTTGATAGTTATTATTGAGCAATTGGGGAAATTGTATTCCGATGTCTTAATTATCTGGTGATCAATAATTGATAGTTAATTTAGTATTCTTTTTATTTGTTCTTAATTAAAATAATTTTCACAAAACAATTGGAGTGACTGTTTACGTGAATTGAATTGACAAAAACTTGTTAATTAGATTAATTGTTAGTAACTGTTCTCTATGGGTTCGACAACCTTTCTTATCACTTTATTACTTGATTGACCTTGTGCACTTGCACATATTTGTCATTATATTAAATCGGATAACAAGTTTTTGGCGCCGTCTTTTATGAATAAAAATTTAATTTTCTCTAAATATCATTTTGAGTAATAAGGTGTGGATTTGATATAATGTTATAGTTGTGGGTAATATTTATAAATTTTACAAAGTAAGCAAGTTGTCATAAAATATTCGTTTAGTCGGGAAATATTCGTTTTATCAGAGAATATTAAATGCGATGAACACAATCATTAGTGGACCCCAACATGGCGCCCCAAATTAGAATAGCCACTTGGTCACTCGAATTCGGTTCGTCACATGCTCAAAGTATTACCATAATAACTAAAATCACACCATTCACAATGGAAAATCTAATTTAGAATAATATACAATGATTTATTATAATTATTCTCCCAAGCCTCGCAACCTACAGTACTTAATAGATTACATAATAATATTGAATAAAGACTTATTACATAATCCTACTTAAGTTTAAGCATAGTCTGAAAATTGTCTTAATACAACATAATAGTCTTAAACATAAAGGGACAAGCTAGTCGGTATCCTTGCCCTTGTCTTTTCCAGAGACACTTCCCTGTTCCACCTTAACTGAAAGGTTTTAAATAAGCGAGGATGAGCACAAATTGCCCAACAAGTAATATATAACAAGGGTAAAGAGTTTTATAACACGAGTTTGAAATATCGAAGAATCATCTCTAAGATAGTTCAGAGTTTCAGAATAATATCATGAATAATGAATATCAATAATTCTTGGAATAAGAATAATAATTCAATATAAATCAACAGATATATATGAATTCAAAGACTATCAATGTATCAAACTGGATAACTAATTTATACTGAGCAGTCACAAAGGACTATTGAACATCTACTAGAATTACCAATATTAAACTCATAACCCAAAAGAATCAAGTAGTATAGATGATCAGTCTATAATACTCTAAGTTATGCATAACACCACAATAATAAACCATTCATGTATTGGGGTTTCCTACAACATACACTCCCCTTACCAGAAGGGTTGTTCAACTTAGTTTTCAAGATTTTCGCACCAATCAATTAGTTTGGACAGTTTTATAAACATACATATAGTCTAGCCGAATCAATGACATAGACCCTTTCACAATATTCAAGAACAATACCAAGTTCAACATGAATAATAGTTTTCTCAAGAGTTTACATACTAGCTGTGACGCCCTCAAAATAGGTATACATCAGCCATTCTGAGTCACCAAAAACATGGTACATAAATCAAATACAAACTTCTTTTATACAATACGACAACATCGTAGCTTAGAGTTTTTACACGAATATTGTCTCATAGACAGTATTCAAACTCAAATGAAGTCCTCATTACATTTATTATCACACTATTTCATAAAATAGTGAAGACTACTATAGCCACCATCTCGGACCGTCATTCTGTTCCCCGACTAGTTCCGGCTCTGTTTTCATTTCTTGAAGAGAACAATGAAAGTAAAAGGGTGAGCTCAACTAGCCCAGTAAGAAATATTATGACTAAGATAATGCAGAATAAATTATCGTTAGCCTTCAACGATGTTAAAGCGATAAAATCTGATAAACATCAAGTTTAACTGCAGCGGAATAAGCAATCCATTAGAAGAGTCAAGTAGAGCATGATATCTACTATCTTCTATGATTTAAAAAGTTTTTCATCAACTTTATCGCTGAGACTCAGCTTATTAAATAAACCAAATCATCGAATCATCCCTTCACTACGGGTCAATGATATTCATGTAATCATCAATGGTTATGATCATACCAACAACTGTCCATCAATGCACTACGGGCCAATGAGGTCTTTTACCACATCATTTGTAACATTACGGTTATGATTATACCGAATAATCCCTGGTCGTAATCATACCAATCAATAGTACATCTATGCACGTAAGCCACATGTCACTTTTATCATAATAGAAGCATGAGGATGATGACAATGATATAAGAATTCAATTAAAAGAAAGCAAATGTTAATTTTTAAAGATTTATAACTTAATTTATCCAGAATTCAATAATGTCCAAATTGTCAACATGATACTGCTTTATGGAGTAAAATTCAAGAATTATATTGTATCAAAAATGATTTGGACAAGAAATCAATTTTTGACATGAATAATTCCCTGGGTGAATAGTACCTGAGTGAATAGTACCATATGAATAGTACTTTAGGAATAGTACCCCGTGAATAGTACTTTGTGAATAGTACTCATGAATAGTACTTTGTGAATAGTATATGTGAATAGTACCCAGTGAATAGTACTTTGTGAATAGTACCCCGTGAATAGTACTTTGTGAATAGTACCATAAAAATGAATACTACTCATGGACAGTACTCCGACATGAAAAGCTTAAAATTTAACAAGAATGTGTAGAAAATATCTTTGTGAAACGATACTAGATGAAGCGCAAATTTTAAGGATATTCTACTAATTTCACAGAGTATAGAAGCAATACTTTAACATAATGAGGGTATAATCAGAAATACGAGACGAAATAATATTACTCACATACTACAGAGTATGGAAGAAAATATTATTCCTATGAATACTGAACAAAATAATATCCCTTACATCGGAAGAAAATTTGGATCTTTGGAATAGTGAGGTAGCGGACTTCTCTCTTCTTCTTTCTCTCTATAGCTTCTCTCTTTATAATTGCTCTTGTGAGTCTTAGTGAATTGGTGAGAATGAAAGAAGAATGAGCTTCTATTTATAGGAAAATATAGTGTCGATAATTGCACGTTTTGGGGCTCAAAATATTACAGTATAATACCTTCATATTTTTCTTCATTTTTAATTTAGTCCTGCAAGTATTATCAAACTTGCACCACCTCCCCTAATAGTACATCATGTGAATTAATAGTACACACATATGAAAAAAATAGTTACGGTATAGCACCTTCATCTATACCTCTATTCTTAATTTAGTCATGCAAGTATTATCAATCTTGCACCACCTCCCCTAATAGTACATGCATATGAATCAATAGTACATACATGTGAACAAATAGTTATAAGCATGTGAATTAATATCAATTAATTGCTCATTTATCCGATTAATTACCCGATTGGTCAATATAACCTCCAGACATCAATTATTATCGGAATAGATGTCGATTTCCACTAACACTAATAATTCCCACACAATGTAAATATCAATTTCATCTTTAATCAAAACGAACTTATTCATCATTAATATTATAACTCACAATATTTAACAACCAGATCATTCCCATGAAAGAGGGGGCTTTCCGATAAGGATTTCTCCCTATTATGGCGTAATTAGGTGACCAAACCTCTCCTTGACAGAACTTTCTAGACATTGTCAATTTTGCAAATAATAATATGAATAACTTTGTCGTCTCAATTATTAATTTAATAATAATAAATATTATGCAAATCATACTGTGACAATAATTGAATCAATAATATGAGAGATATTATGCAGCAACTATGTACTATAGCAATAATTTAGTTTAAGCGGTGACTTCTCGCGTAAGCATCAATAATCAATCCGCAGTGTGCTCTTATGCAACCACAGCATTATTCTTGTTCTTTACCATAGGGTAGTTCAACGGTTTAACGATAAAACTTTATGAGTTATTTTTATAAAAGATAATTTTGTAGTTTTCTAAATCGACAATACTTTCGTTAATGGGGTCCACTGATGATTGTCTTGTCGTCTGAATATTTCCTATTAAAATGAATATTCCCCGACCAATCGAATATTATATAACTACTTGCTTACTTTGCAAAATTTGTAAATATTACCCACAACTATAACATTATATCAAATCCACACCATAATATTCAAAAATATATTTCGAGAAAAATTAATCTTTATTCATAAAAGTTGGGGTCTTACACTAGTTCATTTGAACGAGAAAGTAATATAACATAAGGTTTGCTTACGATATGCGTTGAATAAAGTGATGCAAGAGTTATGATACTTGCACAATGTAAAGGATAGTTCAAATACTTGCCTTAAGCATAGTTTATCCACGTTAAGAATCAACACTTTCAAATCCTATTTATAACGTATTATATGTACAAGATGCTCATTAGCTAACACATTCTTTAATCAAGCTTGACATGATTCAAGTATGCACATATGGTACAAAATCAGCTTATATGTTTAGCACGAAATCAATTATCTAGTTATTTCATAAACAAATTAAGAATGTTCAAGATTAAGACCCTTTTACCCATGGACATTCCTATTACAAGGAAACCACCATCACGTTATCTAAGCATCACTTATATACATGTATCAGTAGGTTTTAAACTACTTTTAGCAATATAGGCATCATACAAGTTAGCTGTCCAACGATCAGATTTCAAAACTAACCAAGTTACGATTTTGAACCCAAGAATTGATAATATTTAACGTAGCTAAGCTTTAGGGGCCGTAGGCTTGGTAATCCTCACAACTAACCAAGACTCATTCTTTGCCTTGTGGTTTACGTAAAGCGAACACACAATCATACATAATATATTTTGTCATGTTAAAGTTCTTTTCATGCTTCTCAAGTCAATCTAGGTTCCTTCTTTCATAATAAAATTCTAAATTGATCATTTCAACAATTTAAGGCCATTCAAGGTCATGAAACCACAAAGTCTATCATGCTTGGTCTCTAAACATACAAGATAGTTATAAAACTCATATTAGGCATGCTTGTGAGTATTCATAACACATATGTGAAATTAGCACCGCTTTGGTTGAAAATATGCTTCGTTCATGCTTCACTTGAAATATGATACACAAGCATGGTAGGTACATATTTATACTACATGAGTGAGTCTAAGAGTATCACCAACATGTTTATAAATGTCAGATTCTAACTTTCAAAGTAGTGTGTTAACATTCACTTCAAATGTCGTATTTTCATTTGTAAAGCTTACTAATATGTTCCACATGTTCATGCTCTCTTACGAATCATATAAACATAAGTTAACAGGTTATTCATGCATTTCTAACTCATATCAACATGCTTGAAAATTCAGTATACATACATATCAAGTTCTTTTCTAAAAGTCCTAAATCCATTTTAAACTATACACTATCGTTAATCATGGATGCTAGTCTAAACATGCTCACCTTAGGTTAATATACTTATATATACCCCTTACACATACTTGCATGCTAGTTTAAGTCATAGTATTATACCAACACTTAGCAGATTATAAAATAGAAATAAAAAGCGAACTCGAGGAGTTAGGTAGCTTTCTGTTGCGCCTCGATTAATTAGAGGCGGCCATTTATACCATGTCTAGTTCGAGCCATTAACAGCTTGCTTTGGCAGAAAACTAGCCCAACCATAGAAATTATTCACAAATTCGATTCTAACCAGTCATATATCAGTTTAAACATGCTTATATGATTATATAACAAATATATGAACATTATCCAACCTCATTATCATCCAATTCCATATAATTAAGAAATTTAAATTCAAGAACTTAAGAATTTTGTTTTGGCAGAGAGTGAAATGGAAAGCAAGGAGGAGGGATTATACCTCTATAATGTGAAGTGAATTTGCTCCTAATGAACTCCCAAGTTCTTAGAACACTTGTATGCTCTCAATCTCACACTCAATGGAATTCTCAGCAATGGAAAAATGGAAGGAGAGTTCATATTTATAGAAAATCCAATACACAAACAATGAACTTTTCCACTAAATCAAACTCATAGATGAAAGGATTGCATGAAGGTTAAGAAGGAGTTAGTAAATGGTTGTTGAAATTCATCATAATATCCACTCCCCCCATAATCATCATCTAGAAAGCTTGGAAGAAAGAAAAGAAAATAGGCCTTAGCCTCTATGTGATTCACATGACTGAGAAATGAGGGCAATTGGACACTAATTGTGGGACAATTTCCAAATACTCAGCTTTCTTGCAACATTAGACCATATACTTATACACAACTCTTATTCTTATGCTATATTGTATACACATCTCAACCATACATTATAACTTAATGTCACAATATGATTTAACATTTCAAGGTAGTAGATGTTATGCAACATACATATAATCCATGTACATTTTATTTTAATGTCTACCCACATGTATATTGTCACATACATATTTCATAATGTATTTATAACATATAGTTCCAATATGCTTAATCACATTACTTCATACAATATAGTTTCATAAGACTTAAAATATAGTCACATAAATGTCACACTACACTATATAGTATAGTTGTATTATTGCTCACATGCACATAACAGTCAATATAATCTTATTATATTAATATCTTACTTATTTGTTTTATATCAAATAAATAAATTATCCACTTCCTTGATTAATTACCACCAATATTAATTAATCCATTCTTCCTTGATTAATGTTTTTATGGATCTCCATAACCATTAATTATCTATATAATTCTTATTATATTTATAGACATATTGCTAACAATAATAATCAAATATTATTAATTACCATTATCAAGTAATCAATATTCTACCACAACCATTAACAATTAAAATTAATTAATGGCTTACTTAATAATTCCTTCGTCGAACATAACGTACTTTATTCAATGGTTTATTAATGTCACACATATCACACAATTGTTCCATTTTATTTTTAAAGTAGAAAATTAATTTTTTCTCCAACCCGACCCTTTGGCGTATTTGTGCGGTTGTACTATGGGAATGACGTAGCGGTTACCTGTACACAGCGATTGCTAAAGGCGGGTTTAGCTTCAAGCCAGTGTCAACCTCCATCGCCAAACTCGTTTTACACGACATGAATTAATGTCCACAAGAGTGATATTGCTAATCCAAAAGTGTATTGATTACTTATATGAAATCACATGATCATACACGATTAATCTTCGTAATTCCCTTTTAAACTCGCTTAGTGAATTTCCTCGTTTCACATTATGCCAGACAAGGCATTTCACAATTCTTATTGTCAATTCACACTTCTTAATACTCATTGATCTAATATGAATCAATTGAATTAACTAACTTACAAAACAATAACACTTATATTCACATAAATATTATTCCCATTAATATATTCATTTAATAATACGTGGAAATTCTCGGGTATTACATCCTCCCCCCCTTATAAAAATTCCGTCCCGAAATTGCTACAAGGTTACACAAATAGATAGGGATAATCCCTCATCATCCTATCTTCTAACTCCCACGTTGCCTCCTCGACATCGTGATTACGCCAAAGTACTTTTACAGAGGAAATAACTTTATTTCTCAAGGTTTGCTCTTTCCTATCAAGAATTTGGACAGGAATTTCTTCATATGCTAAATTCTTCTCCACTTGAATGGGTTCATAAGAAATCACGTGCTTGTAGTCAGGCTTGTATGGATGCAACACAGATATGTGAAACACGTTATAGATGTGCTCCAACTCAGGTGATAGTACAACTTTGTACGCTACCTTGCCCACTCGCTTCAGTATTTCGAACGGTCCTATGAATCTTGGACTCAGTTTTCCTTTCTTGCCGAAATGGATCTTTCCCTTCCATGGAGATGCCTTCAAGAATACAAAACTGCCAACTTCAAAATCTCGGTCTTGCCGATGCAAATCCGCATATTTTTTCTGGCGATCTTGAGCTGCCACCAGTCTGGCCCTTATTACTTTCACCACGTCCGCGGTTTGTTGTACTAACTCTGGTTCGAGTATTCGTCGCTCTCCGACTTCGTCCCAATATAATGGCGTTCTGCACTTCCTTCTGTAAAGAGCTTCGTACGGTGGAATGCCAATACTCGCACAGTAACTATTATTATAAGCAAATTCGACCAAGGGTAAATGGTCGTCCAAATTTCCCTTGAAGTCCGCCACGCAAGTCCTAAGTATGTCCTCTAGCATTTGTATTGTTCGCTCACTCTGTCCGTTTATCTGAGGATGATAAGCAGTACTTAACCTTAACTGTGTTCCCATCCTCTCTTGCAAACTTTTCTAGAATTTTGACGTAAAACGCGGGTCTCAGTCAGAAACAATCTATACCGGCACTCCATGTCGTGAAACAATCTCCTTTACGTACATACTCGCTAACTGATTCAAACTGTAGCGGATTTTGATCGGTAGAAAATGTGTGGTCTTTGTAAGTCGATCCAAGATAACCCAAATGACATCCAAACCTTTCTGCGTGACTGGAAGTCCTACAATGAAATCCATCGTAATATGCTCCCATTTCCACTCCGGTATTTCCAACGATTGTAGCAACCCACTCGGTCGTTGATGCTCTACTTTTACGCGTTGACAGGTCAAACATCTACTAACACACACTGTGACTTCCCGTTTCAAATTGGGCCACCAAAAATGTTGCCTCAAGTCTCGGTAGAATATGTCGTATTGTGTGCCTCGTGCAAAATCTCTTCTCTTAACCCGGTTATCGCTGGTACCCACACTCTCCCTTCGAATCTTAAGATACCGTCTTTATCTATTCGAAATTTTTCTTCCTCATTTTCCGTGATCCTCTTCCTGATTTTCTCACATTCTCCATCTTTCTCATGTGCTTCCTTTACTCTATCCAATAATGTCGGACAAGCTTCCATTGCAAATAAATTTTCTTCAGACCTCTCAGGTTCCTTTACCTATATTTCCAACTTCTCCATGTCTCTTATTAACTCCTCCTGAGTTGTCAGTTGAAAAAATTTCTCCCTTCCTTTCTTGGTCAGAGCATCGGCAACTACGTTTACCTTCCCTGGGTGATAATGAATATCACATCCATAATCTTTGATCAATCCTAACCACCTTCTCTGATGCATATTCAACTCCTTCACTGTCTTCCTCGTCAGATTAGTCAACAGGGTCGCTATCTTAGAAAAATCCTGGATAAATCTTCGATAGTACTCGACTAACCCTAAGAAACTTCTTACCTCCGTCGGTGTTCTCGGTTGTTCCCAATTACTTACCGCTTTGACCTTTTTGGGGTCTACTGAGATTCCCTTCTCATCCACCACGTGGCCTAAGAATTGAACCTTCTTCATCCAAAATTCACACTTTAAAAACTTCGCATACATCTTCTCCTTTTGTAGTGCCTCCAAAAAAATCTTCAGATGTTCGGTGAGTTCTTCCTCTATCTTCGAGTAGATCAAAATGTCGTCGATGAAAACTACTATGAATTTATCCAAGTATGGCTTGAAACTCGATTCATCAAGTCCATGAATGCCGCCGGAGCATTAGTCAAACCAAATGACATTACCAAAAACTCGTAATGTCCATAACGGGTTCAAAACGTAGTCTTTGGTATGTCTTCATCCCGCACTTTCAGTTGGTGATATCCTATCCGTAGATTGATCTTTAAGAAACATTTCACTCCCTTTAGTTGATCAAATAAGTCATCTATCCTCGGTAGCGGATATCTATTCTTGATCGTTACTCTGTTCAATTCTCGATAATCGATACAGAGCCTCATCGATCTGTCCTTTTTCTTAACGAATAACACTTGTGCTCCCCAAGGAGACATACTCGGTCGAATGTACCCCTTATCTAATAACTCTTGAAGTTGTATCATCAATTCCTTCATTTCTACTGGCGCCATACGATATGGAGCTTTCGAAATCGGTGTTGTTCCCGGTGCTAAGTCTATTACGAATTTGATTTTTCTGTCTGGCGGAAGACCAGGCAGATCATCCGGAAACACATCTTGAAAATCATTTACTACGGATATATCTTTAATTTTTACTCCCTTTTTCCGAGTATCCACAATGTAAGCTAAATAACCTACACATCCTTTTCTTAACAACTTCTTGGCCTGCATCATCGTAATGCAACACGATTGCTTAAGCAATGAGCTACCATAGAACACTAACTTAGACTTACTCGAAGTCTAAAGGTTCACACACTTGTTCTGATGGTCAATTATCACTGCATAATTTTATAACCAATCCATTCCCATTATTACGTCAAATTCTCCCAGTCTAATAGGAATCAAGTCTACACTCAGTTCCCTAGTGACTTCCACCTTGATTATTGTTTCTATTGTTGTTGTTGTTGTTGTTATTTTCCCATTTCCTCTTTCCAGAATTACTCCCTCTGCTGCTGCTTCCTCCACGATGCTCACTACCAGTGTTATTGTTGTTGTTCTTCTCCTTATGATATAGACTTAAGGCCTCACTGCCACCTTTTGCAATGACTGCCTTCTCTAATAAGGTCGTAAAGGAATCAACCTGGAAGACCGATACCTTATTATACAACCACGACTTCAACCCTTGCTCGAAGCATCTCACCTTCCTTTCCTCATCCCCAACTTGGTGCTCCACAAATTGCGCTAGTTCATTAAACTTTGTTGCGTATTGCACCACCGTCATATCTCCTTGTTTTAACTCTAGGAACTTCACTTCCATCCTACTCTTCATACTCTCCGAGAAATAGTTCTAGAAGAACAATGTCGTAAACTTCTCCCATGTTATCGTTCCTTCCCCCGCTCCTTGCTGATTAGTTTCCCACCAATAGTTTGCTTCGCCCCTCATCATGTATGTGGAAAATACTGTCTTCTAGTCTTCACCCACGCGAACAATAGTGAAGGCCTTCTCGATCTCCTTGATCCTGGTTTGCGCAACCATCAGGTCAGTGGTTCCCGCGAACTCTGGGGGTCCTACACTCCTAAAATTTTTGAAGGTCATTACTGGGATAGCTTGGGGAATGGGTGGTATGGGTTCGTTTCTTCCCCTCAGAGCTTCTCCCAATAAATCTACAAGTCTCTGTATCGGATCTACTGGTCCTTTCTCATCATTAACTGACTCTTCTGGGACAGTTATTCTATGTCTGGGCGGCATTTTCTGCATCACAAAAATTTCATTTTATTATCCAATTACTTAGACATTTCTCAACTAAAAAGAACTAAAGGTTTATAACACGTTCCTGAAATAAGATCGTTTATATTCATATTCCAATTGGTTACAATACATGTTCTTTTCTAGCATACTGCTATAACTGATAACACGTATCTCCTATTATCACAAAAAGACGAAGATAACACTAGCTTACTACCCCTCTATCACTTTTCAAAAGTTGGGGTTACCATCACCTCACATCTTACACAAAAGACTGAGATTACAACAACATATTAAACAACACATAAATAAAATACTACACTACTGAGCTTTTTCCTCTAGACTCAATCTAACATCACACGCTCCAGGACGCTCTGATATTCCTTCTGCGTAATGTGTACCACCATATCCCGACTTATGGTATGCCGGGTCTGTCCTTGTTCGACTGGGTAGTGATTTACCCCATCGATCAACCTCTCCATGGCCGTGCGTAGAGCATAGCCCATCTTGTTATCTTCCTTTTTTTGCACCGTACCTCATCTTCTAGATCATCCACCCTATCATTGGTTTCAACCCACTTCTCCTCAAAGTGAATCCTATCCATCACCTCCATCTCTAACTGAGTTCGGAGAGCCTCTTTCTCCTTCCTCTCACTCAAAACCCTCTGCTCCATTTCTTCTAGCTTCCCTGCCAACTCAATGTTCCTCACCACCGATTGGTGAAACAAGGTCCCCATCTGGATCCCTGCCTCCTTACGGTGAGCAATTTCCACCTCCATCTCCTGCATCACTAATTGCCTCTCAAGAGTCTCAGTCTCTAGCTCATCGACTCTACATCCTAATTCCAAAATCTGCTCTTCATACTCCCCCAACATCCGATCCTCGAAAGTAGCCTCGTCGGAGTCCTCCATAGACTCGGGCTCCTCCTCTATAGGCTCCTCCTCCGGATCAGACTCCTCAAATAGAGGCTCCATATCCTCCTCCTCATCATCATCATCAATAGGGGCCACTACTGATATGGGTTCTGCTATCAATGGTGCCTCATATACCACGTGGATATCACGTGCCTCCTCCTCTACTACTCGGCTAGGTCCTCCCATGTCAGTCATCCTACAATCACCAACATAAGACAAGACAAACAACAATTACATCAAAATGTTAAACAAACATAAGTTCATTGTATAGAATGAAGTTACATTTCATAACACACTAAGTCTCTCAAGGAAAACTCTACATGAATTTTATCCCCTTCCTAACTTCTAAGTTTTCCTAAGTTATAATCTAAGGACTCTCGTTCCTAAAGTTTATAACTATAGCTTTGATACCAACCTGTGACGCCCCCAAATTTAGACCGCCACTTGGTCACTCGAATTTGGTTCGTCACATGCTCAAAGTATTATCATAATAACTAAAATCACACCATTCACAACGGAAAATCTAATTTAAAATAATATACAATGATTATTATAATTATTCCCCTATGTCTCACAACCTACAATACTTAATAGATTACATAATAATATCGAATAAAGACTTATTACATAATCCTACTTAAGTTTAAGCATAGTCTGAAAACAGTCTTAATATAACATAATAGTCTTAAACATAAAGGGACAAGCTAGTCGGTAGCCTTGCCCTTGTCTTTCCAAGAGACACTTCCTTGTTCCGCCGTAACTGAAAGGTTTTAAATAAGCAAGGATGAGCACAAATTTCCCAACAAGTAATATATAGCAAGGGTAAAGAGTTTTATAACATGAGTGTCGACGTCATGATTTTTATTTGTCCCTTTTCGTTACTTGTTCTTTGGTGTTCTCATGTTAGGTGAGATTTGTTTGAAAAGACAAGTGAAAAAGGTCCGACATGTATCATGTCGACGATGGACTGTTAAGAGTCGCCAGTTGGTTTTTTATATGGTTGTACCAACACAACCGAGAAAAGGTTTGCACATTGACCCAGTGATGTGACACTGCTAAACGGGTCGGTTAGACTGTGACAACCCGAGAATTTAGAGAATTATTTAAAATTTAAAATATTGAATTAAGGTTAAATAATAAACCTAGACCGAAAATAAGTGAATGGATTTGAGATTTCCGAGAAGGAATTTCGTGAATTTAAAATTTTTATGGTGAATTATTCAAGATTAAGGGTACAAGTGAATATGTTCTGTGTATATGGTATTATACACTACTAGAAATTTGACATATAGCGACGAGCTATAGCGATGGTCGGCACGGAACCGTCGCTATAGGGTATCTATAGCAATTGATCGACGCGGAACCAAATCGATATAGAGGTTTTTTAACATAAAACCCTCCCACTTAATTTCCCCAAATCATATCTTCACCCTTTTCTCTCTCAAATTTCTCTCAGTAGCTTTCTCAAAGACCAATTCCTTCACTCCTCCTCACTTTCCACCTCATTTCCTCATCTCTCCTCTCGTCAGCGTCATACTCATCTTTTTTGTGACGATCCCATCTTAAAAATGGTGATTGATCGATAATTCACTCTGTGGCTCAAGTGAGGAGTCGATCTACGGTGAGTTCGTGGCTAGGGTTTTTGGATCGGTGGCGTCTCAATGTTGTTGGCTTGGGGTAGACGCCGGTGTTTACTAGATGCTTCTAAATTTGATAATTAATAAAATCTGGGTATTTGTTAATTTGATGAAAATTTCAAATTTTTTTTGTTGTTTAAATTGTTTTTCTGGTGGGTGAATTTGGGATTTTTGTGGATTTTGTTGAGGGTTATTTTCTGAATCTTGTGTGTTTGTTGGATGGTCTGTACTTTGGGTTTAACTTAGACGAGTGACATTGTGAGGATTTTCATGTCTTTAATTTGGTTTGTATGCTTCTCGATCTATTGTGTTCACTTTGAAATTAGGGGTTTTTTCATCTTAATTGGGTAATTTTAAGTTACTTTAAAGCTATGGAATTGAAGATTCATTGATGTTTATTTTTTTGTAAATCGAGTTCAATGTCTGTGATTTCTCTCTCTTTCTTTATATACCCCCACAAACACAAGACCACCTCGAGAGAGAGGGCTGGCGTGTGTATCGCATATAGGAATTTTCTTACAATGCCTCTGAATGGGTGATTAAAATGTAATTAAAGGGATTGAATTTTTTTTGTATATGTAAAAGAGTACTACTGGCTTTTTAATTTCCATTGAAAATGTTATTCTTCTTTCGAGACAAGGGGACTATATATATACTACTCATTCACTTTGTGAGTTTTATTGGAGGTAGTGTTTTATTCCATAGTGCATTTTGGTGTAAAATTTGAAGTAACTCAGATGGCTGTTTATCATGCCTACTAGCAATTTAGAAAGGATCAATTCAAACATTTCTAGAAAGAGCAACTAAAATGAAAAGAATAGCACTGCTTACCCTTTTGTATTTTAGTATCGCGTGTTTCTTGTATTTTGTATATAGTTTCTTTCATTTGAAATTGTGTGTTGGAGAATTTTGTTATGTATTCAATTCGAGTGGGTGATAGAGCTCAGGAGATGAGTAACATTCTGGGAAATGATTTGAAAAGATATTACCAGTTTCAGGCCTACAGATAAATATGAAAATAATATTTTCACAATAAAATTGTGACAACAGAAAATTATATTTTCGCAACAGAAAAAAAAAACTAGAGGAGGAAGAAAAAATTATCTTGGAACTCTTAATTTCTCTCTGTTCACTTTATATAAATATTCTTTATTTTTAGTATATAAAAAAAAGGAGGAAGAAAAACTGTGTTTTCAAGCCTTTTAGGCTGGAACTTGAGAACCACTACCCCAATCGCCGACGTATACCCACACACATGTAAGCATTCTATATATATATATATATATATATATATATATATATATATATATATACCCAATTGTTTTTATAAGCCTAGAAAAAGGTGGGTATAGAGGTTTACGGTGAAAAGAAGCATTCTTCACCTTTTTTTAAAGGAAAAAGAATATACTACTTTTCTTTGCAGATCATAGTATTAGTCCCATTTGAGTTCCAGATTGTTTTTGAAAATGGGCTCATCGGATCGATTGTTTAATGAGGAGAGAAATATTCATGAGATTCTTGGAGGTGGATTTGGTAAAGATCAATAAATGACTAAATTCTTCTTTTTTCCCACTTTTATATTCATGGGTTTTATTTCTTTTTAGCTAAAACCATACTTTCACCATTTCTAAGAACATACTGTTGTTCTTGTGTATATATGGATCAATGCATATGTAAACCAAAGTAAAATCATATCTGATGTTGAATTCAGGATTATATTTTGGTTACTTCAAAGTCTGAAAGTATGGGTAATGAATTCGTTTTGGTAATCAATACTAAAATAATTTAAAACCAAGATCTGAGGTGTTATCTTGAAAGATTAATTAAAAGGTGAAATCAAGAACTTCATTATCTTGATTTTTTATGTTTTAACTGTTAGGGCTCTTAAAGTACGGATATTTCATAAATCCAACAACTGTTATTGATGATGCAAGTAGTAGTGATTTGAAATTTTTGGGGGAGAAACATCTTTATCTTTATGCTTGTTTTTGTGTAAACAGTTACTGATTTGATGCTATGGAGGCAAAAAAATCTAACATTGGGAATTCTAGTGGTTACTTTTCACGATTCTTGTACAACCTTATTATTATATTCTGCATTTTGACTTTTAAGACATTGATTGTAGTCTTATAATGTCTTAATTTTTCTAATGGCATAACATTTTTTGCAGTTGCCTGATTGTTCATGTTCAAGGAAGAGACCTAACATTTGGGTTATCCATGTTTTTTAGAATGTGCCAAAAAACATAATTTTTCTAATGGCATAACATTAAACTATTTTTTTTCTCAACCTTCTTTGAAGGCCCTTTTGAACTTAATGTATGTCTTTTTCGTCCATGCTGAAATGACTGTTGTGATTTTTGTACTTTTAGATTGTTAATCTTAAGGCAGCCTTGGCAAAGAAAGAGGGAGAAGACCTCCAACAATCCAAGTTGGTCAGAAAGATGTCTTCTGCGTCTTCAACTTCAAATTTTAGTTATCAACTTACTCATTTGGTCTAATTTGTTTCTTCAGCTTCGATATCTATTGTACTAATTGTAATGTTGTAATGTGAATGATTTTAAATGATGTATATAATATTTTTTATATTTTATTTTATATTGTATTTGTGTTTGTTGAATAAATTTGCATTATTAATTAATTTTTTAAAAATATAAAAGGCTATATGACGTCATTTGGCGTCGCTTATAGACATCTAAACACGATTTTGGCATGACCTATAGCGACGGTCGCCGATCGTCGCTATAGGCCAAAAGACCGTCGCTATAGGTTTTAGCGATGGCTTCTACAGCGACGGTCGGCGACCGTCGCTATAGCCTATAGCGACGATCTTTTGGCTTATAGCGACGGTCGGCAACCGTAGCTATAGGTCGATTTTCTAGTAGTGATATGTGTACAGTATGTGGTTAAGGGTCAAGGGTTGACCAGACAGTGGCAAACCCTAATATAATATTAAGAACATCAACGTTAAGTTAGAAAGTTCTTACGATTTATAAGAAACCCTAAAACCGGTTCTGGAAACCCTAATTTTAGTTCCGGAAATTTGAAACCCTAATTCGAAATATGAAACCCTAATTTAAGAATTTAAAGGCTAAATTTAATGATTTAAGTATTTGTGGGTATAAATATAATTAGGGATAACTCTAATTAACTATTTAGAAAACCCTAAATTCTTGGATTTTAAACCCTAATGGTCATTTTGGAAAAACTCTAATTATTATTTAAAATTTTTAATTAGGAAATATTAATCCTAATTATTATTTCTATTTTGAAAATCTAATTTTTTGAAATCCTAGAAAATATTTTTTTTAGAACCTTAGGTTTTAACCCTAAGAATTAAACCCTAAGGGTTAAACCCTAAGGGTTGTAGCAAATGTCCATTATGCCATTAAATTAGTAAGCTAAATGAATATTATACCCTTTGTTTCATAATTGAATGTTACTTGCAAATCTAGCCAAGATCTTGAGTTGGTGACCAACTCTAATTAACCCATGTGTTTTATATCTAGGAAATCAGCTAACTTGTGCCACCTAGCAACACTTGGTGCAATGAATCAAGAAATATACACTACAAAAAAGGGTTAATGCCGACAACATCATTGTCGATGACCAATTTCCCGTCGCCAATGACATCATTAACGACGGTATTGCCGTCGCTTATGACACCCGTCACCTATAACCTTTTCCCAACTATCATACATTGGTGGTCGACGGTTCGCCGTCGGTAATGACTTGAGTGCCGTCAGTAATGGAAAAGGTTTGGCGCCAGGTTTTCGCGGTGGAGGGAAAAGGCATTGGAGACAATCAATAGTGTTATAGGCGACGACACGCTCGTCGGCAATGGGTCAAGGTCGATGGTACTAATAGCGACGACATAGCCGTCGAGAATGAGTCTCACATTAAATCCCTTGTTCCGACGGCAACAACTCTTATGTTTTTCCCCTCTCTTTTGAATTTCATTTCCCCCTCTCAATTATTTATTCCAAGTGAACCATTTGCTCAATTAGTACACATTTCGCCTAATAAATCATTACAGTTTGCCCCATTACCATCCCACTGGAGATTATTGTTCGCCCATCCTCATCTCAATCATCGAAACAACTGCTGCGCCTCTCCTCCTGTCTTGCATTTCTGGCACTGCCACTACTCAAATTAATCGAAGCTCCAGGCATGAAACTCCCCTCACGCCTAGTTCTTCTTTACTCTTTATTTCCCCAAATTACAAGGTATGATATATATCCTCTTTGTTTGATTTGCATACTTACTTGGTCATTGGTTCAGCATAATGCTTCTTGTTCCCTCTAAAATTTATATCTACTTCTTTCTTGGCTAGTTAATTCATCACATTAATGACCTTAAAAAGGTGCCTTTCTTATTGTTAAACTAATGAATCTGGAATTACCCTTGATGGTAGTGTTTAAATTTCTAGAGTTGTGTTCGGCACTAAACTTAAAGATGTATTATTTGGGTGTTTATGAAACTGATCTAAGTACATTTTCGTAATGCTCTATCCAAATTTCCCTTCCAAGTTTATATTCCCTATTTATTGTTATGCTTCTGATTAAGTAATAGATGGTCGTCTTTTCAAATGTATAAAGTGTTAATATATGCTTACACTTTTCCAATGTATGGAGTATTAGTATATGATTAAGTAATAGATGGTCGTCTTCTGATTAAGTAATTATGTCCTTGAACTCTGTATTTGTCTCGACCAACAGTTTGGTGCTTAGTTTGTATATATATGGGGGAGATTTGGGGGAAATTAAAGGGTTATTTGGAATTTGGATAGCCTTTTTAAATCTGTTTTCAAAAACTAGTTGGCATTAAAAACACCAAAACAAATTGGAAATGAAAACACAATGCATTGAAAACCTGTAAAACATTTGTTTATAGTTGTCAATGAATTTGAGTATGTCAATTGCTAAGAAAATATGAGTAACAGTAAAATATGTTGGAACACATTCGTTTATAGTTAACATTGTCAATTTTTTTACAATTATAAAATGACATAATCTTCTTAATTTATCATTACTTTTCAGTGAATACTTCAATTTCTTGACATGTGCATATTTTCACATAGTTTAGGAAGCTTAGAAACCCGTTTGAGATTCACTTAGTAGGAGTGAATCTCAAATAGTCCCCGTTTTGGGACTGTTGTTGTATGTTTTGATGATTTGATAGTATATATAAATATGACGCGTACAACTTACCATGACGATCGTGGTGGGCGTCTTGGTCGATGTAAATGCATGGAGGTAGTGGGGTGGTGATGAAAGGTAGGGTGCGTCGTGTATAATTACATGTTTTGTTGGGATACATCTTATTATTTTTTATTTTATATAGTATTGATATTATATTCGTTTATATAAATAATGATGTATTTCATCTCTACTGCGGTGTGGGACCAAATGTGCAGCATTTGGGACGACGAGGCCTTCAAGAAGATGTCGGCACATCATTATAGTCGCCGACGAGTGAGTCATCTCCCGTGACTGCATTTGGGGTCTCAATCAGACGATCTCTGGGAAAGACTCGAGGTGAGTCTAAAGCATGCACCCTCCTGCTTGGAGTTTTGGTGGCACACCCACCAGAAGAAAGGTGAAGGTGGTTATATATCACCTGAGGTAGAACGCATTGTTGTAAGTTATTTAATTCTCTTATTTAGTATGTATTTAAAATTCGGTTATTCTTTTGTATTTTTTTTTTATATTTTGCGTATCATCTATTAATGTGTTTTTTTCAGCGACGATTCGAGGACCTTGCTGTGGCCCGGAGCAGCCAGAGAGGTGACACTGCATAGGCATTAGGCACGTGCATAGGCATTAGGCACGCGCAGCAACTTACGGGACTCGATTTCGACATACAGATGCCGAGTTATAAGCCTGTTTGCTAGAATTGCCAATACTTAGGCAAAAAGCCGAAAAAGAGACCAAAACCCGCCTCGATTGTCCGAACGACGCGTAAACACACACGTAGTAATCGCGATAGGCATTAACGCCAAGAAGAACTTACGGACTCGATTGAGCATATACGGATGCCGAGTTATCACCCTGTTTGCTAAAATTGCCAACACTTAGGCAAAAAGCCGAAAAAGAGACCAAAACCCGTCTCGGTCGTTCGAACGATACGCAAACACACACATAGCACCGCATAGGCATTAGGCACGCGCTACAACTTACGGGACTCGATTTTGACATACGAATGCCGAGTTATCAGGCCGTTTGTAATAATTGCCAACAGTTAGGCAAAAAGCTGAAAAAGAGATCAAAACCCACCTCGGTTCTTCAAACGACACGCAAACACACACATAGCACCGCATAGGCATTAGGCACGCGCAGTAACTTACGGGACTCGATTCCGATATACGGATGCCGAGTTATCAGCCTGTTTTCCAGAATTGCCAACACTTGGGCAAAAAGCCAAAAAAGAGACCAAAACCCGCCTCGGTCGTCCGAACGACACGCAAACACACATATAGCACTGCATAGGCATTAGGCACGCGCATCAACTTACGAGACTCGATTCCGACATACGGATGCCAAGTTATCAGCCCGTTTGCCAGAATTGCCAACACTTAGGCAAAAAACCGAAAAAGAGACCAAAACCCACCTCGGTCGTCTGTACGACACGCAAACACACACATAGCACCGCATAGGCATTAGGCACACGCAACAATTTACGGGACTCGATTCTGACATACGAATGCCGAGTTATCAGCCCGTTTGCCATAATTGTAAAACACAAACTACAATAATTTAAATATGCTCTATTTTTGACTTCTTAATTAATTTTTTTACTCTTATAGGGTATTGCTGATGAGACTCATGGGGGTGGAGGTTGCGGCACATGTGATGCTCATGGCGGAGATGGTGATGACCGCCGAGCTGATGCTGATGAGACTATGGAGGTGGGAATGGCAGGTGGGACAAAGCGATGGGACCCCATGATCGACGCTGTTAGATGGCGGTGATGATGACACTGAAATTCCTGATATTGGGTTGTAGTTAATTTATGTTTATATTTTGACTTTCATGTATGTATTAATATAACTTTTGAGTTGTACAGACCAGAGTTTTATATCTAACTAAATTAATTGTTTATGGTAAAATATATTATTGTTATTGATATGCGTGCATTGTCATTATTAGTTTTTCTTTAATTTATAAAAAGTATAATTATGTATATGTAAATGAACAGGGGAATTTTGCAATTTTTTAAATTTTTTTTTAAGCAGGTCATTGGTGACGGGGGGCCGTCGGCAATGACAGTAAAATTAAATTTTACAAACATTTATTAACGATAGCATGTCCGTCTTTAGTGCCGTCGCCAATGACACATTGGCGCGAAGCCGTCGATAATGCCCGTCGCTTAATGACCTTCTTCCCGACGAATGAGCGGGAGAGTTACTGGTGGCGACCTCTAGGGTGATTGGGAGGGCGACTTGATGTGTTGTCGCCTAATGACCTCATTCTGATGACACAAAGAGGACGATTGGCGATAAAATAGTCCGTCGGTAATGACCTTTTTTTTGTAGTGATAAAAGATTAAAGTACACTTTATTTCTCATTTTTCTCCAAGACCCTTCTCTCTCTAAAATTCGAAATCTAGAGTGAGAGAGAGAGAGGAACAAAACCATTATCAGCTCTTAGCTTTCCAAGAACAGGATCAAGGAGTTAGAATCAAGGATCAAACTAGAAAAGGTATAAAAACCCTAAATTTCGAAATCCTTAGATTTGATGTTAGATGTTATGATTTAGTGTTTTAAGTTGTGTATAAGGATGTCATTTAGTGATCTGGGTTGTTAGATCCCAGATTCATAACATCAAAGTGCTCGAAATTTGAGTTTTTAGAAATCTAGAAAAAGATGGAAAAATGGCCTGCCAGTCATATGTTAGAGCCTTAGATCTTTACCTGTTAATGTTTTGATGTGTTTTAAGTTATATATCTGTAGTATGCCACGAGGAGAGTAGACTGGAAGTGGAATCACATACATACAATGTCTAGATCTCAAGATATAGGTGGTCAAACATGGTTGACCAACCATGGGAGACTGAATCTGGGCAGCCCAGATTTGCCCAAATAACTCTGACAAGCTTTTGCAAGCCTTTGATCTGACAGTTGTTTGATAGTTAAGCCAAGTTGTTGTTGTTATGTTGTAGAATGGTATAAGGACTACACCCTCATGCCTTTAGATCACCTAGATCCTTAATATAATAAAAAATAATGATGGTCAAAGTAGCTTTGACCAACTGCCTTGAACGAAATCTGGAAAACCCAGAAATCGTGAAGAGCAGCTCCTGACATTACTTTGATCGGCCTTAATCTCTCACAGGTGATGTTGCTAGACTATTCTGAGGTTATGTAGTTGTACCCTGACATGGGTTGTACAAGATTGAACCACTAGATTACATAAACAATACCTATAATCAAAGTTACAGAGCATCAAAAGTGGTACCCTGCCACTGTTCTTCATTTCTGGAAAACCCAGAAATGAAGAACAGCTCTAACATGATTTTTGGAGGCTTAGATCTTACTGTTATGTGATGTAATGACCATGAAATTTGTTTGTGGTTGTAGTATGACATCAGTATTACAATCCTAACACCATAAGTTTCCCAGAAATCAACAAGAACACTGATTTAAAACCGGTCAAACTAGGTACCTTAGCGACTGACATGGAGTTCTGGGTTTGATGAAGAACAACTTAAGAACACCTGTAACGACCATTTCGTCGTTATAAGGTCCTTTAGCGATAATTTAATTAGAAAAATAATTACTTTAATTATTAAATAGATAAAAATGATTTTTAATTATTAAAAATACAAAATAAGTTCCTAAAAATTATTTTAAAGTCTCGAAAATTAATTTTTAATTATTCGACTATATTTCATAAATATTTAATATTTTTGAAATAATAATGGTATTTAATTATAATATTAAATAAATTATTTAAAATGATTTTAATACATGAAAAATTATGAAAAATTATATTATGGTATAAGAAAATATTTTAAGTTATTTTTAATGACTTTTAATATTTTATGATGAATTTAATGAATTAATCAATATTAATTATAGTTAATTTATTTAATGAATATATTAAATGAATTATGGAAAAATAGAATTTATATTTTAAAAATCATATAAAAATGATTTAAGTGTTAGAAAAATATTTTAAGTTATAATATATAACTTTTGATATTTTGTCATGAAAATATTAATATTTTAATATTAAAAGTAATTATTGGATAATGAATTTAATTGTTTAAAAATCATATAAATGTGATTTTAAGGTATTAAAAAATACTTTGATATATTATAAATATATTATAATATTATGTTGTGATTTTCATTAATATTTAGTATTAAATAAATATTAATGATAAAGGAATTATGTGAGACCCCAAATTTTATGAATAAAGATTTAAATTTCTTGAAATATTTTTTTAAATATTATGGTGTGGATTTGATATAATGTTATAGTTGTGGGTAAGATTTATAAATTTTGCAAAGTATGCAAGTTGTTATAAAATATTCGTTTGGTCGAGGAATATTCTTTTTATCGGAGAATATCCGTACGACGGCACAATCATTGGTGGACCCCACAATAGAAGTATTGTTGTAGTTAGAAAACGACAGAATTATCTTTTTATAAAAATAACGCCGAAAGTGTTATCGTTAAAACTGTTGAACTACCCTGTAATAAAAGTACAGTAATACGCGTGGTTGCATAGTAGCACACGGTATTGATTATTGATGCTTACGTAAGAAGTCACTCATGTAAGGCCCCAACTTTTTATAAATGTAGATTTATTTTCCTCTATTTATTATTTTGAAATAGTAAGGGTTGATTTGATTAATGTGGTTAGTTATGGGTAAAATGCGTAAATATTTTAAATAAACAGGTGGTTATAAAATATCATTGTTGTCGGGGAATATTCGTTTGGTCGTTGAATATTCTTCTTTGTCGTAGAATATTAAATCGACGACGGCGCAATCTTTTAATGGCCTATAACATAAAAGCGATTGGATGAAAAAAAACGACAAGTATAAGTTGTTTATAAATAATAGGTATTATTACTATTAATATTGTTGGAATACCCGTTGGTTAAAACACGATGTCTGGCGTTGTTGCAAGAAGCACATGGTATTGCACCAATTATCGATTCTTACGTGAAGGCACTACTCAATAATTATTACACGGTAATTCGCCCAAATTATTTTATTTTATTGATTCAATAATTGTTTGCGTTGATATTTTATATTATCGTTGTTTCAATAATTGTCACTACACGGTATTTTCCATTATCGAAGCTAATAATTCATATTATCCGAATAATATTATTAGAAAATATTATTGGCAATGTCTAGAAAGTTCATCTAAGGAGAGGTTTGGTCACGTAATTGCTGGCCAAGATGGAGAAATTCTTATTGAAAAGCCCCTCTTTCCGGGAGCGGCACAGTTGCAAGATTGTGATTCTGTAATATTATTTGTGAATAATTAATTATTGATTTATATGATGTGGAAAATATTGATTTTATGTGGATATAGATGGAGAACATTTTTAAAGTGACAATTGTTGAAAAATGATATTTTATCTTTTTTGATAAAATAATTTATTATTATATTTTAATAATATAATAATGGTGATAGTTTTACAATGAATGTGGGATATATGAGTATATGAGGATGAAGAGTATTTTTGTTGCATTAAATGATTAACACATGTTTTGTGTGTCGGTGGACCCCATTTCTTGACTGAAATTTGATTATAGCCTGTAAAATCGTCCGTTTATGGATTTTGGTCAATTTCTGTTTGGAATTTGGAAAAACTTTCTTCCGCAAAGTTGTAGAGAATTGAATTTCCTATAAAAAGACGCGAGATTCGAATTTTATGATAAAAGAGCTATTTATTATGAATTATTGAAGTTTCGAAGTTCCAAAATAATTGATTTTTGGAAGTTTTAATTATTTTTAATATAAAAAACGTTTTTGTCATTAATTGTGGGTCTTGCATGTGATGTCAATTGCTGAATTCAGATTCTTGGGTGGTGTGCTTGAATGTTAATAAATAAAATTATTTTATTAAATTTTTACGCTTTGGTGTTCTAAGCAATTTCCTATAAATAGGGTGCTTAGGTTAGAATTGAAAATCACACCGAAACTAAAGATTTCTCTCTTCTCTCTATAATATCGAAAGCGTATTTGTGAGTATTTTAGTACTTTGTATTATTGCTATACGGTGCAAGTTCTTTCAAAGATTATATCCGATATTCGGTCGGAAGTACTATTCTTTTACGAGGGTAAGGATGTTATTTTCTTCTCAAATGATATTATTTCTTCAATATCATTATCTTTGAAATATTAGTTGGAACTTTTTATCAAATTTGGAACTTTTTCATGTCGGGTTACTATTCATGAGTTCTTATTCACGAGTTCTTATTCATGAGTTACTATTCACGAGTACTATTCACGAAGCATGATGATGTTTTTTGTGAAATTTCTATCTTTTAGTGTCGGAGTTACTATTCACGTATACGACACTATTCACGAATACGACACTATTCACAGAAAAATTAAATTTTCTTTTCTGTGTCCAAGATTATCTCGTTATGATTCCTATCTTTGATTGGATCTATGTTTTGATGATTCTTGAATTTTACTCCACTCTGGTTATTTATGAAGAATTTTTGAACTTGGATTGTTTAAAGTACGAATCCTTAATATTTGTTCTTTTGTTTCTTTGGATTCGTTTTTCTTTAAAATATTTTTCATCATCCTCGGTCTAAATGATGATATAATTGAATATCTTTGGCCCGTAGTGCAAAGATGAATGATTCGATGAATATCTTTGGCCGTAGTGCAAAGATGAGCAGTGTTTAAATGAACATGACTAATGATGAATATCTTTGGCTTCTGTAGTGCAAAGATGAATATTTGATTCAGATATATATTGATTGATGTTCTGAGGATAAAAGATAGGCGATGAACTTTTAAATTCATATATAGAAGATAGTAGTTTGCATTCTCTATTTAACTCTTCTAATGAATTATTATTTTCGTTGCGAATATTGATTTAAAACTTGTTGTCTATTGTATTCTATTAGATTTTTTCCTGTTGAAGACTAACGATAATTTATTTTATATTATCTTAGTCATGATGTTCTTTACTGGGTTAGTTGAGCTCACCCTTTTCCTTGTTGTTCCATTTTTCTTCTCAAGAGGCGAGAATGTAGCGAGTACTAGTTGGGGTGTGGAATGATGGTTCTAGAAGTCATTTTAGTAGTCCTCAACATTTTTGTAAAATAATGTATCAATAATTGTACTGAGGACTTATTTGAGTGTGGATATTGTCTAGATGACAATATTTGTATTTAAACTCACAGTTTTTATGTTGTATTAATAAAGTTGTAGTTGTTTCTGTACCATGTATTTGGCGACTCAGAATGGGTTGGATGGAATGGACCTATTTTGGGGGCGTCACAACTCAGTTATACTCAATTATTGCTACAGTAATTGCTGCATCATATCTCTCATATTATTGATTCAATTATTGTCACAGTATCATCTGCATAATATTTATTATTATTAAATTAATAATTGAGACGACAAAGTTATTCATATTATTATTTGCAATATTGACAATGTATAGAAAGTTACATCGAGGAGAGGTTTGGTCACCTAATTGCGCGCCATGATAGGGAGAAATCCTTATCGAAAGCCCTTCTTTCACAGGAGCGACATTGGTTGTTAAATATTGTGAATTATAATATTAATGATGTATAAGTTCGTGTTGATTAAAGATGAAATTGATAGTTCCATTGTGTGGGAATTATTAGTGTTAGTAAAAATTGATATTTATTTCGATAATAATTGATGTCTGGAGGTTATATTGACCAATCGGGTATTCGGGGCACTTTTCGTGTCAGAGTACTATTCATGGGTTACTATTCACCCGGTTACTATTCACTCTAGTATTGTTCACTCAGGTATTTGGGACACTTTTTGTGTCGGGGTACTATTCCCAAAGTACTATTCACGGGGTACTATTCACCCGAAAAATATATTTCTTTTCGATCCAAATCATTTTTTAGTACAATATTATTCCATGAGGAGATGTGATAATTTTTCAGACCGTTGGTTGAAGTTATAATAGTAAATAAATATGGATCATTGGTTGAAGATATAATAGTAAATCAATATGCACCGATGGTGGAAAGTTTTAATAGTAAATCAATATGGATCGCTGGTTTAAAGTTTTAATAGTAAATCAGTATGGACCGTTGCTTTAAGTTTTAACAGTACATCAATATGGACCGTCCGTTTAAAAGTAAATCAATCTGGACCGTTCATGAATTAGTTACTATTCAGTCCATTCTCCTATAAATAGAAGCTCATTCCTTCATTATTTCTTACGAATTCACTGAAACACTAGAGAGAGAAACTATAAAGAGAATGAAGAAAAGTATTCTGCTATTTCACTACTGTAGTATCCAGTTTTTTCTAAGGTAAGGGGTATTATTCTTTCGTATTCATGAGGAGAGTTATTTTCTTTCAATACTCGTAAGGTTTGTTATTCCATTCTTTATTATTCTGTTGGAATAACCTGTCTGTTCGGTCTATCACATGCTTGGTGAATTCTGTTGTTAATCTATTCTTTATTATTTTGTTGGAATATCCTATATGTGCGGATTACGCATGACCTGGTTCCATTTTTATTATTCTTTTGGAATATCCTGTCTATGCGGGTTACGCATGACCTGGTTCCATTCTTTATTATTACATTGGAATAACACATCATCTGCGGATTACTTACGCTTTGGTGAATTCTTACATTATTCCATTCTTTATTAAATTGTGGAAATGATCATCTCACGTGGATTACCGCGTATGCCGAGGCAAAAATCCATTTGCGGTTTCATATATTCTATTATACTCGATTGGTTAAAGCTTTGACTTCTATACTCTATGAAATTAGTGGAATATCCTTGATATTTGCGCTTCATCCAGTATCTTTTCATAGAAATATTCTTCTGAGCATTCTTGCTCCACAAAGCAGTATCATGTTGACAATTTGGACGTTATTGAGTTCAGGATAAATTAATTTATAAATCTTTAAAATTTATTCTTGAACTTGTTTTATTGAATTGTCATTATCCTCATGCTTATATTATGTTGAAAGTCATCTTTGGCTTACGTGCATAGATGGACTTGGTATGATTATGACCAGGGATTATTCGGTATAATCATGACCGTAATGTGACGAATGACGTGGTAAAAGTCCTCATTGGCCTATAATTCATTGGTGGATAGTTGTTGGTATGATTATGACCAGGAATTATTCGGTATAGTCATGACCATTGATGATTACATAAATATCCTTGGCCGTGGTGCAGGGATGATTCGATTTTATTTATTAAGCTGAGTCTCAGCGATAAAGTTGATGAAAAACTTTTTAAATCATAGAAGATAGTAGATTTTATGCTCTACTTGACTCTTCTAATGGATTGTTTGTTCCGCTACAGTTAAACTTGTTGTCTATTATATTCTATCAGTTTAACATTGTTGAAGGCTAATGATAATTTATTCTGCATTATCTTAGTCATAATATTTCTTACTGGGCTAGTTGAGCTCACCCTTTCTTTCACTGTTCGCTTCAGGAAATGAGAATATAGTTGGGACTAGTTAGGGAATGGATTGACGGTCCAGATGGTTGCATTAGTAGTCCTCACTATTCTGTGAAATAGTGTGATAATAAATTTATTGAGGACTTATTTTGAGTTTGTATACTGTCTAGAAGACAATATTTGTATTAAAACTCACAGCTTATGTTGTATATTTAAGTTTATATTTGTATTCAGTACCATGTATCTGGCGACTCAGAATGGGTGATGTATACCTATTTTGGGGGCGTCACAAATTATGTGGTATTTAATTCATATAAATACGATATTAATGATTGAAAATTCATGATAAATGATAATAATTATCTAAAAAAATTTACGAGTTTATGACAATTATTTTGACTGATAATATAATTAGCTAAGATAATTGTTAAGTATTTAGGCAGAGTTTAATTGAACTTAAACTCGATAATGGTCCGACTAGGTCGTCGGGATGTCAAAGTTGTACTGAACTCGACTCAGACTGTAAAAGTTTGACTTGAGGTTAAGTCTTATATGTGTTATAGACGGATATGATTATGTGATAATGTGTTTAGGTTATTTTAAATATTGTGATGATATTATTCTAACTTAGAAATAAATATTATTATGTCTTCAGACAAAGCTTATTAAATTGCATAGCGGTAATTAACGGTTCAGGCAAGTCTTTCTTAACTCGACCTCGAGTTGTTTATTCATATATACTTGTGGTTAATCGTTTTTGATTGCCATGTCTAAGAATTATTAAATCGCACTCTGTGCATATACTGCATGTATTCATCAGGTATGAAAGGCTGATCACCTTTATTACCATTCGGTCGGATATATATATATATATATATATATATATATATATATATATATATATATATATATATATATATATATGTTCATGTTAAATGTTTGTTCAAATTTATGAAAAATTTGTTCGTGCTAGTTCACAACTATATTGTAGAACTTTAGCCGACTTATTGTTCAAATCTTTTTATCATGATATATCTTTAAATTAAATTTATACTTGCTGGGCAAACCTATTGCTCATCCTTGCTATATTATGATAAACATTGCAGATTAAGATGAATATGTCGGATACAAGGAAAGGTTAAAGATAGTTCCATCTTTAAGTTTATGTGTGCAGTTAAATTTGTATAAGTATTATATATTAATGTTGTTGTAAGTCAAATATGTTATGAATTGTGTATAAGTTAAGGTTACTCGACCTTGGGGATTGTGTGTAAAGTTTAATGTATAAACAATTTATGTTTATATCTTCCGCAATAGTTGTAGAATGATTGTACCAGATCCGTGGTGATTTGGGACCCAGATTTGGGGCTCTCTTAGAAACCGAGATTCATTAGGGTCTTGGGACTTGATTATGCGGAGTGAAGGTGTTAGGCACCCCCTGACATCCGTGTTACCACGGTGACCGCCACTTTTCAAGAAACAAGATATAGCAGTGATGTTTTATAAAAGAGGTTTTTCAAACCCTTGTGCTCAATAGTAATTGAGACCTTTTACACTCCCATTTTATATTAAGTGTTCGGCTTGATTGTTTTTAATTTTTCGAGATGCGAAGCATCTTTGAGAAAATAACGTACAAAATAGTGCCGAACTCCTCGTGGGTATGAAAACCATCTGAGGAAATCCGAACACCGTGAATAAATTTACAAACTTCTTACAACTGAAAATGTCCATCATGGGAACCGAATCTAGATCCAGTAGACTGAATCTGTGATCACATGATTCCTAGGCTCACATGATGCCGTAATTGATAATAAAGCAATGAGCAGTATATATATATATATATATATATATATATATATATATATATATATATATACATGATCACCACCACGAAGCACCTCCATGGGGATCGGAAATCGTAAATGTAAATAAAGTCGTAAAAGCAATCAACCGCCACAGTATGAACTCTGTGTGGGACGAAAAATAAATAAAGTCAGAAGGCGGCCAACCGCCACGAAGTAAACTCAGTAGGGATCGAATGTAAATAATATATATATATATATATATATATATATATATATATATATATATATATATATATATATAAAAGCGATAAACGCACCGGATGTAAAATCTGGGCTCATCGAACGAGTTCGACACACAGTTGATATATATATATATATATGAAAGCAACTAAACGCTTGAGGCATCAAGTTCAGGCTCAATCGAGGCATAACTCGATAATGTTAGTCCATATATAAGTATATATATATATATATATATATGTACAAATTGAAATAAATCCACGGACCGAAGTCCCGGCAAACACACGCAACACGACTCTCAACGTGAAGAATAGTGTGTGCAAAGATGAAGAGAAAGGCTTTAAAGTGTGTGAGAAGGCTTATAGTGGAAACGCCAAAGAAGACTTCTATATCTTTAAAGGATGAACACTCGGCTCCCCACCACAAAAAAGTAGCTATATGTGAGCTCACAAGTGTTTAAAATGAGAAAGCACTTCGGTGTAGGTGAGTCTGAGAGAAAATTTGACAGGCTTCCTCGCCTTTTCTTTTACAAAATGGTTACCCTAAGCCCTCTATTTATAGAGGGGGGAGCCTTAGGTGTACCTACGGCTGGTCAGGTTACCCCGGGCTTCACGGGTCCCACCGTCTCAAAGTACGTGCACGCATGCACTGTAATGTCCGCTTAAAATTTTAGAATTACAATTCGGGCATCCAACTGAGGTATATAAGACCTATTTCGGACCGCCGTTGTCAAGAGTTACACAATGACATGGGATTAGAAGTTGTACGAAGTCAGGAAGATGGGACCATGCCCTCCGATCTTCAAGCTTCAAATTCTATCTGTTACCCTGCGTAATAGTCACTCGGGATTTGACATCCTTGGTCCTTGTGGGACATTACTGTGTAGAAATGTATGTATAAAAATGTTGAGATGGCGCGATGTGGCATCAAGGTGGAAAGATGACGACTTTGCCCCTCACCGGGGTTATCGCCGGTTTGGGCTGATAAAGTAGACGTTGCTCAGGGTTATCTCTGAGATTGGACTGCTGCAAGTGTTGAAGGTCCTCAGTGACATCTTTGAGGTGTGCCTGTCTTCCCGGCGTTATCTCCGAGTCTTGTACTGAGTGCCTCGGTGTGAGTGCCGAGGTTGAAGCTGATTGCATGCATTTGAAATAAGCATTTCCGGGGTTATCTTCAGAACTGCATTCCTTGGGGTTATCTCCAAGGTTGGTAGCTTCTACTCCTAGAGTTAGGAATAAGACTGAATATCTCGGGGTTATCTCTGATATGGATCGGTCTTCTCCGGTGGTATTTTCGATATTGGAACTGTATTCCTCGGGGTTATCTCCGTGGTTGGAACTGATACTCCCGGTGTGTGTTCCGGGGTTGAGGCTAAAACTTGATGAGTATCAAAATTTGGATGTGATTTGTCTTCCGAGGTTATCTCTAAAGACGAATCGCCTCCCCGTAATGTCGAGAATGGTGTGTGAGAAAATTTTGAGTGTCTACAGATGCCCCTCTTTATCATATTAATGTAATGTAATGCATGGATGGGATAAAGAATCCTAGACACTTAAAATATAACAAGATAAACATGATGCAATGTGCAGCAACATGATGTATGATGCATAGGTACGCGGTGGTTGCCCAACATGCTGGGGATGATTGTTGGCTCCATGTTGGTTCTATCGGGGATTGGCAACGATGACCATATTGGATGTACGATCCAAATCTTTTAGGATGTTGACGTTGGGGTTGTCACCAAAGTCCTTAATCCTTGATACAGACTTTATTCCGAAGATTTGCCTCTCGTGTACAAGAGATCTGTGGGGATAAGGCTCTGTCTGTTTGAGAATGTGTATAACATATTCCATCATCGATCCTCCTCGATGATGTTGATCTTCCCTGGTTTGTATCGCAAGGACATATTAATGTTCTATTGGATTTACTGCCAACAATATGTGTTGTCAGGGTTACCTGACCTTTGTTGACACGTACGTCACCGGATAAAAAACCCCTATTGGGCATGCTGTCAAGGCTGCTTGACGTTCGTTGACACGTACGTCACCAGATAAAAACCCCTATTGGGCATGCTGTAAAGGCTGTTTGACCTTCGTTGACGTGTGAATCAATGGATAAACACGCGTTGTAACCCCCGCCGGGGTTTTGCTTAAAAATTAGGGTGACGACCTTGAATTGGCGGCATTGGACCTGCGCAATGTATTGCCGAGTGTGATTTGTAACAACTGAGATCATCAGCATAATGTTCCATGTGCTCGGGTGAATACCAATGAGTGATGTGCATACCCACAGCTTGGTTTGAGAAAACCAGGATGACAAGCTATTCCGCTCAATCGTGTAGCATTTTTATTCATGATTTGGTTTCTTCAGCTTATGAGAACTCCGTTGCAACTCAAACTAGATCGAGACGAAGGGGTGGGACCCACGTAGGGATACCACAGGTACACCTACAGCAGCCACAGGTGGACCTGCGACCACCGTGTCTACTTAATGCCAGTAGGTTGCTTTCATAAGTTATTTTCAAGTTGCGTCGTGAAGGAAATCCGAGAGCTCTTCTTCAGATCTGCTGAGTTCGAGCGACTTTCTACAAATTCTGTCACCGTACAAGTGTTCTACACTGTCCTGGTAATGTATGCATATCTTCTTTTCCAGTTTTTATCCGTTGGAAAATGACTTATCACATAAAATACATCTAAACACATAGTAGTGAATATGCATGCTCAAATGATTTGATAAAAAATATTCAATATAGTAAATGTTAGTATTAAACCATGCTGAACATAATGATGTGAAAAAATTTGACTTTTGAGATAGTCAAATTGGCACCTCTTTCTGCTATTTCTTATCCTATTTGAGGACAAATGAGCAAAAGGTTAAAATGCAAAGTAATCATGGTAACTAAGAAGAAAAATGGAACAAAGAGGAAAAGAGTGAGCTCAACTAGCCCAGTAAAGAATATTATGACTAAGATAATATAGAACAAATTATCGTTAGTCCTCAACAGGGAAAAATCTAATACAATACAATAGACAACAAGTTTTAAATCAATATTCGCAGCGGAAATAATAATTCATTAGAAGAGTTAAGTAGAGAATAAAATCTACTATCTTCTATATATGAATTTAAAAGTTCATCATCAATATTTTATCCCTGTAACATCAATCAATATAAATTTGGAATCAAATATTCATCTTTGCACTACAGGCCAAAGATATTCATCAGTTGGTCATGTTAATCTCAACACATGTTCATCTTTGCACTACGGGCCAAAAATATTCATCAGAATATCATTCATCTTTGCACTACAGGCTAAGATATTCAGTTATATCATCATTTAGGACTGAGGATGATGAAAAATATTTTAAAGAAAATGAATCCAGTGAAACAAAAGAACAAATATTAAGGATTCGTACTTTAAACAATCCAAGTTCAAAAATACTTCATAAATAACCATAGTGGAGTAAAATTCAAGAATGAAGATCAAAACATGGATACAATCAAAGCTAGTATCCATAATAGATATCTTGGACAAAAACGAAAAATTTAATTTTTCTGTGAATAGTGTCGTATTCGTAAATAATGTCGTATACGTGAATAGTAACCCCGACACTAAAAGACAAGAATTTTACAAGAAAAATCTTACCAATATTCCGGCATAATGATATTGAAAAAAATAATATCATTTATAAAAAAAATAACATCCCTTAACTCAAAAGGATAATACTTCTAACTGGAATACCGGATATAGTGCTGAAGAGAACTTGTATAGCAACACTCAAAGTATCAAAATACTCACAAGAATACGTTAGATAATATAGAGAGAGAAATCTTTAGTTTCTGGTGTGATTTTCAATTCTAACCTAAACACCCTATTTATAGGAAAATGCTTAGAATACCAAAGCAAAAAATTTAATAAAATATTAATATATTTATATAAATTTCCTACGCCAACTTTGACAATCCAATTTCAGCACATTAACCACAAAAGTGGGGCCCACCATCTCACAAAAACGTTTTTCATAAAAAAATTATTTAAAACTCCAAAAATCAATTATTCTGGAACTTCAATAATTCATAATAAATAGCCCTTTTATCCGAAAAATTCAAATCTTATGTCCATTTCATAGGAAATTCAATTATCTACAACTTTGTAATTTTAAGTTTTTTCCAAACTCCAAACAGAAATTGACCGAAATCCACATACGAACGATTTTACAGGCTATAATCAAATTTCAGTCAAGAAATGGGGTCCACAAACATGAAAAACATGTTTTAAATATTTTTAGTAACAAAAATACTCTTCCTCCTCATTTATTCATATATCCCACATTCATTGTAAAAAATATCACCATTATTATATTATTATAATATAATAATATATTTAAATGAATTATTTTATCAAAAAAGATAAAATATCAATTTTCAACAATTGTCACATTAAAAAATTTTCTCCATCTATATCCACATAAAATGAATATTTTCCTTATCATATAAATTAATAATTAATTATTCATAAATAATATTACAGAATCACAATATTGACAACCATGTTGTTCCTGTGAAGAGAGGGCTTTCCAATAAGGATTTCTCCTTCAAGGCAATGCAATTAGGTGACCAAACTTCTCCTTGATGTAACTTTCTAGACATTGCCAATAATGTTATCTAATAATATTATTCAAATAATATGAATTATTGATCGATAATGGAAAATATTAATGCGTGTGACAATTATTGAAACAACAATAATATAAAATATCAACGCAACAATTATTGAATCAATAAAATAAAATATTGAATAATAATTCATCGTAACAATTATTGAGTAAAGTGCCTTCTTACGTAAGAATCAATAATTGGTGCAATACTGGTATATCTTCTTGCAACACCGCGTATCTACCGTGTGTTTTAACCACCGGATATTCCAACAATGTTAATAAAGAATAACTACGCCAAGTTATTTATAAACAACTTGTACTTGTCGTTTTTTTCATCCAATCGCTTTCCGTTATGGGGCCCACAAGGTCTTGGCCGTCGAATCGAATATTTTCCGACGGTGAAGAATATTCCACGACCAAACGAATATTCCCTGACAACAATGAATATTTTATAACCACTTGCTTATTTAAAATATTTGCGCATTTTACCCATAACTAACCACATTAATCAAATCAACCCTTACATTTCAAAATAATAAATAGAGAAATTTAATTTTATTTATAATAAGTTAGGGTCTTACAAGCTAGGTGAACTTATCTTTTGCAATTGTAACACGCTTTGGATTGCTGCGTGCGGTTTGGACTGATGTATCCCTCCCCTCCGCATTTATAGCATATGACCGGTGGTCGTTCTCCTTCCTTAACAACGGGTGCTGGTGCTGACGTCTTTCCATCATTATTGAATCTCCTCTTCTTGAAATTTCCACTTCTATTATCTTGGCCATAATTACCACCGAAGTGGTTACCATTTCTGGCATGTTGATTTCCTCCACGTTTGTTGTCACCGCTTTGATGACTGCTACCACTGGTAATATTATCATTTTTTCGGGTGCTATCTCTTGGTTTGGTTGACTCATTATCGCGCTCCAATAACTGAGCCCTATTCACAACATCTGAATACAAGCAAAGTTTGTGAGAAATGGGGTATTGACGTATTTCGGGTTTCAAACCTCTTAGAAACATTCGCGTCATACGCTCCTCATTATCTACCAATTGAGATGCAAACCGGGATAACTCGGCAAACTTAGCCTCGTACTGCGATACAGTCATATTGTTTTGCTCCAGCTTGATGAATTCTACCTCCTTTATGTGACGAATACTTTCAGGAAAGTACTTGTCGTTGAATAATTCTTGGAACTTCTCCCAAGACATCTCTTGGCAAGCGGAAATTTGACGCGTTTATAGATTCCCACCAATGATCTGCCTCTCCTCGCAACATGAAGGTGGCAAAGGGAACCTTTTGCTCCTCGGAGCATCCCGAGGCATCAAATATCTTGGTGACCTACTTAATCCACTTTACTACCTTAAGTGGTTCTGGCTTTTCCAAAAACTCTGGTGGTCCCAGCTCCTTGAATTGCTTAACGGTGACCATCCGTGAGTTGCCAGTGTTTCCAACTGCATTTTGAACAAGAGTCTCTCTCGCCTGATGTTGCGCGAATTGCAGAAAGCTCCTAAATATCACGTCGTTCATCATTTGGTCGGTGTTGTTGTTTACCAGAGGATTATTGTCTTCCTCATGCACATTATCCTAGTTCTTGATCGTTGATGACTCAACGGTCTCATGTGCTCCATTGTTTATCTCAACGTTTTCAGATGTCATTTTTAAAAACTACCACAAAACAAGGGTTAATTGACATGCCACATATTATCCATATATTCTGACCAACCAATTAAATGACAAATAAACTTAGGTAGGTCATACTAGCGAAGGATTTACCCGTCTCTCCCCTCCTAGTTCTAGCCTCAAATCTCAATCAGAGATCATATCCCTAAGCTTTGATTCCAACTGTGACGCTGATAAGTAGGATTTACACCTACTTGTGGAGTACCAATTCATGCGAACTATGCCCATCTCAAGTACATTTTAGTAGGTTTTAGCCGCATTTCATGATAATTTTCATTTCACATACTTAAAACTCCTTTTGGTGAATAAGTGCAGGAATCGGCCTAGTTTGGTGGTGTTATTGAGCACAAGGCGAATGGAAGCTTGAGACGAGGCAAAAGATGGGATATGCATGGCATGAAGGTGCAATGGAGCAAGGAGATAAAGCATGACTGAACAAGTAGCAGCAGCAGTAGCAAAACAGGAACCAGGATCTGCAGATTGCAAGTCAGCGGCGGTGGCAAAAAAAGACCTTGAGAGCGCTGCTACCTGCGATTACCAACCGGATCTTGGAGCCTCATCGCAAGTTGTGCGGCGGCGAGAAGGACAAGCCTAGGGAGCGCGCGCCCACGCGCAAGATCGGCCAAACATACAAACTTACTGCAAGTCTTGCGGCCGCGAGAATATCAAATTTGGAGGAGTCTTGTGGCGCTGCAGCGTGAGGCTGAAGGCTGGCGACTTGTTTTATTTTATTTCCAATTTTTAAAGGTTGTAATTGATTTTAAAACGATTCCTGACTGGTGTCAGGGGGATCACTTGACATTTTATTAGTTTTTCACGTATCATTACATCGTAATTTAGGGTTTTACTCTCTGGGGGAGATTCCAACGTAGAAGGAGGCCACAACTCTACTTTTCTACTCCTTCTCGGGATTTTCTACCAGAGTGAATTATTAATATTAGTTTTGTTGGATTCTTATGAGGATTTGAATATTGATTTATTTTCAGCAATTGAGTTTAATAGTTTTATCGTTCATCTTTCAATTGTCGTTTATTGACCATGCTTAGATTTGATCCCATAATGGCTTTTGGTTCAGTCATGAACTAAACTCCATTATGGGATTCTAACGGATTTTAATATGTAGTTTGATTGCATGCTTAAATGCTGGATTGTTTTGCATATCATATGGGATGTCTATCATGATTGTTTTGCATGTATAAATGATTGATCACCATTCGGTTCAATATTTGTATTGAATTGACAATGTACATGCAAATATGGAATGTAATCATGATAGTGTACGTATATAGGGCTGTGTTATATGGCTTATGTATTTCGTGAACCAGATAGACATATATTGTTTCACCGTATAAATTAGAATAAGGGCTTGAACTTAAAATCAATATAGTTGCAATTTCACATAGATATATAGTGATTTTGGTTATATTGATGATTACATAGAGTCTATCATCTGTGGATGATGTGTAAGTAGGTCTTAGTGCATTGAAAAATGGCTAATACTCTTTTAGTGCTCTTGGCTACTTTCCTGTGATATGTGAGCAAGTCATGCATGATAGTGGCGATTAAATGAAGTATTAAATGAAGTTAGGATCCCATTAGTTCCAATATCATTTATTCTATCGTTATTATTGCTTTAGTTGTCATTTGCAATTCAATAACAAAGCAAGTTTAATCATTAGTTTGAGCATATAAATATAGTGATTTAATTAATGAATAGTAGTTTAAGTTAAACAACTTTCTCTGTGGGATCAATACTTTACTTGCTCTGTATTACTTGTTGACACATGTATGCTTGCATGAGTTAGATCTCTTTTGTTAAGACTAAAGAAGAGGCAACAGACGCCCCCAATATAGGTATACATCACCTACTCTGAGTCGCCAAATACATGGTACAAAATACAAATACAAACTTAATTATACAACTATCGTGTAACATAAGCTGAGAGTTTTAACACGAATATTGTCTTCTAGACAATATCCAAACTCAAATGAAGTCCTCATTACAATTATTATTACACTATTTTACAGAATAGTGAGGACTACTAAAACAACCATCTGAACCGTCACTCCATTCCCAGACTAGTCCCAACTATATTCTCATTTCCTGAAGAGAACAATGAAAGCAAAGGGTGAGTTTAACTAGTCCAGTAAAGAATATTATGACTAAGATAATGCAGAATAAATTATCGTTAGCCTTCAACAGTGTTAAACTGATAGAATACAATAGACAACAAGTTTAATTACAGCGGAACAAACAATCCATTAGAAGAGTCAAGTAGAGCATGATATCTACTATCTTCTATGATTTAAAAGTTTATTATTAATTTTATCGCTGAGACTCAGCTCAATAAATAATCCACATCACTGAATTATACATGCTTTACGGGCCAAGGATATTCATTATTATCACATCCACAAATCATCCATGCACTACGGGCCAAGGATATTCGTATTATCACCAATGGTCATGATTATACCGATACATAGTCATAATCATACCAATCAACAATCCATCTATGCACTACGGGCCAAAGATGACTTTTATCACAATATAAACATGAGGATGATGACAATGATATAAGCATCAATCAAACAAAATCAAGGATAAATATTAAAGATTTTTAATTTATCCAAAGTTTAAAAATGTCCATTTAACATGACAACTGCTTTGTGGAGTAAAATTCAAGAATAATATTCATGTATCAAAAATAATTTGGACAGAAAAGAAATCAATTTTTTAGGTGAATAGTACATGGGTGAATAGTACATGGGTGAATAGTACCTCATGAATAGTAATTCGTAAATAGTACCCCGACATGAAAAGATTAAATTTTAACAAGAATATTCAGAAAAATATCCTTGTGAAACGATACTAGATAAAGCGCAAATTTCAAGGATATTCTACTAATTTCAAGGAATATAGAAGCAATACTTAACAAAATGAGTGTAGAATTCAGAATCTGAAACGAAATAATATTACTTACATACTACAGAGTATGGAAGAAAATATTATTTCTTATGAATATTGAACAAAAATAATATCTCTTACCTTAAAAAGAGAGTATTTCTGACTGGTAGTATAGGGATATTCTTGAAGAAAACTTACATTATTTTCTACACTCAAAGCTTCCTTAAACTCTAAAAAAATACGCTCAATATTATAGAAGAAGAATTCTCTGATTCTGGTGTGATTTTCATTTCTAAACTAAGCATCCTATTTATAGGAGAATGGTAGGATACTATTTGAAAATAAAAATCACAGACCAACAGTAACAATTCACGGGTGAACGAATTCATCTGAAACTTAAACAAAATTGATTTTACCATGTTACACTATGCAGCACTATGCACACACTATGCAGTACTATGCATAATAAAATATAATATATTCTATTTTACATAAAAAAACAAAACTTATAATATATATATATATATATATATATATATATATAAAACAAAATTGAGATAACTTTCTACCGACAGTTTTGAAAAATGGGTAAATGGGGGTCCATGCAATAAGCCAAATTTACAACAAATAATTCATAAAAATCCCCTTTATTTATCTTAATTCACTTGACTTCACAAAATACATTTGTCTTAATGGCTTTATAAAACACATTTCGCGTAAACAGAATTCCTAATTTAAGGGTATTTTATGTTGATCAACACTATCTTAATGGAACAATTTTTTTCAGTTCCTCTTTGACGTCCTCAGGACGTAATATAAATCTTAACGACATTTGCGTTCATCATTTGTCTTTAGCACATAGAACATCTTGTCCCAATTTAGGGATGTTCATATCCAGTCTGTAGTCCATACTTAATCAATTTAGTTAGACAATTCAAAAGCTTAATATAAAAGCAATATTTGAATCTGTGTCTAGCCGATTCAAATGACATTTGACACTTCTTTAATTTCTAAAATACTGGAAATTATTTTATAAATTTGGCATACTACATCATACAATAGTGGGCTGACGATCCATAGATCACATCCAACACTAGATTAAGCTGCATTGATGACTTCATCATTTGTCATATCTATATTATATTAATGATGGATTGATGACTATATAAAATATATTTTGATATTTTCAAAATTTTTTCTAGCCAAAACAATTAGCGTAAACTCTTCTTTAAACGGTTTAAAGCCATTGAAAATCATTCTTGGTGTTATCATGTCACAACAAGTAACGATGTGTTAGTGCCTCGAAGTCCACATCCACACCATTATCACCGTGTGCTGCTGATAACAAAAATTCATTTGTATTTCTAAATGCACATCAGTGTGAATTTAGCTTGATTTCAAAAATTTCTAGATCTAGCATAGCTAGAAGATTTGGAATTCATTTCTCCTTTATCAGCTTCAACTTCTTCCATTGTCTCACTATGAAACAATTTTATCTAACTCTAGCACCATCAATACTCAATCTACTTTAATTAATTAGCTCTTATTCGATAATATTCCTATACCTTAGTACAATTCATCAATTTTACCACACATTATGTGTTTAGGAACTTGCCATAAAAATATGAGTTTAATAACTTGTCCTAGCAATATGTAGTCCAAGAACCAATCAGGGACTGTCCATACGCTTAGGGGTTCAAAAACATGTCATATGATTATAAGTCACAAACTTCTCATACGTATGAGTTTTAAGAACTCACAGCTAATCTTATATCCTCTAATTATCAAATATACATATGAGAAAAGAATCACATTCTCACCATATATACACCGATAATGCAACACCGATATTTCAACGATTATCAGTGTGATAAATTAAGTGGTTGTTAAACCAAGCAAAAAACTCATGCTCATACAAAAATTTGTACAACTCAGCTACCACATGAGTCCTCAATTGAAATTTCACTTAATCCCATCAAATCTTATCTTGTTCTTTGCTTAATACAAATTTTATTTAATTTGTATTTCATCATCTATAACTCTTTTCGAGTTTTATTCTTGTACTATTACCTAGTACCATTTTCATATAGCCATTCTGCTATAAATTTTCAATCATTCGATTGATTAAATGTCCTTCATTGACTTGATCAGATCACGTCGTGATCTTATCTTATAATCGTGTTATATTACGATTCTTTCTCATTCTATGATCGTTTCATTTTTACGATCTTCTTATCTTCTTTCCATTCATATTATTTTATGATTATTCGAATCAAGTGTCCCCTAATCCTCTACTTCTTGCCTTTTAAAAATCTTCTTTGAATCTGTGCATATTATATTAATGCATTCTTTATGAATTTCTGCATTCATTTAATATCATTTCAACCGCATTCAAGTTTATGCTTAACATCCTTTTCCTTTTCATCTATCTTGTTTATTGTTATAGCCTAAGGTACGCTTACCTAAGGTTTATAACCTATATCTCTGATACCAATTATAACGATACCAAAATCGGGACTATTTCTCTCCCCGGTCTTGTGCGTTAATATTATATTGTTCTAGATTTAAAACATTATTTATTGTTAAAATAGTTAAAAATGCTAAATATTTTTTTTTGTCATTCATCGTTCCCTGAATCGCAACCTTTACGATTCTTCTTTATACTAAAATCATATCTATGATATGATTTGTATAATCTGAGTAAACGTATTAAAATCTTAAGTCTCACTACTTAATATCTTTTCTATCGATGATTCACTTATTTCAGAATCATATTTATTCTCATTTCAGAATAAACATTCTTTATCCATTCAACATTTCAAACTATACATAACTGCTAACATTTAACAAAACTATCAATCATAGCTTTATACCATTTCTAATTCAAGGAAATGTATTCATTTTGCACATCGTTCAATCTTCATCATTCGTATAGCAAGTAATATTGCTTAACATCATTAACCTGCAAAAAAATTTGTGTTTGCAAGATTGAGCTCGACAACCTAGCAAATTTAACAGTCTATCATGTTTCACATAGCACCCGATTCCATATGCACCATATTTTCTTTACTATGCATATCCACATGCAACATATTTTCTTTACTATGCATATCTCCATGCAACTTATATTCTTTACTATGCATATCCTACATGCATCAATAATTCCTTGCAATGCATACATTCATGCATTATACATTTCTAATTTATCGAGTTACATCATACAACATGTGCTATCACATATCACATATAATTTGAGTTTCATAACTCAATTAACTTAATCATATTTTGACTTTAACTACTCATAAAGCATGGTATGTAACTCACCACAGAATCACATTTAATCCACAAACATAATAGAACTAAAAAACTTGCATTGTTTGTTGACTATTGTAATAAAGTTCAGCTTAACTTTCTTGCACGGATCCTATACAATCATATTCACAATATATGAATGTAGTAGCCACATATCCATAACATATAACTTGTACAATTATATATTAAATATCTATATTAACCACATCACTAGCTTACCATGTTGTTTTAGAAAAAAAAAATTTATATCCTTTCTAACTCTTTTATCCTTTTACTAACATAAATCATTTTTCGCTTTAATATCTCTTGTCATGACCTTTGAATCTAAACATTCTACAATTTCAATTTCTAAATTATTCACAAACCAATATATTGGTATTTTTATACTTTCATACTTGACTTAAGTATATATAAAATAGATTCATAGCTTAATATCATATATTGAGTGTACTTATAATATATATGGATTAATTATAGTTCCATAATAACTTATAGATATCTCTCCGCGATCTAACGCGTTAAATACTATCGCGTTATTATACGCTGTCAAAACAGCCCCTTTGAACGACCATCTTTGTTACCTCTTACCTATCTAAAATATCCATTTAATCATAATGGATTTTTAAATATTCCATAACTCATATACATATCCATATTAAGAACATTACAAGTATCCTTTTATGGGTAAACTAGCAAATTAATTACAAAGCCTAACTATCTTGCCCCCCAAATGACCATCTCGATCGATTCTAGTGATTGTTGTCATTACAAGCAAAGAACTCCCTTGACCCACATTTTGACAATCTTTATACTCCACAATTTTGATTTGGTTATACTGAAAGTTTACTTATTGTATAGGTGGTGTACCTATTCATTCAAGAATATTTATTACAAACGTTTTTAGGTGGTGTATCTATCTCGGTATGATGATGTCATGCCCCTACAAAACTATGGACATCACCGTTTTGCACATTGTTGTTACTTTACGCCTTTATAACTTATAGCCTACAACTTCGACCATGTTAAATTTTAAACATATTATAGATACTACATAAGGCTAGTTAGAAAAATATTTATTACAAATTGTAATAAATATTCATAATCTAAACTAAAATGAAAATTTTAAATAAAAAATATTTAGATACAATTTAGAAGAAAGAAGTAGAATGAATATACATTTGTCTGTACTTGTATTTAGAATATGAATGAATATTTTTTTCCCTCCAAATTTAACTCTTTTATTAATTTGTTCCTTTAAATTTATTCACTTGCATATTTACCCCTATCTCTATACCTATAAAAAAATCGAGCAGGGACAGTTAGCTATGTTTCCCCCTTAATGGATCTGTTGCCATCACAGTCCACAGAGTTTTTTTTTTTTTGGCTTTATGGGGATATTAACAATAATAATAATTCCACCATCCATTTCCAATATTACATACAAATTAACAATCAGGCATAAGCTAACTGATAAAATATTTTACTTTTCTCACCACTCAACACTCTCATTTCTAGAATATTGCACGCTGCATTTGCTGCATATAATTTATGATTTGTAAAAAAAATTCATGGCTGAAAAACATAACAAGGGGTAAATATAGAAGGTAAAACCGGTACCATACTAGTATTGGATCGGTTAATCGGTTCGGGATACCGGTCAAATCGGTATCAGCAACCAATTTAGTGGCATTTCAATAATTGGTATGGCCATGAATAGTACCAAGAAACCAAGATTCCATTCTAGAGGAGAAAAATACTCTCTCAATGACAAAAAAATCAATCAACTTGAGATAAAAACATACTCATATATATATAAGGATAATACGAGACCACATTAAATAAAGAAAATAAGAAATAAATCTAGAGGAGGGTCTCTTCAAAAAGGGAGAGAATTGGTGTCAGACTTTTTAATAAATTAAAGACAAAGAAGGAGAATATAAGAATTAGCAATAAATCCTTCTCTAATTCATTAATATAATTTAAAATAAAAAGGGTTGTAAAGATTCATATACGTACTATAATTTGGAGATATGCAGAACTTTCATAGAAACATTGTAAAATCAATGTACAAAGGTTCGAATTTATTGTTTTTTTTGCTATATGATATATATCTCTTGGTTTCCGTATCATAAAAATCAGTTCAGAGTTTAGGAATCCTCTTTTTTTTTTTTTTTTTTTTAAATTTGATCCTAAATATCGCAAGTATGCATATGAAGTTTCTTATTTATTTACTTTTATAAAAAATTTCTTGTTTTTTATTTAAAGAAAAATTAAAGGAATAAGTTTGTTTTTGAATTGCAGGCAAAGAGAATTGGATATGACCCAGAAAAACAAGGGTATTTTAATGGATGAATTATATATTCTATTACATTTTTTTAAATAATTACAACAATAGTGTACTCATAAAATATTTACACAATTAATACAATTTCATATTTATTTACAATATTAGTGCAATTAGGATTCCTTAATTTAGGGATTAGTTATCCCCATGGCTTCTTCTCTCTCTCCTCATCTAAAATAACTGCATTAGTTAGTCATCACCCTTCTTCTTCATTCAACGTATTCTCTCTCTCTCTCTCTCTCTATATATATATATATATATATATATATATATATATAGAAAAATGATCCATGAATACGTTAGCTGGGATTGTTTAACTAACGCTCATCCAACCATCCAAAATTAGAGTGAATATTTGAGATGAGTGCCCAACCGCTACTCCTACTCTGGTCAAACCAAAACGCATGCAGTTTTGACCGGCCATTAGAGGGAGTAAATGCCAACAACAAAATTTGGCTTAATTACATTATCCCCGATTATCCTCATACATACTCAGTTAAAATAAAAAATAAAAATTATAAGGATAATTATAAGGATAATCAAGAATTATCTTTATAATTATCCTTATATTTTATTAATGATTATCCTTATACATATTACTTATTAATCAAGTAAAATAAAAATAATAAAAATTATAAGTATAATCAATAATTATCTTTATACTTATTAACAAAATAAGTATGTATAAGAATAATTATCGATTATCGTCTTATGATTTTTAATTATAAATAGAAAATAGTGATTGAGTTTATATATTTGAGTATGAATATAATATAAATTCAATCACTATTTCTTATTTATAATTAAAAATCATAAGATGATAATTATTAATTATCCTTATACATACTTATTTTATTAATAAGTATAAGGATAATTACTGATTAATTATACTTATAATTTTTTATTATTTTATTTACTAATTAATAAGTAGTATGTGTGATGATAATCAAGATAATGTAATTAAGCCAAAAAAAATTTGTTGGTCGCTACTCCCTCTAGCGGCAAGTCAAAACACTACTGTTTTGATCGGGCGTTAGAGAGAGAGTAATAACAAAGAAAAAATTTTGGTTGGCCGCCAGAGGAGAATCTACCGGGCCCTCATCTCAGTCATTCACTCTACTTTTGGACGGCTGGATGAGCGTTAGTTGAAATAGTCCCTCTTACTAACGTATTCTATGGATCATTTCATATATATATATATATATATATATATATATATATATATATATATATATATATTACCTCTTTCCATGGAAATCTCTCTTGCAAGTAGCAAAGAAAAGCAATTGTAACATAACAGGATAAAATGGGCACCTAAATATGGCCAATCAAGATAAACCATAACCATGACCGCCAGTCCCCATACAATTGCAACCCCGGGAAGTGTTACCACCCTATTCTCCACCAAGTTAACCATCATCGCGCAATCTCCGGCGAATATTAAAAAATACGTACCAACATCTCTGCGATCACCTATATGGATGTATGTATATATATTATTCATTAATCATTAGTATATAAACAATTATTTACATATGATTCCAAAATAGTAGTAGCTATAGTTATCTTTTCTAGGCTCAATCTGTTTTTTGTTCTATTAGAAAAAACTCTTTAAAAGGCAACTATTGTCTTTTCTATATCCATTCAAATAATCCGGCCAGATGAACATTTATGAATATTAACTAGTTCAATGTGTCCAATTTTAGGGCCCATTCTGATGTGTTCAATGTGTTCCTTCAAATATTGGATGATGGTAACCAAACCTTCATACCAAGGTAAGCAAAATGTCATATCAAAGTAACCAATCAACCTCCACACTTTCAATTTTTTCTTAGTGCAGTTGGTAACTAAACTTTCAAATCAAGGTAAGCAAACCTTCATACCAAGGTAACAAAACATTCATATCAATATAACTAATTCACATCCACACCTACAGTTTTTTCATAGTACAGTTGGTAGCCAAACCTTCAGACCAAGGTAACCAATTCAGTTTTATTAAGTTACCAATTTCGTTTGAATGTGATACAGTTGGTAGCCAACCATTTATACAAAGGTAACCATTTTAGTATTTATGAGTAACAAAATAGTCATAAAAAAAAAAATTCAGAACAGTAAAAGTTACATTTATTTATTTTTAAACTTTTTGTAGGGCGAATCTTCTTCTTCTTCTCATTGGCGTTTTGGACAACGGAGATTCGCGGCGGTGTAGCGGAAGAGAAGCCGGTGGGAAGAGAGAAGTAAAAATTGAAACAGAGCCCAATTTACATGTACAAATATTTTATTTATTTATTTACTTATTTATTAACTATTATTTCAAAGTGTATGTGATGGAGATGAAGATTTGAATTTGAATTATTATTTTGAATTTAAATTTGTTTTTGTTGTTAGATCTCAAATATTTGAATTTGAATTATTAATTATGACAGTTATTTCTCCTTGATTTTAGGTTTCCTTATTAATGTGAATTGTACTATTTTTGTAATATGGGTTCTAATTACACTCTTTTGTAATTATTTTATTGATGCACTAATGATGTAATTACTTTTTAATTATTGTATATTTCTGTAAAGAACCCTATTTTAATTGAAATCACTATATATCGGTTGCAGCCTTGCAGGAGTAGAGCCATTAGGAATTATTGGGCTCCAGCCTCCAAATACAAAAACCTCCTTTAAGTGACCCATTTAGAAGCTAAAAAGATTTTGGGTCATTTACAATAATATACAACATTTAAAAAGTAATTACACTATTAGGGCACTCATAAAATATTTACACAATTAATACACTTTCTATATTTATTTACAATATTAGTGCAATTAGGATTCTTTAATTTAGGAAATTAGTATGCAATTAGGATTCAATTCATAATAATAAGGAACCTAAAATCAAGGAGAAATAACTACCATAATTAATAATTCAAATTCAAATATCTTGGATCTAACAACAAATTCAAATTCAAATTCAAAAATAATAATTAAAATTCAAATATTCAAAGTTTAATAACGCTATCTTCCTCCTCCCCTTCACGGCCATCTTCCTCCTCCTCTCCTTCCCCGCTTCAACACCATGGACGCCGATCTCCTCATCCATTATTACCACAAATGCCAATGTGACGTAAGGTTGATTTAGTCCAAATTAAAAGGAGAAAAGATAAATTTTAGTGCGGTTGGTATCCAAATATTTATACAAAAGTAACTATTTTAGTTTTTGTGGGTAACCAAGATAAATTTCAGTGCAGTTGGTAACCAAAACTTTCAAAGCTAACAATTTTAGTTTTTGTTGGTTACATTTGTATTAAGGTTTGGCTACCAACTGCACTATAAAAAAAATCTATAATAGATTTTTTATAATTAATTGGTAACCCAATAAAACTGAATTGGTTATTTTTTGTATTAAGGTTTGGCTACCAAATCGCATTATAAAAAAAAATCTACAATATATTATTTTTAATTAATTGGTAACCCAATAAAACCTAATTGGTTACATTTGTATAAAGTGTTAGCTACCAACTGCACTATTAAATAAAAAAATCTATAATAAATTTTTTAAAAATAAATTAGAAACCTAATAACACTGAATTGGTTACCTTGGTATGAATGTTTGGCTACCAACTGCATTTATAAAAAATCACAAAGAATCAGTATTATGAAAAAATCGTAGGTGGAGGATAGCGTTAACAAGCTGGGACTGTCTAGGTTAATGGTGGAGGATGGCGTTAATGGTGGAGGAGGGCGGAAGAGAAGGGCGTTAATGGTGGAGGAGGGCGGAGGATGGCGTTAACAAGTTGAGACTGTTAATGGTGGAGGAGGAGAAGACTGACAAAGGCGAAGGAAGCGTGATTTTTATTAAGGAAAGAGAATGCGTGCTATATAATTTACTTATTAATTATTTACTTTAATAAGTAAATCAATATTAATCCCCTAAATTAAGGAATTCTAATTGCATACTAATTCCCTAAATTAAGGATTCCTAATTGCACTAATATTGTAAATAAATATAAAAGTGTATTAATTGTGTAAATATTTTATGAGTGAACTATTGTTGTAATTATTTTTACAAAGGTAATAGAATATGTAATTGTTCCAAAGATTTTTCATTGGTTAATCATATTTAGTCCAGTAATTAAGTGGATACTAAATGCGCTGAATTTAATTTCATTTCATCAGTATAAAAGCACAAAAACCCTAATTTGATCAGTATAAAAGCATACCATTAGATCTCACTACCTCATTCCTCACGGCCGCTGGCATTCATTCACTCAGATCTCCTCAGATGCTAATCTCTTTGATTATCAGGTAAATTTCTGAATTCTACTTTTGCTCATAAATCAAACAAATGATGGTCTTGTATAATTAAATTAATTATATTTAAATTAATTTCATATCCACATTAGATAGTCTTGTATAATTATTCGATCTCAATTTTTAGAGATGGCTGAATTACTGCAAGAATTTTTGTACATCTAAACAAATGAGATTCTATTGCATTAATCCCTTCTCCTTTATGTTAATCACTCCACATTTTAAAAAAATTCTATTGGATTCTCTTCCATTCAATTTTTAAATTAAAATTAATTTATACCAAGATATTCTTTGTCGTGTTGATTTTGTTTCTTGTTTTCTAATTAAAATTAATTATTATCAAGATGGTGTAGAGGATATAACATTATCAAATGACGAACCAAGTGTTAGCCAATTAAGAAAAATAGAAATGATAATTTGGGTTTTTATACTAGACTACAACACCTTCTGACGGAAAAACTTTGTAAAACTAATCCATTAGGCACATGAACATCAATACATTAGCATTAAGTAATGTGAATATATCTTAAATATGTGAAGATCTTGCTCCAATAGATGTAGCTATACTGCATATGTTTTGAAATGTATGTGTGAAGAAAATAAATGATTTGATCTCTTTCTTGTGTGTACTCTATTTTTATTTGACATGCAGCATGACATGTTAAAATCTTTATACGAAATGATGATATCCAAGAAGTTGAAAATGAGGTCGTTGTTCATGGCATTTCAAATTAGCACATTGGTTTCAGGTAATAAGCGAATGCATTATGGTTTCAACTTTGTTCCACAAAATTTGATATACATTTAATCCTCCCGCTTTTATCACTTTTTAGTAATTTTACCTATGAGTATCCTATGAGAAAATTAAAGATCAAGTAAGAAGGTATGAATGTGTTGAACTACTACCTGCATAAATGAAAATGTTACTTTTTTTACTTCTTTTAAGTGCTTACTTTGACGTAAATAATTATTATTTCCTCTACTATTATACTATTACTCACTTTTACTTGCATACATGAAAATGGCATTTGGAGGTGCTAATGACATCAAAATACTGATACATTATCTACATTATTTAATATATAGTTCATTCATACAGAGTTACAGACAGGAATCATAAAGTTTTTAATTTCAATAATTGATAAAAGAATAAATGCACAAAAATATATGCTTCCTAGCTTCCTATTGTAAAAGGACTAAATATCATACTTTTGATGGGACAGGATTGACCGGAGCAGCTAGGGCAATACCAGTGTCCTAAACCACGATGGGTCGGACACATAGCATGTGAAATCTCTTATCACATTTATAACACAGGAGTATCTCTTCATCCAGCTAGGGCAATACGAGGGTTCTAATGCTCATGTGAAATCCCTTATCACATTTATAAGAGAGACAGTTCTTATTGTATCCAATGCATTTGGACTTGTACTATCGTAAAGTGAAGCCAAAAGATAGCGGAAAGAGAAAGCAAGATTGATATATCAAGGAGAAATTAAGGAGTGTGTTAGTTAGAGAATTGAATGAAAAAAATGATTTGAATTGTACGTGTGAGGCTAATTCGTATATATGGCTAAGGTTGTAAAACGAAACGCTTCGGGTTTGATTTGTACTCGCTAAACTAAAAGTTCGATTTGAGTTCGACTCGGAATATAAACAATTCAAATATGAGCAAATTTTAAGGTTCGATAAATTACTCGACCTTTTTCAAATTATAATTTTCTGTTGATACTCAGATCATATTCATTGCTCAGATTCAATTCGAGATTGTGCTTTACTAGGTAGTTAAATGTGTCTCAGTCAAACAATATTTCAGTCTCGATAAATATTATAAATCAAATCTAAGCAACTCAATACTCGATTCGAGTGTATTCATTTACACCCCTATATATGACTTGCTCGCTATTTTATCAAGATCGATATATAAGTTGTTTTCATACTAATTTGAATAGTAAAGAAAAAAATTGAATAAATATGAAATCAAGTTTATTCTTTTAATTTATATAATTGATTTATTTTCTTCTTAAAAAAAATATAAATCGCACCAATAACAAAACCAAAGACGAGCTAAAAAAATGATGAGAAAAAGGAGGGGTTGGATATTAGAGCTTTTATTTATGAATTTAGGAGTGCATAAAATTATTTTATTGGTTGATTTTCAAAAATATTTTCGATTGAAAAGTTTTAGTTATTTTATTGATATTGAATTTTAATACAAGTAACATTTGGTTATTAATATTTTACATGGTAAACTATGGATTGCATGGACTGGTGGATTTTTTAGCTGAGTTTTTGACCAGTAGTTCGTTGAAATTATCAATGAACAAGCAATTTTGGAGCTTTGAGAAGTGAGAATCATATGCCAAATGAGGGTGTGGTGGGGGTGGACGGGATCTTATGCATCTTACATGCCATTTAGTTCAATAGTTGTCAGGACTGAATTGGGAGATCAAGATATACAAATGTTGTGCCATTGTTAAGTGAACTATTAATCTATGTTTATATCTTCTCTTATTCCTTTGTTCTCTAAATATTGTTTTTTTGTTCTTTGGAGAACTAGGGGTTAAGTATTTGCTTTAATTTGAAGTAAAGAGGTTAACTATCTTAAAAATAAATTGGAGGAGAAAGGCCTTTAACTTTTGAGCTTTGAGATAGGCATAATACAGGTGTGAGAGGCCAACACAAGTTAGAGGGAAAGAAAGAGAGAGAGAGAGAGGAAGGGAGTTTAAATTTATGTGGTAAAAATCTTTGTCAAGGGCACTTCAGGCCCGTCTTGCCTGCATTATATTTTTTTAACGGTGTCCTATTAGTTACTTTGTGTTATTATCCTTCAACCTCTTATATCATACATGTAGTTGCTCGAATTATGCTAATGAAGCTCGAGAAGGCGGAGGAGTTGAAGATGTTGTCTTGAGAGTCGCTCAAATGGGACAGATAGTTGAGAAGGTAACACTTTGTTTCTTGCTTATTATTTTTTGTTTAAATATATGTATTTTTTTTTCTTGTGCATTCAAGTTAGCTAAGCTTAACAAATGAACATGTTTATTTATAGGTTTTTGAAGAGAGACTCATATCATTGCTGGAACAAATTAATACCCAAACAACTAAGCAGACCAAAGTCACAGTAAGTCATTAAAATATGTCTTCAAGACATTCCTTTGATATGCTTGCTTATTGTCTGCATGAATTTGGTTGTTTACTTATTCATTTTTATGTATTGTTGTTCTATCTCAGATCCAGAGGCGACGGAGTGTTCTTGATGATGATGATTAAGTAGTATCAAGTTAAGTTTAAGAGAAGGAGAGGTAAGTTTTGATATATTGTAGCTAAATTGTCGTTGTTTATAGTTTATTATATCTTTAAATTCCTTAATTAACCTCTTTATTGGTGTAGTGGCTGATTTTGTTTTAATATTACCAAAATACCTGGAGGATGAACCATGGTTGAAACTCTTGTGTAAGCTTAAGTATTGTTTTCTTTATAAACATTTCTTTCTTAATTTTTTAATTTCCATATATGGCACTAGTGTTAACCTCTTGATGGCATATAGTGTCAACTAAGACGGGATTTGTAGTTTTCAGTCGTACGAAGTTTGATTGTAAAGATGATGAATAATCATGTATCAGATGATTTTGTTTAATTAATAATATTTTAGTTTTTTTTGTAATTCTGTCATAATTTGTTATGGGGTTATTGAGGCATAAAATTTTTTATTAATAAAATAATTTTGACATTCGTTACATAACAAAAGAAAAGGCAATAACTTTTGTTGCTAACTGACAATAACTTTTGTTGCTCTCTAAAAACAATCACCTTCGAATAGTTTTGTTGCAAATTCATCATAATTATCCATAAAAAAAACCAACGACAACGCAAAATTTCGTTGCAAATTAATATATAACTGGTTTATTTTGTACATTTAGCAACAAACATCGTTATCAAAAAGTACACAATTTGATGGGTCTAGTCCAAGGATCCAGCCCATCTCGTAAACCCAATACGGAATAGAGGCCCAAGTTCAAGATGTCTGGCGAGCCCAACAGATGTGGTCCATTCGGTTGGGTTAATTGAGCCCATCGATAATAAATTGCATGACGCCACATCATTTAAAGGAGTGGTCGGGCCTCGTCCCCATATCTCAAGGAGAACACGACAACCACCTTGCACGTCAGGAAGAGGTGGGGAGCTCCACTAAAGTAGTGGTCTTAGTGGCTACTTGTCCACCCCAAAACTGTCATGGGGTCGGCTATAAATAGAACGCATCACCATCACTGGGGGGCAACTGACTTTGATATCTTTAAGCTTGAAGGTATTAAAAATTAAACTAGTGTTTTTGAGATATATTGTGTGAGTTATAATTTTAATCCCGACTGTTGGATCGTTGTAATTTTTGGATATGTTATACATATATAAGTTGAGTATATGTCCACAAATTTTGAACCGTTAAAAATGAACGTATGATTTGTTATAAATTTTAAGAGGTGACTGATTCGTAAATTAGGGTTTATAAATGATTTTGGTGAAAAATTCTAGAATTGAGTGGGCCCCACTTATGGTTGGTGAAGAAATGTCTTTGAATTTATTTCAAATGTGGTGGGTGGGAATAGTAGCGAGTAAAGCCATCAAAGTTTAGAGTCAAGTCTCGCTAACATTTTCCTATAAATAGAGGGCTAAGTTAGAATTAAAAATCACACCGTAAACAAGTTTTTTCTCTTTCTCTCTAGATTATTGAGTGTATTTTGTGAGTATTTAGATACTTTGTGAGTTTTTATTCATCGGTGCAAGTTTCCTTCAAATTTATATACCGATATTCCGATCGTAAGAAAATGCAGATATTTTGAGGTAAGGGATGTTATTTTCTTCATATATGATATTATTTCTTCAATATCATTATCTTTCAAGTATTGATCCGAATTTTATCAAATTTAGAACTTTTGTGTCGGGATTACTAGTCACGATATCTATTAATTATTCACGAATACGACACTATTCAATAGAAAAATGAATTTTTTTATTTTTGTCCAAGATGTCTATTATGGTTACTATCTTTGATTGTATCCATGTTTTGATCTTTATTTTTGAATTTTGCTTCAAAATTGGTATTTATGAAGTATTATTGATCTTGGATAAAACTGTTATACGAATCCCTACTAATTGTCCTTCCGCTTCAATTGGATTCGTTTTTCTTTAAAATATTTTCATCATCCTCGGTCCTAAATGATGATATTACTAAATATCTTCGACCTGTAGTGCAGAGATAAATGATTAACTAATGAATATCTTTGGCCCATAGTGCAAAGAAGAACAGGTGTTGAGATAAACATGACCAACTGGTGATACAAATGAATATCTTTGGCCTGTAGTGCAAAGATGAATATTTGATTAAAGATGTATATCGATTTGTTATTTAGGGGATAAAATATTGATGATGGACTTTTAAATCTTAGAAGATAGTAGAACTCATTCTCTACTTGACTCTTCTAATGGATTGATGTTTTCATTTGCAGATTGTTGATCTAAAACTTGTTGGCTATTATATTTTATCGATTTTTCCCCTGTTGAAGACTAACGATAATTTGTTGTATATTATCTTAGTTATAATATTCTTTCTTGGGCTAGTTGAGCTCACCCTTTTCCTTTTTGTTCCATTTTTCTCGGGAGGTGAGAACATAGCGAGAACTAGTCGGGTACTGAGTGATGGTTCTAGAAAGATGTTTTATAAATCCTCACTATTTTTGTAAAATAGTGTTTGAATAATTGTGTGAGGACTTATTTGAGTGTGGATATTGTCTAGAAGACAATATTTGTATTTAAACTCACAGTATGTGTTGTTGTATTTTGCACGACAATTGTATTATTGAAGTTGTAGTTTGCTTTCTGTACCATGTATTTGGCGACTCAGAATGGGTGTTGTATACTTATTTTAGGGGCGTCACAATAACTATCATTTAGCAGTTTCTGTACAAGACAGTTTTCTTTATAATGGGGTCATGGTCCCCAATTGAGCGTACGTTTCTTTTCTACATTGTTTTCTCTGTATCCCCATCAACAGAGAAATTCACTGCTAAAATACGCATCAATTGGAAGATCTCAACCCGTTTAATCAAACAATGTCATGGAATCTGGTACACTTCCGTTATGTTCTTTCTTCTTCTTTTGTTTCAACATGGGTTATATTTATTAGCATGATTAATTTCAGTAATTAATTTCTACAAGTGGTATCAGAGCCACCCATGTTTGATTCATAGAGAATTTATGAATTTTAGAGATTTTATAAAATAAAAAAAAAAACAAACAAGCACGAAACCTGCTTTTGCGCCGAATCCTGTGATATATAATTAACAGGATAAACTTGTACTATATATATATGATTCATAGACTTGTACAGGATATCTATATATACTATATATATATATATATATATATATATGATCCTGAAGCATCTATATATATATATATATATTGTACGTAATATATATATATATATATATATATGTTACGTACATGATCAGCCAAACTGTATGATCAAGTTTCTCAAGTGTCCATAACACTGTATGATTACTTTGGGCCAAACTGTTATTTCGAAGAAAAAAAAAATAGCAAAACAGTCCTTATCTGTCACAATGATTGTGTTCATTATAATATACAAAGAACATATAAGTTTCTGTTACGTAAACATGTTTAGCTATATTGTGATAAACTGTTAACATGGATAAACATGTTTGGGGTCATGTAAGGTTGTAAATTTTGTAGTACTGTACATGGTGTTTTGTCCATTTCTGTATGTTATAATTATAATATAGTGCAGAACCATGGACGTAGATAATATAAATCATGTTTTGTCCATTTGCTTTTGAAGTCTAATTCATATATGTGTGGCTAAGTGCTATTTCTGACTGCTGGTGGAGGATTTTTATTATTTTTATTATTATTATTTTTCCTTCTCAAATTCATATTGCATCTGCTCCATAAGCACAGGGTAACAAAATACCAAACATGTTGTAATTGGTAAATTATTGTGCTTAAATACAAAAAGCAACGGTGATGAGTACTATAGATGTTAGTGTATGTGTAATTCATGCAAATATTAACCAATCCAAAGATGGGTTCATATTTGATCGAATTTCATACATATTTGTGATGATAAACATTTGATACTTATCAAGGTAATCTAATATGAATAATGAATTCATGCAAACATGGATTTATTATTTGATATAATTATTGTCAATGTTTATTTATTTTAACATGATTACCAATTACAATTAATATCACTGTCCAAAGGCATGATATTAATGTTGTGCTAGGTTTCTCAATGGTGACATTGTAGAAACAATTTATATGGTGCAACCAGAAAACTTTGTGTCAGGAGACCCAAAGAATATGGTTTGTAAATTGACAAAATCCATCTATGGACTCAAGCAGGCATCTCGTCAGTGGTACTTCAAATTTCATCAAGTCATTGTTTCATATGGTTTTGAAACAAATATTGTTGATACTTGTGTATATCACAAATTCAGTGGGAGTAAACATATATTTCCTGGTTTTATATGTCGATGACATATTACTTGCCACAAATGACAGGCATGTTGCATGACACCAAGAGATTTCTATCAAAGAACTTTAAAATCAAAGATCTTGGTAATGCTTATTTTGTATTAGGAATTGAGATACACCGAGAACGTTCTCGGCGTATATTGGGATTGTCACAAAGGAACTATATTGAGAAAGTTCTCAATAGGTCTAACATGCAAAATTGCAAATCAGGTAAAACCCCGGTAGCTAAAGGAGACAAGTTTTGCGCATTGAAATCAAGTTTCTCGTTGTGAAAGAAATAGTGCAGATTGGACAGATTTCCATAGAGCACATTGGGACAAACTCCATGATAGCTGATCCGCTCACAAAAGGATTATCACCAAATATCTTTCACGAGCACATTGTTCATATGGGTGTTATTCTATTTGAGGATACTTTAGTTTAGTGGGAGTTTGTATTTGGATTATTGCTTTATGTTAAAACTACAGATTTCATTTATATATTTTCTGCATAATTAAAGTATTCAGTTTACTACACTCTATTAAGTATATTGAAGTATTGATCTCACTACAGTTAATTAAGTAGGACCAGCTGGAAATAGGTATGTGTAAATCACATTACATGTAATTTCCATGCTATGCATCCATGATTGATCTATGTTATTTAGCTATGTTGGCATACGAGACCATTAATAGGTCCAATTACGGTTATTGTAATGAAGTCCGCTTTGATCCTATATTGATGTAGCTAATGGACGAGATTGTTTGGATACCCTTTAGAACATGAAAACAAATTTCAGGAGCTCACTAAAGTTAACACATTTCTTTGAATACATATGTGGTCCAGTGGGAGATTGTTGGATTAATTTTTTATTAATCTTAATTGAGACCACACATGTATATTATTAATGGTCCCCAATTGAGCGTACGTTTCTTTTCTACATTGTTTTCTCTGTATCCCCATCAACAGAGAAATTTAGTTCTAAAATACGCATCAATTGGAAGATCTCAACCCGTTTGATCAAACAATGTCATGGAATCTGGTATGCTTCCGTTATGTTCTTTCTTCTTCTTTTGTTTCAACATGGGTTATATTTATTAGCATGATTAATTTCAGTAATTAATTTCTACAGTAGCTCCCTTTTTCTTGACCCACATTTTGACAATCTTTATCCTCCACAACTTTTGTGACGCCGCCAAAATTAGGTATACATCACCCATTCTGAATCGCCAGATACATGGTACAAAATTAAAGTACAACTTCATTTATACAACTGTTGAGTTGTCGTCTAGAATACGACCACAGTTAACTGTGAGTTTTAATACAAAAGTATGTAACTCTCATGGTGCCTCGACCACAACCTTACAATGGTACTTTATATAAAAGTATAGTCAAAGACTATTTTAGAAACTAAAATCTTTGGGAAGTGCTCAAGGAAACCTTCGTACATGGGAGGCCATGCGTCTAGGTTATAATAGATATCATATGGCCACAAAATTATCCTTAGTTGACCCAATAGACCCCAAAGAAAAATGAGAAGATTACTATCATCTTCTTTCCAATGGTGAGTCTTCTCTTGACATATAACTATCTCCACTGTCTCCAAGTGAATATTATATTTTAAATCAACTCCAAGATCGTATAGGTAGTGCCCGTAAATATACTCAGCAAGTGGATGCGCATAACCCTGTCTTATGATAACACGAGGTTGTATATCATTAGATATCTTGTATGATAGTGGCAAAACACCCTTCCAAAGTTGGGTTCACCTCACCCTATTTGATTCACCAAATATAACTACTAAATGTTGTATAGAATACAACACATTTTTCTATATTGTTTAAGGAGAACTCCACTGACTAGAGACCACATTCTATTCCCTCGTTATCCACGTCGACCCTAAGCAACACTCTTACAAGCAACACTCTTATTACCCCGAAAGTAATTGTGAAGCGAGAAAGGTGAGCACAACTAGCTTGAAAGAAGGAATATCATGACTAAAGATAATTAAATTATCAATAGCTTTCATCAATAATAAATCGGAGATTTAGAACATATGGTAGATGATAAAACTTTTCAATCATAGTTGCGTGGAACGAAGCAATCCATTAGAAGAGTCAAATAGACCATAAGGTCTATTATCTTCTATGTTAAAAAGTCCACCAACAATGTTTTATCCATGTAAAATAAATCAGCAGCCTCTGTTCACAATCATATGAATAACTCATAATCATAATTGTGGTTCTAAATTCCTCTTCGCAACTAGGACGAAGATAATTCTTATCACCTATCTTCACCTGAAACATCAAAAATCATGGTTATACCAAATATAATTCCTGCTCATAATCATACTAATAAATTCATCTTTGCACCACGTCCAAAGATATTCATTAACAATTCATCTTTGCACTACATGCTAAAGACATACAACTGTATTTTAGAAGAGTCAAGTAGAACATGATATCTACTATCTTCTACGCATTTAAAAGTGTATAATAAATATTTTATCGCTGAGACTCAGCTTAATAAATAATCCACATCATCGAATCACCCCTGCACTATGGCCAAGGATATTCGTTAATATCACATCCATGAATTTATATTTCATCGCTGAGACTCAGCTCAATAATCAATCCATGTCACTAAAATATCCATGCACGACGGCCAAAGATATTCATTATTATCACATCTATGAATTAATATTTCATCGCTGAGACTCAGCTCAATAATTAATCCACATCATCGAATCATCCATGCACTACAGACCAATGATATTCATTAGTATCACGACCACGAATTATCCATGCACTACGGTCAAAAGATAATCGTGTTTTCATCAACGGTCCTGATCATGCCATAAAATAATTCATTTTTGCACCTTGGTCAAGAAAATCCATAGCCATAATCATACCAAAAAGCGCCCATCAATGCACTACGCCAATGAGGACTTTTTCACATCATTTGTAACATTACGGTCATGATTATACCGAATAATCCTCGGTCATAATCATACCAAGTTCATCTATGCACTATGTGCCACGAGATGACTTTCAACACAATATAAGCATGAGGATGATGACAATGATATAAGAATCAATCAAATGAGATAAATGATAAATATTAAACATTTATAATACAATTTATCCATCGCTCAATAATAACCAAATGTTATCAATCACATAATAATCTCATAATCTAATATCATTAATATTATAACAATATTTTAATCATTTCTTAAACTTATAAACAATTTATTTCAATTGTTTACACTTTATCAAATAATGCATTTAATCACTCAAAAATGTCATACTCATAAGATTTCATAATCAATGAACAAATCCCTCATCAAAATCTGCATATACCCTATATAGGATTCTCAAGCCATAAAATCCTATTTTCCAATTTTATTACTTCATATAACATATTTAATATATTTACTCATAACTAGTTCATTTTTATGAAAAATACCAAATCAGTCCCAAAAATATTTCTTTTCTAGGATTTAGCAGAATATAGTCCCATCTTAAACATATATTTTTCTCAAAATTTTTAAAATTCATTTACTATTTTTCATATGGATAAAACTGCCAAATATTTAGACATTTATCATAAATTGTACTTTTGTCCAAAAATTCTGAAATTTACAGGGTATACTCCTGTTATATACATGTACTCCCAATAAAAATTTCACCAATTTTAGAGTTAACCACAAGGAGTTATAAGAGTTTACTTTTAAAATAGTCGTTTTCCATAAAATCCATAACTCTTAATCTATACATCCAAAAATCGCCATTTTTTGACACAATTTAAAAAACTCATTAAATTATCATTTCAAATTTTTCCAGAATTTTTGAGGGTCAGAAAAATTATGAATCTTCCCCTGGCAGATACCCCTTTTTAATGAAAATACTATTCACATGAATATGAAGGATCATTCACCGTGCATGTGGTAATCCACATAGACAGGTTATTCCAACAGAATAATAAAGAATTGAATAACAGAAGGATTCACCATGCGTGAGATAGATCGCATCAAGCTGTGTTATTCCCAATGAATAATAAATAATGGAACCGGTCGCCAGAACGCATTGCATATGATATTAAAACGAATAATAAAGAATGGAATAACAACAGAAATCACCATGCATGCGATAGACCGCACAGACAAGTTATTCCAACAGAATAATTAATGGAACCAGGTCAGGCGTAATACGCACCGCTGGGATATTCCGGACAGAATAATAAAGAACGAAATAATAGAAGAATTTCACCATGATATAGACTTCTTATAAACAAAGTTATTCCAACATAATAATAAAGAATGGAAAAATAGAAGAATTTCACCAAGTATAGGGTAGCCCAGATCAAAGTTATTACAGCAGAATAATAAAGAATGGAATAATGAAGTTCTCTTCATAAATAAGAAAGAAAGAGTACCCCTTACGAGTACAACAAATAATATTCCCTACCTTAGAAAGAAGAGTACTGGATATAGAAGTAGTGAAGTAGCAGAACACTTTTCTTATTTCTCTCTATAGTTTCTCTCTCTAGAGTTTCAGTGAATTCGTAAGAAATAATGAAGGAATGAGCTTCTATTTATAGAAAAATGGACTGCATAGTAACTAACTCATGAACGGTCCAGATTGATTTACTTTAATTTGACGGTCCATATTTAAAGCAAAATCTTTTAAATAAAATATAATATATTCTATTTATAATCTAATAAAACGAATAACTTTATAAAAGATTTTACTATGCAAACACTATGCACAATAGAATATAATATATTCTATTTATATAATAACTTTATAAAAGTATTCTGTTTTATATAAAAAGATTTTCTGTTTTATTACATTAATAATACCAATAAAACAAAAATGAGTGACTTATCACATAAGCATCAATAATCAATACTGTGCTATTTACCAAAATAGAAAAAAATTTGAATACTTTTATTTCATAAAATTCGGGGTCTCACAATCACCCCTCCTTATGAAATTTCGCCCTCGAAATTTACGTACGTACCTGATATCCGAAGAGATGAGAATACCTTGTTTTCTTTTCGGATTGTACCTTGTCAGTTATATCCTCTCAGATCATGATTTTTTTTCATTGCTCATCTCTCCGTATTTCGGATATCATTCTAGAATATATCTTCAAAACAAAGGTTAATTGACATATCAAAATTTGTCAACTTATCAAGTAAACAATTTCAAACTTAGGTAAGTCATACACTAGCTTAAGTATATAACTCGTCTCTCCCTCCTAGTTCTAGACTCTTATCTCCGCCAATGACCATATCCCTAAGCTCTGATACCAACTGTGACGCCCCCAAAATTAGGTATACATCACCTGATGAGGACATGGCATGCGTGGACTCAAATATGACTAAAGGGACGTGGGGATCAAGCAAGGCTAGAACTAAGAGGTTCAAACAAGATCTCAATGGATTGATCCAAAATGTTTGGGCTGAAGATAACGCAAGAAAATCCAAAGAGAAGGATGAGACACAAATTTGGGTCAATTTGATACAAGCCTGATTCTGATCATTCAAGTAAAGCCCCACAAATTAAATACTCAGCAAAGACTTTTCAAGATTACCATATTATTTATACACGTGGGACTACATAAAGAACAATCATTACATTATTCTTGCTAATTGAATTTGAGTGCAAAGCAACAATCATTACATTCCTTTTACAAATTGAAATTGGTGCAACAACATTCATTACCTTACTTTCTTTTTTCCTAAATTCGGTAATGTCCAATTTCATGAAGGATTTTCGGTGGCTTCACGCGGCAAGGAGAGTCCGAATACGACAATGATTTCAATTAGTTTTTTTTAATACTAATGTAATTAGAATTTTATTTAGTTAAAATTTCAAATCCAATTTTAAATTGGATTGTTATTCCTATTAGGGTTTGAAATTTTTTGAGTAGTATAAATAGAGGTTCAAGTTGATGTAATCAAATACATTATTATTATTCAATATATTTGTGAGGTTATTCTCTACTTTTGGTTCTTTGAAGAATTCCTAAGCATTTTTCTTAGTTATTTCTTTGAAATTCAATTTGACTTATCATACAACAATTCATAGTTGTGTGTGACGTCTTCTACCGCATCAATCGTCGATTGTACCGAGATTACCGCTTTAATATAAATGAGGGGTTAAGGTGTCGTTGGTGTCCATTCAACGCAGAATTCCGAACGCAAGCAATTGTACCAAGATTACCGTCTACATATAGGCGAGGGGTTAAGGTGTTGCAAGCAATTCACCCAACAACTGTGCTAGAAACGATCGGGGCGGCGACCACCTCACGCAAGCGTGCCATGGAGTCTATCATTTGGTATCAAAGCTAAGCCTTTCTAGCGAGTTACTTATCTTTAATTTTCCGTAGAAATATATATTGCAAAAAAAAAGGAAAAAAAAAAGAAAAAAAATTTCATATTCTATTTTCATTGTGCTAACCAAACTTGTAGCACACCATCAAATCATCAAAATCCAACGAAGATTTCATACTGTTCCATCATCATCAATTCTGAAACGGAGCTATAATTTACAAATCTGAAGCATACAAGACGAGTACAAGGCAATCGATCGGTGATTTTGTGATATTCTGCTAGTTACACCAGCTATAATTTTGTTTGGTGATAAGTAATTTTGAATTGATTAGTAAAACCAAGAATTTTGCTAGGGAATTCAATAAGAACCTATTAGAGAGAATATTTGAGGTAAAAGTCTTAGTGGTAAGATTAATCGAGGGTAAAAGCCAATTTATTGAGAGTATACAAGAGTGAACCATTGATTCGAGCGAAACACGTAAGGGAGTGGTGAGGAAACTATTTTCTACTAACCCTTCTTTTGCAGGAAATATGTCTAACTCGAAGGATAAAGGAACTTATAAGGAACAACCCTCAACAGCTGAATTGAAATTCCAGATGGAGGCCATGCATAAAGAATGGGATCGAAGATTGAGAAAGACTATGGAGCAAATGCAAGAACAATTAGAAGAGATGAGGGTGTCTATGGCTGAGCTATCCCAAAACACTCATGGGATGCAAAATAAGACGAGGACACAACAAACTGACGTAAGGAAGGAAGACCCTTACGGTGAGGACAGTAATGCAACAGAAGATCATGAATCTAAGTTTCGACATCAAAGACACGGAGGTGCTAGGGAAAGAAGAGGTCAGGATAGAGAAGATGGCAATTTGGATAGCATAAAAATGAAGATTCTCGCTTTCCAAGGCACGGGTGATCCCGAAGCTTATTTAGATTGGGTAACCAAGATGGAGCGAATCTTTGATTGTCACAACTATTCAGACCTTAAGAAAGTCAAACTGGCCATTACGAAGTTTTCTGGATATGCATTGATATGGTGGGATCATTTGACAGCTAATCGGAGAAGGTGTGAAGAGCGGTTGATTACAACTTGGGGGAGATGAAAGCTATCATGAAAAAGAGGTTTGTACCATCATACTATCAACGGGAGATCTTCGTAGTTTGCAAACTCTTAAACAGGGAAGTCGGAGTGTGGATAAATATTACAGGGAGATGGAGATGTTGAAGGATCGGGCTAACTTGGTTGAGGACAATGAAACATCGATGGCTAGGTTCTCGGCAGGATTGAACTGGGAGATTGCAGACTTGGTTGAACGACAACATTATTTAGAGTTGGAAGAACTGGTCCATATAGCTACTAAGATAGAGAAACAACTCAAGAGGCAAGGAGGACAACGAGGAAAATCTAATGCTAGTTCATCATGGAGACCTAATTTGGCAAGGCGAGAGGAAAAGACAGCTGCGATCAAACCAAAGGTGGAACCGAAACAAGGATCAACTAGCCGAGAGATACAAGGTAAAACTGAACAACCTTCTTTTGGTCGTAATCGGGATATTGTATGTTTTAAGTGTCAAGGCAGGGGACATATTTCTAGCCAATCTCCAAATCAGAGGAAAATGTTGTTACTTGACAATGGAGATGTGGAGACCGAGGGGGAAGATAGCGACACCGATTCTATGCCACCATTAGAGGAGATAGGTGAGGATGCGATACATGGTGAAATTCTAGTTACAAGAAGAGCACTTAGTACACAGGTTAAGGAGGAGAGCAGTGAACAGCGGGAAAATCTATTTCATACTCGATGTCTTGTGAATAGGAAAATTTGTTGCGTAGTTATAAATGGAGGCAACTGTACAAATGTGGCAAGCACTACGATGGTGGAGAAATTGGGGTTACCTACTACCAAACATCTGCAGCCGTATCGTTTGCAGTGGCTCAATGATAATGCACACATTAAAGTAACCAAACAGGTGTTAGTTCCATTTACTATTGGTCGGTATATTGATGAAGTATTGTGTGATGTGGTGCCCATGCAGGCAGGACATATATTGTTGGGTAGACCATGGCAGTTTGATAGGAGAATTCAACATGACGGGTTTACCAACGTATATTCATTCGTTCACGACAAGAAGAAGGTCTCTTTGCGTCCTTTGTCACCACAACAAGTACATGAAGATCAAATTCATTTGCAAAAAAATCATGTACAAAGAAAAGAGAGTGAAGAAAAGAAAAATCAAGAAGACAAAAAGAGAGAAAAAGAAATAGAGAAAAAGAAAGATGAGAGAAAAACAAATATATTGGCAAAAAAGAGTGATGTGAGAAGAGCTTTGATTTCTAAACAGCCTATGATTTTACTTCGGTATAAAGAGGCGCTTTTGAATACTAACGCTAATGAAATTTTGCCTAGTGTTGTTTCATCTCTCTTAAAGGAATTCAAAGATGTATTTCCCAAGGAGCTTCCTCAAGGACTACCACCTATTCGGGGAATGGAGCATCAAATTAATTTGGTTCCCGGTACGACGATTCCAAACCGTCCAGCTTATCGGAGTAATCCCGAGGAGAAGAAAGAGTTACAAAGGCAAGTTGACGAGCTGATGGTGAAAGGATTGGTGATAGAAAGTATGAGCCCGTGTGCAGTTCCGGTGATTCTAGTGCCAAAAAAGGATGGAAAATGGAGAATGTGCATCGATTGTCGAGCGGTAAATAACATTACGGTAAAATATCGATATCTCATTCCTCGTTTAGATGACATGCTAGATGAATTACATGGGTCTTGCATATTTTCAAAAATTGATTTAAAAAGTGGTTATCATCAAATTCGAATGCAAGAGGGTGATGAATGGAAAACAGCTTTTAAAACAAAATATGGTCTTTATGAGTGGTTAGTATTACCTTTTGGTTTAACTAATGCACCCAGCACTTTCATGAGATTAATGAACCATGTTTTGCGTCCATTCATTGGAAAATTTGTCGTAGTTATTTTGATGATATCTTGATTTATAGCAAAAACTTGGAAGATCATGCATTACATTTAAAATCTATTTTAGATGTACTTAGAAAAGAAAAGTTATTTGCTAACATGGAAAAATGCACGTTTTGTTCGGATAGAGTTGTTTTTCTTGGCTTTGTTGTGAGTTCACAGGGAGTCCAAGTTGATGAGGAGAAAATACGTGCGATCCGGGATTGACCGAGTCCAACCAATGTGAGTCAAGTACGAAGCGTTCATGGACTCACAAGTTTCTACCGACGCTTTGTTCGGAATTTTAGTGAGATTATAGCACCATTGACCAAGGTCATCAAGAAAAGTGTAGGCTTTAAGTGGGGTGATGAACAGGAAAAAGCATTTAATTTGATTAAGGATAAATTAACAAATGCTCCTTTACTTATTTTACCTAACTTTGCTAAAACTTTTGAGATTGAGTGTGATGCTTCAGGTTTAGGGATTGGAGCTGTATTGATGCAAGAAGGGAAACCAGTGGCATATTTTAGCGAAAAGTTGAGTGGGGCAGCTTTGAACTATCCTACATATGACAAAGAGATGTACGCTTTGGTTAGAGCTTTGGAGACATGGCAACATTACTTGTGGCCTAAGGAGTTTGTGATCCACACTGATCATGAATCATTGAAATATTTGAAGGGTCAGCACAAGTTGAACAAAAGGCATGCACGATGGATGGAATTTATCGAAACATTTCCATATGTTATTCGATATAAGCAAGGTAAAGAGAACGTCGTTGCAGATGCTTTGTCTCGCAGGTATGTTTTGTTAAATACTCTTGATACGAAATTGCTTGGGTTTGAACGAATTAAAGAGTTATATGATAATGACCTTGATTTCGGTGAAGAGTTTAAAACTTGTGAAAAGAATTCTGTGGGTAAATACTTTAGAATTGATGGATTCTTATTTCGAGAAAATAAACTATGTATTCCTGCATGTTCTTTGCGTGAGTTGTTGGTTAGGGAATCACATGGGGCGGTTTAATGGGACATTTTGGTGTTGATAAAACTTTTGTTGTTTTAAAAGAACATTTTTATTGGCCTCATATGAAACGAGATGTAGAAAGAATATGTGATAGATGTATTACTTGTCGCCAAGCTAAATCTCGTGTTCAACCCCATGGATTGTATACACCATTGCCTATTCCTAATGAACCTTGGATTGATATTTCTATGGACCTTGTGTTGGGTTTACCTCGGTCTAAGCATGGTTATGATTCAATATTTGTGGTCGTGGATAGATTTTCAAAAATGGCACATTTATTCCATGTCATAAAACTGATGATGCATCTCATGTTGCTGATTTGTTCTTTAGGGAGATTGTGCGTTTGCATGGTATGCCTAAAACTATTGTTTCTGATAGAGATACAAAGTTCTTAAGTTACTTTTGGAAGACCTTGTGGTGTAAATTGGGTACTAAACTGTTATTTTCTACTACTTGTCATCCACAAACCGATTTGGCCAAACCAAGTAGTAAATAGGACTTTGTCAGCATTGTTACGGGCTATCATTAAAAAGAATATTAAGCAATGGGAAGAATGTTTACCACATTTTGAGTTTGCATATAACCGTTCTATTCATTATGCCACTAATTTTTCTCAATTTGAAATTGTATACGGTTTTAATCCCTTGACACCGTTGGATTTATCACCATTATCTGTTTCTGAATATACTAATATGGATGGAAAGAAAAAGGCTGATCTTATTAAGCAGATTCATGAAAAAGCCAGACTAAACATTGAAGCAGACGATTTTAATAAAGACATTAAGCACGCGAACAAGGGACGACATCAAGTGATCTTTGAACCAGGAGATTGGGTGTGGTTACATATGCGGAAAGAAAGATTCCCCATTCAAAGACGTTCAAAATTGCTTTCGAGGGGAGATGGTCCATTTCAAGTTCTCGAGCGTATCAATGACAATGCCTATAAATTGGATTTGTCAAGTGAGTATAATGTTAGTGCCATATTTAACGTTACTGATCTAAGTTCGTTTGATGTAGGTGACGATTTGAGGACAAATCCTTTTCAATAGGAGAGGAATAATGAGGACATGGCATGCATGGACTCAAATAAGACTAAACACTACAAAAAAAGGATCATTCCCGATGGGAGTATGACCGACGGCATAGACGCCGTCGTGAGTAACATCATTGGCGACGGCCAAACCGTCGATATTGACACCCGTCGTCAATGTATTGGTTCCCTCCAAAATTGCAATTGGTCTCGACGGTAGGCCGTCGTTAAAGATAATTTGGTCGCTTCAGAATGAGTATTTTTTTGCCGTAAGTATAACTCTGGGGAGGGAAATAAAGGGGCGACGGGGAAAAGTATTATTAGCGACGGCATTGCCGTCGTTAATGACAGTATCTCGATGGGGTTCTTGGCGACGGCACTGCCGTCGAGAATGAGGTTTTAATTTTATCAGCCCTAAGCTCGACGGCAGTCTCTCATTTTTGTACAAAAACTTCCTTGGTTCGCGCCTTTTCTTCCTTCCTCTTCTCCAAACTTCGATTTCTTATCTAGTTTCTTCCAATATTAGTTTATTGAGTTTGTTTCCAAATTGGGTTTGTTCTTCTGAGTTTGAGTCGTTCGACTGAGTTGGGTTTTCCCAAATTCGTTTGACAGAGTTGGGTTATTCCCAAATTCTTCTGATTTTTTGTGCTCAAAGATATGGGATTAGTAGAAGCTTTCTCATTTCTTCTCCATTATCTCTGAATAATCATCTTCTCCCCTCTCTATGTGTTTTTTTTGAAATTGCAAGGTAAGGGTTTCATCTGCCGTGACTTTTTTCTCCCAAATTTATTTTTTTCAGTTTTGAAAAATGCTTGAGTTAATTTTTGCCCAAAAATTATTTTATTTGTGATTCTTTGTTGTTTAATGGAATAGTTGCTGCTAATTTGAGAGGAGAACTCGGCGTCAGCTTCTATCAGGCTTGTAAGTACATATATCTCCATCTCTCTTTTTTCTCATTGCTGCAATTTGTTGATTCTATCAGGTGCCCTCAAAAAGTATTGTACTGATGTTAAAAAAATTTGTTGCTGATATTGTACTGATGTTAAAAAAATTCATAGTATATGACTATCGCCCAGTTTGCAAAACTCGTCAATACTTAGGCAAAAAGCCGAAAAAGAGTTCAAAACCTGCACCGGTCGTCCGAACGACATGCAAACACACACATAGCACCGCGTAGGTATTTGACATGCGTTAGAACTTACGGGACTCGATTCCGACGCATTTAAAGCCGAGAAGTTATCGCCTTGGGCTTTGCAAAATCGACCAACACTTAGGCAAAAGCCAAAAAGAGTTCAAAACCCGACCGGCCATTCGAATCTATTAACGCTAAAACACACACATAGCACCGCGTATGTATTTGACATGCGTTAGAACTTACGGGACTCGATTCCGATGTACGAAAGCCGAGCTATCGCCCAGTTTGCAAAACTGGCCAACACTTAGGCAAAAAGCCAAAAAAGAGTTCAAAACCCGCACCGGACGTCTGAATGACACGCAAACACACACATAGCACAGCGTAGGTATTTGACACGTGTTAGAACTTACGGGACTCGATTCCGACGTACGGAAGCCGAGCTATCACCTAGTTTGCAAAACTGGCCAACACTTAGGCAAAAAGCCGAAAAAGAGTTCAAAACCCGCACCGGCCGTCCGAACGACACGCAAACACACACATAGCACCGCGTAGGTATTTGACACGCGTTAGAACTTACGAGACTCGATTCCAACGTACGAAAGCCGAGTTATCGCCCAGTTTTCATTATTAACCAACACTTAGGCAAAAAGCCGAAAAAGAGTTCAAAACTCGCACCGGCCGTCCGAACGACACGCAAACACACACATAGCACCGCGTAGGTATTTGACACGCGTTAGAACTTACGGGACTCGATTCTGACCTATTGAAGCCGAGCTATCGCCCAGTTTACAAAACTGAACATGAATAAGAACACAAACAAAACTAACTTAAATATGCTCTATTTTCGAATTCGTTATTAATATATTTTAATATTGTAGGGCCTTGTTGATGAGACTTCGGTGGGTGGAGGCTGCGGCACAGGGGATACCCACGGTGGAGATGGTGATGATCGTCGGGCAGCTGATGAGACTATTGAGGGTAGGACCGGCAGTCAGACCGGAGGTGGGACCGGCGGCGATGGTGATACCGAGATTCCTGATCTTGGGTTGTAGTACCCATTATGTTTATATTTTAACTTTCATATATGTATATTTATACACCTTTTGAGTTGTACAGACTAGAGTTTATAATCTAGTTAGGTTGATGGTATATGTATCTAACTATATTTTGATTGTTTATGATTACATTGATGGTTGATATAGCAAAAGTTATTATTATTATTGATATGCGTTCGTGAAGAATTCTTTATAATTTTTCTTTAGTTTATAACAGGTATAATTATATATATATATATAAATGAACAGGAGTGTTTTGCAATTTTTTTAAAAAAAAAAGAATTCTAAAAAAGCTCATTGGCGACGGGCATGGATCATTGGCGACGACGATGCCGTCGGCAATGCATTTTTTGTAATTTTTGGAAAAAAACTTACTGACGGGCTATTCGTCGCCACTGCCGTCGCCAATACATCATTATCGGATGGTGGTCATTTAATAACACCGTTCGGTAATGACCCCTTGCCGACTACGAATGACGGCGGAGCAGGAGGCACGAACCATACTGACGACGGACGTGCGCGGACTTTTTGCCGTCGCCAATGACCTGTTTTTTTGTAGTGAAAGGGACGTGGGGATCAAGCAAGGCTAGAACTAAGAGGTTCAAACAAGATGATCTCAATGGATTGATCCAAAATGTTTGGGCTGAAGATAACGCAAGAAAATCCAAAGAGAAGGATGAGACACAAATTTGGGGTCAATTTGATACAAGCCCGATTTCGATCATTCAAGTAAAGCCCCACAAATTAAATACTCAAAGAAAGACTTTTCAAGATTACCATATTATTTATACACGAGGACTACATGCAAAGAACAATCATTACATTATTCTTGCTAATTGAATTTGGTGCAAAGAACAATCATTACATTCCTTTTACAAATTGAAATTGGTGCAGCAACATTCATTACCTTACTTTCCTTTTTCCTAAATTCGGTAATGTCCAATTTCATGAAGGATTTTCGGTGGCTTCACGCGGCAAGGAGAGTCCAAATGTGACAATGATTTTAATTAGTTTTTTTTTTAATACTAATGTAATTAGAATTTTATTTAGTTAAAATTTCAAATCCAATTTTAAATTGGATTGTTATTCCTATTAGGGTTTGAATTATTTTGAGTAGTATAAATAGAGGTTCAAGTTGATGTAATCAAATACATTATTATTCAATATATTTGTGAGGTTATTCGATACTTTTGGTTCTTTGAAGAATTCCTAAGCATTTTTCTTAGTTATTTCTTTGAGATTCAATTTGACTTATCACACAACAATTCATAGTTGTGTGTGGCGTCTTCTACCGCATCAATCGTTGATTGTACCAAGATTACCGCTTCAATATAAGCGAGGGGTCAAGGTGTCGTTGGTGTCCATTCAACGCAGAATTCCGAACGCGAGCAATTGTACCAAGATTACCGACTACATATAGGCGAGGGGTTAAGGTGTTGCAAGCAATTCACCCAACAACTGTGCTAGAAACGATCGGGGCATCGACCACCTCACGCAAGCGTGCCATGGAGTCTATCAGCACCCATTCTAAGTCGCCAGATACATGGTACAAAATTCAAATACAACTTTATTTATACAACTGTTGAGCTGTCGTATAGAATACGACCACAGTTAACTGTGAGTTTTAATACAAATGTATGTAACTCTCATGGTGCCTCGACCACAACCTTACAATGGTACTTTACATAAAAGTATAGTCAAAGACTATTTTAGAAACTAAAATCTTTGGGAAGTGCTCAAGGAAACCTTCGTACATAGGAGGCCATGCGTCTAGGTTATAATACATATCATATGGCCACAGAATTATACTTGGTTGACCCAATGGATCCCAAAGAAAAATGAGAAGATTACTATCATCTTCTTTCCAATGGTGAGTCTTCTCTTGACATATAATTATCTCCACTGTCTCCAAGTGAATATTATATTTTAAATCAACTCCAAGATCATATAGGTAGTGCCCGTAAATATACTCAGCAAGTGGATGCACACAACCTCGCTCTTATGATAACACGAGGTTGTATGTCATTAGACATCTTGTATGATAGTTGCAAAACACCCTTCCAAAGTTGGGTTCACCTCACCCTATTTGATTCACCAAATATAACTACTAAATGTTGTATAGAATACAACACACTTTTTTATACTGTTTAAGGAGAACCTCCACAGCTAGAGACCACTGTTCTATTCCCCTGTTATCCCTGTTCGACCCGGCAACACTCTTATAGCAACACTCTTATTACCTAAAAGGAATTGTGAAGCAGAAAGGGTGAGCACAACTAGCCTAGTAAGGAATATCATGACTAAAGATAATTAAATTATCAATAGCTTTCATCAATAATAAATCAGATATTTAGAACATATGGTAGATGATAAAACTTTTCAACCATAATTACAGCGGAACGAGCAATCCATTAGTAGAGTCAAATAGACCATAAGGTCAATTATCTTCTCTATGTTAAAAGTCCACCAACAATGTTTTATCCATGTAAAATAAATCAACAGTTCCTGTCCACAATCATATGAATAACTCATAATCATAATTGTGGTTCTAAATTCCTTTTCGCAACTAGGACGAAGATAATTCTCATCACCTATCTTCACCTGAAACATCAAAAATCATGGTTATACCAAATCAGAATTCTTGCTCATAATCATACTAATAAATTCATCTTTGCACCACGGCCAAAGATATTCATTAACAATTCATCTTTGCACTACATGCTAAAGACATACAACTGTATTTTAGAAGAGTCAAGTAGAACATGATATCTACTATCTTCTACGCATTTAAAAGTGTATAATAAATATTTTATCGCTGAGACTCAGCTTAATAAATAATCCACATCATCGAATCACCCCCGTACTACAGCCAAGGATATTCGTTAATATCACATCCATGAATTTATATTTCATCGCTGAGACTCAGCTCAATAATCAATCCATATCACTGAAATATCTATGCACGACGACCAAAGATATTCATTATTATCACATCCATGAATTAATATTTCATCGCTGAGACTCAGTTCAATAATTAATCCACATCATCGAATCATCCCCGCACTTTCTGCATAAAGGATATTCATTAGTATCACGACCACCTAATTATTCATGCACTACGCGCCAAAGATAATCGTGTTTTCATCAATGATCCCGATCATGCCATAAAATAATTCATCTTTGCACCCTTGGTCAAGAGAATCCATAGCCATAATCATACCAAAAACTGTCCATCAATGCACTACGGGCCAATGAGGACTTTTTCCACATCATTTGTAACATTACAGTCATGATTATACCGAATAATCTCTCATTTCTAGAATATTGCACGCTGCATTTTGCTGCATATAATTTATGATTTGTAAAAAAAATTCATGGCTGAAAATTAACAAGGGGTACAATAGAAGGTAAAATCGGTACCATACTAGTATTGGATTGGTTAATCAGTTCGATATACCGGTCCAATCGGCATTTCAATAATTGGTATGGTCGGTACGGTCGGATTAATTACTGATGAATAGTACTAGGAAACCAAGATTCCATTCCAGAAGAGAAAAAAACTCTCTCAATGACAAAAAATCAGTGAACTTGAGATAAAAACATGCTCTTATATATATGCGAGGATAATACGAGACCACAATAAATAAAGAAAATAAAAAATAAGAAATAAATCTAGAGGAGGGTCTCTTCAAAAAGGGAGAGAATTGGTGTCAGACTTTTTAATAAATTAAAGACAAAGAAGGAGAATATAAGAATTAGCAATAAATCCTTCTCTAATTCATTAATATAATTTAAAATAAAAAGGGTTGTAAAGATTCATATACGTACTATAATTTGGAGATATGCAGAACTTTTATAGAAACATTGTAAAATCAATATACAAAGGTTCGAATTTATTGTTTTTTTTTTGCTATATTATATCTCTTGGTTTCCATATCATAAAAATCAGTTCAGACTTTAGGAATCCTCTTTTTATTATTATTATTTTTTTAATTTGATCCTAAATATCGAAAGTATGCATATGAAGTTTCTTATTTAATTAATTTTATAAATTTTTCTTGTTTTTTATTTAAAGAAAAATAAAAGGAATAAGTTTGTTTTTGAATTGCATGCAAAGAGAATTGGATATGACCCAGAAAAACAAGGATATTTTAATGGGTTAATTACATATTTTAGTACATTTTTAGAAATAATTACAATAATGGTGCATAGATAAAATAATTACAAAAATAATACATTTTCCCCATATTTATTTATAAAATTAAACATTTAGGTATCTTTTAATTGTGGCCCATGATTATCTCCCTTATCCCTTCCCGTTAATCGTGGCACACTTTTCTTTTCCCTCTCTATTACTTTCCTCTTTCATCTCTGAAAACTCTATTCCCGTTAATGGTTTCATCTTCTCCACTTCTGCTTTCTGCCTTCTGCCCCTGGATGAAGACAATAAACATGATCCTCACATTGCATGCCCATCTGCACATCTTTCGAGTCTCTCACCCTCCCCGGCGGTGCCGCACGATTCGCTGCCGGATTCACAACCAGTTTGCATAGTCTAATAGTCCTTTATTTTTTTGATTGTTTTTTAATTTACTTTTGCTGCACTTGTTGATTCATAGGTTGTTCAAGTTAGTAAGAAGAAGGTTTTGGATCAGAAAGCATACATGTTGTTCTATTATCGAGATAATAGTAATTTTGCTTCAAACAAGCCTCTTGATGTTGCTCGGAAAGAGATCATGGCGAAAAATGTCATGGGAAGAAATAAACCTTATTTAAATTTCAATCAAGAATTAAAAGAATTGTGTTTCGTACTTTGATTTTTGTTAGATATCCATAACCATTTGTTATGGTTAGTGAGTCTGTAATATTTATTAGAACTTATGTAAATGAGATTACATATTTTATTATATTACTAGTGTTTGGACATTGTTTGTTGGTTCGTATTTGTTACTTCTAAATTGTTTCTGATACATTGTTTGAAAGATGCAGTTGGTAACCAAACATGCATAGAAGGGTAACCATTTTATTTGTTGGTAGTAACCAGATAGTTACAAGCTTGTATCAGGACATATATCAAGTGTTAAATGTACATGTGAGAGTATACATGAGTTGTCTAAACTGGGATGGATATACAGGTTGTTTCAGTTTTGGTTACCATTAAAACCTGTTCTGGTTACTGAAAGTAGTATGCACACAAGCCAATCATGTTTGATGATAAAGCATATACTTTGTAACAATCTTATTCATTTATTAATAAAAAGTATTAATTTATTAAAGGCTTTTAATTATCTACATAATACTGTTTTATAATATGTGATAAACCTATAGTTTTAAGCAATGCTTTTAGAATAATGATGATGATCATTCTAATGAGATCTAAATTCTTAGAAAGCTTAAAACTAAAATAGTTCCCAATCGTTGGATTACTAAATTGGGGATTAGTTAATCCGGATAGATTGGTACATACATTGCTTGTTCATTGGATGAGGATGATTGATCTCATGATCATTTGTGTGGAGACACTAAAGCAAGTATGTAGGTGCTTATTGGAGAATATGTACACTGAACGTGACTCGCTAAGAAATACCTAATAGAGTTTTACTTGCCTGTCAATAGGAATTCATGTAGTGATAGTAGTACAAGTGATTCTTGAACTTGAGATCATCATAGTATCTTGTGTATGATGAGTTATACTTTGACTTATTCCTTAAGACCCTTAGGGTATATCAAAAGGTATGCTTGGGTATAATAAGTTATAAATGGAGATAATGTATGATTAATAAAGAATCTACCACTTCTAGTAAACGAAGAGAAATGTCCTATGTGATTTGATAAATGACAACCCCAAAGAGTCCTTGGGTTAAAAGGCGAATGAAATTAGAAAGGAATTTCTAATTTGCATTATTTGGAGTTGTGCATTTAAGAATTAAATACATATAATTAAATAAAATAAGACTTTGATAAAGAATTTCATGTCTTATATTTAATTGGGACATTGTATGGTGGAAGGATTGAATTGTACAGTAACTATTTACTCAAAGGTTCTTTTACGATTAATGTTAAAATCTATATTATCTAGAAAGTCGTTGATCGCTAGGGATGCTTATCCCTATTGTAGAATAAATATTATTTATTTAAATAAATTAATAGTTTAATTTATTTATTTAAACAAGATTAGAATTGTTCTAATTGATTTATTCACAACCGGTTTAATATGGAGAACCTAAAGGGTCACACCATAAAAGGAAGAATAATTATTTAAGAAGTTAATAGCATAATCGTAATAATAAGTTAAATATATTTAATTTAATCTATGGTGATAGAATAAATTAAATAGCTTTATATTTATTATTTAATATTTTGAAAATATTAAATATAAATTAATAAGAGTAGTCTTATTATTATTATTACTATTATTTAATTCCTAAATGAGTTTGAGAATTAATTAATAAAAGTACTCTCATATTCCTAATAAGATTAGGAGGTCAAATTAATTAAAGGAGTTTAATTAATTATCCCTAATAAGATTATGGAGCTTAATTAATTAAAGGAATTTAATTAATTAAATAATACCCTATTTTCTAATTAGATTAGAAGGGTTAACTGATATCTTTATAAGAGGAGTCTTATATCAGATATCAAAATATGTGATTTCAATGGTTGGAGAGTACGCTCTTTTTCTATGAGAGATAGAAAAACTAGGGTTTAGCCAACCACCCTTCTTCTTGAATATTTCTTCTTCCTTGGTGGATCACCTCTAGAGCAAAACACTTGGGTGGCTAACGTTGATCAAAGGAAGGAACCAAACCCGGTGAATTCAAGATGAACGCGAAAAGATTTAGAGGTGAACTTGTACCTGAGGAAACTCGAATCTTCAAGGGTATGATTCTTGTTCTTTATTTTTCGTTTAATTAATAATTATGCATAAAGGATGATCCGGGTATATAGTTTGTAAAATTTTAAAACTCTGATTTTCCATGCTTCCGCTTATTTTGTGCAATTTGATTGCGTTTATGAATATTACAAACCTAACAGTGGCATCAGAGCCAAACCTTATGCGAATTATTAATTGTTTTAATTTGATATGTATATTGATATGTGTTTAGAACAATTTAATTGGACATAATTTATTGTATAAAATCTATTTAAAAAGAAAAAAAAAACCTGTTTTTATTTTTTTTTTGCTGATTGTGTGATTCGCTGGGCGTGGTCACCATCTAGTTTATATGGTTATATAATATATATTATGAAGTTACATATTCGGGATAACATGATTCATAAAGTTACAAGATTCACGCCACTTTTGGATTCATGTATTACATTAATATATATATATATATATATATATATATATATATATATATATATATATATATATATATATATATATATATATATATATATATATAAGTCATTCTTAGTTATCTTGTAAATAGATTGTAAATAGTTTGGATTAATCAAATAAAATTGTTTTTATTTAGTAATTTAATTGTGTTTTGTATGCGCACTTGTTCTTCTCTCTTCACCTTCCTCCTTCCGCCTACTAGTAATTTAATTGTGTTTTGTATGCGCACTTGTTCTTCTCTCTTCACCTTCCTCCTTCCCCCCAAATGGTATCAAAGCTAAGTTGTTTTGTTGTTGGTAATCAGATAGTCGGATCTCTTTAATCAAACTTCTCTTTACTCTTTCAAAATTATCTTCTTCATCAAAGTTCAAGTCACCTTACTTACTTGTAGTCCACCTAGTTAAGGCTCTAACCTTTGTAAGTCTCTGTGGTGTGAGCAAAGGTTGTGGGGTTATAGAACATAGGTATGAGTCTACTTTGGGTAAGCGGGTATGCATGAATGAGCTTTGAGTAAGATTTTATTTTGAAACAAATAAGATGAGTAGGTTATTTAGATCTAGCTCCTCGCTTTAATGTGTCAGTCGACTTGCCTCTGTTCGAGATATAGTGAACCAAGAAGAACATAATTATGAAAACATTAATAAAGTTTTTAAACAATTGGAATATACCTAAGGTATCCCCCAAAGAAATTTATCAGTCAACATTTTCAGATAAATTTAAAACTGATTATAATGTCAAAACTGTTGAGAGAGTTTATGCAATTAACAAAGAATACGAAAATTGTAGTCTTTTATCACCAGAAGTTATTAAAAAACATAGAAAAAAGGGTTACAATTTTATACATATAGGTCTTGTTCAAGTTGCAGTTAAACCTCTTAATAGAAAAGGAATTAATTCATCAATCTACCTCTGCCTTAGAAACGCTAGATTTTTAAATTACTATCCAAGCATTATTGGTGCTATGGAAGCAAGTTTGCACAATGGACCTATCCATTTCAATTGCTTTCCTGATTTTACCCTAAGTCTCAGTGATCAAAACTTATTTAAAGCCTTATCATTAAATATTAAAACTGATGGAGAGATTACTCAAATGATTGAAGGATCTCAACCCATTGCTTTGATTTACAGGATTTATTATAAGACGATGAAGTCAAATTTGAACGTTCATGCTCTTAATAAAAGCCCAAAAGATCAAACAGTTTTAATTCAAAGTTCAACTAGTGATGCTAATATCCAGATCCCAAGAACAATTCTTTGGAAGGATATTAACTTACCTAATCAATGGACTTTACCAAATGAATTACCACAACAACCCATAGTTAACAATTTATTGAATATTAAAATATCCAACAATTTTCGATGGGGCTGTTAAAATTGCGTTTTGAACGCATACTAGATCACCGAGTTATCATTGAAGATATTTCTAGTTCTTCATTCCTTCAGCTTATCCACACTAGAAGAGATATCAAGTCCTAAGTAATCCTCTTGTTAAGGATATCAAACTTAAAGGTATTCTTAATGAAGGACAAGTTAGTCATCCTCGTTATACTTTCGAATGATACCGTTGAAGATGAAGATTCTTCTTCCCTGAAGATCCTCTGTTTATCCCACGATTACCCCGATTTTAATGCCCCTATTCATAATCAACTAAGAGTCATTAAAAAAGATTTCGTGTTAGATTGGGATAACTTAGTTAAAGATTTTAATTCCAAATCTAATAAAGAAAAAAGACATCTATTCAGATCTATTCATCCAACTGAAAAAGAAAGAGATAAGATAATAAATAGATGGAAAAGATTTATCAAGAATGAAGAAATTAACATTACTTTTTATGACTGGTATGAACAGTATCAATGTAAATGTAATGTTATTAGTAAAACTCAATGGATTAAAGAAGATAGATCCAAAGTATCGGCCAGTCATCCCCCATTAGAAACAGTTCTAATTCCAGTTAAAAACACTTCTGTTATTGCTAGTCCCTTCAAAATACCTGACGGAACTAATAATGACAAAAAGATTATTGAACAATTAAACTTTAGCAATCAATATCTAGCAACGGTAGGAAAACAACTAGATAGAATTGAAGAAAAGTTTGAAGAAGGTATTATCAAAAAACCTGATTCAAAGATCGAACAACCTTTATTAAATTTACCAGAAAACAGATATAATTTAAGTTTACCTAATAAAGATAACGAATTGGTCCAATCTATTGAAAAGTTATTTAAAAAACTCAAAACAGAACCCGGTCCAAGTGGAACTATTGCTGTTATTGATCAGGTAGAGTCTGATGATAATAATGAAGGTTCTTCTGACCACTCTTCTATTTCTAACCTTAATGACCAATTAAATAAATTAAGCATTAATAACACAAGTATTACTTAAAAAATTGGTATTCCGGATCAACTCCTCCGGATTTACAATTCGAAGAGAGAAATCTAGATAAACAATTTTCGGTATCCTCGAATAAAATTTATGAATGGAATATAGATGGATTTAGTGAACAAGAAATTCTTAATAAACTTAATCATATGTCTATGGTAGCTAACAGTTACATCACTAAATTTAACACTTTGTCTCAACCAGACATTGTTGAGTTAATAGCTAGTGGATTCACTGGCATTCTTAGGTCTTGGTGGGAAAAACATCTCACAGAAGACATTAGAATATCCATAATTCATGCTATTCAAAGAGATAAAGAAGGCAATCCCATCTTTGATGAAGATGCTGGTATTGGTCTTCCTGATGGAGTTAACACTTTAATATTCACCATAATTAAACATTTTGTTGGAACCCTAGCAATATTACGAAAAGAATTCATGATCGTTAGTAATCTTACTTGTCCCACTCTAAGTGATTTTAGATGGTACAAAGATGTATTTATTTCTAGAGTTGTGATGAGAAATGACAGTAATAAACCATTTTGGAAAGAAAAATTCGTTAATGGTTTGCCGTCTTTATTTGCTCACAAAGTTAGGGAAGAATTAAGTAAAAACCTAGGATATATTGATTATGATAATTTAACTTATGGTGATATTATTAGTCATATCCAAAAAATTGGATTAAAAATGTGCATTGATTTCAAATTAGCTAAACAAGCCAGAAAAGATAAAAATAAAGCTAAATACGAGTTAGAAACATTTTGCGAATAGTATGGTTTATCATCGGTGGCTCTCCTCTGAAGAAAGCATGCATAAAGATAAACATATTGAGCCACATAAAAATCATAAACGCGTAAGTTAAGAGATATACTCACAAAGAAAATAAGAATAATAATCAAGATAATTATTATAATAAACCTAAGTCATCAAAGAAAAAATCTTATAAAAAATCAAAACATTTGATAAAAATAAAATTGTCCATCACAATTGTGGGCGTAAAGGTCATTACAAAAGTGAATGTAGAGTTAAACAAAATTAGCTCAGCTTGAATATTTTCAATCAAGATACTGAAAACGCTTATTAGAATTAATGAGAATTGATAATAAGAGTAGTAGCGAGAATGAAGAAGCTTACGATATTCCGAATCTTCTAGTAACAACACATCTAACGTAAAATTCGATAGTGAAAATGAAGTCACTATATGTATGTAAGACCGTAATAAAAATCATTGTAAAAGAATTAGTGTAATCACAAAAGATGAAGAAGAAAGCTCCTTATTAATTGATCTAATCGGTAAAATTACTGATCCGTAATTAAAAACTCAATATCTAAAACAATTGAAAGATTTATTAACCAAAGATAGGAAAGTCACCGACAAGGTTCTTAGAGCCAAAGAAAAACCCATATTAGGCTTTAAATAAAACTCTCGAAAGATTCAAATCTCCGATTAAGGAAATTACGCTCAATTAAATCAAGAGGTTAATAAGCTTAAAAAGAGATTTCTAACTTAAAAATAGATATTTCTAATTTAAGAAAAGAGATTGACAATAAAAATCGATCTTCAAGTTAATGATTCTTCTTCAGTGATGAAAGTCACGAGGATCCGTAATCATCTAGAGCCAAAGATTACGATCTCTTTATTCAAGGTCTTTCTCTTAAAAGAATTAAAGATATTACTATTCAAAATGGTATATTTCCATTAATTTAGTCATTGATAAAACCTTTTCAATACAACTCCGCTCTAGTTGATATCAAAAGTGCGAGACTTGAATTGTATTCAAGAAGGTATTATCCCCACTAGATATTATAAGAAAACTAGTGAAAAATTAAATTAAACTAATCTTGGTAGTCAAATGGAAATAAAGTACAAATTACCTAAAGTACATATTTGCACAGGACAAAGATGTGTTTTAAGACCTCGTTCGTCTTAGTTCGCAATCTTACTGACAAAATTATTTTAGGTTTACCATTCATATATTTGCTTTATCCATTTATCACTAGTAATAAAGGTTTAAGTTGTGAACATTTAGGAAAGAAAATTATATTTAAATTCCTAATTAAACCCAAAGAAAGAGATTTAAAATTTATACAAGAAGAATCAATTTCTAAATCATTGAATCTGTTAAATTGTAAAGTTACTCACCTAAATTTTCTTAAAGAAGAAATTAAGTACCAACAAGTTGAAGACCAACTTAAGAGTAACAGGTTCAAGAAAAATAAAAGAATTAAAAGATTATTTAATAAATAACTTATGTTTCGATTCTCCCAATGCTTTTTGGCATAGGAAGAAGCACACGATTAGATTACCCTATCTTAAAGAATTTAAAGAGCATTTAATTCCTACTAAGGCTAGCCTATTCAAATGAGTCATGAACAAATGGAGTTATGTAAAATTGAAATCAATGATCTCCTCGGTAAAGGGCTAATTAGACATAGTAAGTCACCATGGTCTTGTCCAAACCTTACATGTTAATAATGAAGCTGAGAAAGAACGAGGTGTCCCTCGCCTAGTCATTAATTATAAACCATTAAACAAAGTTTTAGAGTGGATTAGGTACCCTTTGCCCCACAAGGATGATCTCCTTGGTAGGTTAAGCGTCTCCACAATCTTTAGTAAATTTGACCTCAAATCAGGATTCTGGCAAATTGTCATTCACCCAGATGATAGGTACAAAACTGCATTTACCACTTCGTTTCGGACACTACGAATGGAATGTTGATCATTTGGACTTAAGAATGCACCAAAGTGAATTTCGTAATATTCTTAATAATATTTTGAATCCTTCATCATTTTATCATTGTTTACATCGATGACATCCTTGTATTCTCCAAGACTATTGAAGAACATATTAAACATTTGAATTCATTCTTCAAAAAAAGTTAAAACCAATGGTCTTGTCCTTTCTCCTTCCAAGTGTAGTATGCTTTTTGACTAAAGTCGATTTCTCGGTTTAATCCTCTATCATGGACTCACTCGGCCAATCGATGAGCTATTCAACCCTTGACCGGTTCGAGATAAGATTACCAACAAGAATCACCTGAGAGGTTTCTTGGCTCGATACCATTTGGGGGCGGAAGGAGGAAGGTGAAGAGAGAAGAAAAAGTGCACATACAAACACAATTAAATTACTAAATAAAAACAATTTTATTTGATTAATCCAAACTATTTACAATCTATTTACAAGATAACTAAGAATGACTTACAAGATTCTTTGAAATAAGAACATTAAAGAAATTAATTCAATGAGGCTAAGCTTGTATTTGAAATTGAATTCATTAGTCGGAGAAGGAACTTAGAAAGTCTTTCTAAGTTCCTTCTCCGACTGCTTTAATTTCAAATGAATTCTTAACCCCCTTCATCTAATGTTCTTATTTCAGTAATCTTGTAAGTCATTCTTAGTTATCTTGTAAATAGATTGTAAATAGTTTGGATTAATCAAATAAAATTGTTTTTATTTAGTATATATATATATATAATATAATCATGTTAACATGATTCTTGTAAAGTGTAAACTCCCACGTGGCCCATGCCAGTATTAGGATTCTTGTAAAGTGTAAACTGATATGATTCTTTTAATTTCTTGGATATATATATATATATATATATATTATGTATATATATATTATGTATATATAATATATATTTAATTATTTTATAATTAAAATAAAAGTTTTTTTAATCTTAAAATAAAAAGTTTATTTTAATTTTAAAATTGGATTCCATGATAACTAATTGGAGTTAAAATTAGATTCTATGTTTCCTTAAATAAAGAAGTTTATCTAGATATGAAATAAGATTTCATATTATTCAAAATAAAATAGTTTATTTGTGAATAGAAAAGAGAATCCTAATTTCATTAAATAAATGAGTTTATTTAGATATGGAATAAGATTTCATATTATTCAAAATAAAGGAGTTTATTTGTGAATAGGAAAGAGAATCCGTGTTTCCTTTAATAAATGAGTTTTATTTATTTTTACTTGGAATTGGATTCCATAATTAATTAAAATAAATGAGTTTATTTTGATTAAAGATTTTGATTAAAATAAAATAGTTTATTTTATTCAATATAGGATAAATTAAAATAAAAGAGTTTATTTTGATTAAAATAAAATAGTTTATTTTGATTCAAAATTAGATTTTATGCTAACTAAATTTGCCCATTAAATGATATCAATATATATATTGAATGTTTATTATTCATGAGATGAATGTTATTTATTGATACATATGGTGATGTGTATGATAATAAATGAGATTGATTATGGACTATTGACCAACGTGATTGGATTTTATTTTAGTTGGATGCATGAATGTATGAATTTTATTAAATGGGGTCTGCGTACCTCATCTTCTCTAATTTTTCTTCATCAGAAATTCTAACTCTCCTCCTATGTACTTCCCTCGATCTCACGATCAAGGTTTCTATTTATTTTAAATAGTTTTGTAATAGGAATAGTTAGAATTAATTTTGAAGAATTGGAGATCAAGGAGCAAAGAGCGTGTGAAGACCCATTTGTAATGGAGCCCGGGTTTAAATGTAATAGTTATATTTAAATATTAATTCTTGCACCCTTAGGGTTTGACCTTTTGGTTCACTTGGTGGCTCTAGTGAACCAAACTAGAATAAAAGTCCATAATCAATCCAGGTAGAATATAGTATTCTATATGTACATGCTTATATTATATATATTATATATTATGCAAACATACTTCGCATGTTAATTAATATGACGCGTATTATATATATAAGGTCCTGCTAAGGGCTCTTTACTTTGTTAAAAATACTTTTTTTTTTTTTTGGTTTTTTACTTTTTTTAAATAACTAAAAAAAAAGTTTAATATTTTATGGAACTGAAATTTTTTTCATAATACAAGTGTTTTGGATGTGATTTGATACGATTATAACAAAGCAGTGCATACGATCTGTGCATGCATCTGTACCACCATTTTTGGTATAGGTATTCAAATCATGCCCAAAATATTATATTATGGAAAAATATCAGTTCCATAAAATATTAAATATATTTTTTTAGTTGTTTTTTAAAAAAAATAAAACAAAAACAAAAAAAAAGGTCTCAGATTTTAACAAAGTAAAGGAGTCCTCACCTGACGGATTCGTATATATATATATATATATATATATATATATATATATATATATATATATATATATATATGTGTGTGTGTGTGTGTGTGTGTGTGTGTGTGTGTGTGTGTGTGTGTGTGTGTGTGTGTGTGTGTGTGTGTGCATGCGCACTAAACAAGATGAGACAAATTAATAGCAAACCCCTCAAATATTTTATATTAAGTTGTAACGTTCAAAGATATTTGGAATATCGAACGTCGCCTTCTAGTATGATAGAAACAATAGAGTATTAAATATTTAATATGAGTTTGTTGTGCACACACAAGGCAAGTATTAAATATTTAAGATGTTTTTATTACATATGATGTTTATAAGGAATTGAACATTACTGCTTTGTTGTGCACACACAATGTGACGCCCCCAAAATTAGGTATACATCACCCATCTTGAGTCGCCAGATACATGGTACAGAATTCAAATACAACTTAATAATACAACTATCGTGTACAATACGACAAAACATAAACTCGTGAGTTTGAATACAAATATTGTCTACCGTAGAGTATACAAACTCAAAAGGTGTCCTTATTACAATTATTATCACACTATTTCACGTAATAGTGAGGACTACTAATCTTATCCTCCGGACCATCACTCCGTTCCCCCGACTCGTCCCGGCCTATATTCTCATTTTCTCAAGAAAGCAAAGTGAAAGAAAGGGTGAGCTCAACTAGCACAAGAAGAAATATTATGACTAAGATAATGCGAATAAATTATCATTAGCCTTAAATGTTGTTAAAGCGATACAATATAACAAACATCAAGTTTAATCTGTAATGAACAAGCAATCCATTAAAAGAGTCAAGTAGAGAATAAAATCTACTATCTTTTATGATTTAAAAGGTTTTTCATCACTTTTATCGCTGGGACTCAGATTAATAAATAATCTACATCATCGAATCACCCCTGCACTATGGCCAAGGATATTCTTTAGTATCACGACCACAATTATCCATGCACTACGGGCCAAGAATATTTGTGTATTCATTAATGGTCATGATCATGCCATAAAACAATTCATCTTTTCACCCTTGGCCGAAGAGAATCTATAGCCATAATCATATCAAAAACTGTCCATCAATGCACTACGGGCCAATAATGACTTTTTCCACATCATTTGTAACATTACGGTCATGATTACACCGAATAATCTCTAGTCATAATCATACCAAGTCCATTTATGCACTACAGGCCATGGATGACTTTCAAAAAATATAAATATGAGGATGATGACAATGATATAAGAATTCAATAAAACAAGTTCAAGAATTAATTTGTCCAAGAACCAATAACGTCCAAATTGTCAACATGATACTACTTTGTAGAGTAAAATTCAAGAATGCTCAGAAGAATATTTTCATGAAAAGATACTGGATGAAACACAATTATCAAGGATATTCCACTAATTTCATGGAGTATAGAAGTCAAAACTTTAACTAATTGAGTATAATAAAGAATGGAATAACAAAAGAAATCACCGTGCATGTGGTGTGGTATCAGATGACAAAGTTATTCCAACAGTAATAATAATTAACGGAACCGAAGTCAAGCAAAAATCACAATCGAGGATGTTCCAACAGAATAATAAAGAATGGAATAACAATGTAAATCTCCATGCATGCGGTACTTCACATGTAGGCAAAGTTATTCCAATGTAATACTAATAAAGATGTAACCGTGTCCGGCGTAAAATGCACAGACAGTATATTCCAACAAAATAATAATAAAGACGGAACCAGGTCCGACGTAAAACGCACAGACAGGATATTCCAACAGAATAATAATGTAACGCCCCCAAAATAGGTCCAATCCAACCAACCTATTCTGAGTCGCCAAAAATATGGTACAAAAAACAACTATAACTTTATTACTACAATTGTCGTGCAAAATATAATAACACATATGTTGTGAGCTTTCATACAAATATATACCAACTGTGACTCATGTTCCAACCGTGGACCGCACCTCACAGTGATACCTTACATAAAGGTACAGTCAATAACTGTTTTAGAAATTAAAATCTTTGGGAAGTGCTCAAGGAAACCTTCGTACATAGGAGGCCATAAATCTAAGTCATAATAGATATCATATGCCCACAAAATTATCCTCGGTTGACCCAATAGACCCCAAAGAAAAACGAGAAGGTTACTATCATGGTCCTTCCAATGGTGAGTCTTCTCTTGACATATAACTATCTCCATTGTCTGTAATTGAACATTATGTTTCAAATAAATTCCAAGATCATATAGGTAGTGCTCGTAGATATACTCAGCGAGTGGATTTTCACAACCATGTCTTATGATAACATGAGGTTGTATGTCATTAGACATCTTGTATGATAGTGACAAAACACCCTTCCAAAGTTGGGTTCGCCTCACCCTATTGTTGTTCACCAAAATCAATTATTAAGTGACGTATAATATACGACACACACATCTTAGGTCCTCAATACAATGTGTTGAGGAACTTTGACAGACCCGAACCATCACACTATTCCCCTGTTATACCCGCTCGACCCAACAACACTCTTATTACCTGAAAGAAATTGTGAAGCAAAAAGGGTGAACACAACTAGCCCAGTAAAGAATATCATGACTAAAGATAATTATATTATCAATAGACTTCATCAATAATAAATCAAAGATTTAGAACATATGGTAGATGATAAAATTTTCAACCATAGTTGCAGCGGAACGAACAATCCATTAGAAGAGTCAAATAGACCATAAAGTCTATTATCTTCTCCACATTAAAAGTCCACCAACAATGTTTTATCCCTGTAACATCAATCAACAATTCCTTTCCACAATCTTATGAATAACTCATAATCATAATTGTGATTCTAAATTCCTCTTCGCATCCAAGACGAATATAATTTTCATCACCTGTCTTTACCTGAAACATCAAAGATCATGGTTATACCAAATCACAGTTCCTGTTCATAATCATACTAATAAATTCATCTTTGCACTACGGGCCAAAGATATTCATCAACAGTTCATCTTTGCACTACATGCCAAAGATATTCAACAACAGGTCATCTTTGCACTACAGGCCAAAGACATTCATATCTCAAAGAAATACATAACCATTTCAGAATTTATATAAACCATAATTATAACCATGTTGATCAATTCACCTTGCACTTAAGCTAAAAATTTTGCATTATAAATTTAATGGTCATGATCATACTAGTCAACAATTCAACTTTGCACTACTGGCCAAAGAGAACACATAGTCACGATTATACCAATAATCTACCTATCTTTACACTTAAGTCAAAGAGAAATATCATCACCAGAATTATAAAATGTTATATATGATAATAAAAACAATATGATCAACAACTGCATTTAATTTCAAGAATAAGATTCATAAATCAATGATTTCATAACACCTTAATCCAAATGTTATAAATCACTTAATAATCTCATAGTTTAATATTATTAATATTACCACAATATCTTAATCATTTCTTAAACTTATAAACAATTTATTTTAAATGTTTATACTTTAATAATTAATGCATTTAATCATTCTAAAATGTCAAACTCATAAGATTTCATCACCAATAACCAAAACTCTCATAAAAAATCTGCATATAACTTATATAGGATTCTTAAGCCATAAAATCCTATTTTCCAAATTTCTTACTTCACATAACATATTTAATTCATTTACTCATAACTAGACCATTTTCATGAAAAATACCAAATCAGTTTCAAAAATATTTCTTTTCTGGTATTTAGCATAATATAGTCACATATTGAACATATATTTTTTCTCGAAATTTTAAAATTCATTTACTAATTTTCATATGGCCAAAAACTGCCGAATATTTAGACATTTATCATAAATTGTACTTTTGTCCAAAAAATTCTGAACTTTACACTCAGATACTTCTGTTATATACATGTACTCCCAATAAAAATTTTATCAATTTTGGAGTTAACCACAAGGAGTTATAAGCGTTTACTTTTAAAATAGTCTTTTCTCATAAAATCCACAACTCTTAATCTATATATCCAAAAATCGCCATTTTTGGACACAATCAACAAAACTCATCAAATTATCATTTTAATTTTTTCCAGAATTTTTGAATGTTCGCAAAAAATTCGAAACTGGAAAACATAATAACCCTTAAAATCCCTTACTATCCCTTACAATCCCTTACTATCCCTTACCTCAAAAGAGCAAGATTACGACTTGAATACTTATTTGAAACGAACTTGCAAATCGTATAGCAATACTCAAGATATCAAAATACTCAAAAGAATACACTCGATAATATAGAGAGAGAAGTAGAGAGAAAACTTCAGTTTCTGGTGTGATTTTCAATTCTAACCTAAGCATCTATTTATAAGAAATTGCTTAGAACACCAAAGCAGAAAATTGAATGTAATAATATTATTTATAAACAAAATTCCTAAGCACACAACCAGCTAATTTCAACCATTTAACACATGCGCCTCAAATGAAAAAAAAACATTTTTCTTAAAAATAATAATTAAAACTTCCAAAAATCAATTATTTCGGAACTTCGGAACTTCAATAATTCATAATAAATAGCCCTTTTATCAGAAAAATTCAAAACACATGTCCTTTCTATAAGAAATTCCATTCTCTACAACTTTGCAGAAGAAAGTTTTTCCAAATTCCAAATAAAAATTGACCGAAATCCATAAACGGACGATTTTACAGCTATAATCAAATTTCAGTCAAAATTTGTGTCCACCAGCATGTTTAACATGTGTTAAACATTTTTTTGTAACACACAAAATATGTGTTTAGCATTTAATGCAACAAAACTACTCTTCCTCCTCATTTATTCATATATTACACATTCATTGTAAAAATATCACCATTATTATATTACTATAATATAATAATATATTTTATCAGAAAAGATAAAATATCAATTTTTAACAATTGTCACATTAAAAAATTTTCTCCATCTATAACCACATAAAATGAATATTTTCCTTATCAATAATTAATTATTCACAAATAATATTATGTAATCCACAATATCGACAACCAGGCGGTTCCTAAGAAAGAGGGGCTTTCAATAAGGATTTCTCCTTCTTGGCGGCGCAATTAGATGACCAAACCTCTCCTCGATTGAGAACTTTCTAGACATTGACAATAATGTTATCTAATAATATTATCCAAATAATATGAATTATTGATCCGATAATGGGAAATCTTTGTCATCAGTGACAATTATTGAAACAACAATAATATAAAATATCAACGTAGCAATTATTGAATCAATAAAATAAAATATTGAGCAATTAATTCATGTAATAATTATTGAGAAATACCTTCTTACGAAAAAAATTATCATGCTTCATGAATAGTACTCGTGAATAGTAACTCGTGAATAGTAACTCATGAATAGTAACTCGTGAATAGTAACTCATGAATAGTAACTCATGAATAGTAATTAAAAAAAATTGAATACTTTTATTTCATAAAATTCGGTGTCTTATAAATAAAGAATGGAATAACATAAGAATTTCACCAAGTATAGGGTATCCCGCGTATACAGGTTATTCCAACAGAATAATAAAGAATGGAATAACAGAAGTTCTCTTCATGAATAAAAAAGAAAAAATACCCCTTATTAGTACAACAAATAATATTCCCTACCTTAAGAAGAAGAGTACTGGATATATGAGTAGTGAATTAGTAGAATACTTTTCTTCTTTCTCTCTATAGTTTATCTCTTTAGAGTTTTAGTGAATTCGTAAGAAAATAATGAAGGAGTGAGCTTCTATTTATAAAAAAATGGATTGCATAGTAACTAACTCATGAACGGTCCAGATTGATTTACTTTAATTTGACGGTCCATATTTAAAGCAAAATCTTTTAAATAAAATATAATATATTCTATTTATAATCTAATAAAACGAATAACTTTATAAAAGATTTTACTATGCAAACACTATCTGAGCACTATGCAAAACACTATGCATAATAAAATATAATATATTCTAATTATTGTCTAATCAAAAATGAGATAACTTTATAAAAGTATTCTGCTTTTATAAAAAAGATTTTACTATGCAAAACACTATGCAGACATTATGCATAATAGAATATAATATATTCTATTTATAGAATAACTTTATAAAAGTATTCATTTTATATAAAAGATTTTTTGTATTATTACATTAATAATACCAACAAAAAGCGAAAGTGACTTATCACGTAAGCATCAATAATTAATACCGTGTGCTACTATGCAACCACGCCAGACATCGTATTTCTTTACTTTAACTAATGAAGGTGTTTCAGCAGTTAATGGTAAAACTTCCGCGTTATTTTCATAAAGTATTTTTGTCATTTTCTCAATCCGACAATAATTCCGTTGTGGGGTCCACCAATGATTGTGCCGTTGTACGAATATTCCTTGTTAAAACGAATATTCCCCGACCAATCGAATATAACATGACAACTTGCATACTTTGCAAAATTTATAAATACTACCCACAACTATAACATTATATCAAATCCATACCATAATATTCAAAAAAATATTTCGAGAAAATTAAATCTTTATTTATAAAATCTAGGGTCTCACAATCTCCCATCCTTATGAAATTCGCCCTCAAAATTTACGTACGTACCTGGTATGCCGAAGAGGTGAGGATACCTTGACTTCATTTCAGATTCTAATTCTTGAGGTATAACCTTTGAGTGTTGAATACGATCCTTCTTATCCAAGATTTTAACACGTATCTCCTCATACGTTAAATCTTTTGCTATAACGTTTAGTTCTAATTTAATAATGTGGTTCGGGTCGTCCACATATTTACGTAACATCGATACATTAAAAATGTTATGAACACGCGACATATTTGGCGGTAAAACGAGTCTATAGGCCACAGTTCCTACTTCATCGAAGATTTCAAATGGGCCAATTAAATCGAGGTTTGAGATTTTCTCTCTTCGTCGATTCTTGCTTCTAGAATAATGCCCTCTTGAACCTTCTACTTCACATTCATCAGCTCTGAGTATGTAGCTTGAGCGGCTTTAACTTTACTGATTAAAGTCGATTCTACTCGTATATTCGTTATCTTCACGTGGGTCCCTAGAGTCTTTAACTCTATCTTCATCACTTGTAAGTTATACGAAATGGGTCTTTGTGTTAACAACATCACACTCGTAAACGCATACGATCTTCTACTCAACGCGTCAGGTACCACGTTCATTTTTTCCCATGATGATATTGAATGGTATGATCGTAATCTTCAACAGCTCGAGTCAACGTCTTTGGCACGTTATACGTTCGTTTTAGTTGAAGAAATATTTGAGGGTTTTAGAAATGAGTTTTGTACTGGGGTCAATACAAAATTCGATTTCACGCTCTAGGAGTAGGCTAAGAAGTCTTCAAGAATACGTCAGGAAATTTATTAACAATAGAAATACCATTCAAAACTGTGACTCTCATCCATGTCTTGGATAACACGTCACATTGATACCTATCAACTTGTCACCATTATTTACAACGTCCCCTACGGAAAGTTTGGCTTCTGTGCATTCCACACAAGGAAGTCAACAACAAAAGGATCGGGGCTCTTTATTTATGGCTTGATATGACAATGATTGACTTTAGTGGTTTGGTTGCTTGAATTCGCATAACAGGTTGGTTAGGACTATGAAAGCTAACAACCTTAGAAAAAGTATGATGAGTAGTTAACCAATCGATTCCAAAAATCACATCAAAGGCAAGTATTTTCAAAGAGATATGATCGACAGGTAACGTGAAAGTGTTGATTTGAACAAGATTTATAAAAAGTGGAGGTAACGAAGGTTTCTCCCAACAGATATATCAAAGTCTAACTTCTCCGGAGTTAACTTCAAACATTGAACACAACTAGGTGAAATAAAAGAGTAAGTAGAATCGGTATTTAACACGGTATAGACTTCGCAAGAGTTTATGACTAACATACCCGTGATAATTTTATTCAGGTTCCTCGTCATGAAAAAAAAACGTTCTCTCTTAAACTACCGGCTTTGGCTTGTCTGGGACATCCTTTGGCATCACTATCCCAACTGGAATTGACTTCACCATACGACAAAATCGAGGTAGGTGACCTTCTCTTCCGCAATTAAAACACGTTTTGGATTGTTGCGTACAGTTTGGACGGATGTGTCCCTCCTGTCCGCATTTGAAACATACGACCGGTGGTCGTTCTTCTTCCTTTGAAACGGTCTCAAATGTGCGGACGTCTTTACGTCATTGTTGAACCTTCTCTTCTTGAAATGTCCATTCTTATTGTTTTGGCCATGATTACCACGGAAGTGGTTACCATTTCTGACATGTTGATTCCCTCCATGCTTATTGTCACCACTTTGATGATCTTTATTATCACCGATATTATCATTTTGTCGGCCGCTCTCTTTTGGTTTGGTTGACTCATTATCGCGCTCCAATAACTGAGCCCTATTAACAACATCTGAATACAAACACAGTTTATGAGAGATAAGATACAAACACAGTTTATGCAGACACTATGCAACACTATGCATAATAGAATATAATATATTCTATTTATAGAATAACTTTATAAAAGTATTCTGTTTTATATAAAAAGATTTCTGTTTTATTCCATTATAATACCAACAAAACCGAGTGACTTATCACGTAAGCATCAATAATTAATACCCGTATGCTACTATGCAACCATGCGTGACATCGTACATTTTTTAACACTTTGGGTGTTTCAACGATTAACTGTAAAACTTCCGTGAGTTATTTTCATAAAGTATTTTTGTCATTTTCTCAATCCGACAATAATTCCGTTGTGGGGTCTACTAATGATTGTGCCGTTATACGAATATTCCCTGTTAAAACGAATATTCTCCGACCAATCGAATATAATATGACAACTTGCATACTTTGCAAAATTTATAAATACTACCCACAACTATAACATTATATTAAATCCACACCATAATATTCAAAAAAATATTTCGAGAAAATTAAATATTTATTTGTAAAATCTGGGGTCTCACACACAAGGGCTGTAGTTTTCTCTTCACTTATATGAAAATGCTGGGTCTGACTTAACTTAAATCATTTTAGTTCGGATGTGCACACACTTGACCATTATGATTTAAGAGACAAAATACAAGGAGTTACATAGTTGATGTAATTGACAAGAGTTGTCTACCTATTTATTTATATATAGTTTGTTGTGCACATACAAGGCTATATACATTTAAAATGAGATCCTTATTCTCACTTGAATATCTTTAATTAGATATTGTCGAACTATATATATTGAGGGTAATATAGTTTGAAAAAAATAGTGGGAGATACCAATTTAAAACAAGACCTAAATTATTTCGGTAATTAATAAAAGAATGTATGTTAAAATGTTGTTAATTACAAATTCATTTACAGAATTTTACAATGTCTAAATTACTATCACTGCGAAACATATTAGATGTTATTTAACCGGACCGAATTACTCGGATTGGTTAAGGAATTTGAGAATAGTTTTCATGGCTAAAAAGATATCTTATGTCCTTAATACGCCTATCCCTGCAATGGTTGCAGATAATGCCTCTGAGGAAGAGATTGTTACTTTTAGAAAGTGGCAAGATAATACATAGTTGGCTCAATGCATCAGGCTCGCATCCATGAGTAATGAGCTTCAGCGTCAGCATGAAACTATGGATGCTCTTACTATATTTCTGCACATCAAATATTTGATGGTGAGAAAAGTAGGACTAATTGATATTAGATATCTAAGGCGCTCTTCTAATCTAGAATCACTAACGACACTATAGTACAGATAAAAGTCCTTAACATTATCAATTTGATTGATCAATTTGGACAACAGGTTTTGTCATGGATGGAGAGTTGAGCCAAGATTTGATCTTGAACTCACTCCCGGACTCTTTTCACAATTGTTGTAAATTTTTCATATGAATAAGCTAGATATCAGCCTCGTTGATTTGCTTAATATGTTGAAAAATATTGAGAGTCACTTTCCAACCAAGAAAGACCATGTCTTACTGGTAGGGGCCAAATGATCTTCTGAAAAGAAGAATGATTCAAAGAAAATAAATAGAAAGGCAAAAACAAAGGATAATAAGAACAAAACTGATATGGATAACAAAGGAGTTTGCTTCCACTGCAATAAGCCTGGACACTGGAAAGAAACTGCGAGAAGCATCTTGCAGAGGCTAACCAAAGAAACTTAGTGAAGACTTGGTTACAAATACAAATTTGTTCATGATTTAAAATAAATTTTTCTTTAAGTCAAGGTTCTACTTGGATATTGGATACCGACTTTGGTTATCATAATAGATTTATGAAGGAATCAAGCAGAAGTAGAAAGCTAAACAAAGATAAGTAATCATATGTGTGGGAAATGAAGCAAATGTTGCTACATTGGCCTACGGGCAAATCTATTAAGTCAATAAGTTGTTATTGTATTCCAGTTCTCGTTAGAAACATTATTTCTATTTTATTGTTGGACAATGAAATCTTTTGTATTATATTTAAGAACAATTGTTGTTCTATTTATAATAATAATGTTTGTATAGAACTAGAATATTACTTAATGGATTTTGTATACTTGACTTACGTGAAAATAATTTTGCAAATTGAACAAACTAGTATAAGAAAAAGAGATGATCATTCAAAGAGTTGAATGTGTGTATTTGATGAAATACAAGTGTGAATTATTTGAAAGGTTCAAAGAATTCAGAAGTGAAACAAATTGGCAAAGTGTTAGGATTCTTTGATCTGATCAAGGAAGGAATACTTGTGCAATGAGTTTTTAGATTATCTCAAATGGTTTTCTCACAATGGACACCTCGTGATACGCAATAATTGATTGATGTATCTGAAAGGAAAAATAATACCTTATTGGGCATGATGCGGTCCATAATGATTTTACCGACATTCCAGTATCCTTCTAGAGCCATGCCCTAGAAATGGATGCATATCTACGAAAATGGTAATCTCAAAATCTGGCCACAAGACTCCATAAAAGTTATGGACATGAAGGATTCCTAATTTTAAGAAGTTAAGATAAGGGGTTGTCCAGCTTATGTGAAAAAGTTTCAAAGGATAAGCTTGGGACAAGATTTGACAAGTGTAGATTTGTGGGACATCCTAAAGTAAGTTTAGGGTATATGTTCTATAATCCTACTTAACAAAAGGTGTTTGTTGCGAAATACGTTACCTTCTAAGATAAATGTGTTTATCATTGAAGGGGCTAATGGGAGGATAATAGAATCTTGAAGAGTTCAAGAACCACAAAATACTATAAGTCAAATAAGAGGAACCTGTAGATAGACCTATTGTACCACAATTGAATCGTAAATTTGGAACAGTACCGAAGATACCTAGGATGTATGGATTCATCATAGATGATGATGATGAGGTACACATCATAGAAGATGATGATCCAGTTACATACTATGAGGTAAGAGTTTTAGACACTCAGAGAAATGGATTAAAGCAAGCTTCTCAAATATGGAACATTTATTTTGATGAGACAATCAAAAGAGTTTGATTTTATCAAAAATAAGAATGAACCATGTGTGTACAAAAGGGTCAGTGGGAATATCATGACATTCCTAGTATTATATGTTGATATAATATGGATAAGGAATGATATTCCAATGCTAGAATCAGTAAAGATAAAGTTGTCGAAACATTCCTCCAAGAATGATTTCGGAAGAGTATCTTAATTGGGGTTACAAATCTATATAGATAGATTAAAGAGTATGCTCAACTTAACCCAAGGAACGTATATTCATTTGATGCTAAAATTGTTTAGCATGTAAAACTCCAAGAAATGTCTCATGTTGATAAGCCATGAAGTGTATCTCTCTTAATAGTCCCCATAGACTCCTGAAAAGAGAGATTACACGAGTGACAATCATGTAAGACCCCAGCTTTTTATAAATAAAATCGAATTTCCTCTAATTATTATTGTGAATAATAAGGTGTTAATTTGATATAATGCTTTGGTTATGGATGCAATTTGCAAATTTTGCTAAATAAGCAAGTGGTTATAAAATATTCATTGTTGTCGGGGAATATTCGTTTGGTCGTGGAATATTCTTTTCGCTTGGGAATATTCAGATGATTTACAAGCATCCATTTATGGGCCCCATAACGGATAATGATCGGATGAAGAAAACGACAAATTTGAGTTTTACAAATAATGACGTAGAGTTACTTTATTAACACACGTTGGAATACCCGGTGGTTAAAATATAGTAATACGCAAGGTCGCATAAAGAGCATTACCTACGGTTTTGCACAAAGATTTTTAAATTATTGATTCTTACGTAAGAAGGCACTACTCAATAATTGTTACAAAGAATTCTTCGCTCAATATTTTATTTTATTAGTTCAATAATTGTTGCGTTGATATTTTATATTATTGTTGTTTTAATTGTCACTGCACAGTATTTCTCATTATTGGATCAATAATTCATATTATTTGAATAATATTATGAGATAGCATTATTGGCAATGTCTAGAAAGTTCTGTCAAGGAGAGATTTGGTCACCTAATTGCGCGCCAGTAAGGAGAAATCCTTATCGAAAAGCCCCCTCTTTCCTGGGAACGACCTGGTTGTCATAATTGTGAGTCTGTAATATTATTTATGAATAATTAATTATTGATTTATATGATAAGAAAATATTTATTTTATGTGGATATAATTGATGGATATATTTATTTTATGTGAATATAATTGAAGGAATTAATGTTGAGGTGTTTTTGTCGGAATGGAGGAATTAAAAATTAAATCACTGTTCTTGAGATATATTGCGTGAGTTATAATTTTTAATCTGACCGTTGGATCATTATGATTTTTGGATATGTTATACATATATAAGTTGAGTATATGTCCACAAATTTTGAACCGTTAAAAGTGAACATATAATGTTTTATGAATTTTAAGAGGTGACTGATTCGGAAATTAGGTTTATAACTGATTTTGCTAGAAAATTCTAGAATTGAGTGGGCCCTACTTGTGGTTGGTGAAGATATGTGCTGAATTTTATTTCAAATGTGGTGGGTGGCAATAGTAGCAGGTAAAACCATCAGGTAACAAGTCAAGTCTGCTTCGGCGTGCTAACATTTTCCTATAAATAGAGGGCTAAGTTAGAATTAAAAATCACACCAGAAACATAAGCTTTCTCTCTTTCTCTCTCTATATTATCGAGCGTATTTTGTGAGTATTTAGATAATTGTGAGTTTCTATTTATCAGTACAAGTTTCCTTCAGCCTTATACCGATATTCTGATCAGAAGTACTGTTATTTTGAGGTAAGGGATGTTATTTTCTTCGTAAATGATATTATTTCTTTCAATATCATTATACCAAAATATTGGTCTGAACTTTTTATCAAATTTAGAACTTTTTATGTCGGGGTTACTATTCACGTGTACAACACTATTCACGATATGATAATTATTCACGAATATGACCTTTATTCATAAAAAATGAAATTTTCTTCTTTTTGTCAAAGATGTCTATTATGGTTACTATCTTTGATTGTATCCATGTTTTGATCTTTATTCTTGAATTTTGCTTCGAAATTGGTTATTATGGAGTATTATTGATCTTGGATAAACTGTGTATTACTTAATCTCTAATATTTATTATTTTGTTTCACTGGATTCATTTTCTTTAATATATTTTTCATCATCCTCTACTCCTAAATGATGATATTATCGAATATCTTTGGCATGTAGTGCAAAGATGAATGATTAATCGATGAATATCTTTTTGTTGTAAAAGTAAACGATGAATGATTACCTAGTGAATATCTTTGGCTCGTAGTGCAAAGATGAACAGGTATTGAGATGAACATGACCAACTGGTGATACAAATGAATATCTTTGGCATGTAGTGCAAAGATGAATATTTGAGTAAAGATGTATATTGATTGTTGTTACAGGGATAAAGTATTAATGATGGACTTTTAAATCTTAGAAGATAGTAGAACTCATTCTCTACTTGACTCTTCTAATGGATTGTTGTTTCCGCTGCAGTTGTTGATTTAAAACTTGTTGTCTATTATATTTTATCAAATTTTTCCCTGTTGAAGACTAATGATAATTTGTTGTATATTATCTTAGTCATAATATTCTTTACTGGGCTAGTTGAGCTCACCCTTTTCCTTTTTGTTCCATTTTTCTTCTCAGGAGGTGAGAACATAGCAGGATCTAGTCGGGGTATGGAGTGATGGTTCTAGAAAGATGTTTTAGCAGTCCTCACTATTTCTGTAAAATAGTGTATGAATAATTGTAATGAGGACTTATTTGAGTGTGGATATTGTCTAGAAGACAATATTTGTATTTAAACTCACAGTATGTGTTGTCGTATTTTGCACGATAATTGTATTATTGAAGTTGTAGTTTGCTTTATGTACCATGTATTTGGCGACTCAGAATGGGTGTTGTATACCTATTTTGGGGGCGTCACAGTTGGTATCAAAGCTTAGGGATATGATCCCTGGCTGAGATGTGAGACAAGAACTAGGAGGGGAGAGATGGGGAATTCCTTCGCTAGTATGACCTGACTAAGTTTATTTGGTATTTATTTGGCTCACGTAGTATATAGGATAATATGTTAATTTGTTTAATTAACCCTTGTTTCATGCAAGATTTAAGAATGGCAATGGAAATATTAACGATGGAGTGAATGAGACGGTGGAGACACCTTTAATCACCACCGAGGGGAACGCAATGTGAAGGCAATATTCCTCCCGTAAACAACACTACCGAACAAATGATGAATGATGGGATGTTTAGAAGTTTTTGCAATTCATGCAAAATCGCACGAGGAGACTCGTGCACAAAATACTGGTGGAAATGATAGCAATGTGCTGCTTGTTACCGCTAAGCGAGTTCAAGGAGTTGGGACCACGAGTTTTGGGAAAGCCGTAACCACTTAAGGCAGAGATGTGGATAAAGCAGATCATCAAGATATTTGATGTCTTGGGATGTTCCGAGGAGCAAAAGGTTCCCTTTTCCACCTTCATGTTGAAAGGAGAGACAGATTACTTGTGGGAATCTATAAAGCGTACTCAATCTTCCGCACTAAAGATGTCTTAGGAGAAGTTCCAAGAATTGTTCAACGACAAGTACTTTCCTAAAAGTATTCGTCACATGAAGGAGGTTGAGTTCATCAAGCTGGAGCAAAACAATATGAACATGTCGCAGTACGAAGCTAAGTTTGCCGAGTTGTCCCGATTTTCATCCCATTTGGTTGATAATGAGGAGAAAATGACGCGAATGTTTCTGCGAGGTTTGAAACCCAAAATACGTCAATACCTCATTTCTCACAAACTTTGTTTATATTCAGATGTAGTGAATAGGGCTTAGTTATTGGAGCGCGATAATGAGCCAGCCCAACCGAAGGATAACGAGCAACAACACGATAATAATCGTCATTCTATGGCAATTGGTCATCGGAACAATGATAACCATCGTGGAGGAAATTATCATGCTAGAAATGGTAACCACTTCGGTGGTAATCATGGCCAAGATAATAGAAGAAATGATTCAAGTGGAAATTTCAAGAAAAGAAGATTTAACGATGACGGGAAGACGTCGGCACCAACACCAGCAACAAATTCTAGGGGAGGAGAACGACCGCCAGTTAGATGCTACAGATGCGGAGAGGAGGGACATATAAGTCCAAACTGTTCACAGCTTTCCAAGATATGTTTTAGTTGTGGAAAAGACGGTCACATAGCTCGATTTTGTCCTGTAGCAAAATCAAGTCCAGTTGAGACGGTGGCACCAAAGGTGGATACGGACAAAAAAAAGTCGGTGGTTTCAGGAAGAGCGTTTTTCGTGACTTCTCAAAGAGCGAGTAACCCGAACGAGGTTAGCACGGGTTAGTTAATTATAAATTCTTGCAAAGTCTATACCTTATTAGATACCGGTTCTACCCACTCTTTTATTTCTCCTGCTTGTGCTCAACATTTAAACTTGACTCCAGAGAAATTGGAATTTGACTTATCTGTTGAAACTCCGTTAGGAGAAACTTTTATCATATCCACTGTTTATAAATCTTGTTTGATCCAAGTGGGCACAATCACATTTCCTGTTGATCTTATCTCTTTAAAGATACTTGCTTTTGATGTGATTTTAGGGATTGATTGGTTAACCACTCATCATGCCAAAATTGATTATTTTTGTAAGGTTGTTAGTTTTCATATTCCTAACCAACCTGTTATGCGAATTCAAGCAACCAAACCATTTAAGTCAAACACTTTAATATCAAGCCATTAAGCCATTCGTTTATTAAAAAATGGATGTCAAGCTTTCTTATCCCATTTCATGGATTTAAACAAAAACACGTCAGATTTGAATGATATTTCTGTTGTTAGTGAATTTCCTGATGTATTCCTGAAGGACTTCTTAGTCTACCCCTAGAACGTGAAATCAAATTTTGTATTGACCCCAGTACAAAACCCATTTCGAAGACCCTTAAATATTTCTTCAACCAAAACGAACGTATAATGCGCCAAAAGACGTTGGCTCGAGCTGTTGAAGATTACGATCGTACCATTCAATACCATCATGGGAAAGCGAACGTGGTAGCTGACGCGTTGAGTAGAAGATCGTATGCGTTTACGAGTGCGATGTTGTTAACACAAAACCCATTTCGTATAACTTACAAATGATGAAGATAGAGTTAAAGACTCTAAGGACCCACGTGAAGATAACGAATATACGAGTAGAATCGACTTTAATCGATAAAGTTAAAATCGCTAAAGCTACACACCGGAGCTAATGAATATGAAGAAGAAGATGCAAGAAGTCGTTATTCCAAAAATGAGAATCGGTGATGTGAGGAAAGCTCAAACCTTTGATTTATTAGTCCATTTGAAATTCTCGATTGAGTAGGAATTGTGGCCTATAAACTCGCTTTAACGCTAAGAATGTCGCGTGTTCATAACGTTTTTCACGTATCGATGTTACGTAAATATGTGGACGACCCAAACCACATTATTGCAATAGAACCAGATGAGATAGCCGAAGATTTAACGTACGAGGAGGTACCTGTCAAGATATTGGAAAGGAAAGAGCATGCCCTACGAACAAAGGTTATACCACAAGTTAAAGTTTTGTGGAGGAACCATGCTATTGAAGAAATGACCTGAGAGTTGGAATCAAAAATGAAAGCGAGGTATCCTCACCTTTTCAAACACGTGTACACGACGCCAATTTCGAGGACTTAAATTTCATAAGGAGGGAGGTTGTAAGACCCGCTTTTTTATAAATAAAATCAATTTCCTCTAGTTATTATTGTGAATAATAAGGTGTTAATTTGATATAATGCTTTTGTTATGGGTGAAATGTGCAAATTTTGCTAAATAAGCAAGTGGTTATAAAATATTCATTGTTTTCGGGGAATATTCGTTTGGTCGTGGAATATTCATTTTGTTTGGGAATATTCGCATTTATCTGCCAAGCATGACCATTTGTGGGGCCCCATAACGGATAACGGTCGGGTGAAGAAAATGACAAATTTGAGTTTTTACAAATAACGACGTAGTTATCACCGTTAACACTGTTGGAATACCCGGTGGTTAAAATACGATGAATACGCGTGGTCAGACCAGAAGATTACCGCTTTTGCACAAGATTTTGAATTATTGATTCTTACGTAAGAAGGCACTACTCAATAATTGTTATAGTAATTACTGTTCAATATTTTATTTTATTGGTTCAATAATTGTTGCGTTGATATTTTATATTATTGTTGTTTCAATTGTCACTGCACAGTATTTCCCATTATCGGATCAATAATTCATATTATTCGAATAATATTATGAGATAGCATTATTGGCAATGTCTAGAAAGTTCTGTCAAGGAGAGGTTTGGTCACCGAATTGCGCGCCAGTAAGGAGAAATCCTTATCGGAAAACCCCCTCTTTCCTGCGAACGGCCTGGTTGTCATAATTGTGATTCTGTAATATTATTTGTGAATAATTAATTATTGATTTATATGATAAGGAAATATTTAATTTATGTGGATATAATTGATGGATATATTTATTTTATGTGGATATAATTGAAGGAATTAATGTTGAGGTGTTTTTGTCAGAATGGAGGTATTAAAAATAAAATCACTGTTCTTGAGATATATTGCGTGAGTTATAATTTTTAATCTGATCGTTGGATCGTTGTGATTTTTGGATATGTTATACATATATAAGTTGAGTATATTGACACAAAGTTTGAACCGTTAAAAATGAATGCATAATTTGTTATGAATTTTAAGAGGTGACTGATTCAGAAATTAGGTTTATAACTGATTTTGGTGGAAAATTCTAGAATTGAGTGGGCCCCACTTGTGGTTGGTGAAGATATGGCAGGTAAAGCCATCAGGTAGCAGGTCAAGTCTACTTCAGAGTGCTAACATTTTCCTATAAATAGAGGGCTAAGTTAGAATTGAAAATCACACCAGAAACATAAGCTATCTCTCTTTCTCTCTCTATATTATCGGGCGTATTTTGTGAGTATTTAGATAATTGTGAGTTTCTATTTATCAGTGCAAGTTTCCTTCAGCCTTATACCGATATTCCGATCAGAAGTACTGTTATTTTGAGGTAAGGGATGTTATTTTCTTCGTAAATGATATTATTTCTTTCGATATCATTATACCAAAATATTGGTCTGAACTTTTTATCAAATTTGGAACTTTTTGTGTCGGGGTTACTATTCACGCGTATAAAGACTATTCACGATATCTTACATTATTCACGAATATGACACTATTCATCGAAAAATGAAATTTTCTTCTTTTTGTCAAAGATGTCTATTATGGTTACTATCTTTGATTGTATCCATGTTTTGATCTTTATTCTTGAATTTTGCTTCGAAATTGGTTATTATGGAGTAATATTGATCTTGGATAAACTGTAATACGAATCTCTAATATTTATTATTTTGTTTCACTGGATTCGTTTTCTTTAATATATTTTTCATCATCCTTAGTCCTAAATGATGATATTCTTTGAATATCTTTGGCTCAGTAGTGCAAAAGATGAATGATTAATCGATGAATATCTTTGGCCCTGTAGTGCAAAAGATGAATGATTACCTAATGAATATCTTTGGCCCGTAGTACAAAGATGAACAGGTGTTGAGATGAACATGACCAACTGGTGATACAAATGAATATCTTTGGCCTGTATTGCAAAGATGAATATTTGATTAATGATGTATATTGATTGTTGTTGCAGGAATAAAATATTGATGATGGACTTTTAAATCTTAGAAGATAGTAGAACTCATTCTCTACTTGACTCTTCTAATGGATTGATGTTTCCGCTGCAGTTGTTAATCTAAAACTTGTTGTCTATTATATTTTATCAGATTTTTCCCTGTTGAAGACTAATGATAATTTGTTATATATTATCTTAATCATAATATTCTTTACTGGGCTAGTTGAGCTCACCCCTTTCCTTTTTGTTCCATTTTTCTTCTTAGGGGGTGAGAACATAGCAGGATCTAGTCGGGGTATGGAGTAATGGTTCTAGAAAGATGTTTTAGAAATCCTCACTATTTCTGTAAAATAGTGTATGACTAATTATAATGAGGACTTATTTGAGTGTGGATATTGTCTAGAACACAATATTTGTATTTAAACTCACAGTATGTGTTGTCGTATTTTGCACGATAATTGTATTATTGAAGTTGTAGTTTGCTTTCTGTACCATGTATTTGGCGACTTAGAATGGGTGTTTTATACCTATTTTGGGGCGCCACGGTTGGTATCAAAGCTTAGGATATGATCCCGGCCGAGATGTGAGACAAGAACTAGGAGGGGAGAGATGGGGAATTCCTTCGCTAGTATGACCTGACTAAGTTTATTTGGTATTTATTTGGTCGGTCAGAGTATAGGGATAATATGTTAATTTGTTTAATTAACCCTTGTTTCATGGCAGTATTTAAGAATGGCAGCGGGAAATATTAACGATGGAGTGAATGAGACAGTGGAGACACCTTTAATCACCGCCCAGGGGAACGTGCAACAGGAAGGCAATATTCCTCCTGTAAACAACACTACCAAACAAATGATGAATGATGGGATGTTTAGAAGTTTTTTGCAATTCATGCAAAATCAGACGAGGGAGACTCGTGCACAAAATACGGGTGGAAATGATAGCAATGTGCGGCTTGTTACCGCTAAGCAGTTCAAGGAGTTGGGACCACCAGAGTTTTTGGGAAAGCCAGAACCACTTAAGGCAGAGATGTGGATAAAGCAGATCATCAAGATATTTGATGTCTTGGGATGTTCCGAGGAGCAAAAGGTTCCCTTTTCCACCTTCATGTTGCAAGGAGAGACAGATTACTTGTGGGAATCTATAAAGCGTACTCAATCTTCCGCACTAAAGATGTCTTAGGAGAAGTTCCAAGAATTGTTCAACGACAAGTACTTTCCTAAAAGTATTCGTCACATGAAGGAGGTTAAGTTCATCAAGCTGGAGCAAAACAATATGAACATGTCGCAGTACGAAGCTAAGTTTGCCGAGTTGTCCCGATTTTCATCCCATTTGGTTGATAATGAGGAGAAAATGACGCGAATGTTTCTGCGAGGTTTGAAACCCAAAATACGTCAATACCTCATTTCTCACAAACTTTGTTTATATTCAGATGTAGTGAATAGGACTCAGTTATTGGAGCACGATAATGAGCCAGCCCAACTGAAGGATAATGAGCAACAACACGATAATAATCGTACCGGTGGCAACGGTCATCGTAACAATGATAACCATCGTGGAGGAAATTATCATGCTAGAAATGATAACCACTTCGGTGGTAATCATGGCCAAGATAATAGAAGAAATGATTCAAGTGGAAATTTCAAGAAGAAAAGATTTAACGATGACGGGAAGACATTGGCAAAAGCACCAGCACTAACAACAAATTCTAGTGGAGGAGAACGACCGCCAGTTAGATGCTACAGATGCGGAGAGGAGGGACATATAAGTCCAAATTGTTCGCAGCTTTCCAAGATATGTTTTAGTTGTGGAAAAGACAGTCACATAGCTCGATTTTGTCCTGTAACAAAATCAAGTCCAGTTGGGACGGTGGCACCAAAGGTGGATACGGATAAAACAAAGTCGGTGGTTTCAGGAAGAGCGTTTTTCGTGACTTCTCAAAGAGCGAGTAACCTGAACACGGTTAGCACGGGTTAATTAATTATAAATTCTTGCAAAGTCTATACCTTATTAGATACCGATTCTACCCACTCTTTTATTTCTCCTGCTTGTGCTCAACGTTTAAACTTGACTCCGGAGAAATTAGAATTTGACTTATCTGTGGAAACTTCGTTAGGAGAAACTTTTATCATATCCACTATTTATAAATCTTGTCTGATCCAAGTGGGCACAATCACATTACCTGTTGATCTTATCTCTTTACAGATACTTGCTTTTGATGTGATTTTAGGGATTGATTGGTTAACCACAAATCATGCCAAAATTGATTATTTTTGTAAGGTTGTTAGTTTTCATATTCCTAACCAACCTGTTATGCGAATTCAAGCAACTAAACCATTGAAGTCAAACACTTTCAAATCAAACCATTAAGCCATTTGTTTATTAAAAAATGGATGTCAAGCTTTCTTAGCCCATTTCATGGATTTAAACAAAAACACGTCAGATTTGAATGATATTTCTGTTGTTAGTGAATTTTCTGACGTATTCCTGAAGGACTTTTTAGCCTACCCCTAGAGCGTGAAATCGAATTTTGTATTGACCCCAGTACAAAACCCATTTCGAAGACCCTTAAATATTTATTCAACCAAAATGAACGTATAATGCGCCAAAGACGTTGGCTCGAGCTGTTGAAGATTACGAGCGTACCATTCAATACCATCGTGAAAAAGCGAACGTGGTAGCTGACGCGTTGAGTAGAAGATCGTATGTATTTACGAGTGCGATGTTGTTAACACAAAATCCCATTTCGTATAACTTACAAATGATGAAGATAGAGTTAAAGACTCTAGGGACCCACGTGAAGATAACGAATATACGAGTAGAATCGACTTTAATCGATAAAGTTAAAATCGCTCAAGCTACACACCGGAGCTGATGAATATGAAGAAGAAGATGCAAGAAGTCGTTATTCCAAAAACGAGAATCGGTGATGTGAGAAAAGCTCAAACCTTCGATTTATTAGTCCATTTGAAATTCTCGATCGAGTAGGAACTGTGGCCTATAAACTCGCTTTAACGCTAAGAACGTCGCGTGTTCATAACGTTTTTCACGTATCGATGTTACGTAAATATGTGGACGACCCAAACCACATTATTGCGTTAGAACCGCATTTAGATTGTCAAGATTTAACGACGACGAGGAGGTAGTTGTCAAGATATTGGATAGGAAAGAGCATGTCCTACGAACAAAGGTTATACCACAAGTTAAAGTTTTGTGGAGGAACCATGCTATTGAAAAAATGACCTGAGAGTTGGAATCAGAAATGAAAGCGAGGTATCCTCACTTTTTCGAAACACCAGTACGTACGTCAATTTCGAGGACGAAATTTCATAAGGAGGGGATGTTGTAAGACCCCAGCTTTTTATAAATAAAATCGAATTTCCTCTAATTATTATTGTGAATAATAAGGTGTTAATTTGATATAATGCTTTGGTTATGGGTGAAATGTGCAAATTTTGCTAAATAAGCAAGTGGATATAAAATATTCATTGTTGTCGGGGAATATTTGTTTGGTCGTGGAATATTCTTTCTGTCGGGGAATATTCGTACGACGGCGCAGCCATTTATGGGCCCCATAACGGATAACAGTCGGATGAAGAAAATGACAAATTTGAGTTTTTACAAATAACGGCGTAGTTGTCACCGTTAACCCTGTTGGAATACCCGGTGGTTAAAATATAAGAATATCGCTGTGGTCGCACAAAGAAGACACGATTTTTGCATAAAGATTTTTGAATTATTGATTCTTACGTAAGAAGGCACTACTCAATAATTGTTACAGTAATTACTGTTCAATATTTTATTTTATTGGTTCAATAATTGTTGCGTTGATATTTTATATTATTGTTGTTTTAATTGTCACTGAACAGTATTTCTCATTATTGGATCAATAATTCATATTATTTGAATAATATTATGAGATAACATTATTGGCAATGTCTAAAAAGTTCTGTCAAGGAGAGATTTGGTCACCTAATTGCGCGCCAGTAAGGAGAAATCTTTATCGGAAAGCCCCCTCTTTCCTGGGAACGACCTGGTTGTCATAATTATGAGTCTGTAATATTATTTGTGAATAATTAATTATTGATTTATATGATAAAGAAATATATATTTTATGTGGATATAATTGATGGATATATTTATTTTATGTGAATATAATTGAAGGAATTAATGTTGAGGTGTTTTTGTCGGAATGGAGGAATTAAAAATTAAATCACTGTTCTTGAGATATATTGTGTGAGTTATAATTTTTAATCTGACCGTTGGATCGTTGTGATTTTTGGATATGTTATACATATATAAGTTGAGTATATGTTCACAAATTTTGAACCGTTAAAAATGAACGTATAATTTGTTATGAATTTTAAGAGGTGACTGATTCAGAAATTAGGTTTATAACTGATTTTGGTGAAAAATTCTAGAATTGAGTGGGCCCCACTTGTGATTGGTGAAGAAATGTGCTGAATTTTATTTCAAATGTGGTGGGTGGCAATAGTAGTAGGTAAAGCCTTCAGGTAGCAGGTCAAGTCTGCTTCGGCGTGCTAACATTTTCCTATAAATAGAGGGCAAAGTTAGAATTGAAAATCACACCAGAAACATAAGCTTTCTCTCTTTCTCTCTCTATATATTATTGAGTGTATTTTGTGAGTATTTAGATAATTATGAGTTTTTATTTATCAGTGCAAGTTTCCTTCAGTCTTATACCGATATTCCGATTAGAAGTACTGTTATTTTGAGGTAAGGGATGTTATTTTCTTCGTAAATGATATTATTTCTTTCGATATCATTATACCAAAATATTGGTCTGAACTTTTTATCAAATTTAGAACTTTTTTGTTCTGAGTTACTATTCACGATACAACACTATTCATGTATACTGACACTATTCACTTAATACGACACTATTCAATTTAAAAATGAAATTTTCTTCTTTTTGCCCATGATGTCTATTATGGTTACTATCTTTGATTGTATCCATGTTTTGATCTTTATTCTTGAATTTTACTTCGAAATTGGTTATTATGGAGTATTATTGATCTTGGATAAACTGTAATACGAATCTCTAATATTTATTATTTTGTTTCACTAGATTCGTTTTCTTTAATATATTTTTCATCATCCTCAGTCCTAAATGATGATATTACTGAATATCTTTGGTTTGTAGTGCAAAGATGAATGATTACCTAATGAATATCTTTGGCCCGTAGTGCAAAGATGAACAGGTGTTGAGATGAACATGACTAACTGGTGATACAAATGAATATCTTTGGCCTGTAGTACAAAGATAAATATTTGATTAAAGATGTATATTAATTGTTGTTACAGGGATAAAATATTGATGATGGACTTTTAAATCTTTGAAGATAGTAGAACTCATTCTCTACTTGACTCTTCTAATGAATTGTTATTTCCGCTGCAGTTATTGATCTAAAACTTGTTGTCTATTATATTTTATCAGATATTTCCCTGTTGAAGACTAATGATAAGTTGTTGTATATTATCTTAGTCATAATATTCTTTACTAGGCTAGTTGAACTCACCCTTTTCTTTTTTGTTCTATTTTTCTTCTCAGGAGGTGAGAAACATAGCGAGGATCTAATGGGTAATGGAGTGATGGTTCTAGAAAGATGTTTTAGCAGTCCTCACTATTTCTGTAAAATAGTGTATGAATAATTGTAATGAGGACTTATTTGAGTGTGGATATTGTCTAGAACACAATATTTGTATTTAAACTCACAGTATGTGTTGTCGTATTTTGCAAGACAATTGTATTATTGAAGTTGTAGTTTTCTTTCTGTACCATGTATTTGGCGACTCATAATGGGTGTTGTATACCTATTTTGGGGGCGTCACAAATCATGTATGCAATGAAATATACGAGACCTGATGATGATTGGTCATATTCTGGAGAAGATCACTGTGCAGTGAATTGGAAATGTTTCAAACAGCAAAGAGTTGCTGGTTTAGTGATAAAGACAAAGTATATAGCTATACATGAAGCTGGAAGTTGATTGTTTGGATGAAAAGTTCATTACAAAACTAGGAATAGTTCCTAAGTCTCATCTTGGATCTAAACATGTGTTGTGGCAGATTACATATCCATTAACTAAAGCTTATCCATATAGGAATGTTGCTTAAAACATGTATAGAGATAATGGACTCTCAAGAACAACATTACATATCCATTAACTAAAGCTTATCCAACAGCAGGATAATCGTCACTTAAAGAAGAAGGGTATGAGATACCATGGCGATTGGCTTTAGTGCAAGTGGGAGATTGAAAGTAGTATGCACACAAGCCAATCATGTTTGATGATAAAGCATATACTTTGTAACAATCTTATTCATTTATTAATAAAAAGTATTAATTTATTAAAGGCTTTAAATTATCTATATGATGCTGTTTTATAATATGTGATAAACCCATAGTTTTAAGCAGTGCTTTTAGAATAATGATGATGATCATTCTAATGAGATCTAAATTCTTAGAAAGCTTAAAACTAAAATAGTTCCTAATCGTTGGATTACTAAATTGGGGATTAGTGAATCCGGATAGATTGGTACATACGTTGCTTGCTCATTGGATGAGGATGATTGATCTCATGATCATTTGTGTGGAGACACTAAAGCAAGTATGTAGGTGCTTATTGGAGAATAAGTACACTGAACGTGACTCGCTAAGGAATACCTAATGGATTTTTATTTGTCTATCAATAGGAATTCATGTAATGATAGTAGTACAAGTGATCCTTGGACTTGAGATCATCATAGTATCTTGTGTATGATGAGTTATACTTTGACTTATTCCTTAAGACCCTTAGGGTATATCGAAGGGTATATATGCTTGGGTATAATAAGTTGTACATGGAGATAATATTGTATGATCAATAAAGAATCTACCACTTCTAGTAAAAGAAGAGAAATGTCCTATGTGATTCGATAAATGACAACCCAGTAGTCCTTGGCCAAGGCAGAATAAAATTAGAAAGGAGTTTCTAATTTGCATTATTTGGAGTTGTGCATTTAAGAGTCGAAATACATATAATTAAATAAAATAAGACTTGACAGTAATTCCATGTCTTATATTTAATTGGGACATTGTATAGTGGAAGGATTGAATTGTACGATAACTATTTACTCAAAGGTTCTTTTATGATTAATGTTGAAATCTATATTATCTGGAAAGTCGTTGATCGCTAGGGAGACTTATCTCTATTGTAGAATAAATATTATTTATTTAAATAAATTAATAGTTTAATTTATTTATTTAAATAAGATTAGAATTGTTTTAATTGATTTATTCACAATTGGTTTAATATGGAGAACCTAAAGGGTCACACCATAAAAGGAAGAATAATTATTTAAGAAGTTAATGGCATAATCGTAATAATAAGTTAAATATATTTAATTTAATCTATGGTGATAGAATAAATTAAATAGCTTAATATTTATTATTTAATATTTTGAAAATATTAAATATAAATTAATAAGAGGAGTCTTATTATTATTACTATTATTATTATTTAATTCCTAAAGGAGTTTGGGAATTAATTAATAAAAGTACTCTCATATTCCTAATAAGATTAGGAGGTCAAATTAATTAAAAGAGTTTAATTAATTATCCCTAATAAGATTAGGGAGCTTAATTAATTAAAGGAATTTAATTAATTAAATAATACCCTATTTTCTAATTAGATTAGAAGAGTTAACTGATATCTTTATAAGAGGAGTCTTATATCAGATATCAAAATATGTGATTCCAATGGTTGGAGAGTACGCTCTTTTTCTATGAGAAATAGAAAAACTAGGGTTTAGCCAACCACCCTTCTTCTTGAATATTTCGTCTTCCTTGGTGGATCATCTCTAAAGGCCAAACACTTGGGTGGCTAACGTTGATCAAAGGAAGGAACCAAACCCGGTGGATTCAAGATGAACGCGAAAAGATTTGGAGGTGAACTTGTACCCGAGGAAGCTCGAATCTTCAAGGGTATGATTCTTGTTCTTTATTTTTCGTTTAATTAATAATTGTGCATAAAGGATGATCCGGGTATATGGTTTGTAAAATTTTAAAACTCTGATTTTCCACGTTTCTGCTTATTTTTTTGCAATTTGATTGCGCTCATGAATATTACAAACCTAACATTTACTTTCATATAACTATTTGGTTACTTCTTTATTATGTTTTGGTTACTGTTATCTTATGGTTCGGCTACTATTACTGTGCCCTCAATGTGGGATTTTGGTTACTTTTATTTTTTATTCTGGTTAATATGTAATTGTTTAGTATACATGGATTGCCTAAACTGGGTTTCATTACATGACGTTTTTGTTTTGGTTACCATTAAATCCTATTTTGGTTAGTATCATATAATTATGTGGTTACTGTTTTATTATGGTACATTATGGTTACTGTTATTAGTAATTAACCAGATAGTTACAAGCTTGTATCAGGACAAACATCAAGTGTTAAATGTACATGTGAGAGTGTCCTATTTATCTAGCTGATGTATATTTATAAATTACATACTCATAAAAATTATCTGGAAATTGTACAAATGGTATTTAAATCTGCATATAGAGGTAACTATTTTATTTTTTGTGAGTAACCAAATTTACATAAAATTGGTTCGTAATAAAGATATCCATCGCCTATTTTTCGGTTGAAATGTTAGGTTGGTATCCAAACCTACATATATGGTAACCATTTTTGTTTTTGTTAGTAACTAAATAATTATAAGTTTATATCAGGACTGTTATAAAGTGTTAAATGTATATATTTTATTTATACCCTGTCATCATGATGGAATAAGAAACTCCAATTAAGAGTTTCTATTTATATATATTGTAACAACCCCAAAATAGGTCCATTCCATCCAACCCATTTTGAGTCGTCAAATACATGGTACAGAAAACAACTACAACTTTATTACAACAATTATCGTGCAAAATACAACAAACATATATCTTTGTGAGTTTGGATACAAATATATATCAACTGTGACTCATGTCCCAAATAGCAATGACAAAGACCTTATAATGACACCTTACATAAAGGTATAGTCGAAAAGCTGTTTTAGAAATTAGAATCTTTGGAAAGTGCTCAAGGAAACCTTCGTATACATGGGAGGCCGTGCCTACAGGTTATTATAGATATCATATGGCCACGCAATTATCTTGGTTGACCCAATAAACCCCCAAAGAAAAACGAGAAGATTACTATCATATTCTTCCCAATGGCGAGTCTTCTCTTGACATATCATTATCTCCACTGTCTCTAATTGGGAATTATACTCCAAACAAACACCAAGATTATATAACTAGTGCTTTTAAATATACTCAGCAAGTGGATGAGCACAACCCTGTCTTATGATGACACGAGGTTGTATGTCATTAGACATCTTGTATGATAGTGGCAAAACACCCTTCCAAGTTAAATTCACCTCACCTCAACATCTATAGACCACCGAATTCTATTCCCTTGTTATCCCCTCGCTCGACCCAAACTACACTTTTATTACACGAAAAGGAATTGTAAAGCAAAAGGGTGAGCACAACTAGCTCGAAGAAAGAATATCATGACTAAAGATAAATAAATTATCAATAGCCTTCAACAAAGAATAAATCGGAGATTTAGAACATATGGTAGATGATAAAACTTTTCAACCATAGTTAAATGAACGAAAGCAATCCATTAGAAGAGTCAAATAGACCATAAAATATATTATCTTCTCCATGTTAAAAGTCCACCAACAATGTTTTATCCCTGTAATATCAATCAACATTTCCTGTCCACAATCACATGTATAACTCATAATCGTAATTGTTGTTCTAAATTCTTTTCCTCATCCAGGACAAAGATAATTTTCATCACCTGAAACGTCAAAGATCATGGTTATACCAAATCACAGTTCATGTTCATAATCATACTAATAAATTCATCTTTGCACTATGGGCCAAAGATATTCATCAACAGACCATCTTTGCACTACATGCCAAAAATATTTATCAGAAATCATTCATCTTTGCACTACGGGCCAAAGATATTCATCAATAATTCATCTTTGCACTCAATAGCAAAGATATTCAACAACAGTCATCTTTGCATTACGAGCAAAAGATATTCATCAATAATTCATCTTTGCACTACAGGCTAAGATATTCATCAACAAGTCATCTTTGTACTACGAGCCAAAGATATTCATATATCAAAGAAATACATAATCATTTCAGAAGTTATATAACAATAATTATAACCATGTTGATCAATTCACCTTTGCACTTAAGCTAAAATATTCAATTGTAAATTCAATGGTCATGATCATACCAACCAACAATTCAACTTTTGCACTCTTCGCCAAAGAGAACCTATAGTCAACGATCATACCAATAATTTACCCATCTTTACACTCAAGTCAAAGACAAATATCATCATTAGGGTTATAAGAATGTTATATAAAAACAATATAATCAAAACATGGTTTTAATTTCAAGAGTAAGATTCATAAATCAACGATAATTTGGTCAGAGAAGAAACCAATTTGTCGTGAATAGTACCCCGTATTCGTACATAGTACCAGAGTATCGTGCATAAGTAACCTCATACACGAAAAGATAAAGTTTCATAATAAAATTCATATCCATATTTATAACACCTTAATCCAAATGTTATAAATCACTTAAAAATCTCATAATCTAATATTATTAATATTACAATAATATTTTAATCATTTCTTAAACTTATAAATAATTTAATCCAATTATTTACACTTTAATAATTAATGCATTTAATCATCTAAAAATGCCAAACTCATAAGATTTCATCATCATTAACCAAAACCCTCATCAAAAATCTGCATATACCTCATATATGATTCTCAATCCATCAAATCATATTTTCCAATTTTCTTACTTCACATAACATATTTAATTCATTTACTTATAACTAGAACATTTTCATGAAAAATAATAAATCAATTCCAAAAATATTTCTTTTCTGGGATTTAGCATAACATAGTCCCATATTGAACATATATTTTTCTCGGAATTTTAAAAATTCATTTACTATTTTTCATATGGCCAAAACCACCGAATATTTAAATATTTATCATAAATTGTCCTTTTATTCACAAATTCTGAAATTTACACGGTATACTGATATTATATAGATGTACTCCCAATAAAAATTTCATCAATTTTGGAGTTAATCACAAGGAGTTATAAGCGGTTACTTTTAAAATAGTCTTTTCTCATAAAATTCATAACTCCCAATCTATACATCCAAAAATCGCCATTTTTGGACACAATCTACAAAACTCATCAAAATATCATTTCAAATTTTTCCATAATTTTTGAAGGTTTGAAAAGTTACGAAATATGTAAAACATAACAACCCTTAAAATCCCTTACTATCCCTTACCTCAAAAAGCAAAGACTTACATTTGGAATAATATTTGAACAAACTTGCACCGTATAGCAACACTCAAGATATCAAAATACTCACAAGAATACACTCGATAATATAAAGAGAGAAATAGAGAGAAAACTTCAGTTTCTGGTGTGATTTTTAATTCTAACCTAAGCACCCTATTTATAGAAAAATGCTTAGAACACCAAAGTAGAAAATTTAATAAAAATATTAATATATATATAATTGTCAAGCCCACTTTTACCAACTGATTTCAGATCATTAAAAACACATGTGAGCCACTCAATTTCAACAAAAAAACGTTTTTCTTATAAAAAAACATTTTAAACTCCAAAAATCAATTATTTCGGAACTCCAAAACTTCAATAATTCATAATAAATAGCCCTTTTATCAGAAAAATTCAAAATTCACAACTTTCCCATAGGAAATTCCATTATCTACAACTTTGCAGAAGGAAGTTTTTCCAAATTCCAAACAAAAATTGACCGAAATCCATAAACGGACGATTTTACAGGCTATAATAAATTTTCAGTCAAGAATCTACCGACACACAAAACCTGTTTTTAATATTTATTGCAATAAAAATACTCTTTTTCCTCGTATACTCATATATCTCACATTCATTGTAAAAATATCACCATTATTATATTATTAAAATACAATAATATATTTAAATGAATTATTTTATCAGAAAAAGATAAAATATCAATTTTCAACAATTGTCACTTTAAAATTTTTTTCCATCTATATCCACATAAAATCAATATTTTTCTCATCATATAAATTAATAATTAATTATTCACAAATAATATTACAGAATCATAGTACTGGCAACCAGGCCGTTCCCAGAAAAGAGGGGGCTTTCCAATAAGGATTTCTCCTTACTGGCGCGCAATTAGATGACCAAACCTCTCCTTGACAGAACTTTCTAGACATTGCCAATAATGTTATCTAATAATATTATCCAAATAATATGAATTATTGATCCGATAATGGGAAATATCGTACGTGACAATTATTGAAACAACAATAATATAAAATATCAACGTAGCAATTATTGAATCAATAAAATAAAATATTGAACAGTAATTACTGTAACAATTATTGAGTAATGCCTTCTTACGAATAATTTTTTATCATGCTTCATGAATAGTACTCGTGAATAGTAACTCATGAATAGTAACTCGTGAATAGTAACTCGTGAATAATAACTCATGAATAGTAACTCATGAATAGTAATTATAAGAAAAATTAAATACTTTTATTTTATTAAATTCGGGGTCTTACATATATGATAGTCACTTATAGATCTCATATTAAAATAAAAATAGTTTGAGAGGTGCAGTTGGTATCCAAACCTGCATATAAGGGTAACCATTTTAGTTTTTGTTAGTAACCAAATAATTAAAAACTTATATTAGAACCGTTATCAAGTGCTTAATGTACATTGAGGGTTCCCATTTATCTAGCTCATGGATACTTTTAAATTACATAGTTATAAAAGTTACTTGGAAATGGTCCAGTTTAAATATGAATATAGACGTAACCATTTTATTTTAGATGAGTAACCAAATTTAGATAAAAATATTTCAGAACAGTTACCAATTGTTTAATGTATATGTTTACTTTATATTGACAACTCATGATGGAATCAAAAATCAAAATATTAATCAATAACAATTTTGGTTACTGTACACCATCAAAAATGTTACCAACCACGTGGTTAATGGTTACTAACAGTAAACAATTATATATTCCTGTATTTACACACTTCTTGTTTATGTTCCGTTGAAATAAAGCACAACTAGAATCATCTCCATTGTCTGACAACTGAATAAATATTGTAAAGTAACCAAATCAATATTAGACAGTAATCAAACTACATAATCTTAGTAACCAGAACATAAACTACATTTTTACATGCAATTTTAAAGGTCTAAATGATGGAATGTGACCAAAAAACCATGCAGTTCACGAGCAAATCTCGTGACTTTTGATCGTCGACTTGTTTCCAATGAAATTAGGCTCCGAAAATGCCAAAATCCGACACTCCAAACTTGATAGAAATTACCAAATTATCACTGGATCAAATCCTTCAGTACAAGTGTACATTAATATTATTCAGCAACCAAATAAACATTATACAATAACCAATTAAATAGTATACAGCAACCAATATATATAATCAGATTAACAGTTGTATAAAGGTAATCAATGTAGTCAATAAGTAACCACCAATATAAAAGGAGCAATTATAAAACACAATAGCATTATATAGTAACCAAATAAACACATTACAATATCTAAATACATATTAGACAGTAACCAAGATATATGTAATTAGTAACCAAGATTATAAAAAATATTTTTACATTCATTTTACAACCAAAACAATCAGTAATGACTTTGTTACAAATTAAAGACTAACAGATGTATGAAGGTAACCAATGTAGTTAATCAGTAACCATCAATATAAAAAAAATCAGTATAAAACACAGTAATATAATGCAGTAACCATGGTAATATTACATAGTAACTAAGTCAGCATTATATACTAACCAAATCCAAATTAGACAGTAACCAACATATATTTACTTAGCATCCATAACATAAAACATACTTTTCCATGCATTTTACTGCAAAAACAAACAATATAAAAAACATCAATATGTACTTAAAGATCCAATAGTTACAGGAAGGTAACCAATGTATTTAATAAGTAATCATTAATATAAAAAATATCAGTAGAATAAACTTTAAAATTATAAAGCAAGCAAATAAACATTATACAGTAACCAAATCAATAATAAACAGTAACCAATTTATATGTATTTAGTAACCAGAATATAAAATATATTTTCAAATGCATTTTGCATTGCCAATCATTCAACTATATAATATACAACAACATTGTCAATCAAATTTCAGATCATAAGCGATATTCCACCGACCAATATATCAGATGAAGCAACCTTTTAGTATGTTTTTGGTTACTGTTAGCTTATGGTCTGTAAAGTAACCAACTCAATGTTAGACAGTAACTAAACAACATAATGTTAGTAACCAGAACATGAACTGGGGTAATACTATGCAGTAATCATTGCATTAATTTTACACAGTAACCAAGTGAGCATTTTATACTAACTAAATCCATATTAGACAATAATCAACAGTTGCAGGAAGGTAACCAATGTATTTAATAAGTAATCATTAATATAAAAAACATCAGTAGAATAAATTTTAAAATTATAAAGGAAGCAAATAAACATTATACAGCAACCAAATCAATAATAAACAGTAACCAATTTATATATATTTAGTAACCAGAATATAAAACAAATTTTCAAATGCATTTTGCATTCAAAACATTCATTATTTTGACTTTGTGACCATTTAAAGAGCGAAAAATTTGAGAAAGGTAACCAATAGACGAATACGTAGTAAACACGGGGTAACACTATGCATATAAATTGGAAACACAAATATCTCAGTATACAAATTTGTAACGAATCAACAATCAGTGCAGTACGATCAACAATCAGTGCATTAAGTTTCTGGTGAAAGATCTTGAAGTTGCTGTCGATCTTTTATGTTCTTCTCCGATCTCAGAGTTGCGTCGCGACAAGAGATTTCGTCTTCTCCGGTAGATATGTCGTTGATCTGTTTTTCTGATATAAAAGTTGCATGTTTTGTTCAGTTGCTTGAATTTAGGTGCAGTTAGTTGAAAGTATGAAAGTCGGTAACTAACGTGTAGGGAGATAATGATCCGTAATTTTAGCAACGTAATATTATGTTGCGTTAGTTTTGTAATTATGTCGTGTATGTTTTATTTTTATAAATATTTTTTAATTATTGTATATTAGTGTTAAGGACCCTATTTTAATTGAAATCACTATATATCGGTTGCAGGAGTAGAGCCTTTAGGAATTATTGGGCTCCAAATACAAAACCTCCTTTAAGTGACCCATTTAGAAGCTAAAAAGATTTTTCATTGGTTAATCATATTTAGTCCAGTAATTAAGTGGATACTAAATGCGCTGTAATTTCATTTCATCGGTATAAAAGCACAAAAATCCTAATTTGATCAGTATAAAAGCATACCATTAGATCTCACTACCTCATTCCTCACGGCCGCTGGCATTCATTCACTCAGATCTCCTCAGATGCTAATCTCTTTGATTATCAGGTAAATTTCTGAATTCTACTTTTGCTCATAAATCAAACAAATGATGGTCTTGTATAATTAAATTAATTATATTTAAATTAATTTCATATCCACATTAGATAGTCTTGTATAATTATTCGATCTCAATTTTTAGAGATGGCTGAATTACTGCAAGAATTTTTGTACATCTAAACAAATGATAGTCTTCTATTGCATTAATCCCTTCTCCTTTATGTTAATCACTCCACATTTTTAAAAAATTCTATTGGATTATCTTGCATTCGATTTTTTAATTAAAATTAATTTAAACCAAGATATTCTTTGTCGTGTTGATTTTGTTTCTTGTTTTCTAATTAAAATTAATTATTATCAAGATGGTGTAGAGGATATAACATTATCAAATGACGAACCAAGTGCTAGCCAATTAAGAAAAATAGAAATGATAATTTGGGTTTTTATACTAGACTATAACACCTTCTGACGGAAAAACTTTTTAAAACTAATCCATTAGGCACATGAACATCAATACATTAGCATTAAGTAATGTGAATATATCTTAAATATGTGAAGATCTTGCTCCAATAGATGTTTTAGTTTCAATGTTGAAATTGTATAATGAGATAAGATATTACTATCTGTCTTTCAAGTTTAGGAGTGTCTAAAAATTTTCTAAAAATTTGGGATTCACTTGGTAAAATCATTGTGAAGCCAAGTAAAATTATATGCTTTTTGGAGTTGCTGATCAATTTTTAACTTATTTTGCTTCTTTAAAAAGAGTATTATATCACCGAGTGTCTGCATTTATAAATCTTGTTCAAGCTTAGTCTTAATTGTTGAATTCAATGATGTGATTAGATATAACAAGTATTACTGCCATAATTTTTTTACCCTCTTCTTCCTCTCCTCATGATCAAGCTTTAGTAAACTTCTCATGATTTCTTATTATCGGAAAATAAGCCTAGAGAGTTGTATTTCTTTCCCTAGAAATTATCATAATTCAAATGGAGTACTGCGAGAAAGTAAATATATTTCTCGTTTCAAAAAGTTTTGTTTTACTACCATCACGCTCAACGCGTTTGCTCAGTTATATAATCAAATGCACTAGTAATGAGAATAGTAAACAAGATTTGATATACATTTAACCCTCCCCCTTTTATCACTTTTTAGTAATTTTACCTGTGAGTATCCTATGAGAAAATAAAAGATTAAGTAAGAAGGTATGAATGTGTTGAACTACTACCTGCATAAATGAAAATGTTACTTTTTTTACTTCTTTTAAGTGCTTCCTTTGACGTAAATAATTATTATTTCTTCTACTATTATACTATTACTCACTTTTACTTGCATACATGAAAATGTTACTAAGATTATAGTGCATTTGGAGGTGCTAATGACATCGAAAAACTGATGCATTATCTACATTATATAATTTATAGTGCATTCATACAGAATTACAGACAGGAATCATAAAGTTTTTAATTTCAATAACTGATAAAAGAATAAATGCACAAGAATATATTCTTCCTTCCTATTGTAAAAGGACTAAACCACGATGGGTCGGACACATAGCATGTGAAATCCCTTATCACATTTATAACACAGAAGTATCTCTTCATCCAGCTAGGGCAATACTAGGTATTCCTAAGGCTCATGTGAAATCTCTTATCACATTTATAACACAGGCAGTTCTTATTGTATCCAATGCATTTGGACTTGTACTATAGTAAAGTGAAGCCAAAATATAGCTGAAAGAGAAAGGGAGATCGATATATCAAGGAGAAATTAAGGAGTGTGTTAGTTAGAGAATTGAATGAAAAAAATGATTTGGAAAAAGTATACGTATATTTCTTCAATTATACGTGTGAGCAGAGGCGGAACTAGGGGGGTCATCTAACCCCGGTAGAGCGGCGGTCCAGACGGAAGAAGTAGAGGGGGCGACCGGTAAATCGTCCAAACCAATTTGCTACGCCGCAGAAGGGGTGTCTGGGTGTGTAATTATCTGATATCTCCTCATTGGTCTGGATGTGAGTACCGGTGTTTAGGGTGGATCTGTGCTACTCTGTGTTTCTTGTCGGATTTCATGGTGGTCATTGCAGCTATGTTCCGATGGTTCATGGTGGATCTGTGCTATTTTTGAATTGCAGATTTTTTGGTCCTCAGTTGGCTTGATCAATTTGGCTGCTAATTTTGCTGGTAAATGGGCCCATAGTCGGCTGGTCCTCTCGTGGGGATGTTGTTAATGTTTTTTTAATGTGGGCCTATTGGGCTGATAACTTATGTTTGGTTTTATATTGCCTAGCCTCGGGCTGTGAGGAATTTATATTAGGTTAGGCAATTGCTTCCCTTTTATGTTCATTGTAATATAAAAGGGTTATGTTTTCGATCTTTATTGTAATATATTTTTTGCTTATTTTATAAAAATCAAATTTAGCAAAAAAAAAATAATAATTGTGAAATATTATAATTGGACAAAATGAATTTGAAATAAGCACTCCAAGCGTCAATAAATAAATTTTTTTTTCGTGATGTATTTTGACCCCCCTCAACAAATGTTCTGGTTCCGCCACTACGTGTGAGGCTAATTTGTATATATGGCTAAGGTTGTAAACTGAACCAAACGATTCGGGTTTAATTCGTACTCGTTAGACTAAAAGTTCGATTTGAACTCGACTCAGAAAATAAATGATTCAAATATAAGCAAATTTTAAAGTTCGATAAATTACTCGAGCTTTTTCAAATTATAATTTTTTTTTTTGATACTCAGATCATACTCGCTTGAAAATTTCAAACTACTCAGATTCAATTCGAGATCGTGCTCGACTCGGTAGTTAAACGAGTCTCAATCTAACCTTATTTCAGATTCGATAAATTTTATGAATCAAATATGAACAACTCAATACTCGATTCATTACACACCTATATATGGTTTGCTCACTATTTTATCAAGATCGATATATAAGTTGTTTTCATACTAATTTGAATAGTAAAGAAAAAACTTGAATAAAAAAATTATGAAATCAAGTTTATTCTTTTAATTTATATAATTGATTTATTTCTTCTTTAAAAAAATATAAATCGTACCAATAACAAAACCAAAGACGAGCTAAAGAAATGATGAGAAAAAGGAGCCCATAGACGGCGCCAATGTTAACGCCTGATTTTGTACGCTTGACGAAATCACCAAAATAGCAGGGCAAAATAGCGCCAACGGTTGATAGAGTAATTGTTGTGAAATCAAACTCACGAAGTACACTCACATAAATATAAATAAAGAAATATAAACTATGAAGACAAGAATTTACGTGGAAACCCAATTGGGGAAAAACCACGGAGAGAGAGTAATCCACTATAATAATATTGAGAGTACAAGTTGTGTATTTGTGTTGTATCTCTTGTGCCCTATCATATTGTCTTCTATTCCGTATTTTGTATAACTGATGTTCCCTTTGTGTTTATTAGGCCAACGCCATCCTTGCTCGGGCTATTCCCTCTCTCGTCCAATCCACTAAGAAAGAAAATCAGCTGAAACACGATGTGTTGCTTCTCGAAGCCGAGTTGCGAGGTCGTGATTCAGAACTGAAGAGGGAGAGGGATCTGCACGCCGATACCCAAAACAAGGTGACGAAGGATGATCGTCGGATCGCCGAACTTGAAGAGCAATATTCTTTACTTCAACAAGAGTTCGTCGGTCTCGACGGTCATGCCAAGAAGCTTGTGCAGGACAAGGAGCTTCTGGCCGAGGAGAACAAGGTCTTGGTGGGGAACCTGCACACTATTGAAGACCAGTTCAATATAATGCACGACAACATGAGAACGTTAATCCGGTCGAACAACGCATTGTTAGAGGAGCAGGCTATCATCAAGCAATCGGCCATCAAGGAATATGAAGAGTCGCCCTCCTTGACCGATAAGATTATGGCCCAGTTTGCTGAGGGGGTCAAAGCTTATCGACAGAAGGCTCGGACGAAGCTGGTCGAGGCCGGATTGGATGTTTCAATCCTTGATTCTTCTGATGAGGAATCCGAGGTTGAAGCTGGTGATGATTTGCCTTAGTGTAGGATTTCATACTTGTAATTTTTTCTTTTCTTAGTTTTATCGTCTCGACCGTTAAGTAGGTGGTGTATGTACGGCTCGTCGATCGGTAATTATAAAGCGTTTTGAATATAAATGAAGAGTTTTTCTAAGTTGTTATCTCGATTAGTTTCGCTTGGACTTTTATCGAACAGCCAGGTCATTCCTGACTGTCTGGTCAATTTGTATCTGAAGCTTACATGATCGGATGTGTAACTTTATCGATCAGTTATGCTTGCATCGTCTATTGATCAGTTAGGTCTTTTCGGATGGTCCGATCATTTTACGCTCGAAGCTTATCTGATCGGGTTTGAGGCTTTGTCAATCAGTTGTACTTGTGACTTTTACCGATCAGTTAGGTCTTTTCGAGCGCGCCAATCGATCGAACACGTCGTCAAGTGTGCTGACCGGTAAAAGCAGTGCTTTGTCAACCAGTTATACTTGTGACCTTTACTGAACAGTTAGGTCCTTCCGGACTGTCTGATCAGTTTACGTTCAAAGTGTGTCCGGTTGGTAAAGTAGTGCGAATTTAAATGAAGCATAAGTATTTCTCGAAGAGAAGTTTTTATTTCATTGATAAATTGCGTAGATTACATAAGTGAAGTAGAGAATAGACATGCATCTACTGGAAATATTTTCTAAGTCTTCCGGCATGCCATGTATTCTTTACCTTCGATCCATCCATAGCCCGAAGCCGGTAAGTCCCTGGCTTCGGCACCTCCACTACCTCATAAGGCCCATCCCAGTTAGGAATTAGCTTGCCTGTGTTCTGGGGGGTTGATGCCTCTGCCTCCCGAAGCACAAAATCTCCTACCTCAAACCTTCTCAGCTTCACCTTCTGATTGTAGTGTCGGGCTGTTCTCTGTTGATAAATAGCCAATCTCAGCATGGCCGAGTCTCGACCTTCATCCAATAGATTCAAATTTGTTTTCAGACCTTCATCGTTGTATAGTTCTTTGTACTGACTGACCCGAAGAGTGGGGGACCCGATCTCGACTGGTATGAGTGCATCGGTTCCGTAAGCCAGTCGGAAAGGAGAATCTCCAGTGGTTATCCTCAGAGTTGTCCGATATCCGATGTTGACGAGCCATCGACATATAGTATCCATGAAGCCCTTATGTGTTGCATTTCGGTCACCGATCCCACATCCGGCTCTGGGAACAAACATTCCACGACGAAGTCTGCTAATGCCTTCCCTTTGATTGTTGTTCGGGGTTAATACTCCAACGCAAATTGTGTCAGTTCCATTGCCCATGTTGCTAATCTTCCCGAAACCTCTGGTCGATGTAGAATCTTCTTCAATGGCTGATCCGTGTATACCACCACCACTCGACCCTGGAAATAATGCCGTAGTTTCCTGTTTACTATGATCAAAGCATAGGCGAATTTTTCCAGGTTCGGGTATCGAATTTCCGCGTCTCGAAGCACATGGCTGACGTAGTATACTGAGAACTGATTTCCCCCTTTGTCTCGAACCAACCGCGCCCCACCGCCATCGAGCTTAACGCCAAATCTGAGATATAAAGGTTCGAAGGATCGGTTTCATCAGAGTGGTGCAGAAGACAAATATTGTTTGATCCCTTGGAACGCGTCTTCGCATTCCGAAGTCCACTGAAAGCTTTTCTCGTTCTTGGGCCCTTTTAAGGTGTTAAAAAATGGAAGGCATCTCTCAGCCGATTTGGAGACGAACCTTTGAAGGGCCGCGATCCGGCTTGTCACTCTCTGCACATCCTTGTAAGACTTTGGAGATCTCATATCCAGGACTGCTTGGATTTTCTCTGGGTTTGCTTCTATTCCCCTTTTGCTGACCAAATACCCAAGGAATTTTCCCGATCCCAATCAGAACGTACACTTAGTCGGGTTCAACCTCAGCTTGCGTCTTCTGACTGTCTCGAAACAGTTCTCTAGGTCTTCAAGATGATCATGGATTGACATGCTTTTTACGATCATGTCGTCTACGTAGACCTCCATACTCTTCCCTAATTGTTTCGTGAACACAAAATTCATCATCCGTTGATAAGTTGCCCCGACATTCAATAGCCCGAAGGTCATTTTCCTGTACGCGTATATTGCCCGATGTGTGATGAAACTGGTCTTCGGGATATCTTCCTTACTCATTGAAATCTGGTGGTATCCTGAGAATGCATCCATGAAACTCAACATACCGTACCCCGAAGTGGCGTCGATCAATTGATCTATGTTGGGTGTTCAAATCTGTGTAGTCGATGCACAACCTCCACTTCCCGTTCGACTTCTGGACCAATACCACATTGGCCAACCACTCCGGGTAGTCAATTTCGAAGATGAATTCGACCTCCAGAAGTTTGGCAATCTCTTCATCGATTATTTTTTGCCTTTCTGGGGCGAAAATTCTTCGCTTTTGTATAACTGGTTTCTTGCTCGGGTCTACGTGTAGTCTGTGTAGGGCCACCGATTCACTTACTCCGGGCATATCACTTGGCTCCCATGCGAAGATGTCGGCGTAGACTTGGAGTAATTCTATCAATCCGGTCCTGAAAGGTTCTGCTAACCCTGACCCGATGGAGATCAATTTTTCTTTCTTCCCTAGTACCAGCTCTATATCCTCGGTTTCTTCGGCGGGAAGGGCGAGCGGTTCTGTACTACCCTCAGTGAATGGCTCGATCTTAATGGCCATTATGCATTTCACTTCTTGACCTTAACCCACTGAAGAAATCAAGCTGTTCCGCTAGCACCTTCGGGCTATATCTAAATCACCTTTTACCTCCCCGATCCCGTTCGGTGTTGGAAACTTAATTTTGAAGTGGGGTATGGACGTTACTGCTTGCAGGGCTGCCAAGGTTGGTCTCCCGAGGATCGCATTATATGTCGAATCTACTTGTACGACGAAAAATCTGACCATTATTTCGACCTGATTGGGTGCGGTGCCGAACTTGACTGGCAGTTCAATGGTACTTGACACATACACCGGGTCTCCACTAAAACCGTACAAGGGTCCTTCCCCTCCCAGATCCATCTTCTTTCCTTGTAGGTCCAGCCTCTGGTGGGCATGAGTATATAGGATATCGACCGAGGACCCGTTGTCTATCATCATCCGTTTCATATCAACTATCCCGACCTGGGCCGTTATCACTAATGCGCCGTCATGTGGCTCGATGAGATCTGTCGGGTAATCCTCGTCCGAGAAGGAGATAGATGTTCCCGAATATGCCCGATCTTTCCTAGTAGTCGACCCCGTAACCGATAACACTGCCACGAGATGCCCGCTTCTCTTCCTTCTCGTCACCCGTCCGACAGAACCTCCAGAGATAACATCAATCATGCCTCGGGTTGGGGGGTTCTATGGAGGCTGGGTGTCCTGATCTTGATCTCTGCTTTCTTCTCTAGGTGCCACCGCGTTACCCCGACCGGCCACATACTGTATCAACTGCCCATTCTGAACATTCTTCTCTATCATGTCCATCAGGTGGGTGCACGCTTCAGTCGAATGTCCGGTACTCTGATGATACTCACAATACTTATCCCGACCTCTCCTTCCAGGTTTGGTTCGTCTTGTGCACGGCTCGTAGAAGGGTTGGTTCTTCATCTCCTCCAAAATCTTCGACCGATCTGAAGTAAAAGGGGTGTAGACCTTGCTGACGTTACGATTGGGTAGTGGAGGTCGGTTACTTCCTGACCCTCCTCCATTATAGCTTTTCTTTTCTGGTCGGTCCGATCTCCACTGACTATTGTCCGAACGCTGATAACTTGGTTTGTCTCGATCCTTTGATTTCTCGTAAGACTGAGAGTGCGGTTTGAAATTACCCAAAGCTTCTTCTATCGCGATAAACCCTTCTGCCCGATGGAAGGCCTCGGTCAGATCTGCCGGAGGGTTGATCACCAAATCCTTTACCAGCTTCTTCGACCTCCCGATATCCAGTCCCGTGGTGAAGAATCCCAGGGCTTGTGGAGAGTTTAGCTCTGCTACCGACCCCACCGCCTCCAGAAACCTCTTTACATATTGGCCTAGGGTCTCCTCTGACTTCTATCGGACCTGCATGAGGGACGCCGTGATCTTTTCTCATCTTCGGTTGCTTCCGAACCGGGCATGGAACTTTTCTCGAAGATCGTTCCACGACCTGATTGATCCTGCTGCCAAAGTCCCCATCCATTCCCGGGTGCTCTTTTTCAGCGTTGTGGCAAACATGTGACATTTGGCTGCATCCGAATGTCCATAGTATGACATCAGTCGGTCGTATCCATCCGAGTGGTCATAAGGGTCTCCCAGTCTGTCATATGTCTCCATCGGAGGCATCTTTTTTTTCGGATCGGCCGTCTCCTGATTAATTTCAAGCGAAAAGGGGATCTGGCGGTAGAAGACGTCCCCATCGAGTTCTTTGCCCCGATAATTTTTTCCGATTACGCCACTCTTGAGCGAGGGGTGGATCCTTCTTTCCGAGGGGATGATCGAGTCCGTCCTCCGTGAATCGAGGCAGCGTCCTCTTCGTCTGGCAGGCACACACTGGGTGTTACGATCGGTGGCTCGATTCGACGACTTCTTTTTCTACCCCTACCAGTCCGAGAGGCGACTTACGTGCTTTTTTCTCTTCCAGTCTCTCCCCATCGGGGTGACCAGGATCGACTCCGATTCCTATGCCTCTTAGAACAAGCTTCTTGGTCCCCAACCATGTTGGCCATCTGTCTTTCGAGTTCTTCCTGTTGCAGCTGAAGTGCCAACATGGCATCTTTGTTCTGTTCCATTTTCTTCTTCAGGAGAACTCTCGCTGGTCTCGACTACCCCCCCCCCCCTCTTTCCTGCCTCACGAGGGCCCGAGAGTGACTTTCGTCGGCCTGACTCGCTTGGTGGGGCGTGTGTTGGCTACCGTGGAAGAGTTTTCATTGAAGAGGAGGAGGCGGTATCTCTTCCAAATACGGAATCCTGGACCCAGGCGGTCCTTCTTCACCCCCTCACTGTGTGGTGCGTGGTGACTGGCTGGGCTTTGCTTTTTTTTCTGGCAGAGACATTATTTTCCTTACTCGCCATAATCTCCTGCCGAAAAAGTGGGTGGTGATTGCAAGAAAACACTAAAGCCTTCCTTCTGGCATGATGTTAACGCGCCAAGTTTAGATTCAGCGTCCAATCACATAATTCACGCCATTTGAAACACAATACGATAACGGATCACATGAGAAGCTTGATGGTCGTCTTTGCGGGGATAGCTCGGTGTGAGAATAAATGCAAGTCGTTTCACAAGGTTTAACAATGGAGGCTTAAGTATTTAGTGCTCAAAGATGTATTACCTGTTAATTGTAACCTTGGCCTTGTATTTATAGAGCTCTCACCACCTTAGTATTCCTCTCCGAATTGGAATAGGACTCCTAAATATGGTAGTTACCTATATTTGGGTCCAACACAATCTTCTTGAAAGGTGCAAGTAGAATCCCTTCCCAATACTACCTTTGGAGTGGCCTTGTTGACATACGATTAGGGTTGGGACCCTTACTCGCGTAAACCCCTTATTACTCCTAACTCTGCATGTGGGCTACCCAACTACACGGGCCCAATCTCACAGACAGCATAAAGCATCGATGATCGGGCCTCTACAGAAGGGCCGCGAGGGGCTGACCCCGATCTCCCAATTTCCACGAGATCCGGCCGAGGGCTCGGATAATAGAACCCAACCTCCTATATATCTTCGAGCATGTGGGTCCAGACCCTTTGGTTCCGACCCAGACTTTCAGCCCATATAAGGGTCGGTAAAACACTCCCGAACAGTTGGATATTAGAGTTTTTATTTAGAAATTTAGGAGTGCTTAAAATTATTTTATTGGTTGATTTTTAAAAATATTTTCAATTGAAAAGCTTTAGTTATTTTATTGATATTGAATTTTAATACAAGTAACATTTGGATATTAATATTGTACATGGTAAACTAATTTATAGGTAATAGATTTTCTAATAATTTTGGATTCTACATAATATGAAAAAATAAAAATAAAAAAGAAGAAATTGATTAGATTACTGTATGTTTTATTAATTAATTTTTATTGTATTGATAGGAGAAGTTTAAAAGTATTTATTAGATAAGCAGACAATTGCGACGGACAAATCTGTCTCAAATAAGCTTGTTTCATCTCAAATAATGATATTTGCGCTGGACAAAATCTGTTGCCTCTGCCGTCGGTCACAAAATAGTCATTTGAGATAGAATTATTTGCGATGGGCAGTCCGTCCTAAATATTCATATCTATGACACGTACGGCTGAATAATCCGTTGCAAGGCCATCCATAATAATACTTCATTCGTTTCTAAAAGATTGTAGTTTTAGGAGAAAAGATTTATTTCAAAAAATTTGTCGTTTACAACTTTTAAGGAGAATAAATTATTTTCTTTCCTATATTACCCCTACCTTCTGTCATTGTCCCAAAAAATTCTCTCATTTGTATTAATAGTTTTCAACTTCCCATAAAAGGGTAGTAATGGAATTTCAAATAAATTTTACTTGGTAAATGATACTTTCTTAATTCATGTGCCAAAACCTTAAACGACAATCTTTTAAAAACAGAGGTAAGAATATTAACAACAGTTTTCCTAATTAACTCTCTATCCCCAATTTTGAAGAATGCATTAACAAATCATTATCCAACAGCTTTCTTATCCTTATTTGACTCTCTATTTTAATCCCTATATAGGATTTTATTCCCCAAAGTGAGGGAGTCAAAAGACCATTATCTATATATACAAAATGACATTTTACACCCTCATTTAAGTGGACAACTCATCAATCATACACATCTTGACATTTTTTTACTACTTTATTTCCAAATTATAAACTTAATATTGACTTATATTTTAAAAATTAATTTCAAACGTATTCAAATTTAAAACTAATATAAATTTATTTAATTTATGTCAATATAATTATAAATATTATAAAATTAATAATAATTATAAAATTTATTATTTTCAAAATTTAAATGAATCATATTAAATTTAAATTTAAAATATAAAAAATTAACTTTTAAAAGTTAATATTAATCTTATATACATTTGCAACTACAATCCATTCAATACTCACACTTCATAAATTACTTAAAATTTAAAATAAAATAAAAATTATTTTACAGTGAAATATAATTGATAAATTATACTCTCTTTTATAAATTATAAGATTATTATTAATTTGATATTTTGATTATTGGAAATTTTAACTTTTAACTTTTAAATTTCATTATTTAAGGAATTAATATAAGGAACCTGTTGGGTACATCGTGAAAAAATTGAATCTCTATTTTGCAAATAGCCCAATAACACTGCAAAGTAGGAATAAAGATAAAGAAACTGTTATGAATGCTCTAATAGATTCGTCCATCACACAAATTTCTGGCCCAAACAAAAATATTTGAGACATAAATTTCCATAGCAAATAATATTTTGTCCATCCAAATATTTGTTATAAATAACCTATTTTCACATTTATATAATTTAATTAAATCTAAAAATTCAAACTTAATCATTTTAATTCAAACAAAATTTTGTCAAGTAACCTGTTTTCACATTCATATAATTAAATTAAGCCTAAAAATTCAAAAGAATATTATACTAATTAAAATTATCTAATATATACCACATATATATCTAAAAGAAGATTTACGCATGCTCACCAACTGTTTTCGAGCAATACGTATATAATAACTGGATTAATCTTAATGTATCCAACAAAATATCCCAAAAGATCCAAAAAAACAAGTTAAGTCAAATCAAAAATCCTTAAGATCCATTTCCATTGTCGTCTGCCCCATCATGACTGGATGTAATCTACAAAAGAGCCCAAAAAGTTTTAAATTTATACAGTATTAACTCTATTTAACTCTACATAATGGTCAACGCCACAGTCATCCCCCATATTCTTAAGGACTGATGCCCGCCCATCATTTAACATCGAATACCAACAGTTTAGGTAAAGAAAGGTATCAAGTATGTGTAATAATCACAATTGGCACTAAAAATACAATGCCAGTATAGAAGTCTCATTGAAGAGGTTCAACAACATAGAAATTCATCTAGTAATCAAATGCAAATAGCAAGCAATAAGAAATTCATCTAGTAAGAAGCTACAATAATGTATTGTCACCAAAAGGAAGTAGTAGGAATTTAATAATGACATAAAAAGTCATTTGTGGTTGACAAAAATGAATACAACTATGAATTATAAACACAAGTTGTGAAAATAAGTCTCATCTTGTTAAAAGTATAAGTTAACATTTTCTGTTCATTGCAACGACAATATACCCATAGCAAATATAAAAAGAGGACTCCCAATATTTCCCGCTAAGACTATAAAATGATCAAATAATTCGGGTTTAATTCGTACTTGCTTGATTAAAAATTCGATTCGAGCTCGACTCAAAATGTAAATGATTAAAGTATAAACAAATTTTAATGTTGGGATGTAATTATTTAGGTCTAGGCAAGGTGTAATCCAATTTATTTAATGGCCCATATACATTTATTTTGACAGCTTGCTCAAATAGTGGGAGAGTTCTTATTAAAGTAAGATTGTGTTTCCTTTTTTGGTGGGATAAAGAGATCTAATTTGGGAAGAAATCGGTCAATCATTAATTACAGTTATAAGGTTATTCTAAAATGAACTTTTACTCCTAATTAGATTCGAGTGGACATGACTTATATAAATACAACAATAAGCAAGGGTTTGAGGATATAACACAAATAAACAATTTGTACTCCCTTTATTATTTTATAATGGATTTCTTATATCTCTCTGTTGTTTTTTCTCAATTGGTTTCCACGTAAATTGTTATGTCCATATTTTATATCTCTTACAATAATGTATGTATTTTTATCTGTAGGTACTTCGTGAGTTTGATTTCACAACAATGCAATTAACTATTCTAACAACTGTTAGCACTATTTTGGTGATTTCGTCAGGCGTACAAAATTTGACATTAACATTGGTGCCGTCTGTGGGAAAACAAAATTCTATTCGAAAAATCACCATATTTAATTTGCAGTCACTAAAATTGCAAGTGTTATTTTTTGCTCGAAAACTACTTGACACTACAAGAAAAAGGCATATCTGCGACCAATAACGACCGCCCTTTTCGGTCGCTGATAATAGTAATAGCGACCGCGATGTATTCTAGTCGCTAGTTAATATCAACGGCCGCATGTGGTCGTTGATCGGTCGTTGATATGAATGTCCCTCCCAAAAATTGGTGCGAAACTTTGGCGCAACGACCACTCTCTATCAGCGACCGGCAACGGTCGCTGATATGTCCACATCTTTAAAAATTAGCGACCGCATATGGTCACTGATTCTCATAAACTTAATCAGGTTCAGCAGTTCGTGTGACGCCCCCAAAATTAGGTATACATCACCCATCTTGGGTCGCCAGATACATGGTACAGAATTCAAATATAACTTACTAATACAACTGTCGTGTATAATACGTCAAAACATAAACTGTGAGTTTGAATACAATTATTGTCTACTAGAGATTATACAAACTCAAAAGGAGTCCTCATTACAATTATTATCACACTATTTCACAAAATAGTGAGGACTACTAATTCTATCCTCTGGCCAATCACTCCGTTCCCCGACTCGTCCCAGCTATATTCTCATTTCTTGAAGAGAACAGTAAAAGAAAGGGTGAGCTCAACTAGCCCAGTAAGAAATATTATAACTAAGATAATGCAGAATAAATTATCATTAGCCTCCAACAATGTTAAACTGATAAAATACAATAGACATCAAGTTTAAGCTGCGGTGAAAATGAACAAGCAATCAAGTTAAAAGAGTCAAGTAGAGAATAGAATCTACTATCTTTTATGATTTAAAAAAAATTTCATCACTTTTATCGCTGAGACTCAGCTCAATAAATAATCCACATCATTAAATCATCCCTGCACTACATGCCAATGATATTCTTTAGTATCACGACCACGAATTATCCATGCACTACAGGCCAAAGATAATCGTGTTTTCATCAACGGTCCTGATCATGCCATAAAATAATTCATCTTTGCTCCCTTGGCCGAAGAGAATCCATAGTCATAATCATACCAAAAACTGTCCATCAATGCACTACGGGCCAATGAGAACTTTTAATTTTCACATCATTTGTAACATTACGGTCATGATTATACCGAATAATCCCTGGTCATAATCATACCAAGTCCATCTATGCACTTTCTGAGCCACGGATGACTTTCAACATAACATAAACATGAGGATGATGACAATGATATAAGAATTCAATTAAACAAGTTCAAGAATTAATTTGTCCGAGGAACCAATAACGCCCAAATTGTCACCATGATACTTCTTTGTAGAATAAAATTCAAGAATGCTCGGAAGAATATTTCCATGAAAAATCTTTGGATGAAGCGCAAATATCGAGGATATTCCACTAATTTCATGGAGTATAGAAGTCAAAATTTTAATTAAGCGAGTATAATAATCTAGAATGGAATAACAAAAGATATCACCATGCATGCAGATTTCGCATGGCGGTTATTCAACAAAATAATAATAACGGAACCGGTTCGGTGAAATTCACTGCAAACAAGATGTTTCAACCAGAATAATAAATGCGGAATAATAAATGATGGAACCGAGTCCCACATATAGCTTGCGATAGGATATTAAGCGTAAGAATAATAGCGGTGAAATAATAAAAATGGAACCAGTCCGGCAGATAGCACAGACGGGATATTCCAACGAGAATAATAAAGAGCGGAATCAGTCCCACAGAAACGCCTTGCAGCAGGATATTCCAACAAAATAGTAAAGGCGGAATAATAGAAGAATGTCACCAAGTATAAGGTAGGCCAGGTGTATACAAAGTTATTCCAAGCGTAACAATAAAGAAATGGAATAATGAAGTTCTCTTCTTGAATACAAAAGAATAATATCCCTTACCAGTAAAATAATACTTGATATAAGAGTAGTGAAGTAGCGAAGAAAACTTTTCTTCTATCTCTCTATAGTCTCTTTCTATAGTTTCTCTATCTAGAGTTCAATGAATTAAGTAAGAAAATAATGAAGGAATGAGCTTCTATTTATAGGAAAATGGAATGCATAGTAACTAATCCATGAGCGGTCCAGTTGATTTACTTTAATCGACGATCCATATTTAAAGAAAAATCTTTTAAATAAAAAATAATATATTCTATTTATATAAAAAAGATTTTTACTATGCAAACACTATCTTGAGGAACTATGCAAACACTATGCATAATAAAATATAATATATTATATTTATAGAATAACTTTAATAAAGTATTCATTTTATATAAAAAGATTTTACGATGCAAAATACTATGCATAATAGAATATAATATATTCTATTTATAGAATAACTTTAATAAAGTATTACATTTTATATAAAAAGATGTTTCTATTTTATTACATTAATAATACTGAATAAAACAAAACTTCTAAATCAACAATAATTGAATCAAATAATGTGAGATACTATATCAAAGAACTATTGTAGCAATAATTGAACAAAAGCGAAAGTGACTTCTCACATAAATATCAATAATCAATATTGGTGTGCTACTATGCAACAACGCAGCGTATTCTTTACTGCTTTACTACTAGAAAGTAGTTCAACAAGATTAAGCTGTAAAACTTCCGCCGTTATTTTCAATAAAATATTTTGTCATTTTCTCAATCAAACAATAATTCCGTTGTGAGGTCCAATTAATGATTGTGTTAGTAAATGCGAATATTTCTTGTTTAAAACGAATATTCCCCGACCAATCGAATATAATATGACAACTTGCATACTTTGCAAAACTTATAAATATTACCCATAACTATAACATTATCTCAAATTCACACCATAATATGAAAAAAATTATTTCGAGAAAATTAATTCTTTATTTATAAAATCCGGGGTTTCACAATCTCCCCTCCTTATGGAATTTCTCCCTCGAAATTTACGTATGTACCTGGTATGCCGAACAGGTGAGGATACCTTGACTTCATTTCAGATTCTAACTCTTGAGGTATAACCCTTGAGTGTTGGATACGATTCTTCTTATCCAATATTTTAACACGAGATCTCATACGTTAAATCAACCGTTATCTCGTCCGATTCTAAATTAATAATGTGGTTCGGGTCATCCACATATTTACGTAACATCGATACGAAAAAAAAAGTTCTGAACACGCAACATACTTGGCGCTAAAACGAGTCTATAGGCCACAGTTCCTACTTCATCGAGGATTTCAAATGGGCCAATTAAATTGAGGGTTGAGATTTTCTTTCTTCGTCGATTCTTGCTTCTAGAATAACGCCCTCTTGAACCTTCTTCTTCATTCATTCGCCATTTCCGAGTATGTAGCTTGAGCGGCTTTAACTTTATCAATTAAAGTCGATTCTACTCGTATATTCGTTATCTTCATTTGGGTTCCTAGAGTCTTTAACTCTATCTTCATCATTTGTAAGTTGTACGAAATGGGCCTTTGTGTTAACAACATCGCACTCATAAACGCATACGATCTTCTACTCAACGCGTCAGCTACCACGTTCGCTTTCCCACGATGGTATTGAATGGTACGATCGTAATCTTCAACAGCTTGAGCCAACGTATTTGGTGCATGTTACATTCGTTTTAAGTAAAGAAATATTTGAGGGTTTTAGAAATGGGTTTTGTACTGGTGTCAATACAAAATTCGATTTCACGCTCTGGGGTAGGCTAAGAAGTCTTCAGGAATACGTCAAGAGATTTATTAATGATAGAAATATCTTTCAAAACTGTTACTCTCATCCAAGACTTGGATAGTACGTCACATTGATACCAACTGTGACTTCTATCCCTTAACCTAGATAGCACTTCACAATGATAACTATCAACTTGTCATCGTCATTCACGACGTCGCCTACAGAAAGTCTGGCTTCGGTGCATTCCACACAAGGAAGTCATCAACAAAAGGATCGGGGCTCTTTACTTATGGCTTGATATGACAATGATTGAATTTAGTCGTTTGGTTTCTTGAATTCGCATAATAGGTTGGTTAGGAATATGAAAGCTAACAACCTTACAAAAAACATGATGAGTAATTAACCAATCGTTTAAAAAAAACCACATCAAAGGCAAGTATTTTCAAAGAGATAAGATCGACAGGTAACGTGAAAGTGTCGATTTGAATCAAACAAGATTTATAAATAGTGGAGGTAACGAAGGTTTCTCCCAATGGAGTTTTAATAGATAAATCAAAGTTTAACTTCTCCGGAGTTAAGTACAAACATTGAACATAACTAGGTGAAATAAAAGAATGAGTAGAACCGGTATTTAACACGGTATAGACTTCGTAAGAGCTTATGATTAACTTACACGTGATAATTTTATTCAGGTTCCTCGTCACGAGAAAAAAAACGCTCTCTCTTAAACTACCAGCTTTGTCTTGTCTGGGACATCCTTTGGCATCACTATCCCAGTTGGACTTGACTTTAGCATACGACAAAATCGAGCTAGGTGACCTTCTCTTTCGCAATTAAAACACGCTTTGGATTGTTGCATACTGGTTTGGTAGGATGTGTCCCTCTTGTCCGCATTTGAAACATCTGGTGATGGGCGTTCTTCTTCCTTTGAAAGCGGGTTACGTGCCGACGTCTTCACATCATTGTTGAACCTTCTCTTCTTAAAATGTCCATTCTTATTATCTTGGCCATGATTACCACCGAAATGGTTACCATTCTTGGCATGATAATATCCCCCACGATGGTTATCGTTGTTCTGATGATCATTGCCACCGGTATGATTATTATCGTGTTGTTGGTCGTTGCCTTTTAGTTGTACTGACTCATTATCGCGCTCCAATAACTGAGCCCTATTCACAACATCTGAATATAAACAAAGTTTATGAGAAATGAGGTATTGACGTATATCGGGTTTCAAACCTCGCAAAAACATTCGCGTCATTCGCTCCTCATTATCGACCAAATGGGATGCAAACCGGGATAACTCCGCAAACTTAGCCTCTCATCTTTGCGACACGGTCATATTGTTTTGCTCGACTTGATGAATTCTACCTCCTTCATGTGTGACGAATACTTTCGGGAAAGTACTTGTCGTTGAATAATTCTTGGAACTTCTCCCAAGACATCTTGAGTGCAGTCCAGTCGGGTGCGCTTTTCTGATTCCCACCAATGATCTCCTTCTTCACGCAATATAAAGGTGGTGAATGGAACCTTTTTGCTCCTCTGAGCATTCCAAGACATCAAATATCTTGGTAATCTGCTTTATCCATGTCTCCACCTTAAGTGGTTCTGGCTTTCCCAAAAACTCCGGTGGTCCCAGCTCCTTGAAGCGCTTAATGGTGACCAACCGTGGGTTACCATTGTTTCCACCGCATTATGGATGATGGAGCCGCCTTGCCGTTGTTGCATGAATTTCTCCTTAAATTGCTTAGCGGTGATTGTCCCGAGAGTTATCGGTATTTCTACGCATTTTGGACATAAAGCTTTACTTTGTTGTTGCATGAATTGCATAAAGTCTCTTACCATCCCATCATTCACCATTTCATCGGTGTTATTATTTTCATGAAGAGTATTGTCCTCTGGTTGCACATTATCCTGATTATTGATCTGTGGAGACTCAACAGTCTCCTGTGCTCCATTGATAATCTTAACATTCTCGGATGCCATTTTCAAACACTGCCACAAAATAAGGGTTAATTAACATATCACATATTATCCCTATACTTTGACCGACCAATTAAATACCAAATAAACTTAGGTAGGTCATACTAGCGAAGGAATTCCCCGTCTCTCCCCTCCTAGTTCTTATCTCACATCATAGCCATGGATCATATCCCTAAGCTTTGATACCAACTGTGACGCCCCCAAAATTAGGTATACATCACCCATCTTGGGTCGCCAGATACATGGTATGTAATTCAAATACAACTTACTAATACAACTGTATGGGTGTACAATACGACAAAACATAAAACCGTGAGTTTGAATACAATTATTGTCTACTAGAGATTATACAAACTCAAAAGGAGTCCTCATTATAATTATTATCACACTATTTCACAAAATAGTGAGGACTACTAATGCTATCTCGGACCATCACTCCGTTCCCACTCGTCGTCAAACTATATTCTCATTTCTTGAAGAAACGGTTGAAAGAAAGGGTGAGCTCAACTAGCCCATTTCAAAGAAGAAATATTATGACAAAGATAATGCAGAATAAATTATCATTAGCCTACAACAATGTTAAACTGATAAAATACAATAGACATCAAGTTTAACTGCAGCGGAACAAGCAATCCGTTAAAAGAGTCAAGTAGAGAATAGAATCTACTATCTTTTATGATTTAAAAAAAATTTCATCACTTTTATCGCTGAGACTCAGCTCAATAAATAATCCACATCATTAAATCATCCCTGCACTACGGGCCAAGGATATTCTTTAGTATCACGACCACGAATTATCCATGCACTATGGGCCAAAGATAATCGTGTTTTCATCAACGGTCCTGATCATGCCATAAAACAATTCATCTTTGCTCCCTTGGCCGAAGAGAATCCATAGTCATAATCATACCAAAAACTGTCCATCAATGCACTATGGGCCAATGCGGACTTTTAATTTTCACATCATTTGTAACATTACGGTCATGATTATACTGAATAATCCCTGGTCATAATCATAACAAGTCCATCTATGCACTACAGGCCACAGATGACTTTCAACGTAACATAAACATGAGGATGATGACAATGATATAAGAATTCAATTAAACAAGTTCAAGAATTAATTTGTCCAGGAACCAATAACGTCCAAATTGTCACCATGATACTTCTTTGTAGAATAAAATTCAAGAATGCTCGAAGAATATTTCCATGAAAAATCTTTGGATGAAGCGCAAATATCAAGGATATTCCACTAATTTCATGGAGTATAGAAGTCAAAATTTTAATCAACCGAGTATATAATGCGAATGGAATAACAAAAGATATCACCATGCATGCGGTACTTAGCATGAGCGGTTATTCAACGAGAATAATAATAACGGAACGGTGTCGTGAAATTCACACCGACAGGATGTTCCAACAGAATAATAAATGCGGAATAATAAATGATGGAACCAGTCCCAGGCGTATAATACAGGCGAGGATATTCGAAAGAATAATAAAGACGGAATAATAAAAAATAGAACCGGTCCAAGGCGTATATACATGACGAGGATATTCCAATGAGAATAATAAAAAGGCGGAATCAGTCCGGCGTAAACGCATTGCATGGATATTCCCACAGAATAGTAAAGACGGAATAATAGAAGAATGTCACCAAGTATAGGGTAGACCGCGTATATAGGTTATTCCAACAGAACAATAAAGAAATGGAATAACAGAAGTTCTCTTCTTGAATACAAAAGAATAATATCCCTTACCATAAAATAATACTTGATATAAGAGTAGTGAAGTAAGTAAAACTTTTCTTCTATCTCTATAGTCTCTCTCTATAGTTTCTCTATCTAGAGTTCAAATTGAATTCGTAAGAAAATAATGAAGGAATGAGCTTCTATTTATAGGAAAATGGAATGCATAAGTAACTAATCCATGAACGGTCAGATTGATTTACTTTAATCGTGGTCCATATTTAAAGAAAAATCTTTTAAATAAAATATAATATATTCTATTTATATAAAAAGATTTTACTATGCAAACACTATCTGCCATTACTATGCAAACTTCGCATAATAAAATATAATATATTCTATTTATAGAATAACTTTAATAAAGTATTACATTTTTTATATAAAAGATTTTACTATGCAAAACACTATGCATAATAGAATATAATATATTTTATTTATAGAATAACTTTAATAAAAGTATTCTTTTATATAAAAAGATATTTCTATTTTATTACATTAATAATACAAATAAAACAAAACTTCTAAATCAACAATAATTGAATCAAATAATGTGAGATACTATGCAAAGCAACTATTATATCAATAATTGAACAAAACTGAGTGACTTCTCTCATAAATATCAATAATCAATACCGTGTACTACTATGCAACAACGCCAGACATCGTATTTACTTTACTACCGATTAGTTCAATAGTATCAACGGTAAAACTTCCTAGTTATTTTCAATAAAATATTTTTGTCGTTTTCTCAATCCGACAATAATTCGTTTATTAGGGTCCACTAATGATTGTCTTGTCCGTACGAATATTTCTGTTTAAAACGAATATTCCCCGAACCAATCGAATATAATATGACAACTTGCATACTTTACAAAATTTATATATATTACCCACAACTATAACATTATCTCAAATTCACACCATAATATAAAAAAAATTATTTCGAGAAAATTAATTCTTTATTCATAAAATCTGGGGTTTCACAGTTCGCTCGATCAGTACTGAAGAAAAAAAAGAGAGGGAGAAACATACGAGAGGGAGAAGAGGGAGTAGGGGGAGAAAAGAAGAGGGAGGAAGACTGCCGCCGACGCCTTCACTACCGACATCGCCGGCTGACGCCTTCACCACCGCCGGTAACCCCTTTAATTAATCCCTAAATTAAACTATTTTTCTATTATTGTTGACTGAATGGCCATGATTTGTTTTTCTGAAGATGTGAATGTGTTGATGTTCTGCTTCTAGATGCCATTTTCTTGAATTTTTTCTATTGTTGTCTTGATTATTTATATAATTCAGTTTAATTTGGGGTTGACTGAAAATCCAAATGGGTTTGACTGATTATTTATACTCCCTCCGTCCCAGGATAAAAGTCCTTATTACTATTTTGGGTTGTCCCATGTTAAATGTCCACTTTCTTTTATTAACCAAACTTTTACATATTTTTTCCTATTATGCCCGTAGCATTAAATATCTCATACTTTTCTTATTCTAATTATCTCTCTATATTTAATGACATTATTATGGGCAATTTTGTCATTTTATTCCTCTTCTTAATATGCGTGAAAAGTCCACCAGGACTTTTATCCTGGGACGGAGGGAGTATAATTTAGTTTAATTTACAGTGTCTTGTTCAAAATGGGTAGAACCCTAATGGTTATGAAACTTTTGGGATAATCAATGAATTTAAGAAAGAGAGATTCTTTTATGAGTTGATTGATACCTATATGTATATATATACACACATACATCATATATGTATAATTTTGTAAGAATATATACACACACTTTACACCACAAGAATAATTTTGAACTAATTAATGGTTGGCTTTCTATATTTGGTTTACCGAGTCGCGCTTATGGAAAAGGAAAGCGCATATTCCTTTCTGAGCAAGAATTACATGCTGCACATACTTACATTCTTCTCAATTGCGAGGAGATTGATGAATTTGTGAGGTATACATGTAAAATTCATATGCATTAGACCTATATCTTAACCTGTAATCTCATATTAATATATGTTAATGTTTATAAAATTGTATAGAACATAGGATGATGAGTTAAAAGCAAATCAGTTCGGCATCACTGATAAATATATTCAAGTTAGTCGTGATCAAAAATTTGCTTTTTGGCTAAAGGACAAAGTAAGTTAAGTTAATTAAGAATGACATATATCGTATTAATTTATGAATGTATTTAATTTAATAGAATTTTTGTAGGCTCTTAATGAGGGAACGATTCCTCCAAATATACAAGTCCTAGCTATGGGTCCAGACAGGGACCAAGTCATTCGCAATGGTTACAAAATAAATGGATGTGAATTTCATACAAAGACATATGCTCGTGGTAAAAGAACAACTAATATTGGAGTGTGTGTTAAAGGAGATTGTTACAATGAGCTTGGTCGTACCTTTTATGGGGAGTTGGAGGAAATCATAGAGTTATCGTATAAGGGCACGTACGGGGGTCATATTAACTTGTTCAAGTGTCGTTGGTTTGATTCAGAAAAAGGGATACATGTTGACAGACATGGAATCATCAATATTGACCTCTATAGGTCTGCGTACTCCAACGAACCGTTTGTTTTACCAACTCAAACAAGACACGATACTACTACTCCTAGTCTGTTAGGAAAAGGGATAATAGCACCTCTGATTGGCAAGATGTAATTCATACTCCCGCCTTGATCGTGTCCAAGTAATAGACGGTGATTTCTACCAAGAGGAGATGCTTCATAGACCTCCTATAATAAATATAGAGGATAACAATGAATTAATCCAGTTATAGGGTGGAGATGAACCTGATGAATTGAATCCCGAGACAGTTATTGTAAGACCCCAACTTTTATGAATAAAAGATGAATTTTCTATAAATATCATTTTTGAATATTATGGAATGAATTTGATATAATGTTATAGTTGTAGGTAATATTTATAAATTTTGCAAAGTACGCAAGTTGTTATATAATATTCGATTGGTTGGGGAATATTTGTACAACGGCACAATCATTGGTGGACCCCATAACGGAATTACTGTCGGATTGAGAAAATGACAAAAATACTTTATGAAAATAACGGCAGAAGTTTTACCGTTAACTGTTGAAACACCCGGTGTTCAAAAAATACTGATGTCTGGCGTAGTTACTTGCGAAGCACACGATTTTGATTATTGATGCTTATGTGATAAGTCACTCAGTTTTGTTTTATTGGTATTATTAATGTAATAAAACAGAAAAACTTTTATATAAAACAGAATACTTTTATAAAGTTATTCGTTTTATTAGGCTAATAGTAAAAAATTTTTATATAAAACAGAATACTTTTATAAAGTTATCTATTTTATTAGACAATAATTAGAATATATTATATTTTATTATGCATAGTGTTTGCATAGTAAAATCTTTTATAAAATTATTCGTTTTATTAGATTATAAATAGAATATATTATATTTTATTTAAAAGATTTTGCTTTAAATATGGACCATCAAATTAAAATAAATCAATCTCATTATTTCATGAGTTAGTTACTATGCAGATCCATTTTTCTATAAATAAGCTCATTCCTTCATTATTTCTTACGAATTCTTTGAAACTCTAGAGAGAGAAAATATAGAAGCTATAGAAAAGTATTCTGCTCCTTTCCTACTCTTATATTGGGTTTCTTTTACGGTAAGGGATATTATTTTTGTTGTACTCATAAGGGTATTATTTCTTTTTTGTATTCATGAAGAGAACTTTTGTTATTCCATTCTTTATTATTCTCATTTGGAATAACCAATATACACGGACTACCCTATACTTGGTGATATTCTTCAATATTCCGTCTTTATTATTATTCTATTGGAATATCACATGTTCATGCGTTTCTGTGGGACCGGTTAAAATCTTTATTATTATTACATTTGGAATATCACATGCATGCGCTTTCTGTGGGACTGGTTCCATCTTTATTATTATTACATTGGAATATCTTGTGCATGCGTTTATGCGGACATGGTTCCATCTTTATTATTCGTTGGAACATCCTCTCGGTGCGAATTTACTTTAACTTTGGTTAAAATTACTTATTAATCTGTTGAATAACCTATCTATGCAATCCGCATGCATGGTGATTTCTTTTGTTATTCCATTCGTTATTATACTCGGTTGGTTAAAGTTTTGACTTCTATACTCCATGAAATTAGTGGAATATCCTTGATATTTGCGGCGCTCATCCAAATATCTTTTCATGGAAATATTCTTCTGAGCATTCTTGAATTTTACTCTACAAAACAGTATCATGTTGACAATTTGGACGTTATTGGTTCATGGATAAATTAATTCTTGAACTTGTTTTTATTGAATTCTTATATCATTGTCATCATCCTCATGTTTATATTATGTTGAAAGTCATATGTATGTGGCTGTAGTGCATAGATGGACTTGGTATGATTATGACCGAGGATTATTGATTGTAATCATGGTCGTAATGTTACAAATGATGTGGAAAAAGTCTTCATTGGCCCGTAGTGCATTGATGGATAGTTGTTGGCATGATCATGACCATTAATGAATACACAAATATCCTTGGTCCGTAGTGCATGGATAACTTGTGGTCGTGATACTAAAGAATATCCTTGGCCATAGTGCAGGGGTGATTCGATGATGTGGATTATTTATTAAAAAAGTGAGTCCAGTGATAAAAGTCATGAAAAACCTTTTAAATCATAGAAGATAATAGATTTTATTCTCTACTTGACTCTTCTAATGGATTGCTTGTTCATTGTAGTTAAACTTGATGTTTGTTATATTTTATCGGTTTAACATTGTTGAAGGCTAATGATAATTTATTACGCATTGTCTTAGTCATAATATTTCTTCTTTGGGCTAGTTGAGCTCACCCTTTCTTTCTTTGTTCTCTTTGAAATGAGAATATAAATTTGGGACGAGTCGGAAAGCGGAGTGATGGACGGATGATAGTATTAGTAGTCCTCACTATTACATTAAATAGTGTGACAATAAATGTAATGAGGACTTATTACGAGTGGATATTGTCTAGAAGGCGATATTTGTATTAAAACTCATGACTCTCTTGTTGTATATTAAAGATTGTATTTTTATTACGTACCATGGCGACTCGAATAGGTGATGTATACCTATTTTGGGGGCATCACAGTTTGGTATCAAAGCTTAGGATATAATCCACATCTCAAGATATGAGAATAGAACTAGGAGGGGAGAGACGGGGAATTCATTCGCTAGTATAACCTACCTAAGTTTTTTTTTGGTATTTAATTGGTCGGTCAGAAAAAAGAGATAATATGTTACATGTCAATTAACCTTTTGTTTTGTGGCGATGATCTCGAAAATGACATCCGAGAATGTTGAGAATAGCAATGGAGCACTGAGCGCATCAGTTGATTCACCACATATCAATAATCAGGATAATGTGCATCAGGAAGGCGACAATCTTCATGCAAACAACAACACTGATCAAATGATGAATGATGGAATGTTCAGAGGCTTTATGCAATTCATGCAACAGCAGGCGAGAGCGGCTCCTGTCCATAATGTAGGTGGAACCACTGGAAACTCTCGGACGGTCACCGCTAAACAGTTCAAAGAGCTGGGACCACCGAAGTTTATTGGGGAGCCAAAAACACTTAAGGCGGAAGCATGGAGAAAGCAGATCACCAAGATATTTGATGTCTTGGGATGCTCTGAGGAGCAAAAGGTTCCCTTTGCCGCCTTTATGTTGCGAGGAGAGGCAGATTACTGGTGGAAATCGGTAAAGCGTACTCAACCTACCACACTGAAAATGTCTTGGCAGAAGTTCCAAGAACTATTCAACGACAAGTACTTTCCCAAAAGTATTCGTCATATGAAGGAGGTGGAGTTCATCAAGTTAGAACAGAATAATATGACCGTGTCGTCGCGATGCGAAGCAAAGTTTGTCGAGTTGTCCGGTTTGCGTCCCCACTTGGTGGATAATGAAGAGAGAATAGCGTGGATGTTTTAAGAGGTTTGAAAGTGGAATACGTCAACATCTTATTTCTCATAAACTATGTTTGTATTCGGATGTTGTAAATAGGGCTCGATTAGTGGAGCGATAACGAGTCAACGCAACCAAAAAGAAGCGGTACGGCAAAATGATAATACCGGCGAGAACGGTCATCGAAGCGGTGACAACAAGCGTGGAGGAATCAACGAAGCCAAAAATGGTAATCGCCGGTGGTAATCGGGGCCAAAATAATAAGAATGGACATTTCAAGAAGAGGAGATTCAACAATGATGGAAAGGCGTCGACACAAAGACCGTTGTTAAGGAAGGAGAGCGACCACCTATCATATGCTTCAAATGCGGAGGGAGGGACACATCGGTCCAAGCCGCGCGATGTCAGTCAAAGCATGTTATAATTGTGGAAGAGAAGGTCACTTAGCCCGATTTTGTCATCCACAAGAAGAAAAGTTCAATTTAGGATGGAGGCACCAAAGGCCAGTCTAGAAAAGTCAAAGCCGGTAGTGCAAGGGAGAGCGTTTGTTGTGACCTCCCGAAAGCAAGGAACCCAAATGAGGTCATCACGGGTAAGCTTATCATAAACTCTGTGAAGTCTATACTTTATTTGATCTGGGTTCTACCCATTCTTTTATTTCTCCTACTTGCGCTCAACGATTAAAATTGACTCCGAAGAAATTAGACTTTGACTTATCTGTGGAAACTCCGTTAGGAGAAACCTTCATTACATCCATTGTTTATAAGTCTTGTTTGGTTCAAATCGGTACCCTCACATTACCTGTCGATCTTATTTCATTGAAAATATTTGCATTTGACGTGATTCTAGGGATTGATTGGTTAACTACTCATCATGCAAAAATTGATTGTTTTTGTAAGGTTGTTAGCTTTCATATTCTTAATCAACCTATTATGCGAATTCAAGCGACCAAACCATTAAAATCAATCACGGTCATCTCAAGCCATAAAGCTATTCATTTATTAAAAAATGGATGTCAAGCTTTCTTAGCCCACGTCCACAGATCTAAACAAAAAATATCGCCGTTTTGAATTATATTTCTATTGTTAATAAATTTCGACGTATCCACTGAAGAACTTCTGGCCTACCCCCAGGCGTGAAATTGAATTTTGTATCGACCTTGAACCGTTACAGACAAAACCCATTTCCAAAGCCCCATATCGAATGGTTCCTATTGAACTTCTGGAGTTAAAGACCCAACTGCAAGAATTGTTAGACATTGGCTTTAATCGTCCTAGTACTTCTCCTTGGGGTGCTCCTGTTCTATTCGTGAAAAAGAAAGATGGGAGTATGCGACTTTGTATTGATTATGGGGAGTTGAATCATGTCACCATCAAAAATAGGTACCCATTGCCACGTATTGATGACCTGTTTGACCAGTTGCAAGGAGCCAAATTCTTTTCAAAGATTGATCTTCGTTCCGGATATCACCAATTGAAGATTAGAACCGATGACATTCCAAAGACGACTTTCAGAACTTGGTACGGGCATTATGAATTCCTAGTCATGTCCTTTTGATTAACTAATGCTCCTGCTGCCTTCATGGATATGATGAACCAAGTATTCAAGGAATATTTGGATCACTTTGTGGTCGTCTTTATTGATGACATCCTTATTTATTCCAAAAGCCGTGAAGATCATGAACAACACTTGAGGCTGACACTCCAAAAGCTTCGTGAATACATACTTTATGCCAAGTTAAAGAAATGTGAGTTCTAGCTTGAGGAAGTAGCATTCCTTGGGCACGTAGTATCAAGTCATGGAATATCAGTTGACCCGACAAAGATTTAAACAATTCAAAGCTGGGAGCAACCTAAATCAGTGACCGAAGTATGTAGCTTTTTCGGCTTAGCTGGTTATTATCGAAGATTCGTGGAAGGATTTTCTCGAATAGCTACTCCATTTAACTCAGCTGACTCGGAAAGAAACAAAGTTCGGTTGGAGCAAAAAATGTGAGAAGAGTTTTCAAGAACTTAAGAGGAGACTCATTTCAGCACCTGTTCTGACAATACCATCTGGCTCGGAGGGATTTGTCGTCTACAGTGATGCTTCGGGTAAAGGGTTGGGATGTGTTCTCATGCAACATGGGAAAGTCATAGCCTATGCCTCAAGACAACTCAAAGAATATGAGAGGAATTATCCTACTCATGACCTAGAGTTTGCAGCTGTTGTCTTCGCACTTAAAATTTGGAGGCATTACTTGTATGGGGAGAAGGTGGAGATCTTTACGGATCATAAAATCCTCAAATATTTCTTCACTCAAAAGGAACTCAAATGCGACAACGACGTTGGCTTGAACTATTGAAAGATTATGATCATACCATCCAATACCATCCTGGAAAAGCGAACGTGGTAGCTGACGCATTATGTAGAAGATCATATGCAAGTACGAGTGCCATATTGTCAACACAATGGCCCATTTTGTGTGACTTGCAAAGGATGGAGATAGAGTTAAAGACTCTAGGGACCCATGTGATGATGGTGAATATACGAGTAGAACTGACTTTAATTGATAAAGTTAAAGCTGCTCAAGCTACAGACCTGGAGCTAATGCGTATGAGGAAGAAAGTGCAAGAAGGTGCTATGTCGGAAGCAAGAATCTATGAAGAAGGAATACTTCGAGTCAACTCCATACTTTGTGTTCCTAACGACCCTAATTTAAAGTATAAAATCATGATGGAGGCGTATAACACACCGTTGCAATCCATCCTGGGAGTACCAAAATGTATCATGATATTCGTCATACATTTTGGTGGAGTAATATGAATAGAGAGATAGCGTTGTTTATCTCAAGGTGTCTAACTTGTCAACGAGTTAAAGCGGAGCATCAAGTACCAAAAGGTCCATTGTAACCACTTGAAATTACAGAATGGAAGTGGGAGCATATTACCATGGATTTCGTTACCGGTCTTCCTAAGGTTTCTCAAGGTATAAATGCGATTTGGGTCATTGTTGATAGATTGACCAAGTCTGCTCATTTCTTACCAATACGAGAAACTTATACACTTGAACGTCTTGCTCGTATGTACATAAACGAGATTGTAAGACTGCATGGTATGCCGATATCCATAGTTTCGATCGAGACCCAAGATTCACTTCACGATTTTGGGTTGGTTTGCTGTAAAGCTATGGGCGCAGATTCTGATTTAGCTCGCATATCATCCTCAGACGGACGGACGATGGAGAGGACCTATCAAACCCCTGGAAGTCCAATTAAGCCTTTGGTCCCTGGATTTCAGGGAAGGTGGGACAAGTTCTTACCATTGGTGGAGTTTTCCTACAACAACAGTTATCAAACAAGTATTGGCATGGCTCCATTCGAAGCGTGCTATGGAAGAAAGTGTCATTCTATAGTATGCTGGGATGAGGTGGGAGAAGCAACATTGTTGGGACCGGAGTTGGTACGTATGACTACAGAAAAGATTCAAACGATCCGGCAACGTATAAAAACCTCACAAGATCGACAAAAGAGTTATGATGATCTTCATCGAAAGGATGTGGAATTCGATATAGGAGATCATGTGTTGTTACGTGTTGCTCCATGGAAAGGAGTTATGAGATTTAGAAAGAGAGGAAAGCTCAATCCTCGATTCATCGACCCATTTTTAATCCTCGATCGAGTAGGAACTGTGGCCTATAGACTCGCTTTACCGCCAAGTATATCTCGTGTTCATAACGTTTTTCACATATCCATGTTACGTAAATATGTGAAAGACCCAAAACACATTATTGAGTTATAACCAGACGAAATAGCGGAAGATTTGACGTATGAAGAGGTTCTTATTCAAATCTTGGATAAGAAGAAACATATTCTACACTCCAAGGTTATACCTCAAGTCAAAGTTTTGTGGAGAAACCACGATGTTGAGGAAATGACTTGGGAGTTAGAATCTGAAATGAAATCAAGGTATCCTTACCTCTTCGACATACCAGGTACGTACTCTAATTTTGAGGGCGAAATTTTATAAGAAGAGGAGGTTGTAAGACCCCAACTTTTATGAATAAAAGATGAATTTTCTATAAATATCATTTTTGAATATTATGGAATGAATTTGATATAATGTTATAGTTGTAGGTAATATTTATAAATTTTGCAAAAGTACGTGAGTTGTTATATAATATTCGATTGGTGGGGAATATTCGTTTTAACGAGGGAATATTAAATGCAACAAACACAATCATTGGTGGACCCCAGCAATGTAATTATTGTCGAATTGAGAAAATGACAAAAAATACTTTATGAAAATAATGGCGGAAGTTTTCTAGTTAACTATTGAAACACCGGTGTTAAAAGTATAGTAATACGTGTAGTTACAAGATAGCACACAATTTTGATTATTGATGCTTATGTGATAAGTCACTTTCGATTTTATTTTATTGGTATTATTAATGTAATAAAAGCGAAAAGCTTTTTATATAAAATGAATACTTTTATAAAGTTATTCATTTTATTAGGCTAATAGTAAAATCTTTTTTATATAAAAGCGAACACTTTTATAAAGTTATACATTTTATTAGACAATAATTAGAATATATTATATTTTATTATACATAGTGTTTGCATAGTGCCTGCATAGTGTTTGCATAGTAAAATCTTTTTTAAAATTATTCGTTTATTAGATTATAAATAGAATATATTATATTTTATTTAAAAGATTTTGCTTTAAATATGGACCGTCAAATTAAAGTAAATCAATCTAAATAGTTCATGAGTTAGTTACTATACGATCCATTTTTCTATAAATAGAAACTCATTCCTTCATTATTTCTTTTAATTTCTTTGAAACTCTAGAGAGAAATTATAGAGAAGCTATAGAAAAGTATTACGCTCCTTCCTACTCTTATATTAGGTTTCTTTTTACGGTAAGGGATATTATTTGTTGTACTCGTAAGAGGTATTATTTCTTTTGTATTCATGAAGAGAACACATTATTCCATTCTTTATTATTCTCTTTGGAATAACCAAAGATATCTGTGGACTACCCTATACTTCGTGACATTCTTCTAATATTTCGTCTTTATTATTATTACATTGGAATATCACATGCGCATGCGTTCACGTGGGACTGGTTCCATCTTTATTATTATTACATTTGGAATATCACGTCGTGCGTTTACGCCGGATCCAGTTCCATCTTTATTATTATTACATTTGAATATCCTATATATATGCGTTTACAGGACTGGTTACATCTTTATTATTACATTTGGAACATCCTGTTGGTGCGAATTTCGCCTGACCTAGTTTCGTTACTTATGAATCTGTTGGAATAACCTGTCTATGGGAAACCTTCATTACATCCACTGTTTATAAGTCTTGTTTGGTTCAAATCGGTACCCTCACATTACCTGTCGATCTTATTTCATTGAAAATATTTGCATTTGACGTGATTCTAGGGATTGATTAGTTAACTACTCATCATGCAAAAATTGATTGTTTTCGTAAGGTTGTTAGCTTTCATATTCCTAATAAACCTATTATGCAAATTCAAGCGACCAAACCATTAAAATCAATCACGGTCATCTCAAGCCACAAAGCTATTCGTTTATTGAAAAACGGATGTCAAGCTTTCTTAGCTCATGTCACAGATTTAAACAAAAATACGTCATATTTGAAGGATATTTCTATTGTTAATAAATTTCTGGACGTATTCCACGAAGAACTTCTGGCCTACCCCTCAGAGGCGTGAAGTTGAATTTTGTATCGACCTTGAACCCGGTACAAAACCCATTTCCAAAGCCCCATATCGAATGGCTCCTATTGAACTTTAGGAGTTAAAGACCCAATTGTAGGAATTGTTAGACATTGGTTTCATTCGTCCAAGTACGTCTCCTTGGGGTGCTCCTGTTCTATTCGTGAAGAAGAAAGATGGGAGTATGCGACTTTGTATTGATTATCGGGAGTTGAATCATGTCACCATCAAAAATAGGTACCCATTGCCACGTATTGATGACCTATTTAATCAGTTACAAGGAGCACAATTTTTTTCAAAGATCGATCTTCGTTCTGGATATCATCAGCTGAAGGTTAAAACCGAGGATATTCCAAAGGCGCCTTGAACTTCGATGCGGGCATTATGAATTCTTAGTCATGTCTTTTGGATTGACTAATGCTCCTGCTGCCTTCATGGATATGATGAACCGAGTATTCAAGGAATATTTGGATCACTTTGTGGTCGTCTTTATTGATGACATCCTTATTTATTCCAAAAGCAGTGAAGATCATGAGCAACACTTGAGGCTGATACTTCAAAAGCTTCATGAATATAAGCTTTATGCCAAGTTAAGGAAATGTGAGTTCTGGCTTGAGGAAGTAGAATTTCTTGGGCACGTAGTTTCAAGTCATGGAATGTCCGTTGACCCGGCAAAGATTGAAGCTATTCAAAGTTTGGAGCAACCCAAATCAGTGGAAGGATTTTCTTGAATCGCTACTCCATTAACTCAGCTGACTCGGAAAGATACAAAGTTTGGTTGGAGCGAGGAATGTGAGAAGAGTTTTCAAGAATTCAAAAGGAGACTCATTTCAAATTTTTGTTACGACAATACCATCCGGTTCGGGAGGATTTATCATCTCTGATGATGCTTGGGCAAAGGGTTAGGATGTGTTCTCATGCAACATGGGAAAGTCATAGCCTATGCCTCAAGACAACTCAAAGAATATAAGAGGAATTATCCTACTCATGATCTAGAGTTGGCAGCTGTTGTTTTCGCATTTAAAATTTGGAGGCATTACTTGTATGGAGAGAAAGTGGAGATCTTTACGGATCATAAAAGCCTCAAATATGTCTTCACCAAAAGGAACTCAACATGCGACAACGACGTTGGCTTGAACTATTGAAAGATTATGATCATACCATCCAATACCATCCTAGAAAAATAACGTGGTGGTGGCCTTGCTTGAGTAGAAGATCATATCTTGGTACGAGTGGAATATTGTCGTAAAGGCCCATTTTGTATGACTTGCAAAGGATGGAGTTAGAGATAAAGACTCTAGGGACCCACATGATGATGGCAAACATATGAGTAGAGCCGACTTTAATCGATAAAGTTAAAAGGCGCTCAAGCTACGGACACGGAGCTAATGCGTATGAAGAAGAAAGTGCAAGAAGGTGCTATCTGGGAAGCAAGAATCGATGAGGAAGGAATACTTGAGTCAACTCCGGACTTTGTGTTCCTAACAACCACGATTTAAAGTATAAAATCATGATGGAGGTGCACAACACACCATTTACAATCCATCACAGGAGTACCAAAATGTATCGTGATCTTGACATACATTTTGGTGGAAGCAATATGAAGAGAGAGATAGCGAGTTTATCGAGAAGGTGTTTAACTTGTCAGCGAGTCAAGGCGGAGCATCAAGTACTAAAAGGTCCATTGCAACCACTTGAAATTCCAGAATGGAAGTGGGAACACATTACTATGGATTTCGTTATTGGTCTTTCCAAGGTTTCTCAAGGCATAGATGCAATTTGGGTCATTGTTGATAGATTGAACAAGTCTGATCATTTTTTACCTATACGAGAAACTTATACACTTGAACATCTTGCTCATATGTACATAAACGAGATTGTAAGAGGCGCATGGTATGCCCGGTATCCATAGTTTTCGATCGAGACCCAAGATTTACTTCAAGATTTTGGGTTAGTTTGCAAAAAGCTATGGGAGCGCAGTTCTGATTTAGCTCGGCATATCATCCTCGACAGATGAGGCGATGGAGAGGACCATTCAAACTATTGAAGATCTATTAAGACTCGTGTCCTTGACTTCAAGGGAAGTTGGGATAAGTTCCTACCATTGGTGGAGTTTTCCTACAACAACGAGTTATCAAGCAAGTATTGGCATGGCTCCATTTGAGGCGTTGTATGGAAGAAAGTGTCGTTCTCCAATATCTTTGGGATGAGGTGGGTGAGGCAACGTTGTTGGGACCGGAGTTGAATGCGTATGACTACGAGAAAAGATTTAAATGATCCAAACAACGTATAAAAACCTCACAAGATCGACAAAAGAGTTATCTTGATCTTCATGAAGGGCGTGGAATTCGATATTGGAGATCATGTGTTATTACGTGTTGCTCCATGGAAGGGAGTTATGAGATTTGGAAAGAGAGGAAAGCTCAACCCTCGATTCATTGGCCCATTTTAATCCTCGATCGAGTAGGAACCGCGTATGGCGTATAGACTCGCTTTTACCGCCATGTATGTCTAAATGTTCATAACGTTTTCACATATCTATGTTACGTAAATATGTGAAAGACCCAAACCACATTATTGAATTAGAACCGAGACGAGATAGAGGAAGATTTAGCGTATGAAGAGTTACTGTTAAAATCTTGGATAAAAGGATCATATTCTACGCTCAAGGTTATACCTCAAGTCAAAGTTTTGTGGAGAAACCACGATGTGGAAGAAATGACACGGGAGTTAGAATCGAGATGAAATCAAGATATCCTTACCTCTTGACATACCAAGCACGCACCCTAATTTCAAGGACGAAATTTCATAAGAAGGGAGGTTGTAAGACCCCAACTTTTGAATAAAGATTAAATTTTCTCAAAATATATTTTTGAATATTATGGTGTGGATTTGATATAATGTTATAGTTGTGGGTAATATTTACAAATTTTGCAAAGTACGCAAGTTGTTATATAATATTCGATTGGTAGGGAATATTCGTTTTAATAGGAATATTCGTACAACAGCACAATCATTGGTGGACCCCATAACGGAATTATTGCCGGATTGAAAGCGACAAAAATAATTTATGAAAATAACGGCGGAAGTTTTACAGTTAAGCTGTTGAAACACCGGTGTTAAAAATACAAAGATATCTGGCGTGGTTGCATAGTAGCACACGACATTGATTATTGATGCTTACGTGAGAAGTCACTCGGTTATACTCAATTATTACTTTCACGATAATTCTTTGCATCATATCTATCATATTATTGATTCAATTATTGTCACAATATCATTTGCATAAAATGTTTTTTTATTAAATCAATACTTGAGGCGACAAAGTTATTCATATTATAAATTGCAATATTTACAATGTCTAGAAGTTACATCGAGGAGAGGTTTGGTCACCTAATTGTGCGCTTGATAGGGAGAAATCCTTATTGAAAGCCCTCTCTTTCAGGAGCGACACTGGTTGATAAATATTGTGAGTTATAATATTAATAATGAATGTTGTTGAGTTGAATTTGGAGACGCAGACGTGATATTTGTGTCGAAGCAGCGAAATTAGTAAAATAGTCTATAAACACAAAATTTTCCGGGATTCACTATTTGGTCAAAAAGTCAACAGTTGACTTTTTTGGAAAAAGTCAAACTTTGAAAGTTCAAAATTTATATTTTTGATAAAAATAGTTTCATTATGTTGGAATTGTTTGTGTTAATGAGCGACATTTATTCCGATGATAATTGATGTCTAGGGGTTATATTGATAAATCGGGTAATTTATCGGATAAACGAGCAATTAATTGCTACTAATTCACATGCTTATATAACTATTTGTTCACACATGTGAACTATAGAATCACATTATTTACTATTAGGGGAGTTGGTGCAAGATTGATAATACTTGCATGACTAAGTTAAAAATAGAGGTATAGATGGAGGTACTATACTGAAATTCGTATTTTTCACATGATTATACTATTGATTCACATGATTGAACTATTGATTCACATTATTTACTATTAGGAGAGTTGGTTCAAGATTGATAATACTTGCAAGACTAAATTATAAATGAAAGAAAAGTTAGAGGTGTTGTACTGTAATTTTTCGAGCCCCAAAACGTGCAATTATCGAAACTATATTTTCCTATAAATAGAAGCTCATTCTTCCTTCATTTCTCACCAATTCACAAAAGCTTTAGAGCGATTATTATAGAGAGAAATTATAGAGAGAAAGAAGAAGAGAAATTTGCTACCTTAATATTCAAGTATCCAGTTTTTTTCCAAGGTAGGGAGTATTATTTCTTTCTTATCCATGAAGAGAACCTATGTTATTCCATTCTTTATTATTCTCTTGGAATAACCTGTATACACGGGCTACCCTATACTTGGTGAAATTCTTCTGTTGTTCCATTCTTTATCATTCATTTGGAACATCACATGCATGCGTTTCTGTAGGACACAATTAAAATCTTTATTATTACATTGGAATATCACATGCATGCATTTTACGCTTGGACTGGTTAAAATCTTTATTATTACATTTGGAATATCACATATCATGCATTTCTTTGGGACTGATTCCGTCTTTATTATTACATTGGAATATCCCGCTCATGCGTTTTACTTGGGACACGATTCCGTCTTTATTATTACGTTGGAATATCATATGCATGCGCTTTTCTGTTGGACCTGATTCCGTTATTTATTATTCTGTTGGAATAACCTGCCTGTGCGGTCTATCGCTTGCATGCTGATTTCTTTTGTTATTCCATTCCTTGTTATACTTAGTTGGTTAAAGTTTTGACTTCTATACTCCATGAAATTAGTGGAATATCCTTGATATTTGCGCTTCATCCAGTATCTTTTTATGAAAATATTCTTCTGAGCATTTTTGAATTTTACTCTACAAAACAGTATCATGTTGACAATTTGGACGTTATTAGTTCCTGGATAAATTAATTCTTGAACTTGTTTTATTGAATTCTTATATCATTGTCATCATCCTCATGTTTATACTTTGTTGAAAGTTATCTGTGGCTTATAGTGCATTGATGGACTTGGTATGATTATGACCAGGGATTATTCGGTGTAATCATGACCGTAATGTTACAAATGATGTGGAAAAAGTCCTCATTGGCCCGTAGAGCATTGATGGACAGTTATTGGCATGATCATGACCATTATTAAATACACAAATATTCTTGGCCCGTAGTGCATGGATAATTGTGGTCGTGATACTAAAGAATATCCTTGGTCGTAGTGCAGGGGTGATTCGATGATGTGGATTATTTATTAAGCTAAGTCCCAGTGATAAAAGTGATGAAAAACATTTTAAATCATAAAAGATAGTAGATTGTATTCTCTACTTGACTGTTTTAATGGATTGCTTGTTCCGCTGCAGTTAAACTTAATGGTTGTTATATTGTATCAGTTTAACACTGTTGAAGGCTAACGATAATATATTCTGCATTATCTTAGTCATAATATTTCCTACTGGGCTAGTTGAGCTCACCCTTTTACTTTTATTGTTCTCTTCAGGAAATGAGAGCGTAGCAGGGACTAGTCGGGGAACGGAGTGATGGACCAGATGATAGCATTAGTAGTCCTCACTATTCTGTGAAATAGTATAATAATAATTGTAATAAGGACTCCTTTTGAGTTTGTATAATCTCTAGTAGACAATATTTGTATTCAAACTCACAGTTTATGTTTTGTCGTAATGTACACGACAGTTGTATTATTAAGTTGTATTTGAATTTATGTACCATATAAGTGGCGACCCAAGATGGGTGACGTATACCTAATTTTGGGGGCGTTACATACAGGGTACAGAAAACAACTACAACTTTATTACAACAATTGTCGTACAAAATACAACAACACATATGCTGTGAGTGTGGATATAAATATATACCAACTGTGACTCTTATCCCAACCTTGGATAGTGCGTCACAATGACACCTTACATAAAGGTATAGTCAAAAACTGTTTTAGAAATTAGAATCTTTGGGAAGTGCTTAAGGAAACCTTCGTACATGGGAGGCCATGCTTCTAGGTTATGATAGATATCATATGGCCGCAGAATTATCCTTGGTTGACCCAATAGACCCCAAAGAAAAATGAGAAGATTACTATCATATTCTTCCCAATGGTGAGTCTTCTCTTGACATATCATTATCTCCACTGTCTCTAATTGAGAATTATACTTCAAACAAACACCAAGATTATATAGGTAGTGCTCGTAAATATACTCAAGCAAGTGGATGAGCACAACCACATCTTATGATGACACGAGGGTTGTATGTCATTAGACATCTTGTATGATAGTGGCAAAACACCCTTCCAACGTTGGGTTCGCCACCCTATTAGATTCACCAAATATAACTACTAAATGATGTATACAACACTTTTCTATCTTTGCTTAGGTAGAACCTCCATGATTAGAGACCATAGTTCTATTTCCCAGTTACCTCGCTTTCGACCCGACTACACTCTTATTACTTGAAAAGGAATTGTGAAGCAAAAGGGTGAGCACAACTAGCTCAGTAAAGAATATCATGACTAAAGATAATTAAATTATCAATAGCCTTCATCAGTAATAAATCAGAGATTTAGAACATATGGTAGATGATAAAACTTTTCAACCATAGTTGTAGCGGAACGAGCAATCCATTAGAAGAGTCAAATGGACCATAAAGTCTATTATCTTCTCCATATTAAAAGTCCACCAACAATGTTTTATCCCTATAACATCAATCAATAGTTCCTTTTCACAATTATATGAATAACTCATAATCATAATTGTGATTCTAAATTCCTCTTCGCATCCAGGACGAAGATAATTTTCATCATATGTCTTTACCTGAAACATCAAAGATCATGGTTATACCAAATCACAGTTCTTGTTTATAATCATACTAACAATTTCATCTTTGCACTACGGGCCAAAGATATTCATCAACAGTTCATCTTTGCACTACAGGCCAAAGATATTCAATAACAGTTCATCTTTGCACTACAGGTAAAAGATATTCAACAACAGGTCATCTTTTCACTACGGGCCAAAGATATTCATCAATAATTCATCTTTGCACTACGGGCCAAAGATATTCATCAATAAGTCATCTTTGAACTACAGGCCAAAGATATTCCATCTCAAAGAAATATATAATCATTTCAGAATTTATATAAACAATAATTATAACCATGTTGATCAATTCACCTTTGCACTTAAGCTAAAGATATTCAATTATAAATTCAATGGTCATGATCATATCAGTCACAATTCAACTTTTCACTACTGGCCAAAGAGAACCCTAGTCATGATCATACTAATAATCTACCCATCTTTACACTCAAGTGAAAGAGAATTTCAACATCAGGGTTATAAAATGTTATATATGATAATAAAAATAATATTATCAACAACTGCATTTAATTTCAAGAGCAATATTCATAAATCAACGATAATTTGGTCAGAAAAAGAAACCAATTTTTTTTCGTGAATAGTACCCGTGAATAGTAACTCATGAATAGTACTCCGTATTCGTAAATAGTACCGTATACATAAATAATGTCATATACGTAAATAGTGCCATATACATGAATAGTCAGTATCGTGAATAGTGCTTGATATCGTGAATAATAACTCCCGACTCAAAAAGGTAGAAATTCCACAATAAAATCCATACCAATATTTGATTATAATGATATTGAAAGAATAACATCATTAGAAAGAAAATAACATCCCTTTCATCCCTTACTATCCCTTACCTCAAAAAAGCAAAGACTTACGATTGGATATCGGATATGACCTTTGAAGGAAACTTGCACCGATGAATAACAACTCACCAAGTATCTAAAACTCACAAAATACACTCAATAATCTAGAGAGAAAAAGAGAAAACTTATGAATTACGGTGTGATTTTTAATTCTAACTTATTTTCTATTTATAGGAAAATGTTATACGAGCAAGAAGCGGACTTGACTGCAACTTTGATGGCTTTACCTGCTACTATTCCCACCCACCACATTTGAAATTCAATTGAGCACATTTCTCACCAACCAAAAGTGGGGCCCACCAATTCTAGAATTTTCCACCAAAATCATTTATAACCTAATTTCTGAATCAGTCACCTCTTAAAATTCATAACAAATTATACACTCATTTTTAACGGTTTAAAATTTGTGGACATATACTCAACGTATATATGTATAACATATCCAAAAATTAAAACGATCCAACGGTCGGATTAAATATTATAACTCACACAATAAAGCTATAATAACACCGATTTGATCTTTTAATACCTCCAATCCGACAAAATACTGATAAAACACCTCAACATTAACTCCTTCATTTATAACCACATAAATAAATCCATCATTTATATCCACGTCAAATAAATATTTCCTTATCATATAAATCAATAATTGATTATTCACAAATAATATTACAGAATCACAATTATGACAACCAGGCGGTTCGAGAAGCAGGGGGCTTTCAATAAGAATTTCTCCTACCGTAAAGCGCAATTAGGTGACCAAACCTCTCCTTGATGAACTTTCTAGACATTGCCAATAATGCTATCTAATAATATTATTCAAATAATATGAATTATTGATCCGATAATGGAGATCTTTATGCGTTGAAAATTATTGAGCAATAATAATATAAAATATCAATGCAAAGAATTATTGAATCAATAAAATATTGAGCAATAATTCTTGTAACAATTATTGAGTAGTGCCTTCTTACGTAAGAGTCAATAATTCAAAAATCTTTCGCAATAATACAGGTGTGCTCTTGTACATAATAACGCGTAGACATCGTATTTTAACCATGGGGTATTCAACAAGTGTTAATTGGTAACAACTATGCCGTTATTTATAAAAACTCAAACTTGTCGTTTTCTTCATCAATGGTTATTACATTATGGGGCCCACAAATGGTTACGCTGTCGTATGAATATTCCCCGACAGAAAGAATATTCCACGACCAAACGAATATTCCCCGACAACAATGAGTATTTTATAACCACTTGCGTCTTTTGAACAAAAATTCATATATCACCCTTAACTTTACTTTTTATCAATTTAACTATTTACTAAATAGAAAAATTGAATACTTTAATTTCATAAAATTCGGGGTCTTACAAAGATGGTTATGAATCTCCGATACTTGTACAAAATGATTCTGACTCAGACAACGATTTTCATTAAAATGTATGTTTAGTTTTAATTGTATTACAATGAATTACATATAGGAATGTTCTCTATATCCTTAACATGTTTATGTACCTTTCATTTATAGTTGTCGTAGTTAACTATTTTGCAGTCATATTTATGTACCTTTCATTTATAGTAATTGTAGTTAACTATTTCATACAATTAATTGTCATTATTGTCCTTTTCTATAAAATGTATGTTTAGTTTTAATTGTATTACATACAATTACATATATACATGTTCTCTATATCCTTGACATGTTTATGTACCTTTCATTTATAACTCATACTAACATCCTAAATTTTTTATTTATAGATGTCTTCTGAACCAGCAACACGAAAGCGCGGGTTGGGTCGGGGCCCTAATCATGTGCCAAAGGCCCCGGCTAATCTGAATGATCGCATTCTCATACAGATTCATCCTCCTCCAAAAAGCACGTAAGTTAAACATCGTGTATATATAACAATTTAATATTTCCATTGTTATAAATATATTTTAATGTAAATTGTTGTATATTGTAGTGATTTTCAAGATAGTAAAATTGTGAAGTGCATTTCACAATTATGCTTCTGAATCGCCTACGCCTGGTGATTACATAAATGAACACACTCTCGCTTATAAGGATGCTGATTTGAAATTTGAATTTCAGGTATATTTTTTTTATCACTCTGATAGATATTATATAGTTAATCTAATAATATTGTTTAGTAATGTTCGATTATGGTAATATAATAGTTTTAATATTATTATTGTTGTTTTATTTGCAGAAGCAGTATAGATGGGATGACGCGCATGCATCAGTTATTCAGACACTTTTCTGGCAGAAGTGCGCCTTCCGAACTAAAGATAATCTGAACAAGGAATGACAGAATGCCCTGCATAATGATGAGATTGACCATCCAGGACAAGGTGAGCAGTATATGCATGAGCATAGCCCCTGGTAGTGCGCACAACCCATATGGGTACAGATGTGTGACCTGTGGAGAGCTGAGAGATGGGTCAAGAGGCGCAAGATTGCCGCCTCGAACAGATCCTCAGGTGTATCTGAAGGCAAAAAGAAAAAAAGGCACGTATCGAGGCAGCAGTATATCACAGCTGCAATATATTGCTGCCAGGGTATATATGTTATGTTTACAGTCATCTTTTGTAGCTAAAATATCATATGTTTACATATTAATATGAGAAAATGAACTGTAGGAGTCTCAGTCTCAAGGTCAACCTATCAATTGGTTGGATGTGTATGTGGCCACCCGCGATGGTCTGCCTGAGGCTGTTTAGATAGCGGTAATAAGTTAACTTTATACTAATATGTTGTTTATAAATTATGACGACCTTTTTTAGCATTTTTTTTATTTATTTTTAACTATTTAATTGTTAACCTTCTGACAGGACACTTATAAGGACTTTATGAACGAGCGTTATCCTGAAGGCACCCCGCGTCCTTCGATTGATCAAGAATTGTGGGAGAGGGCATCCGTCGTGAAGAAAAACTATGTTAAAGGCCAAGGACAAAATTGGCCTTGAAACGACCATCGATGCACAGCAATGACTCTGCTACCCAATCTACACAGTCATCAGGTCATCCAGCCTACTATACTTCTGCTGACTGTGTGAGAGCGATCTGTTGGGATCGTGATCTTCTTAGTATACTGGGCGGGCATCTGCAGTCTCTGAGTCCTGATGAGTTGGCGGATGTAGTGGCGGCAGCAGCAGCATCACATCATCAGGATGGCAACCAGGTATATATCGATATTGTTACCGTCACTGTCTTACTTATATGTTTCACTACATTGTCTATTGTTTAGCTTTCTTTAAGTCATAACAGTATCAACACATGTAACATGTTTTATTCTTTTGTTAATTACAGGGTCCTAATTTGGATGATCCATAAAGAGCTAGACTTGTTTTTTAGATTTTTAAAGCATTGTACTCTTTTATTTTCATTCTTTGGATAATTGTATTGGTTTACAATTCTATTATATGGATGTTTACAATTGTATTATGTTGTGTTGGTTTACGATTCTATTATATGGATGGATGTTTATTATATAGTAGTTATCATGGATTAATGTTTATCATATAGTAGTAATCATGGATGGATGTTTATATGGATGCTTATATATATTGTTGTGTGTTGGGATAGAAAGCAGGTACAAACAGGTTATTTTTGGGAAATCAATAAAATAGGAAAAATATTTATAAAAAAAACAACATCAGCGACCGCATACGGTCGCTAATACTGTAACACGGTCGCTGATAACTACTTGGAAACTAGCGACCAATGCGATCGCTATTACCGGTCGCTGACACGTGTGCCACGTCACACCTAACAAATGACTTAGCATGAGTCAGATTAGCGACGGATTCGGTCGCTGATTGAGGTTGCTAATAATTCGGTCGCTACTTGTAACACCCCAGTCCCACATCGAAAGATAGGGGGAAAATTTGTGTGCATATAAGGAAATAAGTTACTACCAATAGTACCTTCAAGTCATGACCTTTTGGGAGCCTGTGGTGGGCTAAGATGACCCAAGAAGATACTATTGGGCCAGTAGTTTGAGGCCTTATTTTGATGGATTTGATTCGGACTTGGGATTTGACCCGAGATTTGTTCCGGACTCGGGATTTGACCCGGGTTGTTTCATATGGTATCAGAGCCGACTCTCGAAAGCTCGGGTCGGGTCATCCGATCAAGATGCCGGAGGTGGAGACACGAAGGCTGGTGGTATTATCCCACAATGGATAGATGGAGGTCCGGAGGTGGGGACACGAAGCCAGCAGGTATTATCCCACAATGGCTAGAGAGGCAAAGATCTTTGGGCCATGTGCGTGATCGGTTCTGACGGGGACGTCAGAAATATTTAAGTGGGGGAGTTTGTAACACCCCAGTCCCACATCGAAAGATAGGGGGAAAATTTGTGTGCATATAAGGAAATAAATTACTACCAATAGTACCTTCAAGTTATGACCTTTTGAGAGCCTGTGGTGGGCTAAGATGACCCAAGAAGATACTATTGGACCAGTAGTTTGAGGCCTTATTTTGATGGATTTGATTCAGACTTGGGATTTGACCCGAGATTTATTCCGGACTCGAGATTTGACCCGGGTTGTTTCACTACAATTGGTCGATGATGTCCATCAAGCGACCAGATTAACTGTGACTAATATCAGCGACCACATGTGATCACTAATACTCATCTGCGACCAAAGGCAGTCGTTGATAAACATTTTTGTTGTAGTGTGAAATTGTTCAGTTCTTCAGAACGAATATTTTCATTATTTTTTACATTCAGTTCTTCAGAACGAATACATTCAGTTCTTCAGAACGAATATGTTTAATTCTTTGGAACAAATATTTTTATTATTTCTTACATTCAGTTCTTCAGAACGAATACATTTAGTTCTTCGAAATGAATATTTTCATTATTTCTTACATTCAGTTCTACAGAACGAATATTTTCATTATTTGTTACATTCAGTTCTTCGGAACGAATACGTTCAGTTCTTTGAAACGAATATTTCATTATTTGTTAAATTCAGTACTTTGGAACCTCTATCTGATACCTCCCACAAGGGTCGGGAAGGCAATAAAGGCGGTATAAGATTGGTTATCTATGTCTTCGGTTATGATAAGATTGGTTATCTATGACTTCGGTTGTGATAAGGTTGATTATCTATGTCTTCGGTTATGATAAGGTTGGTTATCTATGACTTCGATTGGTTGTGATAAGGTTGGTTATTTATATATTCGGTTGTGATAATGTTGGTTATCTATACATTCGGCTGTGATAAAGTTTGTTATCTATATCTTCAATTGTGATATAAGGTTGGTTATTTATATCTTCGGTTGTGATAAGATCGGTTATTTATCTATCTTTGGTAGTGATAAGAGCGATTATTTATATGTATTAGAATTGAATAGAGGAGTGGGTCCGCGATATTGAGAGCCAAAAAATTTTGTTCGACGTATGGTGTTTGGGTGTGACGGTTCGTCTTCGATAGATATGGATCTTTTGTTGGTATAAATTTGTGTACTCTCTTATTTTAAGTTCCTTATAAATAAGAAATTGGAGGACAATGTTGGGATGTAATTATTCGGGTCTAGCTAAGGTGTAGCCCAATTTATTTAATGGCCCATGGTTTTGACCCATATAAATTTATTTTGACAGCTTGCTCAAATAGTGGAAGAGTCCTTATTAAAGTAAGATTATATTTCCTTATTTAGTGGGATAAGGAGATCTAATTTGGGAAGGAATCGGTCAATCATTAATTGCAGTTATAAGGTGATTCTAAAAAGGACTCCTACTCCTAACTAGATTCGGGTGGACATAACTTCTATAAATACAACAATAAGCAAGGGTTTGAGGGGAGAACACAAATAAACAATTTGTAGTCCTGTTATTATTTTATAGTTGATTTCTTATCTCTCTCCGTAGTTTTTTCCCAATTGGGGTTCCACGTAAATTCTTCTGTCCATATTTTATATCTCTTACAATAATGTGTGTATGTTTATTTGTGGGTACTTCGTGAGTTTGATTTCACATTAATACAATCTACTATTCAAACAACTGTTAGCGCTGTTTTGGTATGCTATTTTAGTGATTTAGTCAGGCGTGCAAAATTTGGTGTTAACATTTAATGTTCGATAAATTACTCGAATATTCACAAATTGCTCGAATCCTCACAAATTGCAAATTTCTATTGATACTCGATCTGTGACAACCTGAGAAATCGGATAGCCTTTGTAATTAGGTTTTCGATGTAAATAATAAAATAAATATTTTATGGATATTATTATGTGTTATGTATTTAAAGGTTATAATATGACCTAAATTGTGTTTAAGTGTTAGAATATACGAATTAGGATTTCGTATGGGGAAATAATTATTTTCCGAGAAAAATGCTAAAACACTATTTATAAAATGTAGAAAATGTTAATAAACGTTCTTTTTAAAAAAATTCGAATTACGTCTTAACGTTTATTTGAGAAGGGGAGATGAAAACTGTAATAAAAAATATTATTGAAAAAATTTGTAAAAACACTATTCACGAAATAATGTTCTTTCGTTTTTTAAATTATTTGAAGAACGACATATCATTTATTCACAAAATGGGGATCGATGGCGAAATTAGATTTTCAAAAATTGAAAGTCAATTTTATGGCTAACCAAGTGTGGCGCGAAAAGGTAACCGAAAAAGTTAAGAAATCTAACTAGAAGGGAAAATGACTAATTAAATTAAATGGGCTAACTAATACTATGATTTTAAATGACTTAATTAGGAATCGAATAAGGGTTAGGCTAATGGGCTAGTTAATTTACTAGCCTAAGTATTAATTTAATTAATTATGCCCAAGTGTAGAATTATTTGTGGCTCAAAGTAAGGTGTAATAAAAATTATGGGAGCCTAGCCTATGGGGAAGCCCAACCTAATTAATAAAGGGAGCATAAACCAATTCCAATTGAGAAAGTCAAAAATAGGTCAAAGTGTAGGATGATAGAGATAATAAAAGAAAAAGAAAAAAAAATGAGGAACAAGAAGGGGAGAAGAATCTGGATGGCTAAGAAGGAATGGAGGGGAATGTGTCACTCAAAAGCAATAAGTATATAAGATAAAGATGATGAAGGCAAGTGGAGGGGCATGTGTCATATGTTGGGTATTCTACATGTGGGATAAATGAAAGTCAAAAAGGAGAAGGGAAGGGGGGATGCACGGTTGAGAGAGGGAGAGACCAGGGAGGGACAAAGTGAGATGGGAACTTATCATTTATGGTATGGTAAGTTCCAGTCACTTATCTAAACCTTTGCTTTCCTTAGCCTTTAAGAATTGGATAAGTTATCATCGATCCTTCCTTTATTTTCATCTAAGTTATTTGAGAGAATAGAAAAAAAAAGAGAGAATAGAGAGACAGAGAGGGAGACCCACGGATGAAAGAAGAGAAAAGGAAGAGCAAGGTCTAGCAAGCCATAACCAAGATTAAGTAAGAACAAGAAGAAGGAAGAACAACAAAAGGTAAATCTAAAACCCTAACTTCTATTCATCTCTTTAAAGCTTTGTAAATTATCTTGTTGGTGGTGGTTGTGGGTTAAGGGTTATGATGTAGATTATATAATTAAATCATGTAATAATGCAAGCAAATGAAAGAAAATGAACCTAAGCATAAAGAATGAACAATGAACAAGTAGTGGATTGTTAGTAGGATGTTTTGGGGCCATTTTGTTATGATGTATCAAATCTAAAAATTAATTTCTCGAGTGTTATGTTATGCTCTTATGAGTTACAAACATCACCCAATTGGAACATAGGCAAAAGCTTGTGTAACAAAATCATGGAGATTTTTTTTCTTCGTAAAACTAGTTAAAAACTAAAAACCTAGTGTGACCCTTGATTTTAGCAGATTTCTATACCATTTGGGTTTTTGGAAAAATTTTCTATTCTAAGGATTATGTAGTACATATAACAAGGAGTTCGTAGACGTAAGAATGACCACATTCCGAGTTCAGAGAAAGGAGTTATGCCCTTCCAAAGAAGGCTTGTCAAATCTGTCAAAAAGAAAAAGTTAGACTTCGGAGGTTTTTTGGGCCACTATTTTGGCTTAAAAAAGGGTCTGGAAAAATATTCCACCCGAGGTCATTTGTATAGTAAATGACAAGGAAGAAAATGACGCAAAAACGGACTTATTTCGGTTTAAAACAAACAAGTTATGATGTTCGAAAGGAAGGGGTTAGGGATTTGTCAAGTAGGCGAAGCGATGTGGTCTTGCCGGGCGCAGACAGCGGTGTGACTGACGCTGGCGCTAGGCCTCGTATATTGGGTTCTGCTAGTCTGACTGACATAGGGGTTGTGCACGGGCGTGTCGTGGGCTGTTTTAGGACGTCGAGCGACGTTATGCACGTCGAGGTGTGTCAAGGGATGCCGAGTGAAGTGGTGCACGTCGGGGCGTCTCAAGGGACGCCGAGTGACGTGGTGCACATCGGGGCATTTTGGGGGATGACGAGCCTTGTCGTGCATGTTAGGCGTGCCATGGGCATGTCGCCGCACCGTTTGGCGACAACATGCGATAATTTTTACTTTGTTCTAAAATGTTCCAACTTATAAAGGTTTAATATTATAAAATGAATAGTAATGAAAATAAACCATCATAGAAGGTCATTATAAGGGTCACGGTGTTCCCGAACGCCGAGACGCCAAGAGACAATTTTGAAAGGTTATCGCGCTACTTTATTTATAAAATGCGAATAACATAAAATGAGTAATAATGTAACGTAAACCAATATATGAAGTCATTATGAGGCTAATTGGTATATTCGTTAATTAAATTATGTTGGACAATTGAAGGAAGATTTAACGTATAAATTAAAGAACGCTTCAGGCAAGTTTCCAAACTCTTATTCAATTTATGTATTGAATGCATGTTCTAATTTACCCAATGCTTTCATATTGTGTGAATTCAAGTTTACTGACTTACACAAAATTATATATTGTGCAAGTATTCTATGACATTGTACAAATTTATTATTCCGTGCAACACATGAATTTAAACTGGGGAATTTTATTTGTTATATAAATTCATCGTATGATGTGATATAAGCTATAAAAAATGAGTTTCTGCCATTTGATTCGCCTTACCTAGATTTCTTAAATTATTCCAGTCGGATTATTTATTTGTGAAATATGAATTGTAATAATTCTTGAATTGTGACAAGTTAATAATGTCAAATCAAATAATTTGGACAGATATTCATATGTTATATTTTTATGTTATAATGATGTTTTAAGGATTGATTGAATGCCTAGAAGTTCCTTTAGTCTTGTTATGGAACTATTTGAGACTTAATAGTTAAAATTGTGCTTAAATATGTGTTCTCGTTCCGAAGAACTGAATGTATTCGTTTCGAAGAACTGAATGTAACAAATAATGAAAATATTCATTCCGAAGAACTGAATGTAACAAATGATGAAAATATTCGTTCTGAAGATCTGAATGTATTCATTACGAAGAACTAAATGTAACAAATAATGAAAATATTCATTTCGAATAACTGATTGTGAAGCCCCCAAAACAGGTATACATCACCCATCTTGAGTCGCCAGATACAAGGTACTGAATACAAATACAACTTAATTATACAACAGTCGTGTAAAATACGACAAAATATAGGCTGTGAGTTTTAATACAAATATTGTCATCTAGACAATATACACACTCAATGGAGTCCTCATTACATTTATTGCGACGCCCCCAAAATTAGGTATACATCACCAATTCTGAGTCGCCAGATACATGGTACAAAATTCAAATACAACTTCATTTATACAACTGTTGAGCTGTCGTATAGAATACGACCACAGTTAACTGTGAGTTTTAATACAAATGTATATAACTCTCATGGTGCCTCGACCACAACCTTACAATGGTACTTTACATAAAAGTATAGTCAAAAACTGTTTTAGAAATTAAAATCTTTGGGAAGTGCTCAAGGAAACCTTCGTACATGGGAGGCCATGCAACTATGTTATAATAGATATCATATGGCCACAGAATTATCCTTGGTTGACCCAATAGACCCCAAAGAAAAAAGAGAAGATTACTATCATCTTCTTTCCAATGGTGAGTCTTCTCTTGACATATAACTATCTCCACTGTCTCCAAGTGCATATTATATTTCAAATAAACTCCAAGATCATATAGGTAGTGCCCGTAGATATACTCAGCAAGTGGATGCGCACAACCCTGTCTTATGATAACACGATGTATGTCATTAGACATCTTGTATGATAGTGGCAAAACACCCTTCCAAAGTTGGGTTCGCCTCACCCTATTTGATTCACCAAATATAACTACTAAATAATGTATAGAATACAACACACTTTTCTACATTGTTTAGGGAGAACCTCCACAGCTAGAGACCACTGTTCTATTCCCCTGTTATCCCCGCTCGACCCGGCAACACTCTTATGGCAACACTCTTATTACCTGAAAGGAATTGTGAAGCAGAAAGGGTGAGCACAACTAGCCCAGTAAAGAATATCATGACTAAAGATAATTAAATTATCAATAGCTTTCATCAATAATAAATCAGAGATTTAGCACATATGGTAGATGATAAAACTTTTCAACCATAGTTGCAGCGGAACGAGCAATCCATTAGAAGATTCAAATAGACCATAAGGTCTATTATCTTCTCTATGTTAAAAGTCCACCAATAATGTTTTATCCATTTAAAATAAATCAACAGTTCTTGTCCACAATCATATGAATAACTCATAATCATAATTGTGGTTCTAAATTCCTCTTCGCAACTAGGACGAAGATAATTTTCATCACCTATCTTCACCTTAAAAAGAAAAGTATTCCGACTGCTAGGGCGGGAATATACTTGAAGAAAACTTGCATTACGCTCAAAGCTTTCTTAAACTCTAAAGAAATACGCTCAAGATTATAGAAGAAGAACTCTCTATAGTTTTCTCTCTAGAGTTTCAAATGAATTAAATCGGAAATAATGAAGGAATGAGCTTCTATTTATAGAAAAATAGATTGCATAGTAACTAACTCATGAACGATCCAGATTGATTTACTTTAATTTGACGGTCCATATTTAAAGCAAAATCTTTTAAATAAAATATAATATATTCTATTTATAATCTAATAAAACGAATAACTTTATAAAAGATTTTACTATGCAAACACTATGCAGGCACTATACAAACACTATGCATAATAAAATATAATATATTCTAATTATTGTCTAATAAAACAGATAACTTTATAAAAATATTCTGTGTTATATAAAAAGATTTTATTATTAGCCTAATAAAACGAATAACTTTATAAAAGATTTTACTATGCAAACACTATACAGGCACTATGCAAACACTGCATAATAAAATATAATATATTCTAATTATTGTCTAATAAAAAAGTATAACTTTATAAAAGTATTACATTTTTATATAAAAAAGATTTTACTATTAGCCTAATAAAACGAATAACTTTATAAAAGTATTACATTTTATATAAAAAGCTTTTTCGCTTTTATTACATTAATAATACTAATAAAACAAAACTGAGTGACTTATCACGTAAGCATCAATAATCAATACTGTGTGCTACTATGCAACCACGCGTATTACTGTAATTTTAACACCAGGAGTTTTAACAGTTAACGGTAAAACTTCCGCCGTTATTTTCATAAAAATATTTTTATCATTTTCTCAATCCGACAATAATTCCGTTGTGGGGTCCACCAATGATTGTACCGTCGTACGGATATTCCCCGATAAAAAGAATATTCTCTGACACAACGAATATTTTATATCAACTTGTTTACTTTGCAAAAAAAAAAATTCACATATTACCCTTAACTTTAAACTTTTATCAATTTAACTATTTACCAAAATAGAAAAATTGAATACTTTTATTTCATAAAATTCGGGGTCTCACAATCACCCTCCTTATGAAATTTAGCCCTCGAAATTTACGTACGTACCTGATATTCGAATAGATGAGAATACCTTGCTTTCTTTTTGGATTGTACCTTCCCGGTTATATCCTCTGTATCATAATTTTTCTTTTGCTCATCTCTTGTATTTCAGATATCATTCTAGAATATATATTCAAAACAAAGGTTAATTGACATATCACAATTTGTCAACTTATCAAGTAAACAATTTCAGCTTAGGTAAGTCACACACTAGCGAAGTGTATAACTCTCTCTCCCTCCTAGTTCTAGACTCTTATCTCCGCCAAAGAACCATATCCCTAAGCTCGATACCAAATGTGACGCCCCAAAATTAGGTATACATCACCCATTCGACGAGTCGCTGAGAAACATGGTACAAAATTCAAATACAACTTCATTTATATAATTGTTTGAAATGGTCAGATAGAATACGACCACGATTAATCGTGAGTTTTAATACAAATGTATGTAACTCTCATGGTGCCTCGACCACAACCTTAAAATGGTACTTTACATAAAAGTATTGTCAAAAGCTTTTAGAAATTAAAATCTTTGGGAAGTGCTCAAGGAAACCTTCGTATATGGGAGGCCATGCGTCAAGGTTATAATAGATATCATATGGCCACGAAATTATCCTTGGTTGACCCTAATAGACCCCCACGAGAAAAGCGAGAAGATTACTATCATCTTCTTTCCAATGGTGAGTCTTCTCTTGACATATAACTATCTCCACTTTGTCTCCAAGTGCATATTATATTTCAAATAAACTCCAAGATCATATATAGTAGTGCCTAGTAGATATACTCAAAGAAGTGGATGAGCACAACCACATCTTATGATAACACGAGGTTGTATGTCATTAGACATCTTGTATGATAGTGGCAAAACACCCTTCCAAAGTTGGGTTCACCTCACCCTATTTGATTCACCAAATATAACTACTAAATGATGTATAGAATACAACACACTTTTCTATACTGTTTAGGGAGAACCTCCATAGCTAGAGACCACTGTTCTATTCCCCTGTTATCCCCGCTCGACCCAGCAACACTCTTACGGCAACACTCTTATTAACTGAAAGGAATTATGAAGCAGAAAGGGTGAGCACAACTAGCCCAGTAAAGAATATCATGACTAAAGATAATTAAATTATCAATAGCTTTCATCAATAATAAATCAGAGAATTAGAACATATGGTAGATGATAAAACTTTTCAACCATAGTTTAAAGCAGTAAGCAAGCAATCCATTAGAAGAGTCAAATAGACCATAAGGTCTATTATCTTCTCTATGTTAAAAGTCCACCAATAATGTTTTATCCATGTAAAATAAATCAACAGTTTCTGTCTACAATCATACGAATAACTCATAATCATAATTGTGGTTCTAAATTCCTCTTCGTAACTAGGACGAAGATAATTTTCATCACCTATCTTCACCTTAAAAAGAAAAGTATTCCGACTAGTAGGGAGGGAATATACTTAAAGAAAACTTGCACTACGCTCAAAGTTTTCTTAAACTCTAAAGAAATACGCTCAAGATTATAGAAGAATAACTCTCTCTATAGTTTCTCTCTCTAGAGTTTCAGCGAATTCGTCAGAAATAATGAAGGAATGAGATTTTATTTATAGAAAAATGGACTGCATAGTAACTAACTCATGAATGGTCCAGATTGATTTACTTTAATCTGACGGTCCATATTTAAAGCAAAATCTTTTAAATAAAATATAATATATTCTATTTATAATATAATATAACGAATAACTTTATAAAAAATTTTACTATACAAACACTATGCAAGCACTATGCAAACACTATGCATAATAAAATATAATATATTCTAATTATTGTCTAATAAAACAGATAACTTTATAAAAGTATTCTGTTTTATATAAAAAAAATTTACTATTAGCCTAATAAAACGAATAACTTTATAAAAGATTTTACTATGCAAATACTATGCAGGCGCTATGCAAACACTATGCATAATAAAATATAATATATTCTAATTATTGTCTAATAAAATAGATAACTTTATAAAAGTATTCTGTTTTATATAAAAAGATTTTACTATTAGCCTAATAAAATGAATAACTTTATAAAAGTATTCTGTTTTATATAAAAACTTTTTTGTTTTATTACATTAATAATACTAACAAAACAAAACTGAGTGACTTATCACGTAAGCATCAATAATCAATACCGTGTGCTACTATACAACTACGCGTATTACTGTACTTTTAACACCGGGTGTTTCAATAGTTAACTGTAAAACTTCCGCCGTTATTTTCATAAAAATATTTTTATTGTTTTCTCAATCCGACAATAATTCCGTTATGGGTCCACCAATGATTGTACTGTCGTACGGATATTCCCCGACTAATCGAATATTCCCCGATACAACGAATATTTTATATCAACTTGTTTACTTTACAAAAAAAAAATTCACATATTACCCTTAACTTTAAACTTTTATCAATTTAACTATTTACCAAAATAGAAAAATTGAATACTTTTATTTCATAAAATTCAGGGTCTCACATTTATTATCACATTATTTCACGGAATAGTGAGGACTACTAATGCACCATCTAGGATCATCACTCTGTTCCCCGACTAGTCCTAGCTACGTTCTCATTTCCTGAAGAGAACAGTGAAAGAAAGGGTGAGCTCAACTAGCCCAGTAAGAAATATTATGACTAAGATAATGCAGAATAAATTATCATTAGCCTTCAACGGTGTTAAACTGATAAAATATAATAAACATCAAGTTTAACTCCAGCGGAACAAACAATCCATTAGAAGAGTCAGGTAGAGAATAAAATCTACTATCTTCTATGATTTAAAAGGTTTTTCATCACTTTTATCGCTGAGACTCAGCTTAATAAATAAAATTGAATCATCTCTGCTCCACGGCCAAGGATATTCATGTAATCATCAATGGTCATGACTATACCGAATAATCCCTAGTCATAATCATACCAACAACTGTCCACCAATGAACTACATGCCAATGGGGACTTTTACCACATCATTCGTCACATTACGGTCATGATTATACCGAATAATCCCTGGTCATAATCATACCAAGTCCATCTATGCACGTAAGCCAAAGATGACTTTCAACATAATATAATCATGAGGATGATGACAATTCAATAAAACAGGTTCAAGAATAAATTTTAAAGATTTATAAGTTAATTTATCATGAACTCAATAACGTCCAAATTGTCAACTTGATACTGCTTTGTGAAGTAAAGTTCAAGAATGCTCGAGAAGAATATTTCCATGAAAGAGATTTGGATGAAGCGTAAATATCAAGGATATTCCACTAATTTCATGGAGTATAGAAGCCAAAGTTTTAACCAACCGAGTATAATAGAATATATGAAACTATGCAAATGGATTTTTGCCCGCCATGCAGTAATCCACGAGACGAGATCATTTCCACAATTTAATAAGGAATGAATCTGAAGGATCATTCACCACCGTACGTGGTAATCCACATGACGAGTTATTCCAACGAATAATAAAGAATGGAATAATAGAAGGATTCACCATAAATGCGATAGATCGCATAGAGACAAAGTTATTCCTAACGTAATAATAAATAATGGAACCAGTCCCACAGAAAACACGATGAGGATATTCGGCTGAATAATAAATAATGAAACCAGGTCTGGCGTAAACGCACAAACAGGATATTCCGACAGAATAATAAATAATGGAACTAGGTCCGGCGTAAACGCACAGACAGGATATTCCGACAGAATAATAAATAACAAAATATTAGAAGAATTTCACCATGTATGCGGTACTTCGCATAAATAGGTTATTCCAACAGAATAATAAGAATGGAATAACAGAAGAATTTCACCAAGTATAGGGTATCCCGCGTATACAGGTTATTCCAACAGAATAATAAAGAATGCAATAACAGAAGTTCTCTTCACGAATAAGAAAGAAAGAATACCCCTTACTAGTACACCAAATAATATCCTGTACCTTAGAAAAATTGAATACTGGAGTAGTGAAGTAGCATAATACTTTTCTTCTTTCTCTCTATAGTTTCTCTCTCTATAGTTTCAGTTAATTCGTAAGAAATAATGAAGGAATGAGCTTCTATTTATAGGAGAATGGACTGAATAGTAACTAATTCATGAACGGTCCAGATTGATTTACTTTTAAACGGACAGTCCATATTGGTTTACTATTAAAACTTAAAGCAACGGTCCATACTGATTTACTATTAAAACTTTAAACCAACGATCCATATTTATTTATTATTATAACTTTCCACCAGCGGTCCATATTGATTTACTATTATATCTTCAACCAACGGTCTGAAAAATTAGCACATCTCCTCGTGGAATAATATTGTTCCCAAAAATGATTTGGACCGAAAAGAAATATATTTTACGGGTGAATAGTATCCCGTGAATAGTAACTCATGAATAGTAACTCATGAATAGTAACTCGTGAATAGTAACTCATGAATAGTAACTCGTGAATAGTACTCCGACACGAAAAGTGCCTCGAATACCCGATTGAACAATATAACCTCCAGACATCAATTATTATCGAAATAAATGTCGATTTATACTAACACTAATAATCCCAACACAATGGAACTATCAATTTCATCTTTAATCAACACGAACTTATTCATCATTAATATTATAATTCACAATATTTAACAACCAGGTCGTTCCCAGGAAGGAGGGGTTTAGATAATGATTTCTCCTTATTGGCGGCAATTATTAGGTGACCAAACCTCTCATTGATGAACTTCTAGACATCATCAATATTGCGAGATAATAATATGAATAACTTTGTCGTCTCAATTATTGATTTAATAATATATCATATTATGCGATGATAATCTTGAACAATAATTGAATCAATAATATGAGAGATATGATGCGGCAATTCTTGTAGCAATAATTGAGTATATCCGAAGTGACTTTTCACGTAAACATCAATAATCAATACCAGATGCTACTACGCAACCACGTGTATTCATCGTACTTTTACTCTAAAGTAGTTCAGCTTTTTTTAACGGTAACACCTCACTAATTATTTTCATAAAAATATTTTTGTCGTTTTCTTAATCCAACAATAATTCCGTTGTGGGGTCCACTAATGATTGTACCGAGTAAATGCGGATATTCCGCACAAAAAGAATATTCCCCCATTTAATCGAATATTATACAACAACTTGCATACTTTGCAAAATTTATAAATATAACCCACAACTATAACATTATATCAAATCCACACCATAATATTTAAAAAAATATTTCGAGAAATTTAAATCTTTATTCATAAATTTGGTGTCTCACAATCTCCCCTCCTTATGAAATTTTGCCCTCGAAATTTATGTGCATACCTGGTATGCCGAAGAGATGAGGATACCTTGACTTCATTTCAGATTCTAACTCTTGAGGTATAACCTTTGAGTATCGAATATAATCCTTCTTATCCAAGATTTTAACACATATCTCCTCATACGTTAAATCATCCGCTATCTCGTCCGGTTCTAAATTAATAATGTCGTTCATGTCATTCACATATTTACGTAACATCGATACATGAAAAAAAAAGTTATGAACACGTGACATACTTGGCGGTAAAACGAGTCTATAGGCCACAGTTCCTACTTCATCGAGGATTTCAAATGGGCCAATTAAATCGAGGGTTGAGATTTTCTCTCTTCGTCGATTCTTGCTTCTAGAATAACGCCCTCTTGAACCTTCTTAATTCTTCACATTCATCAGCTCCGGGTGTGTAGCTTGAGCAGCTTTAACTTTATCGATTAAAGTCGATTCTAATCGTGTATTCGTTATCTTCACGTGGGTTCCTAGAGTTTTTAACTCTATCTCCATCATTTGTAAGTTATACGAAATGGGTCTTTGTGTTAACAACATCGCACTCGTAAACGCATACGATCTTCTACTCATCGCGTCAGCTACCACGTTCGCTCTTCCACGATGATATTGAATGGTACGATCATAATCTTCAACAACTCGAGCCAACGTCTTTGGCACATTATACATTCGTTTTGGTTGAAGAAATATTTAAGGGTTTTGTACTGGGGTCAATACAAAATTCGATTTCACGCTCTAAGGGTAGGCTAAGAATTCTTCAAGAATACGTCAGAAAATTTATTAACAATAGAAATATCATTCAAAACTGTGACTCTCATCCAAGACTTGGATAACACATGTAATGAAGGTTTCTCCTAACGGGGTTTCAACCGATAAATCAAAGTCTAATTTCTCCGGAGTCAAATTTAAATGTTGAGAGCAAGCAAGAGAGATAAAAAGAATAGGTAGAACCGGTATCGAATAAGGTATAGATTTTGCAAGAGCTTATGATTAACTTACCCGTAATAACCTCGTTCGGGTTCTATGATAAACGCTCTCACTTAAACTACCGGCTTTGAGTTTTCTGAGACATCCTTTGGCATCACTATCCCAGCTGGACTTGACTTTGGTGCATGACAAAATCGGGCTAGGTGACCTTCTCTTCTTGAATTTTCCACATCTATTATCTTGGCCATGATTACCACCGAAGTGGTTACCATTCTTGGCATGATAATTTCCCCCACGATGGTTATCATTGTTTCGATGGCCGTTGCCACCGGTATGATTATTATCGTGTTATTGGTCATTACCTTTTGGTTGAGCTGACTCAACGGTTTCATGTGCTTCATTGCTTATCTCAATATTTTCGGATGCCATTTTTAAATACTGCCACAAAACAAGGGTTAATTAATATATCACATATTATCCCTATACTCTAATCGACCAGTTAAATACCAAATAAACTTAGGTAGGTCATACTAGCGAAGAAATTTCCCGTCTCTCCCCTCCTAGTTCTTGTCTCACATCTCAGCCAGGGATCATATCCCTAAGCTTTGATACCAACTGTGACGCCCCCAAAACAGGTATACATCACTCATCTTGAGTCGCCAGATACAAGGTGTTGAATACAAATACAACTTAATTATACAACAGTCGTGTAAAATACGACAAAACATAGGCTGTGAGTTTTAATACAAATATTGTCATCTAGACAATATCCACACTTAATGGAGTCATCATTACATTTATTATCACACTATTTCACAGAATAGTGAGGACTACTAATGCACCATCTAGGATCATCACTCTGTTCCCGACTAGTCCCAGGCCACGTTCTCATTTCTCAAGATAACAAAGTGAAAGAAAGGGTGAGCTCAACTAGCCCAAAGAAGAAATATTATGACTAAGATAATGCGTAATAAATTATCATTAGCCTTCAAACGGTGTTAAAGCGATAAAATATAATAAACATCAAGTTTAAGCTGCGGTAGATGGAACAAACAATCCATTAGAAGAGTCAAGTAGAGAATAAAATCTACTATCTTCTATGATTTAAAAGGTTTTTCATCACTTTTATCGCTGAGACTCAGCTTAATAAATAAAATCGAATCATCCCTGCTCCACGACCAAGGATATTCATGTAATCATCAATGGTCATGACTATACCGAATAATCCCTGGTCATAATCATACCAAGTCCATCTATGCACGTAAGCCAAAGATGACTTTCAACATAATATAATCATGAGGATGATGACAATTCAATAAAACAGGTTCAAGAATAAATTTTAAAGATTTATAAGTTAATTTATCATGAACTCAATAACCTCCAAATTATCAACTTGATACTACTTTGTAAAGTAAAGTTCAAGAATGCTCAGAAGAATATTTCCATGAAAAGATACTGGATGAAGCGTAAATATCAAGGATATTCCACTAATTTCATGGAGTATAGAAGCCAAAATTTTAACCAACTGAGTATAATAGAATATATGAAACTGCAAATGGATTTTTGCCCGCCATGCAGAATCCACGTGAGATGATCATTTCCACAATTTAATAAGGAATGAATACGAAGGATCATTCACCATGCATGTGGTAATCCACATAGACAGGTTATTCCAACAGAATAATAAAGAATGGAATAATAGAAGGATTCATCATTCGTCACATTACGGTCATGATTATACCGAATAATCCCTGGTCATAATCATACCAAGTCCATCTATGCACGTAAGCCAAAGATGACTTTCAACATAATATAATCATGAGGATGATGACAATTCAATAAAACAGGTTCAATAATAAATTTTAAAGATTTATAAGTTAATTTATCATGAACTCAATAACGTCCAAATTGTCAACTTGATACTGCTTTGTGAAGTAAAGTTCAAGAATGCTCAGAAGAATATTTCCATGAAAAGATACTGGATGAAGCGCAAATATCAAGGATATTCCACTAATTTCATGGAGTATAGAAGCCAAAGTTTTAACCAACTGAGTATAATAGAATATATGAAACTGCAAATGGATTTTGGTCCGCCATGCGGTAATCCACGTAGACAGATCATTTCCATAATTTAATAAGGAATGAATATGAAGGATCATTCACCATGCATGTGGTAATCCACATAGACAGGTTATTTCAACAGAATAATAAAGAATGGAATAATAGAAGGATTCACCTTGCGTGCGATAGACTGCACAGACAGGTTATTGCCAACAGAATAAAAATAATTGAACCAGGTCCGACGTAAACACAGACAGGATATTCCGACATAATAATAAATAATGAAACCAGGTCCAGCGTAAACGCACAGACAGGATATTCCGACAGAATAATAAATAATGGAATTAGGTCCGGCGTAAACGCACAGACAGGATATTCTAACAGAATAATAAAGAATAGAATATTAGAAGAATTTCACCATGTATGTGGTACTTCGCATAAACAGGTTATTCCAACAGAATAATAAGAATGGAATAACAGAAGAATTTCACCAAGTATAGGGTATCAGCGTATCTGAGTTATTCCAACGAGAATAATAAAGAATGGAATAATGTAAATTCTCTTCACGAATAAGAAAAAGAAAGAATACCTGTTGGGTTTACGCATTTAAACATAAAGACAAATGAAATTAAAATTTTAAAGAAATTTTCGAAACCCTAAAAACAGGATCCATGCAAAAAAACAATTAATTCAGTGGTTTAGATATTATACCGATTATTGAATTTTTTGAAACGCTCCGAATCTCCAACGCAATTCCTCACGGTACTACGTCTCTACGGTATCCACACGAACGCACGCAAATCGTCGAACGATTCTGCAATAAAAGGAGCTACGGTACTAGCCACCAAAGGAACAAGATTTTCGATCTTTTCTCTAGTCTCTCTCTAAGAGCGGCTAGGGTTTGTAAGTTTTTGATTAACTTTCCAAAGACGCTGATATATCATATATATAGAAATAAATTGGAATTAATCAAAAACCCTAATCTAATTAAAATAAAATCCGAATTTATATATATTATATCTTAATTAAGTCTTACTTAATTAATATATATATACATATACAAATCATCCTTTTAATTTAAATTGTGATTTAAATACTATCAATCATATTGATATATTTAAATCCTTACAATTTAAATTAATTCCCCTTTAATAACGTTCTTTGTGTGTGGCCTATAGGTTATTATTACGTTGGCAATAATTTTAAAATCATATTATAAAATTATAAAATTGATGCATCTAGTAATGCATCCTTCGCTACCCAAGTAATAATAAGATCGATGATTCGATGCAACCTTTTCGTGACCAATGTTTTAATGTAATTTAATCCTTTTAACCTTAATATCCTAGATTAAACTCGAGTCATGGAATGTGTCATACTCTTCATAATTTAATCTGAGTTTTCTTGATCAATAAGTAGACTATATGAAACAAATCACTATTTGAGCATGGCCATGCATTTCATAGTCCTACTCAATCAAGAGGCCTATGGATATCACCCATAATATATAGGATGGTTAAAATTCCATCTAGATCACTCATATTTCTCACACGATTCATGATGAACCCAATAATCACCTTTATAGTCCACCCTATTAAAGGTGACATTTGATGATATCAAAGTACATAAATTCTCGTGTAGTAATATAGCGATTTTAGGTCGGAGGATCATTACATCATTGTCACTATGAGAATTGCTAATGACACTTCGCATAACGCTCCATATAGAATTCTCATGGTGGGTCTGTCTAGTACATTGTTCTCTAACATGTACCTATGCATTGACTTAATATCTCATATATTTATGACCAATGAGATTTGGTCATCAGTCAATCCACATACTAGTCTCAATTCATCATTGTTGTCCCATCAACAATGATACTCGACTAGGGACATTTAAGAACAATGATACTAATTGTAATTATAATCTCATGTTCAAGTCACATACTTGAAACTATATAATTTGTATCACTATTCTAAGGAATTTTATTATGTTAACAATTATATTACGCAGTAAATAAAACCATAATAAAAACATTTATTTATTCAATCAAATATAATATCAAAAGGTTAAGCAATTATATCAAATAATTGGCCTCTAGGGCATAAACTCTAACATACCCCTTACGAGTACAACAAATAATATCCCCTACCTTAGAAAAATTGAATACTGGAGTAGTGAAGTAGCAGAATACTTTTCTTCTTTCTCTCTATAGTTTCTCTCTAGAGTTTTCGGTGAATTAAGTAAGAAATAATGAAGGAATGAGCTTTATTTATAGGAGAATGGACTGAATAGTATCTAATTCATGAACGGTCCAGATTGATTTACTTTTAAACGGACGGTCCATATTGGTTTACTATTAAAACTTAAAGCAACGGTCCATATTTACTATTAAAACTTTAAACCAGTGATCCATATTGATTTACTATTATAACTTTCCACCAGCGATCCATATTGATTTACTATTATATCTTCAACCAACGGTCTGAAAAATTAGCATATCTCCTCGTGGAATAATATTGTTTTCAAAAATGATTTGGACCGAAAAGAAATATATTTTACGGGTGAATAGTACCCCATGAATAGTAACTCATGAATAGTAACTCGTGAATAGTACTCCGACACGAAAAGTGTCCTGAATACCCGATTGAACAAAATAACCTCCAGACATCAATTATTATCGAAATAAATGTCGATTTATACTAACACTAATAATCCCAACACAATGGAACTATCAATTTCATCTTTAATCAACACGAACTTATTCATCATTAATATTATAATTCACAATATTTAACAACCAGGTCGTTCCCAGGAAGGAGGGGGTTTCCGATAAGGATTTCTCCTTATTGGCGCGCAATTAGGTGACCAAACCTCTCATTGACAGAACTTCTAGACATTGTCAATATTGCAAATAATAATATGAATAACTTTGTTGTCTCAATTATTGATTTAATAATATATCATATTATGCAGATGATACTGTAATAATAATTGAATCAATAATATGAGAGATATGATGCAGCAATTACTGTAATAATAATTGAGTATATCTGAGTGACTTTTCACGTAAACATCAATAATCAATACCGTGTGCTACGATGCAACCACGCGTATTACTGTACTTTTACTACAGGGTAGTTCAACAGTTTAACGGTAACACCTCCGCCGTTATTTTCATAAAAATATTTTTGTCATTTTTTTAATCCAACAATAATTTCATTGTGGGGTCCACCAATGATTGTACCGTCGTACGGATATTCCCAGACAAAAAGAATATTCTCCGACCAATCGAATATTATACAACAACTTGCATACTTTGCAAAATTTATAAATATAACCCACAACTATAACATTATATCAAATCCACACAATAATATTTAAAAAAATATTTCGAGAAATTTAAATCTTTATTCATAAAATTTGGGGTCTCACACTGGACGTATTCGTTAATACTTTCAGAAGAACTTAATGTAAGAAATAATGAAAATATTTGTTCCGAAGAACTGAATGTAAAAAATAATAAAAATATTCGTTCCGATGAACTGAACGTATTCATTCTGAAAAACTGAATGTAACAAATAATAAAAATATTCGTTCCGAAGAACTGAACAATTTCAAGTAGTTTTTCGAGCAAGAAATAACACTTGCAATTTCAGTGACTTCAAATTAAATATGGTGATTTTTCGAACAATTTTGCTTCCCACAGACGGCGCCAATATTAACGCCAAATTTTATACACGTGACAAAATTACCAAAACATGCAACGCTAATATTTATTAGAATAGTTGATTGTATTGTTGTGAAATCAAACTCACGAAGTACCCACAGATAAATATACACACATTATTGTAAGAGATATAAGATATGGACACAAGAATTTATGTGGAAATACAATTGAAAAAAAACAACGGAGAGAGATAAGAAATCCACTATAAATAATAACAGGAGTACAAATTATTTATTTGTGTTATATCCTCAAATCCTTGCTTATTATTATATTTATAGAAGTCATGTCCACCCGAATCCAATTAGGAGTAGTAGTCATTTTTAGAATTCATCATATAACTGCAATTAATGATTCACTGATTCATTCCCAAATTAGATCTCCTTATCCCACCAAATAAGGAAATACAATCTTACTTTAATAAGGACTATATCACTATTTGAGCAAGCTGTCAAAATAAATGTATATGGACCAACACAATGGGCTATTAAATAAATTGGACTACACCTTGACTAGATCCGAATAATTACATCCCAACATTAAAATTTGTATTATTTTAATCATTTACATTTTGAGTAGAAATTCGAATCAAATTTTTTATCGAGCAAGTACGATTTAAGCCCGAACTATTTGATCATTTTACAATCTTAACGAAAAATATTGAGAGCCCTTTTTTTATATTTTCTATGGGTATATTGTCGTCGCAATGAACAGAAAATGTTAACTTATACTTTAACAAGATGAGACTTATTTTCACAACTTGTGTTTATATTTCATTAATTGTTGTATTCATTTTTGTCAACCACAAATGACTTTTTATGTCATTATTAAATTCCTATACTACTTCCTTTTGGTGACAATACATTATTGTAGTTTCTTACTAAGATGAATTTTTTATTGAGTTAAATGTTTTTTAAGTCACTGTACTATAGGTCGACTTACAAATGAGTTATTGATTTTTTTTTCCTTACAGTCAACTCACTGAACTTTAGTTTACTAACAAAAAGTTTAATATTCCGTTAAAGATGTTGACTTTGGACAAAAATTGCCACGTCGAGCTGCTGACGTGATAATTTTTTTTGATGTGGCACAGATCTGTCCCATGTGGCTTTCATGATGTGAAAATGGAGGAGAATTTACAAATGTGATAATATAAATGTACATAAAATGCAATTTTTTTAATAATTTTTTTTAAAAAATACAGTTTTTTATAATAAAAATTGAAAAAAAACGCAGTTTTTTTTAATAAAAAAAATAATAATTATTTTTATTTTAAAAAAAAACAAACAACGCTCTCTCTCTCCTTCTCCGTCACAACAACGCAGTTTGGTTTTTAAAAATAAAACATGACTTTTTTTTAATAAAATAATTATTTTTAATATAAAAAACACAAATTTTTTAATAAAAATAATTATGTTTAATAAAAATAAAAAAAAAGCACAGTTTTTTAATAAAAGATAATAAAAGCGCATATTTTTAATAAAAATAAAAAGTGCAGTTTTTTTTTTTAAAATAAAACTTTTAATAAAAAAATTTATTTTGATTAAAAAATGCAGTTTTTTGAAATAAAAAAATAAAATAAAACTGTTTTTTTTATTAAAAAACTGCATTTTATTATATTTTTTAAAGAAAACTGTGTTTTTTTAATTGTTATTAAAAAAAATGGTTTTTTAATTAAAAAACTGCTTTTTTTAATTAAAAATTTTTTTATTAAAAAAACTGCATTTTATTTTTTATTAAAAACTGCATTATTTCTTTTTTATTTAAAAAAACTGCGTTTTTTAATTAAAATAAATTTTTTTATTAAAAAAACTGCATTTTATTATTTTTATTTTATTTTAAAAACTGTGTTTTTTTTATTTTTATTAAAAAAACAGTTTTATTTTATTATTTTATTTAAAAAACTGCATTTTTTTTATTAAAAAACAGCATTTTATTTTTTTTATTTAAAAAACTGCATTTTATTATTTTTTACAAAAAAACTGTGTTTTTTTATTTTTATTTAAAAACAGTTTTATTTTATTTTTATTTAAAAAACTGCGCTTTTTTATTTTTTATTAAAAAATGCGTTTTATTATCTTTTATTAAAAAAAACTGTGTTTTTTATATTTTTATTAAACATAATTATTTTTATTAAAAAAAAAATTTTGTTTTTTTTATATTAAAATAATTATTTTTATTAAAAAAAATTGTTTTATTTTTTAAAAACCAAACTGCGTTGTTGTGACGGAGAAGGAGAGAGAGAGAGAGAGCGTTGTTTGTTTTTTTTTTAAATAAAAATAATAATTATTTTTTTTATTAAAAAAAACTGCGTTTTTTAAAATTTTTTATTAAAAAAATTACGTTTTAAGTACATTTATATTATTACATTTGTAAAATCTCCTCCATTTCCACATCATGAAAGCCACATGGGACGATGATCTGCTGGTTACATCAAAAAAAATTGCCACGTCGAATTTACTTTGGCAATTTCAAATTCAAAGTCAACATCTTTAACGGAATATTAAACTTTTTTGTTAATAAACTAAAAGTTCGATTGAGTTATGGTATAAAAAAAAAGTTCGATGACTCATTCAGTAAATCGACCATATATAAGACGATGACTTTGAAAGATTTAACCCATTTCTTATTGCTTGCTATTTGCATTTGATTACTAGATGAATTTCTATGTTGTTGAACCTCTTCCATGTGACTTCTATACTGGCATTGTATTTTCAGTGCCAATTGTGATTATTACACATACTTGATACCTTTCTTTACCTAAAGTGTTGGTATTTGATGTTAAGTGATGGGCGGGCATCAGTCCTTAAGAATATGGGGGATGACTGTGGCGTCGACCATTATGTAGAGTTAAATAGAGTTAATACTGTATAAATTTAAAACTTTTTGGGCTCTTTTGTAGATTACATCCAGTCATGATGGGGTAGACGACAATGGAAATGGATCTTGAGGATTTTTGATTTGACTTAACTTGTTTTTTTGGATCTTTTGGGATATTTTGTTGGATACATTAAGATTAATCCAGTTATTATATACGTATTGCTCGAAAACAGTTGGTGAGCATGCGTAAATCTTCTTTTAGATATATATGTGGTATATATTAGATAATTTTAATTAGTATAATATTCTTATGAATTTTTAGGCTTAATTTAATTATATGAATTTGAAAACAGGTTACTTGACAAAATTTTGTTTGAATTAAAATGATTAAGTTTGAATTTTTAGATTTAAATAAATTATATAAATGTGAAAATAGGTTATTTACGACAAATATTTGGGATGGACAAAATATTATTTGCTACGGAAATCTCTGTCTCAAATATTTTTGTTTGGCCCAGAAATTTGTGTGATGGACATCCCTATCAACGATGGATAAATATCTACGGCAGCTTTGTCCGTCTCTGATATTCTGTTGCAAAATATTACTCCCTCCGTCCCAGGATAAAAGTCCTTATTACTATTTTGGGTTGTCCCATGTTAAATGTCATCTTTCTTTTAATAACTAAACTTTTACACATTTTTTCCTATTATGCCCGTAACATTAAATATCTCATACTTTTCTTATTCTAGTTCTCTCTCCATATTTAATGACATTATTATGGGTAATTTTGTCATTTTATTCATCTTCTTAATATGCGTAAAAAGTCCACCAAGACTTTTATCTTGGGACGGAGGGAGTATTTGGGACAGTTATGTCCGTCTCAAACAATATTATTATAGATGGCCTTGCAACGGATTGTTCAGCCGTGTCGTAGATATGAATATTTAGGACGGACTGTCCATCGCAAATAAATCTGTCTCAAATGACAATTTTGTGAAAACACGCGACGGATATCATTTGTGATGGGACCTAATGCGACGGCAGTGGCAACAGATTTTGTCCATCACAAATATCATTATTTGAGATGAAACAAGCTTATTTGAGACAGATTTGTTCGTCAAATTGCCTGCTTATCTATTAAATACTTTTAAACTTCTCCTATCAATACAATAAAAAATAATTAATAAAACATATAATAATCTAATAAATTTCTTCTTTTTTATTTTTATTTTTTCATATTATCTAGAATCCAAAATTATTAGAAAATCTATTACCTATAAATTAGTTTACCATGTACAATATTAATATCCAAATGTTACTTGTATTAAAATTCAATATTGTTAACGTCAGGATTTGCTGCCACGTCCCAATCACGTAAGACGCCCTGATCCTGTACAGTAAACACGATAAACACCACAAGCTTGATGGCTTCGACCGTCGGGGGATAACTCAAGCGTGAGAATTAGTATATGTGTTCACAAGGTTAACAATGGAGGATGTAATGTCTAGTGTATTGAGAGAGATAATAATATTCAATTGAATGTATATGTGAACGTACCTTTTTGTGAAGACCTCCTTGCTATGATATACTACAGGACCTGGTTTACCATGCCACTGACCCTCTTGACACCTGTTAATCCCATTCCCTCTGTCCACCGCTGGCCAACTGTCCAATCCTTATTAATGCCATGTAAGATATCAGTCAGCCATATCTTTGCCATCATCACCGGTTCAGAACCCAAGTGAAGATATTTAAATATATGATGGGTCGATACTAGAAGGACTTAACAAAGATAATAAAGTGACTAGGCCCAATAATGTCAACACCCAATAGTGAAGACCCAATGGACTAACTGAATAAGTAGGCCCAATCCATTCAGTCCAATAGGAGAAATATCACGACCCAACAAATATCAATAAAATAACTAAAAAATTTCGATTGAAAATATTATTAAAAATCAACCAATAAAATAATTTTAAGCACTCCTAAATTTCTAAATAAAAACTCTAATATCCAACCCTAATAGGGCTCCTTTTTCTCATCATTTATTTAGCTGTTTTGTTATTGGTATGATTTATATTTTATTTAAGAAGAAATAAATCAACTATATAAATTAAAATAATAAACTTGATTTCATAATTTTTTTATTCATATTTTTTCTAGCAAGCCATATATAAGGGTGTAAATGAATCGAGTCGAGCCAAGTATCTGAAATAAAGTTTGATTGAGACTCATTTAACTACCAAGTCGAGCATAATCTCGAATCGAATCCGAGTAGTTTGAAGTTTTCAAGCGAGTATGATCTGAGTATCAACAAAAAATTGTAATTTGAAAATTAAGGCTCGAGTAATTTATCAAACTTTAAAATGTGCTCATATTTGAATCGTTTATATTCTAAGTCGAGCTCAAATCGAACTTTTAGTCTAGCGAATACAAATCAAACCCGAAGCGTTTGGTTCATTTTACAACCTTAGCCATATATACGAATTGGCCTTCACACGTACAATTGAAGAAATATACGTATAATTTTTTAAAAATAATTTTTTTCATTCAATTCTCTAACTAACGCACCTTAATTTCTCCTTGATTTATCGATCTTGCTTTCTCTTTCCGCTATCTATTGGCTTCACTTTACGATAGTACAAGTCCAAATGCATTGGATACAATAAGAACTGCATGTGTTATAAATGTGATAAGGGATTTCACATGAGCATTAGGACCCTGGTATTGCCCTAGCTGGATGAAGAGACACTTCTGTGTTATAAATGTGATAAGGGATTTCACATGCTATGTGTCCGACCCATCGTGGTTTAGGACCCTGGTATTGCCCTAGCTGCTCCGATCAACCCTGTCCCATCAAAAGTATGATATTTAGTCCTTTTACAATAGGAAGCTAGGAAGCATATATTTTTGTGCATTTATTCTTTTATCAATTATTGAAATTAAAAACTTTATGATTTCTGTCTGTAACTCTGTATGAATGAACTATATATTAAATAATGTAGATAATGTATCAGATTTTTGATGTCATTAGCACCTCCAAATGCACTATAATGTTAGTAACTTTTTCATGTATGCAAGTAAAAGTGAGTAATAGTATAATAGTAGAGGAAATAATAATTATTTACGTCAAAGGCAGCACTTAAAAGAAGTAAAAAAAAGTAACATCACACATTCATACCTTCTTACTTGATCTTTAATTTTCTCATAGGATACTCATTAGGTAAAATTACTAAAAAGTGATAAAAGCGGGAGGCTTAAATGTATATCAAATTTTGTGGAACAAAGTTGAAGGTATTGCACAATAACTATTTTCATTAATTAGTAAAATTCTCACTTTGAGCATGATGGTAGTACAACTATGTAACACTTGCTTTTCTGTTTATTTCCCTCGTCATACTTAGTTTGGCTTAAGAGAAAATTTTAGGCTAGCAGAGAAATTATAGTTCTAAGAGTAACAAAAGTATTTTCATTTAGGAATAAACTAACGCTCTGTTTCTGAGTTTTAAAATAGACAGAAGAGAAAAGAAATGGACTGAAAATTTAAGTTTTCTTTCCAGTTTTTATGTTTCTGAGTTTTTTAATAAATAGAAAAGAAAAGAAATGGATAGAAAACTTGGCCACTTTTTCTGTCAAAATTTTCCGTCCAAAATTGGCCTGATTTGGACGGAAAAGAAATTGGAATAAGTAATATTTTTATAATTCCCATATTATTCTCAACTTTTAATATAATAAATTTTAAATTAGAACTCATGTTCTTGATTTTAAATTTTCTATCCTTTTTTATTAAAAACTCAGAAACAACACAAATGAAAACTTCAAGTTTTCTATTCTTTTCTTTTCTGTTCTAATTTAAATTTTCTATTCTTTTCTTTTCTGTTCAAAACTCAGAAACAGAGTGTAAAACAAAACTTTTTGAAACGAGATATATATTTACTTTCTCGCAGTACTCCATTTGAATTATGATAATTTCTAGGGAAGAAAAGAAAATAAACTTAATTAAAAGCTAATTTTATTTTTGTCATTTACGACATTTCACAATCGAATATGTAACAATAAAGGTCAAATCTTGTGTTTAAATTAAATCATAGCACAATCGTACAAATAAAATATCATTTCAAGAGTTCTTAGAAAACATAATGCATTAGCTTATTACCTGAAACCAATGTGCGAATTTGAAATGTCATAAACAACGACCTCATTTTCAACTTCTTGGATATCATCATTTCGTATAAAGATTTTAACATGTCAACTGCATGTCAAATAAAAATAGAGTACACACAAGAAAGATATCAAATCATTTATTTTCTTCACACATACATTTCAAAATATATGCAGTATAGCTACATCTATTGGAGCAAGATCTTCACGTATTTAAGATATAGTCATTACTTAATGCTCATCTATTGATGTTCATGTGCCTAATGGATTAGTTAAATGCTCTTTGGAGAAATACATATAGGAACAATTATATTTTTTATATGACATATTTAAAAAGTATTTAAAAGTAATAGAATAGTATACTCATTAAATATTTACAATCTTAATGTATATAAATTTTTATTTTCATTAGTAGTGTGAAAAAATAATGCCTTTAATTACGGTGTTTATTTAAGATAGATTCAAATTGATTCAGGTTATTTTTTAAAAAAAAAACTGATTCACGCTTTTTGTGGGATATGGGGCTCGATTTTCAATTTAAATTTTGTTATTATCTTTGTTTGTCCATTTTTCTATTTGAAACCCTTATTTCGTATTGGGAACTCTTTAAGCAAAACCCTTCTCTTCTAGCGTTCGGTGGTCGTTTCTTTCCGGAAGAGATTCGTTGTTCTTAGTTTTGATTATCTGGATCGTTGTTTTCAGTATTATTGTTTTACTCGTGAGTTTTTGAAAGTTGTTTGGTGTTTTCTCATTTAGTGGCTCTTCATTTTTTGAGTTATTTGGTTTTATGCGTGATGGTATCTACGAGGAAGAGAATGGAGGAGTGGGGCATCTGAAGAGTGATGGGAAGGGTAAGTGAGTTAGGGATGATGATTATAGAAAGATTTTGAATTCATCTGTAGAGGTAAAGGATAGTATGGCAAAGTCTTCAAATCGAGGGAAGTTGTTAATGGTGAAATCGGAGGTTGAAGATAAGAAACTTGGGAGGCATTGAATAAGAAGGCTAAATCATTGGTATGTATAGAATCGGATTTTGAAGGTTCGCAAAAAAAGATGAAGTTGAGGCTCATGAAAGCGAAAAATTGTTCCCCCAAAAAAACAATTGAAGGTTTGTTATTTTTTTTATTTTTTAAAAATATTTATTTTTTTGTTGTTTTTGGTTACCTGTGTCCTTTTTTTGTGTATGGTGATGTTTCAACCTTATCAGTGTTGTTTATTTTGTTTATGAGTAGTGTCATTATTTTTTGAGGTTTTGTAACTATATAATTTTTGTTTCAGTCAGTGTATTTTCGGAGATTATTATCTAGATTACATTTATGTGATTATGCATGTTGATTTTGTTTTGTTGGTAACTTGTTAAGCGAGTTTTGGTTACCAACATTTATGTGTTTAAGCTGATGATTTCATAGTTATTAAAATGTATTATATTACATTAGAGTTGTAATTTTTTAATGATTATTCAAATTGTTTTTGTTAACTTTACTTTTTTTTGCATTTCTATTTTAGTGTCGATTAATAGTATATTATGTTTTGGTAAGTAGATTACATTATTTGTGTTTATGCATGTTGATAATGTTTTGATGGTAACTTTCTTCTTGAGTTTTGGTTACCACATTTATATGTTTGAAATTGTTGTTTTTTTGGGTATTGTTGATTTAATTGCTTGGGTGTTAAATTTTTATAGATGTTATATCTTGATTTGATTTAATGTGTTTGTAATGTAATTTTTGCATTTTGATTTGGGAGCTATTCTATGAGGAGAATCATTGAAACTTTTTCGCAAAAGTTATTTATTGGTGTGAAATGGAAGTTCAAATATTATTAAGAATAAATTATCATGTAGTTCGAGTTGGATAAGTTTAAGTTAACTTGTTTTGGTAAATTTTTAGATTTTGAAGCGATTGAGATGTTTTCACAAATAATACATCATGCTTTGATTAGGGAAGTTTATCGGAGGATAATGGGGAAATGTGGTTTATATTTGGTGAGAGAAGGGTAAGGTTTGGATTTTTTGAATTTTGTTTAATTTACGGTTTAAATTGGCATGGAGACGAAGACATTGGTAGTTTCAAGGGGATTGAAAATTTGTTGGTGGAGATTTTTTTTGAAATGAGGTTCTAACACGTTCTAGTATAAGGAGGATTTATAAGAGTGCTTGTTTTGATGATGATGATGAGGCAGTTAGGATGTCTATTATTTTCTTGGTTTTTAACTTCATTCTTGCTACTGTTTCTGACAACTATGTTGATGAAGTTTTGTTTAACTTTTTGTCATATGGTGATGTTGCAAGTTATCCATGGGGAAAAGTTGCTTTTGAACAAACGAAGAACTCTTTATCCCTTGCTGTAAAGGGTCATGTGAAAAGGGATAAGTACGGTGGGGTGATATACAATTTTTATAGTGATAATTATTGTAAATCTTACAAGCTTAGTGGTTTACCTTATGTGTTTCAAGTTTTTTTGTTTGAAACAATTCCTACATTGAAAGTTAGGGGTTTCTGTATTGATGATAATGATTGAAATTGATTATTGGATGGAGGGAGTTAGGAAAGGCTCCCAAGAATGAGAAGTTGAACGACACGAGTTTTTGGTTAAGGCGGGTATGTTGGTTGACATTTATATTATATTGGTTACCTTTTTATATATGTTGTTATTTCTTGTACTTTTTTTTTTTAAAAATTTTTTTTTCTTTTTTATGTTTAATGTTTACGATATGGTATATTTGTTGCTTTTAATTTGTTTGATTGATTATTCAAAATATTGTTCCTACTGAGAGGATGAGAAGTTTCGGTTGGATTTAGGAGGTTTTATTTTTTTAGTGGAAGTGAAAGTGGAGCCAAAAGGGTGATATTAAAGTTGAATCATCGAGGGAAGGTTAAAAAGGCCATTATGTTTTCTCTTTCTGATATTGAAAAAATTGTTGATGAACGGGTGAAGCCTTTGGAAGGTAAGGTGATGGAAGTGAAGAAAGATATTCAGAATTTGAGTGTTGAGTTTAAAGATCATTTGCAAGTGTTACATATTCAAATTTGTAGGGACATAAAAAAGATGATTAGAAAGCATTTATATGGAAATTCTAGTTATACTAAGCGGAGAAATGTAACTGTTATTGACGATGGTGATGATGATGATGATGATGATGATGATGATGATGATGATGATGATGATGATGATGATGATGATGATGATGGTGAGTTGGATGAGAATGATGATGTTGATGATGTTGAGATGGATGGGAATGTTGATGGTGGCAATGTTAATGTTGTAGTTGATGATGTTATGAAGGTTGAAGATGATGTAGTTATTGAAGTTGGTGACATTTCAAAAAAAGGTTTCACGGAGTAAAATTGATAATGTTGATGGGGTTGGTGTGATTCAGTTTGAAGAAGTCGATGCAAAGGTTTTTAAATATGTTAGATTTTCATTTTTATTTTATGTTTATTAAGTAAATGCTGATTTTTTTCTTCTTTTTTTTACAGATTGAGGAGAAGAAAGACAATATAAATTCTGATGGTAAAGAGATTGTTGTTTTTACTCCTAGACGGGTCCTCATCAATGTTGAGAGTGAAAAGGTTTAGTTTTTTTTTTGTTTTTTAATGTTATATTTTTATGTATTATATTGATTAAATGTATGTTTTTTTTTATCAGGTTGAAAAGATAAATGACTTTCCAAGATTTGATATTTTAAGTCATTGCGTTGGCAAGAAATTGTTTTTTTTACCCCAATTGAGGTTAGTATTTTTTGTAATCAGTAGTTACCTTTACATGTTGTATTAGTTACTTAGATATGTTGTTTATGTTTCTATTGATTCTATTTCGATTTTTTAATTTGATATTGTAATTATTTTTTGTGTAATGTCTTTAAATTCATTATAGAAGTATTAAAAAGTGAAGCGCAAGATGTGTCTATGCTTGATGACATGATTTTGACAACACAAGATTTAATTGATTGTGTTGAAGTTGAAAAATCTATAACTAACCCACTTGGTAGGCCTGTCCGAACGCATGCGAAGAGTGCGGTGTTGAAGAGTCCGTATACGTCGAAGTTTGGATCGGTGATTCAAATAAATCATTCATTGTTGGTGATAGAACATTACGTAATGATGATTTGTCTGCATTTTCGGATGTTTGTATGGGTATGCCTTTGAAGAAGTCGATGTTGTTATGTTTGAGCGATGGTTTAAAATTGGGTTAAATAATGAGAAAAGGTATGTTTAATGGAGTTTAATATATTTTTATTATGTTTTTTCTAGGAGATAAAATCATTTATGTTTTCTTTCCAATATGTTTTTGTTACGAAGGATTAAAAATTTTTTGGAATCAATGACAAGATAGAGCCTTCCTTTAGATTTGGGTCTATTTCTATTTCCTCAAAAATGTGGTTTTACAAGCTGAAGACCCCTGGTCAGTGGCTTGATGATGATGTGAGTTTTTTTTAATATGTTTTAAATTATGTTTGTTAGTTTCGGTTACCTTACCTTATTATTTTGGTTACTGTATGTGATCGTATTGGATATTTCTTTTTATACGTTCTATTTTTTTAAATTGTTAATATCTGATTGTTATTATGGTTTTATTTTTGGTTCAGCACATCAACATCTGTTTGTATTATATGCGTAAACTGGCTAGATACTCGAACAATATCACTGTAAGGGTTGGTTTCATGTGAAGTTGACTAACTTATATGTGGAATACTGTAACAAAAATTGTGATAAGGCTTTGTTGTTGGGCAACAGTGTTGTGGCTGAGTATATTCATGGTTTTTTTATGGATGTCAACACACTGTGGATTGATGTTGATTTTGTCATGTTTCCTGTCCACATGACAGTTCCTGGGCATTGGTTTTTATTGGTTTTTGATGTGCATCATAGAGTGTTAGTAGTTTATAATTCTCTACAGCAGAACAGGAACATCATGCGAACAAATATCATGGATGTGTGTGAGCCATACATTTTCATTCTTAGATAATATTATCTACTTTGCGATTTTTGGAAGAATAGATCGATATTGATTTCAACGATGAACCATATATATCGCAATAAAGGAGAACATGATATTATTGATCTTGAATTTCTTTGAGGGTTTTACGAGCAAATTGAAAGGAATATGTTTACATTGTTTATATTTTTTAGTTTTCAATATATTATGATGTTTGTATTGATTTGCTTTATTTCTTGATTGTTTTTTCGATTGATTGTGGTATGTTTACTATTTCTTTTGCGGAACATATTCTACACAACCAGATTTTGCAATGCCAAACCCATTTCAATCATTCAATATCGCAAGAAACTATCGTCAATTTGTTCATTCATGCGACAAACAAGCAGTAGGCGGGTATGAGTCGATTTGAACATCCAGCAGATTTGTTAGTCGAGAATAGTTTGGTTTTTCTTCATGTTTCTTTTCTGTTTGGACATTTGTTACCATTTGATATGGTTATTGGTTGTGAAATGTGTTTGTAAATATTACGATGATGGAATGATATAGTAATTTTAACTATTACACGTATGATATTGTTTTGTTGTTTCAAATTGTTATTTTTTTTGTCTTGTTTTTTATTTTTTAAATAATATTGTAAATTAATTTTGTTTGGTTCATTTGGTTGCCAAATTTGCATTTAAAGGTAACAATTTTAATTTTATTTAGTAACCAATCAATCTAATAAAAGTGAATATGTGGTCAACGATGTATGAACGAGTTATATCCTTTTTTTGGCATGATTATAGCTAGATATTTCATACGAGTTATATCCTTTCTTTTTCCATTCTGTATTAAGCTTTATTTTTTTTATGAAACAACCTTCTCATTTAGTTTCTGTCTGTGTATGGTATATGATGACAAGTTTCAAATCTTTGTAACTATTGTTGTCCTATTAAATTGTCAACGATTATATGATAAGGTCATTATATGCCGCACTTGATCATGTTCTCTTATTGGAATTTTTTTTTAATCAGAAAGATTTGAAGGTTGCTAAATTTGTATTCAAATGTAACATATGTTTATTGTTGTTGGTAACCAATTAGTCAACATTAAATTATAGCAACGATTAACAAATATAATGTATTTGTATTTTATGTTACCAAATCGATGTAGTTCTTTATTATGATCACCAATAGACTTTTGGTGAGCATATACTTATAGTTATGTTTAAAATCAATATTTTTATGGTTAAAAATTAGTAATAAAATTTAAATTTTAAACAATTATCAATGTTTAAAAACATATGTTCTTTGTATGTTACAGTTCGTTGCCAATTTGTGCATGAAAGGTAACTATTTGAGTTTATGTTGGTAAATAAAAGTGGAAACATTAAATTTAATGAAACTTAATAATTTCTTTAATGTTTTTGTCTTTTTTCTTCAAATGGGAACAGTGGTAACAGTAAAATTCAAAAATAATTACGATGCTTAATACGACACATTTAATTGCCAAATATGAATAAAAAAGAAACAAAATTAATGTTAGTGTGTAGTCAGAATGTCATAAAGAATAATCACAACTTAGTAAACCAAATATGATATGTTTGTATATATTTATATTGTTATTTGAAGATAAAATTACTTTATGTTAAAAGTAAATTAATGAAAATATTCACCTTTCAATACTGTGCAATTGAAAATTGTTTTTTTTTATTCAAGTAAAAAAAGTACAATATGTATGGCTATTGAGCAACCATAGTAAACTTCAAAGAGTTTGTTACATCTGTATTGATGTTGTATTTTATCAAATCTTCCGTGGTCTTAAAATTGGTGGATTATTGCATGTTTTCTTGTTGTGTCCTTTCTCTTGGCATCTGCTGCACTTATTTTGAAATGTATTTTCGGATACATGTTTGTATCTGCCTTTCTTTGGTCTTCCAGCTGGTCTTCTTGTATATGGTGGTTTGACACATATGCTTTTAATCTCATCTGGAACATCCCAACTATCTTTGTCATCTAACGGCATGACGGAAGATGAATACGTGTCCACCAAAGTTTTATTTGAATAATATTTTGAGCAAAAATCATAATGACTCAAATTTCTTTTTCCAATAACAAACAATGACGTGTGAGCAAGGCATCTCATGGTCTTTGAAATTTCTGGCATGTGCATGTCTTTTGTTCCATGTCCACGATAAATTGTTTTAGAGATATCGTAAAGCAAGTGAAAATCACTAAGTTTGATGTCTCAAACTACAATAGCATTTAATTGTGTAGTTAGTATGTAAAATATTTTTTTTTATATATGTAATTTGGAATAATGAAAGTCATATGTAACGTTGGTATCTTTATCAGTTTATACAGGTAACCAATAATGCATATATTTGTTTCCTTTAATTTCAGATGCAATTTGTTTTAGGCATGTAGCTAACAATTTTAAAGTTGTATGACTAACCTTAAGTTTCTTTGACTCAATGATATTAGATTGCAATCTTCTCTCAGCTGTTGTGGAAAGGGTAGTGAAAGATGACATTGCTGCTTGTTTGTTTGTGAAATACCATCTTTGAACCATACAACGTATGCATTCAATCATCGACTCAACTGGAAGATTTTGATTTCCTTTATTGCATTGTTAATAGATTCGGCGGTGTTTGAAGTCATTGTTGAGTATCTGCTTACTGTTCCATGGAGCCTCGTGCATTTTTCTAGATGAACTTCTTCTTCCAAATATTTTCTTATTCGTACATCAATTGCATCAAGTTGAGCCATGTGTATGTTGAATTCTTCAATGGTGTAAGCTCTGCAAGCCGCGTTGTATGCTTGTTTGATTTCTTCTCCTTTCTTCTTGAATCTGTTTTTTATATTTTTCAAAATATGGTATGTGTATGAACCATGCATGACATCAGGAAAAACACTGTTAAGTCCCTTTATAATTGCTTCATGTCTATCTGAGACAATGCATTGTCCTTCTCTAACTCCACAAGCATCCCTCAAATTAATGAAAAACCATGTCCAGGATAATTCATTTTCACTGTCTACCACTCCAAAAGCAATGGGTATAATATTTCTGTTTGCATCTTGTGTGCTTGCTATGAGAAGTGTACCCCCGTAGGTTGATTGTATGAAGGTGCCATCAATTACAATGATTGGGAAACAATGGTGCCATGCTTCAATGGATGCTCCTATTGCAAAGAAGAGATATTTGAATCGACCATTATTTTCCAACTGCAAGGCTGTGATGGACCCTGAAATGAATTTTCAGTTTGGTTAATGTAAATATATATAATATATATTGTCCATATTTGTAGTTAAGGTTGCACTAAGTGTAGTATTTTTTGTATCTAAATAATGTGCATTTAATAATATTTTTTCATACTGTTCAGATGGTTTCCAAAATGCTTTTTAATTAGTTACATTTCATTTATATACTAGCCGCATGCAAAAATGATTTTTTACTTATATTTCATTATTACAGTTAGTAGCCAAACTTTAATTATTAGGTAACCAAATCATTTAATCTGAGTAAATGAAAAAATTTAAAATGTAAATGAACATTTTATAATTGATACTTGGATTTGTTTTTTTCAGCATGTGCAACCACGAAGGAATCAAGGTGTAGTCGTGTGGATTCCCTCTTACTTTTTCCATTGCTTTTTTTTTCGCTCTCCATGCTTTATGGTAGGAGATGGACACATTATAATCCGTCATCATATCTTCCACAATATCGTTTGGTGTGTAAATTTTCTTGAAGTTAGTTATTCTATGCATTATGTATTCACTAACCATTTGACTATTTGCTTGTCTATGATCTCCAAGAAGTATGTTGGATGAACAAGTGTGTAAATCATTAAACTCTCTCACCTTGAACATATTTGTTTGCCGAAATTTTGATGCTCTTAGTTTTCATTTGCAATTTTCATTGTCGATGCATACCAAAACAAAGTCTCGTCCACTTGTTCTTGCTGCCTTGTGTTGTCTGTTTTGTCTGATTGAATGTAGCCTAATCGCTTGTGTTAAGATTCTTTTGTCTTTGTAAGTTTGATGAATTTTGACTTCAAACTTATTCGGATCTGATATGATCTCGTCACTTGCTCTTTCTACCTTGTCTTGTTTGTCTTATTCTTTCTCAATAGCTGCAATCGCCAAATGCTCAACAAAATGTGATTCAATTTGGTCTTCTTGTGTAGCCAACATTTCAACATCAGAATTCCTTTGTGCCAATCTCATCGGCGTTTCATCTTGCATTATATTTTCTTCTTCGATTATCACGTTTTGTAAGACTGTAGTTCCTCCAATGTGGTATTCAGAATCTATAATCAGTGGATACTTGCCATGTTCACTTGATTTTCTACTGATTTCCATATAGAATTTGAAAGTTGATTCATTTGTCACCTTGATTGGAGGGATGTTGCTGCTAATATGAAATTTGATTGACAACTCTGTTTTGTAGCATTCTAGGCTCAATGCATTGCATATCAAGCTGTGCATTTCTGAGAATGAACAAGTGGAAGGGACTAGTAGGCCGGTAACTTCGAAATTTTGATATTGTTCTTGTCACTCCACGTCATCAGATTGAAGTATATTACAACCGGAATCATATCCATGTTATGGCAACTGAAACAGTAAAATTATTACAATTATGTAAATAGTCAGTATATGAACAACATATAGTAATCAAATTGTCACTTTTTTAGTACTAATAAATTTTCCTACATTATTTGCATTTTCAAATTTAAGAATGCTTAGATAGTCAATGTAACCAAAATATTTTTTAAATGTTGATGATTATATGTTATGTTTTAGTATTAATAAATTTTTATTACATTATTTGCATTTTCAAATTTAAGAATTTTAGATAATCAAAATAGTAATTCAAAATATTTTTTAAATGTTGATGATTATGAATGTTTGAATTGAAATTTTTATTTATTATTTTTTGCAGGATAAATAGTAAAATCAACAATTTAAATTAATCAAAATAGATATTATGAGTATCTTATGAATGTGAATTAAAAAAGACATTCAAATCAAAATAGACATGTTAATCAAAATATATGAGTATCCTCAAGCTATGAATGTGAATTACATTTTCCTTTTCATAAGCGAAATTAATTTTACTCCTTTATTGGTTGCCAAATCATCAATTTTTATTAGTTGTATATTACTACTTTATTGGTTTCCAAATCAACTTTATATAGTTACCAAAATATATATTATTAGTATCAATATTTTTGGAAAAATTTGTTTTCAACCCTTTAATTAAATTTTTTAAAGTTATGATTTTGTAAAAGTTTATTGCTAAATATTGTACCTTTAAATCAAGGTTTCCAAACCTTTATATTAATGTCTCCAAACTATAATTTTGTAAAGAATGAACATTTAAAATTTAATCTAAATTGTATGAAATATGCATTCATTGAAAGTGACCAAACCTATATATTCTAAACAAAATTAAAGTTTGGGCACATTCATATAATGGATTGGTTACCATGATTTAAGTGTATTATTTTTTTCCAATTTTTCTTTAGAAAAACATAACATTTAAAAACTTAATAAAAGGATTTGAAAACATGTATTTTCACAAACATTGATACTAGTAATAAATATTTTGAAACTATTTAATGTTGATTTGGAAACCAATGAAGGAGAATTATTAATTTCGATTCTGAAATGGAATTGTAGAAAGCACATTCATGGCTTGAAGAATTCATATAAAATATTGGATACATTCATATATAGGTTTGGTCACTTTAAATGAATGCATATTTCATACAATTTAGAATGTGAATTACATTTTCCTTTTCATAACTGTAATTAATTTTACTCCTTTATTGGTTGCCAAATCATCAATTTTTATTAGTTGTATACTACTACTCTAATGGTTTCCAAATCAACTTTATATAGTTACCAAAATATATATTATTAGTATCAATATTTTTGGATAAATTTGTTTTCAACTCCTGTAATTAAATTTTTAAAAGTTATGATTTTGTAAAAGTTTATTGATAGATATTGTACCTTTAAATCAAGGTTTCCAAACCTTTATATTAATGTCTCCAAACTATAATTTTGTAATCATGGTAACCAATCCATTATATGAATGTCCCCAAACTTTAATTTTGTTTTGAAAACGAAACTAAAGTGTGTTGAATCTGCAAATTGTCGTTGCTTCAGTATACAGAATAATTCTTCGTACCTTTGTTGTTTCGTTGCAGTTCCGGTTTGATGTTTGATTTTTTTTTCTTGCTTTTGTTCCGAAAATCTGTTGATCGCTTATTTGGATGTTTTTGTTCGGATGCTCTGTTTTTGCTTCTTGTTGGTGACGTTTTCTGTAACTTCTCTATATGTGATTATGATTCTTCTTGATTTCTCCTTTGTTACATATTTCAATGATCTATGAAGTTTCAGTGTTTTTTCTTCGTCGGACTCTCACTGATCTATGTTGCGTCGTAATTATTGTGTATTTGGGTTAGTTAGTAACTGCCAGTATTAGTGGAGTAGTTTTCTCCTTGAATTAAGGGTTTTCTTTTTTTCTTCCTTTGGATATTCTGACGTGTATTGCACTTTTGTTGATATTATTATTAGGTGTTTCACTTTATTAATACAATTTTGTTTGTTAATACAATTAATTGTTTGGTGTACTATTGTTTTGTAATTTCTTTATGAACCGATATATATTAGTTGTATACAACAATTATTATTACAAGAACATCAAAAATATATATATTCAACAGGAAGTGAATTTGTAAAACAATATATTCTTTCACTTAAATACACTTTAAACTTTTAAAAAAAGACTAAAAGACAATTTGTACCCCAAACTTTACACCCTTGTTGACTTTTTCACCCCAAACTAAAAAAGGTGTCTAAGTACAACCCAAACTTCAATTAAACGTAACAGATAACACACTTTCTTTACTTAACCAGTCAAAAGTGACCGGCTAAGGCTGTAACACAAGTTTGGGGTGCACATTGTATTTTACTTGACCAACTTTTTCTCTCTCTCCTCCATAACGAACTTTCTCTCTCTCCTCCATAACCTGTGATCTCGATTAGTTCAAGATCTTTGCAACAAACAAGGTAGTGTACGGATCTTTGGTTCACTCCAAAGCATATTGTCTAACTCTTCATCTTTATGCTCCTATATTGGGTTAGAAAAACACAAATGTAACTTCAAATTTGAAATGACCAATCAACCCAAAAATGTTGGTTACCGCCGAATTACCTGCTTCATTATAAGATTTTCAAGATTAGGTGAGCTTCCAAGTAAATCAGGCAACATTTTCCAGTCATAGTAATCTACAACTTTCACCTCCAAGCGGGTCAAACTATGAAATGCCGGTAGATGATCATTATCAGGAAAGTGTAGAGCCTTCAAAGAGTTGAAATGAATGTAACAATTAGAGAAAAAAGACAAAATAATTACACAACAGAGAATCATGTTACAATATTAAAAAAAGAATTGGGAAAGAAGGGGTTACTTTCATTCGGACTCTATTTGGTTGAAAGGAGAAGGAAACAGAAAGGAATTTAATCTATCCAGTTTGATTACCATGTAGATAAAAAACATGTAGTAAAAACAAGGGAGAATATTTACGTTTCCAAGCTAAGCTATCATTTTATTTTTATTTTTTAATGCTTCCTAACAAGTTTTTGTTAACTTTTAGCAAATATAAATCTTATTTTTCTTTCAATGTGTTTTTCCTCTGCCCTTGTTAAATCCATCAACCAAAACAGAGGAAAATGTATTCACCAAAAGATGCATTCATTGAAAGAAAGTGAACTTACTATCATAGCATCGATGCCCAAGGATAGAGACTTAACCGCACTGATTCTTTGGAGAAGCCACGGCACGCGATTGGCATATTCTTGTGCATCATCGTTCGAATACTCACCCCAAATGTTAACCCTTGCTTCCACTAGAGATGACAAATTCTTCACCAAGTAATTTGCCGAGGACCTCCCTCCAACATTGAGGTATACAAGACTTGGTGCATTTATAAGAAATTTGTGTTCCAATTCTTCAGAATAATGCAGTCGTAGATTTATCCTTATCATCCCATGGTTCTCCTTTTATATAAAGATCCTCAAGTTCAGGGCAGCTACAAATGAACTTGTGTGCAAAATTGGTTTTTGGTAAATCAAGGTAGAGATTGAGGATTTTGAGACATGGGAGACTAAAGGAGGCAAGAATATTGGAGTTCAAGTCATAACCAACATACAATTTCAAAATTCTGAGTGTCTTGCAAGTGAAAAAACATATAGGCAACTCCATGTAACAAAATTTAAAATCTAGCTCATAAACATTACGTCTAATTGCTTCACTGACCCATTTGGAGTTCCATGAGGAACCATCCTTACGGCCACCAAGTTTGATGGAAGAGAAAATTTAAAATTTTCGTTTGGTTACGATCAGGACAGCCATAACATTGATGTTGAATTAGCAACCCGAAAGTTGGTTATGGAGGATAGAGAATATTGGTTATGGAGGAGAGAGAGAAAGTTGGTCAAGTAAAATACAATGTGCACCCCAAACTTGTGTTACAGCCTTAGTCAGTCACTTTTGACCGGTTAAGTGAAGAAAGTGTGCTATTTGTTACGGTTAATTGAAGTTTGGGATGTACTTAGATACCTTTTTTGGTTTGGGGTGTAAAAGTCAGCAAGGGTGTAAAGTTTGGGGTGCAAATTGTCTTTTAGTCTAAAAAAAATTCTTTTTACAATTTAAACCTTAATATTTCAGTTTTTACTTTTTTAGTTCTCTCTTACCGTCGACTTCTCTTCTGCTACTCCGCCGCTACACCGCCGCGAATCTCCGTTGTCCAAAATGCCAATGAGAAGAAGAAGAAGATTCGCCCTACAAAAAGTTTAAAAATAAATAGATGTAACTTTTACTGTTCTGAATTTTTTTTATGACTATATATTTTGTTACTCATAAATACTAAAATGGTTACTTTTGTATGAATGGTTGGCTACCAACTACATCACATTCAAATAAAATTGATAACTTAATAAAACTGAATTGGTTACCTTGGTCTGAAGGTTCGGCTACCAACTGCACTATGAAAAAATTGCAGATGTGAATTGGTTACCTTGGTATGAAGGTTTGCTTATCTTGATCTAAAGATTTGGTTACCAACTGCACTAAGAAAAAATTGAAAGTGTGGAGGTTGATTGATTACTTTGATATGACAGTTTGGTTACCTTGGTATGAAAGTTTGGTTACCATCATCCAGTATTTGAAGGAACACATTGAACACGTTAGAATGGACTTTCTCAATCTCATCAAACAAAATACCGTCCATTCCCACCACCTCCTTAATCCACTTTTTGTGCTCCACCGCCAAATTAGACCCAGCTTCCGTCTCTGCCACAACCGCCACAATTAAGTGGTGCAAATCAGTATTCCAAAATTTGGGGTGGTTATAATGGTGCTAGTGATGGGTCTTCCTTTCCCCAAAATTACCCAACTCAGACAAGTTTTCAACATGCAAATTACGGCTCATCTTCATCACAACCCCATTATGGAGCTCCTACAAAAAATTAGATCCCTTTGGCTGCTCCACCTCAACAGCAACAATAATATTCATATCCACCGCCACCACCGCCACCACCGCCTGAATCTTCATACCCACCTTCATTTTGACCCTTCATTTTGAGAAGCTACTGGAGATATACAGTTGGTTGACTCATAATCATATATATATATATATATATATATATATATATATATATATATAGGGCAAAGGGTCAAAAAAGCCCCTGATGTTTACCGTAATGTCCCACTTGCACCCTAAACTAATTATTTTTCCAAAAGTACCCTTAACGTTATATTTTTGGGTCATCTGTGCCCCTGCCGTTAACAAAAGACAAACGGGGTTAAAATGTGATGACGTGACAGGCTTAAATATAAAATATATTCTAAATAAAACAATATATAGTATTTAATCAAAATAAAAAATACTAAAATTCAAATTAAAAAAAGCATAACATATTTACATCATTTATTCAAAACAATAAAATTCAAATTATTTTGTTAACTAATCAAAATAACTAATTAAATAAAATAAGTTGTATAACATATTTACATCATTTAATCAAAATACTAAAATTCAAAACATAACATATTTACATCAAATACTAATTTAAAAGAAAACTAAAATACTAAAAATCAAATTAAAAAAATACTAAAAATACTAAAATTCAAATTATTTTGTTAATTAATCAAAACAACAAAAATTCAAATTACATCATTAAAATACTAAAATCATAATACTAAATACTAATTGCTATAAAATTTTAAATTACTAAAATCATAATACTAAATAATATTTTTAAACTATATAAAATTTTGATGATGTAATAATCTATATAATCTATATATGTTATAAATAATATAAATAATTTGATGATGCATTAATCTATACATAACAATATATGTTATAATTTGATGATAAACAATAATATCAGTCCTTTTGATGCCAAACAACTTCTTTCTACACATGCTTGCATAATTTATAAAAATGTTTAACTAGATGTGTGATCATGTCGATCATCTCTAGAGGCATACACATCCCATCCTAATTGTTCCAAAGTTCACAATATAAATCATGGAGTTTTCAACTTAATTGGTTTTTAAATGTTGAGATGTCATGTCTAACAATCTATACATGCAAGGTATGTTGAGTCCACATTTCATATGTATTTACGAGACTAACTAAGCTATAAACATATGCTCAATGGGTTCGATTCAAAAAGGCGTAAGGTTTTATAAACATGGTTTTCGTCTTTTAACTTCTCTTTCAAAAGGTTATGATTCAACTTCAAACCTAATAAACAACTTGTAACATACATTGATACATGTTTAAGGAGTATGTATGTTCTTGAAATTAAGTGGAGTTAAGATTTCTTGCATCAAACAAACAAACAAGATTTTTTTGTTGTTCTGACACCCATGGGGTTGGCATTTTTGCTTCAGACCCCCCCAGGCGGGCATATCCTCGCTAAAACACGAGCGGTATCCTGTCACTGCCTATTCGGACTTTTATGAAATTTTTAACCCAATTCTCATCCAAGCAACAACGTAATGATGTATAATTACTATAAACTTGCTATATAACACTCCTAACATGCTTCTAACATTCCCACACATACAAACAATAAATTTCAAGGATCAATTCAAGATTTTTTTTCCATTTTTCCAAAGTTTAACACATTTAGCAATTCTCTTCCCTACGAATTCGTTACTTGACCATTTTACTTTGTTTAACTCTCATTGATTTCGTTTTTGACCATATTAACAATATCTTGCATCCATTGATACATTCTAGCAAGTTTCAACTACAACCATTTCAACTTAAAACAAGTGTTTTCATACTTTTCTATGAACTTTGCAAAACTTGAATGTATGAACATCTAGAGGAAGGTTACCTTTTCTGAAGTTGAATTGCTACACTAGCTTCAATTTACATATTGTATAAGCTTAGCCCAACCACACTTTCACACACTAGAACTTTTCTCAGAGAACTTAGTAACATGTCTGTGAATGAGAAGGGCTTTATTTATAGACAAGCTTGTGACCAATTTGGTTTTACTCAATGAATCAAACCATTGGAATGGAGAAGAAGCTAATGGTTATGAAGGATTTGGTGGAAGAGTACTAAGTAGCCCAGTCCCCTCTCCATGATTTGCTAGCTATGTGGTTGGTAATGAGGGACTAGGCCAATGGCCTATTACGTGAAGAAGAAATGGAGTGAAACTCATATTGGGACACCGCATATTCTCAGCATTTTATTAGCACACTTAGGTTTATTTTACCCTTTTGTTCACACTTGAGAATACATATACACCCACTCATACATTACACATAAAATCATATAATCCATGTACATTGATTTATTTCAAATAATATTTATTCTAGACTAGGATATAATTTAATTGTGTACCAATGTTACTTATTATTTATTATTAATTTAATCAAAGTTACTTTCTCTCATAGGTTTAAAATACCCATTTAATTACTCCCACACACATCAAAATGTCACATAAGACTTTTCATACAACTTGGTTAACTACCTAAGTCAAGCTTACTTTTATCACATAGTTTTATATAATTATTATTTACATTACAATGTCACACCTCACTTTATATTGAATGAAAAACCTTATTATATATGATTTCTCTTTACATACCATTATTCATGATAATTAATGAATAGCAAATAAATCAACCACATTATGAAATTATTTATTTATTAGTAATACTAATTAATTTCATCATTAGTTAAATTAGTATTTTCTCATTTCATCATCTTGTCATACTAGGCATAACTCCACAAGTTTAAATTAAGCTTTTCATTACTTTTGCTTCATTGTTTAATTATCACTGGCTTAATCAATTAAATCACTTATCACAATATAAGCCGATACTATATATATTTATATTCAAATAAATATGTAAACAAATCTTTTTTCTCAATTTTATAATTTATTAAAATTCGCGGGTATTACACAATCATATATTCCATCACCATGTAGAACATACAAACACAAGCTATCAAGATCAAATCTAAACCCATACTCCATTTTTCAAGTTCATATGGGTTATCCCAGTAATTGATGGCCAATCAACTAAGCAAATAAGCATGAATCTCAATAGACAATCCCATAGCAATCAATAAGGTTAACAATGAAATATATCAGATTAAATTAAGCAATAGAATCCATTGCAATCCCAAAATAAAGTGTAACTCATCAAAGAATCAAAATCTATAATCCACAATTGACTATACATTGAGAAATAAAGATAGAAGTAAAGAGAAGTTAGGGAATTAGGAATGCAAATATGAGATTCTCCTCTTGCTCCAATTCTGAATTTCCTATGCTCTTCAATTGCTTCAATCTTCAACTCTAATCTAATCTAGGTTCTAATCTAATCTAAAAAGAAAGAAAAGAAAGGAAAACAATAGTAGCTTTAGCCCCCAAGGGGTGGAATCTCCTTTACATAAGAAAATACGTCTAATATATAAGCCCTAATTGAACCCCCTCTCAATTACGCTTCAATTACACTGTTTAATGAAAAGTCAGCTTTTGTCAACACTAGAAAGTCGCTACATGCAGCAAGAATTGACCTGAAGTTGGGGTTTCATTCAAAGTTGAAAATCACGTTTTTATACGTCGTAAGTCATGCGGCAAGATAGGAAATCGCATACCATGAGGTTGATTTTTCTCGCTGCGTTGTGCTCTGGTAAAATGGTCATAACGTTTGATCCGGGAAGAGTTACGATGCCTGCCACCTATCAAATCCGAAATATCGACGAGCTCTACAACTTTTATTCTTTGATGATTGAGAAATTCTAGACCGATGAAGGTTGAAACTGGTCTGGAAGGGACTGCTATGAAAATGGCTAACCAAAACAACAAAGTTTGACGTCCGTTGGTACAAAGATCATAACTCTTGCATCCGAACTCCGATTAGAATGATTCAAGATGTTCCGGAAAGCTACAAAGACGCTCTACAATGTAAGCTAAGTTCCAAACCAAGAACATGAAGTAAATATGAAAGCCCAAATAATGTCCGGATTGCTTTTCTTTGCATTTTCCTTGCTTTTCCTTACCAATAGTCGCTCACACCGCTCCCAAACATAAGATCTACAAAATGAACACAAAATGCATGAAAAGTAACTCAGACACATAAATACAAGCAACTAATTCAAGTAAAAGATATCGGATAAGTGTATATAAAATCCACTTATCAAATACCCAAACATAACCAATTCAATATATATCAATCTAATGCATGTATAATCAGATTCATATTCAATATTGAAACATTATTCATTGAAATCAATACATGAATGTGGTGGGCTGACAGTGAGCAATGGTGGGACGGAGGTAGCGGTGATAATGGTAAGCAGAATATAATGGTGACGACGGTGACGATGATTGCAGCAATGTGATTTAGTTTGCAACAATGGCGACGGTGGCGTGGCCTTCTCCCTCTTCTTCCTTTTCTTTCCCCCTCTTTTTTTTCTCTTATGGTTTAGCTACTGTCGAGCGAGGTGTACTTGATAGATTAAAAGAATAAGCGACCGTTAATAGCGACCGCATACGGTCGCTGACTATTTAATGATGTGGAAGTATCAGCGACTGTATGCGGTCGCTGATTGTGAGAGGTAGCAAAAAAATAGGGCGCCAACATTTCCAGCCAATTTTTAGGCGATAAAATTGTAATAGCGACCACTTAGCGACCACAGTTGGTTGCTAAAATAAAATAACAACTACATTCAATTGCGGTCGCCACTGGCGGTCACTAATAATAGTATCTGCGATCGGAGGTGCGGTCGCAGATATTATTGGTCGCTGTTACAGCATTTTCTTGTAGTGTTCGTGGCTTGTCAAGATAGTATTCCACATTTCTTTTGTTGTGTTGCACGATGATACTTTATCAATTTCAGCTTGGACCATGACTCTTGAGTTGTAGGAAAACATGTAGCTTTCATTTTCATCCATGTCCATTTGAGTCTTGAGTCTACCATCATCATGTCTAGGAATAACAAGTTTATTTTCAACTACCAACCATTGACATGGATCTCTCTTAAGATAAATCTTTATTCTGAATTTCCAAAAGTTGAAGTTCTCGCTTCCGAGCAATAGAGGTGTCCGGCCTGTGGACTGACCTTCTTGAAAATTGAGGTGTTCTATAGGATCTTTCTCTACGACCTGCAAAGATCAATATTAGTAGAGTCTTTCTCTGATACCAAATGTAATTCTATAAATAAGCACACCTAGAGGGGTGAATAGGTGTAAATACCTAAAAGTGATCTACAATAGTCACTTTTTGAAGTTTACTAATATAACTATAATTGGACAGCAAATACATGTCTGTATTAGTATTTGTTCTTCGTTTGTTATAATCAGACAACTATTACATGTTTGTATTAGTATATGTTCTTCGTCTGTTATAATCGGACAACTAATGCCTGTCTATTTTAGTATAATTTTTAGCACGAACTAAACCAGAATCTACATAATACTAAAGCATATAACATAAACAAAAAGAACAGTAACTCATGCCAAGATTTTTACGTCTGTTATAATCGGACAGCTAATACCTATCTGTATTAGTATATGTTTTTCGTCTGTTATAATCGAACAGCTAATACCTGTCTGTTTTAGTATAATTTTTAGCACGAACTAAACTAGAATCTACATAATACTAAAGCATATAACATAACAGTAACTCATGCCATGATTTTTACGTAGTTCAGCTCCTATCCTTTACCCTAGTGGTCTAATCCACGTCCAATGCCAAATGGTATTGGAGACTCACTTTATTAAAATAATACTCAGCAATTTACATAGAAAATAAAACTCCTTGTTACAACGACGATCGATTGGACACCTCTGCCCCCTTTGCACTTATGTAACACCTCTCACCTCTGAGACTTTGATACCTTTGTTGAACAAACTGAATATTACAATAACAAATCCCTAAGCCAACCTAGACTTATACTTTGTTTACAATAGATATTATGAGATGGATTACAAAGACTCTGCTATTAATTTGAGACCCAAAGAAATGACACAATGACTTGAATATGACTCAGATATGATTCAAGAAGAATGCTCTGTGAATTTCAGCTTTGTAGTCTTGTATATCCTTTAGCCGTGCAAACTATATATATATAGGAAATGAGGCAACTGTGACACCCCCAAATCCGGGTTACTTGACCCCCGAGTTTGGTGTTCACAATCCACAATATAATACCATTTAACTACCCATTCATATATAAATAGAAATACATAAGTCATTAATATATGTTGTTAATACATAAGTCCCAGGTCCACTAACCTTAAAATTACAGAAATACCCTTTTAGATATACAAAAAGGGTTTACAATACAATACAACATAATAATATTGTTAATCATAACTAATTTATAACTATGCCTTTTCCCTTGTTCTTCTTTGCAGCACCTTCTGCAACTTCGTCCCTAGCTGAAAAGTTTTATTTAGCAAGGGTGAGCAACAAGTTTACTCCGCAAGTTAAGACATACAATAAATGAATACGAATCAATAAGAACAGACTATCTATTTTGATAAAATGAAACCAAAGTTCGGTGAACTTTGAAATAGCTGAACTAATCGTTAATCAATAACAAGTCTTCTCGTATTCTAGGCAACACAATAATATGATAATGAAATAGTACAACGCTTTCAAAGTTTCTGCGATATTCTAATGAATAATCAAGAATCAATTTTACGCAATTACAAAGTGGAATGTTTTCCAGATTAATGCTGAGCGATCACACTAGATCTAGAACTTCTTTTCTAAGGTATCTATCAAAGATTTATTTTGATACATACGCAGGAGTATCAGATAACCATAAAGATTAAATCATACCCCTCTGCAAGTACTTAGAGCCGGCCAACTCCTTGTACCCTATATTATGCATAATACTTAACAGTGCGCAATGGTCGAATATACGACCTAAAATGTTCGCTTTATATAAAAGGTTGTTCTTCTTAGTCTCAGAATCAAGATTATGATTTAACAACGAAATACTGTGATTTCAAATTCTAGTTACTTCTTGATCTAGCCGAAATAATTGGCATCAATCTGTCAATAATAATTGAATTCTCTTCTCGAACCTATCAAGTTTTAATAAATGTTCGTCTAGTCCAGAATAATTGGCTAAGATATTTCTCAACATAATTCGACAATAAACAGGAATTATCTGTACTATCAATATTAGCTTCTACGAATTTAAATATCCAACAACAGCTACACAATAAACTTACATAAGACCTATAACCAATAATATCGGTCTCACAGTTAGCACCATATTTCATAACACGTAACACTGTAATTCACAGTCAAACTTCTCTTAGGCACATTACCACATATTCACATCAGTGTTTATAACCTATATAAACACTTATCAAGTCTAACTATTTCGGTCTGGTTGGACTTCGGTCCATTCTCGGAGTTCTGGTCACCCTATCCGATAATTAACACAATTAATATCAATTAAATTCGGTTTCAAAGCTTCAATATTAATGTAGATAAGTCATATTTCATTTATAATATTTTTCGGAAGCTTTTAAAAATTTATAAACAATTATTATAATTTATAATAATTTTTCAAACGCTTAAATCATTTTTAAATGATTTAATTATTAAATAATCTTATCATTATTAATATTTAATAATATAAAATATTAATAACATACTTGTCAAAATATTAAAGTTATTATTAATAACTTAAAATATTTTTAAATCATTAATACTCTACTTAAATGATTTTTAAAATAATTAAAATCATTTTTAAATCATTTCCATTAATATTTAAATATTAATGAAATTATCATCCAAATACTAAAAGTCATTAGTTATAACTTAAAATATTTTAAAAATATTTTCTCATTTTAAAATAATTTTTAAATCGGTAATATCATTTTTAATTCATTTATTTAATATAATAATTAAATAAATCTAATATCATTAATATTAATTTATTAATGAGAATTCTCAAAAATATTGAAAATAATATTTTATAATTCCAAATATTTTCTAACACTTTATTCTTATTTAAAATGATTTTTAAATCAATAAAATCATTTTAAACTTATTTATTTAATTTAATAATTAAATAAATCTAATATCATTAATATTAAATTATTAATGAAAATTCTCTAAAAATATTAAAAGTTACATTTTATAACTCAAAATATTTTTAAATACTTTATTCTTATTTAAAATAATTTTTATATAATTAAAATTATTTTCTTGAATTTATTTAATACACTAATTAAATAGCATTAATATTCAAATAATTATAATTATTAATGAAAAATATTCCAAATAGTCAGAAATTATTTTTCAGAATTTAAAATGATTTTTTTAAACCATTTTTAGTAATTTTTATAATTTATTTCTATTTTTAAATAATTTCTTAAATATTCACAAAATAAAATAAATAAAACCGTCACTATAGCCTATAGCGACACTTGTCTGTCAATCTTAGGTGTTCTTGGTGCTCAAGAACACTGTCAGACAGTGTACAAGGCTCGTGGTTTGACTACTCTTATCTTCCAATCCAAAATGTTTCTGGTTCAGGTTAAGTATTGATCACGTAGTGTTATGTAACACTACATGAAACAATCTTCATCTCGGTCATACACCAAACTAACAAGACGATCTGTGCATTCAAAATCATTGTCAGACGGTTTCTGGGTTTTCCCAGAAACCCAACAGTTCATCTCGGTACTTTCTAGATCATTTTAATCTACGTTCCAATCACGATATTTGTGATTTTATAGTTCCCTCATGTAGTATTAATGACAAGGAACAACGAGATGTCAATATCTAAATCCAAAAATATCAAAATCTCCAGATTCAATCTGGTCAAAGGTTGTCAGAAAATTCGTTCTTACAGTTTCTGGGTTTTCCGTAAAGCGTGTCCGCGTGTTTCAAATGGCTAGGTTTGACCATTAATTACATTCCATATGTTGATGAGATACGAAATCTTAAAGCATGGATCTATTGTTCACATAACCAGCTACAAATAAGTTACAACAACAACATCATAACACTAAAAAACCTGACAGATATGAAAGCTTGAAATCACTGTCAAACGCTGATCATGCATTTCTGGGTTACCCAAATTATACTCGGTTATGCCTGGTCAATGGGTTTTGACCAATTATATCTTCGAATTCAGACATATAATGACTCTGATTTCTTTTGCAGACTAAAGAACTAATACCAAGCTACACATAACAACTTTAAAATAACAGAAATCGTAAATGAGCAAAGATCTGTGGCCACTGACATTTCTTGTCAGACCACAAAAAATGCTCAAGAACAGTTTTTTTTTTTTGAAAACTTCATTTTAAGGCACTTTGATGCTATGGATTCATGATAGATCATCATAGATCTTCATAAAACATCCATTAGAAAGATTCTAAAAACAAAAACACAAAGTTTATCTAAGCATACAAGATTAAATTAGATTTTAGGTTTATACCTTCTTTCTTCAAATCTTTGATCTTAATCCTCCTTAGTTGTTCTTGGTGATCTAGGGACTGATATTGGGACTGAATTACTTAAGATTTTCGTAGGTTTAGGAGAGAGAGAGTTGGTGAGAGCATGGAGCAAAATGGCTATCTTTTTTGTGATTTTCTCTCTCCCAAATCTATATATATTGTGTAGATGTAAGTATGATCTGATATTTTCGGCTGGTGGAGTTGAAATTTGTACTCACAAAGTCAAATGAGTTGTTGAACTACTAAAGTTGATGGATTTTACAAGTTAACTAAATAAAAATGAAAAAGGGCATTTTGGTCTTTAGCAAATTGATTTTAATGGCAATCTTGACAAATACACAAACCCTTAGGGTTTAACCCTAAGGTTTTAACCCTTAGGTTTTAAAACATCAAATTCTAGAATTTTCTAATTAGAGTTTAAGAATAAAAATTAAGAATTTAAAACTAAAATTAGGGTTTACTAATTAAATTAGGTTTTCCTAATCATATTAACGTTTAATAAATATATTAGGCCTTCCAATTAGGATTAGGGTTGCCTAATTAGGGATTAGAAATCCCGAATATGAAATTAGGGTTTTAATTAGAAAAATTAAAATTTCTAAATTACAATTAGGGTCTGAAAAATAGAAATTAAGATAACTAAAATATAATTAGGGTTTTCTAATCATATTAAAGTTTAATACAAACATTAGGCTTCTCAATTAGGATTAGGATTTCCTAATTAGGGTTTTAGGATTCCCGGATATGAAATTAGGGTTTTCCGTCTTTCGATTAGGGGTTTTAACTATTTAATTGATTTTCTAAATCTGAGATTAGGGTTTCTAATCCCTTATTGGGGTTTATTAATTACAAACCTTATCCGATCAATCATTGATCAAAATTTTTATTCATTACAAACAAATATTTATCAAAATAATTATTTTAATGTTATTTTCTATCAAATCCCTATCCAGGAATTAGGGTTAGGGTTTCTAAAGCTGTTAGGCACAACTCTACTCTAATTTTATTAGTCAATACACAAATTGACCTTCTATAGACTCGAATCACAGAAACTTTTCACTAAATTAATAATCAATATTAATATTAAATAATAAAAAAATTTATTCGTAAAATTTTGAATATTCGAAATCTCGGGTTATCACAACAACGACTGTAATATCCCGAGTGTTGATGATAACGATCCTTAGAAAAGGAAATGAATGGGTTAAAGAATATATAAAACTCAAAATATAATTGAGTTCAAGTGAAAGTTATGAAATGAAACCTAGAATTTGTTAAAGTAATGAATGTAGTAGGAAATATAAAACCTAAATTTAGATAAAATGATGAAAGATTACTCTGAGTTATTTGTTTAATTTGTGTCTTCGATTCTGGGGACAGAATCTTTGTAAGTAGGGAAGATTTTAACGAATGAGTGGTTTGAGTTGTGATTCTGAGGACAGAATCCTTGTAAGGAGGGAATGATGTAACAATCTAGATTTTTAATTATAATATTTAAATATTTATTGAATTATATAAATATTTAATGGATGGGTTTATCGTTGAATAAATATTTGTTTAATTGATTTGATTTGATTTGGTTAATTATTTATTTAATAAATAAATAATGAGTTAAGAAAAGTAATTATTTTGAAATAGTAATCTAATTTAATTTAATTATTATGTTAGAGAGTGTATAATGATTAATTAATTTATCTAATAAATTGTTATTGGTATTTATTAAATTAAGTATGAAAACTTAATTAAATAAAGTGTGACAAATAACTATAATATAAAGTAGTTATTAAAATAAATTAAAGTAGTTTTGATTTAGTTTGTCAAACAAGACTTAAATATATTAAGTCTTTAATTTTAAAGAGTTTTGCCCAACAGAGCCTTATGGCTTTTGGATTTTTAAATTTAATTTATTAATAATATAAATTAAATAAATAAAATATAAATAATGCGACGCCCCAAAATTAGGTATACATCACTCATTCTCGAAATGCCGATACATGGTACAAAATTCAAATACAACTTCATTTATATTAATTGTTGAGTCGTCAGATAGAATACGACCACGATTAATCGTGAGTTTTAATACAAATGTATGTAACTCTCATGGGTGCCTCGACCACAACCTTACAATGGTACTTTACATAAAAGTATAGTCAAAACCTGCTTTTAGAAATTAAAATCTTTGGGAAGTGCTCAAGGAAACCTTCAGACTTGGGAGGCCATGCGTCTAGGTTATAATAAATATCATATGTCCCACGTAATTATCCTTGGTTGACATAATAGACCCCAAAGAAAAAGCGAGAAGATTACTATCATCTTCTTTCCAATGGTGAGTCTTCTCGACATATAACTATCTCCACTTGTCTCCAAAGGAATATTATATTTCAAATAAACTCCAAGATCATATAGGTAGTGCCCGTAGATATACTCAAAGAAGTGAATGCGCACAACCCTCGTATTATAATAACACGAGGTTGTATGTCATTAGACATCTTGTATGATAGTGGCAAAACACCCTTCCAGTCAGTTCACACCTCACCCTATTTGATTCACCAAATATAACTACTAAATGTTGTATAGAATACAACACCCTTTTCTATCTTGCTTAGGAGAACCTCCACACTAGAGACCACCTGTTTCTATTCCTTGTTATCCCCGTCAATTCGACAACACTCTTACGGCAACACTCTTATTAACTCGAAAGGAATTGTGAAGCAAAAGGGTGAGCACAACTAGCCCAAAGAAAGAATATCATGACTAAAGATAATTAAATTATCAATAGCTTTCATCAATAATAAATCGTAGATTTAGAACATATGGTAGATGATAAAACTTTTCAACCATAGTTGCGAGTGAACGAAAGCAATCCATTAGAAGAGTCAAATAGACCATAAGGTCTATTATCTCTCTATGTTAAAAGTCTACCAATAATGTTTTATCCCCGTAACATCAATCAACATTTCATCCATGATCATGTGAATAACACATAATCACAATTGTGATTCTAAATTCCTCTTCGCATTCCGTGGGCGAAGATAATTTTCATCACCGTCTTCACCGAAACATCAAAAATCATGGTTATACCAAATTACAATTCTCGTCAGTAATCATTAAATCATCTTTGCACTACTACTTAAAGATATTCATTATTATCACATCTATGAATTAATATTTCATTCTCACGAGACTCATTTCAATAAATAATCCACATCATCGAATCATCCCCGCACTACGTGCCAAGGATATTCTTTAGTATCACGACCATTTAATTATCCATGCACTACGGGCCAAAGATAATCGTGTTTTCATCAATCATCCCGATCATGCCATAAAACAATTCATCTTTGCACCCTTGGCCGAAGAGAATCCATAGCCATAATCATACTAAAAACTGTCCATCAATGCACTACGGGCCAATGAGGACTTTTTCCACATCATTTGTAACATTACGGTTATGATTATACCGAATAATCCCTGGTCATAATCATACCAAGTCCATTTATGCACTACGGCCAAAGATGACTTTCAACACAATATAAGCATGAGGATGATGACAATAATATAAGAATCAATCAAATGAGATAAATGATAAATATTAAACATTTATAATACAATTTATCCAGCGTTCAATAATAACCAAATGTTATCAATCACTTAATAATCTCATAATCTAATATCATTAATATTATAACAATATTTTAATAATTTCTTAAACTTATAAACAATTTATTTCAATTGTTTACACTTTATCAAATAATACATTTAATCATTCAAAAATGTCATACTCATAAGATTTCATCATCAATGATCAAATCCCTCATCAAAAATCTGTATAGGATTCTCAAGCCATAAAATCCTATTTTCCAATTTTATTACGTCACATAACATATTCAATTCATTTTTTCATAACTAGTTCATTTTCATGAAAAATACCAAATCAGTCCCAAAAATATTTCTTTTCTGAGATTTAGCAGAATATAGTCCCATCTTGAACATATATTTTTTTCAGAATTTTTAAAATTCATTTATTACTTTTCATATGGCTAAAACTTCCGAATATTTAGACATTTATCATAAATTGTACTTTTGTCCAAAAATTCCAAAATTTACAGGGTATACTCCTGTTATATACTTGTACTCCCAATAAAAATTTCACCAATTTTGGAGTTAACCACAAGGAGTTATAAGAGTTTACTTTTAAAATAGTCTTTTCCCATAAAATCCATAACTCTTAATCTATACATCCAAAAATCGCCATTTTTGGACACAATTTAGAAAACTCATTAAATTATCATTTCAAATTTTTCCAGAATTTTTGAGGGTCAGAAAAATTATGAATTTGCCCCTGGCAGAAACCCCTTTTTAATGAAAATACTATTCGTATGAATATGAAGGATCATTCACCATGCATGTCGTAATCAACACAAACAGGTTATTCCAATAGAATACTAAAGAATGGAATAATGTAGGATTCGAATGCGCATGCGATAGATCTGTCTGCATGCATGAGTTATTCCCAATGTAATAATAAAGAGGCGGAACCAGTCCCGTAGAAAACGCATGTGCATGTGATATTCCAAAGAGAATAGTAAAGGCGAACTGTGTCAAAGTAAATTGCATCAAGCGAGGATATTCAAATGTAATAATAAAGAATGGAATAACATAAGAATTTCACCAAGTATAGGGTATCCCGCGTATACAAGTTATTCCAACAGAATAATTAAGAATGGAATAACAGAAGTTCTCTTCACGAATAAGAAAGAAAGAATACCCCTTACGAGTATAACAAATAATATCCCTTACCATAAAAGAAACTGAATTTAAGAGTAGGGAAGGAGAAGAATACTTTTCTATAGCTTCTCTATAATTTCTCTCTCTAGAGTTTCAGTGAATTCGTAAGAAATAATGAAGGAATGAGCTTCTATTTATAGAAAAATGGACTGCATAGTAACTAACTCATGAACGGTCCAGATTGATTTACTTTAATCTAACGGTCCATATGTAAAGCAAAATCTTTTAAATAAAATATAATATATTCTATTTATAATCTAATAAAATGAATAACTTTATAAAAGATTTTATTATGCAAACACTATGCATGCACTATACAAACACTATGCATAATAAAATATAATATATTCTAATTATTGTCTAATAAAACAGATAACTTTATAAAAGTATTTTGTTTTATATAAAAAGATTTTACTATGCAAAACACTATGCACAATAGAATATAATATATTTTATTTATAGAATAACTTTATAAAAGTATTCTGTTTTATATAAAAAGCTTTTTTGTTTTATTACATTAATAATACCAATAAAACAAAACTGAGTGACTTATCACATAAGCATCAATAATCAATACCGTGCTATTTACCAAAATAGAAAAAAAAATTTAATACTTTTATTTCATAAAATTCGGGGTCTCACAATCACCCCTCCTTATGAAATTTCGCCCTCGAAATTTATGTACGTACCTGATATTCGAAGAGATGAGAATACCTTATGACGCCCCCAAAATTAGGTATACATCACCCATCTTGAGTCGCCAGATACATGGTACAGAATTCAAATACAACTTAATAATACAACTGTCGTGTACATTACGACAAAACATAAACTGTGAGTTTGAATACAAATATTGTCTACTAGAGAGTATACAAACTCAAAAGGATAATCATGTTTTCATCAACGGTCCTGATCATGCCATAAAACAATTCATCTTTGCACTACGGCCAAAGAGAATCCATAGCCATAATCATACCAAAAACTGTCCATCAATACACTACGGGCCAATGAGAACTTTTTCCACATCATTTGTAACATTACAGTTATGATTATACCAAATAATCCCTGGTCATAATCATACCAAGTCCATCTATGCACTACAGGCCACAGATAACTTTCAACATAATATAAACATGAGGATGATAACAATGATATAAGAATTAAATAAAACAAATTCAAGAATTAATTTATCCAGGAACTGATAACGTTCAAATTGTCAACATGATACTGCTTTGTAGAGTAAAATTCAAGAATGCTCAGAAGAATATTTCCATGAAAAAAATACTGGATGAAGCGCAAATATCAAGGATATTCCACTAATTTCATGGAGTATAGAAGTAAAAACTTTAACCAACTGAGTATAATAAAGAATAGAATAACAAAAGAAATCACCATGCATGCGATAGACCGCGCATATGCAAAGTTATTCCAATGAATAATAAATAACGGAACCGGTCCGTAAAACGTACAGACAGGATATTCCAACAGGATAATAAAGAATGGAACCAGGTCCGGTGTAAAATGGATGCATGAGGATATTAAATGAGAATAATAAATAATGGAACCAGTCCCACAGAACGCACGCATGTGAGGATATTCAGATAGAATAATAAAGAATGAAATAATAGAAGAATTTCACCAAGTATAGGGTAGCTTGGCGTATCTGAGTTATTCTAATGTAATAATAAAGAATGGAATAATGAAGAATTTCACCAAGTATAGGGTAGTTCACAGATCAAAGTTATTCCACCGAATAATAAAGAATGGAATAATGTAAGTTCTCTTCATGAATAAGAAAGAAAGAGTACCCCTTACGAGTACAACAAATAATATTCCCTACCTTAAGAAGAAGAGTACTGGATATATGAGTAGTGAAGTAGCAGAATACTTTTCTTCTTTCTCTCTATAGTTTATCTCTAGAGTTTCAGGTGAATTAAGTAAGAAATAATGAAGGAATGAGCTTCTATTTATAGAAAAATGGACTGCATAGTAACTAACTAATGAACGGTCCAGATTGATTTACTTTAATCTGACGGTCCATATTTAAAGTAAAATCTTTTAAATAAAATATAATATATTCTAATTATTGTCTAATAAAACAGATAACTTTATAAAAGTATTCTGTTTTATATAAAAAGATTTTACTATGCAAAACACTATGCAGACACTATGCAAACACTATGCATAATAAAATATAATATATTCTATTTATAGAATAACTTTATAAAAGTATTCTGCTTTTATATAAAAGATTTTACTATGCAAAACACTATGCAGTATTAACTATGCAATACTATGCATAATAGAATATAATATATTCTATTTATAGAATAACTTTATAAAAATATTATGTTTTATATAAAAGATTTTCTCCGTATTATTACATTAATAATACCAACAAAACCGAGTGACTTATCACGTAAGCATCAATAATCAATACAAAGGTGTGCTACTATGCAACCACGCCAGACATCGCATTTCTTTTACTAATGAGTAGTTCAACAATATTAACGGTAAAACTTTCGCCGTTATTTTTATAAAATATTTTTGTCATTTTCTCAATCCGACAATAATTTTATTGCGGGGTCCACCAATGATTGTGCCATTGCACGAATATTCTCTGATAAAACAAATATTCCCCGACCAATCAAATATAATATGACAACTTGCATTCTTTGCAAAATTTATAAATACTGAAAGTAGTATGCATACAAGCCAATCATGTATGATGATAAAGCATATACTTTGTAATCAATCTTATTTATTTATTAATAAAAGAATTATTTATTAAAGGCATTTATTATCTATATGGTGCTGTTTTAACAATATGTGATAAACCCATTGTTTTAAGTAATGCTTTTAGAATCATGATGAGATCATGCTAATGAGATCTAAATTCTTAGATAGCTTAAAACTAAAATGTTCCCAATCAATGAATTACTAAAAAGGGGATTAGTGAATCTGGATAGATTGGTACGTACGTTGCTTGCTCATTGGATGAGGATGATTGATCTCCTGATCATTTGTGTGGAGACACTAAAGCAAATATGTAGGTGCTTATTAGAGAATAAGTTCACTGAACGTGACTCGCTAAGAAATACCTAATGGAGTTTTACTTGTCTGTCAATAGGAATTCCTATAGTGATAGTAGTATAAATGATCCTTAGACTTGAGATCATCATAGTATCTTATATATAATTAATTACACTTTGACTTATTCCTTGAGACTCTTAGACTATATCAAAAGCTATGCTTGGGTGTAATAAGTTATATATGAAGATAATGAATGATCAATAAAGAATCTACCACTTTTAGTAAAAGAAGAGAAATGTCCTATGTGATTCGATAAATGACAACCCAAGAATCCTTGGCCAAGGTGGAATGAAATTAGAAAGTAGTTTCTAATTTGCATTCATTAGGAGTTGTGCATTTAGGAATCGAAATACATATAAAATAAATAAAATAAGGCTTGACAGTAATTCCATGTCTTATATTTAATTGGGACATTGTATGGTAGAATGATTGAATTGTACGGTAACTATTAACTCAAAGGTTCTTTTATGATTAATGTTGAAATCAATATTATCTAGAAAGTCTTTGATCGCTAGGGAGACTTATCCCTATTGTAGAATAAATATTATTTATTTAAATAAATTAATCATTTTATTTATTTATTTAAATAATATTAGAATTGTTCTAATTGATTTATTCACAACCGGTTTAATATGGAGAACCTAAAGGGTCACACCATAAAAGGAAGAATAATTATTTAAGAAGTTAATGGCATAATCGTAATAATATGTTAAATATATTTAATTTAATCTATGGTGATATAATATATTAAATAACTTAATATTTATTATTTAATATTTTAGAAATATTAATTATAAATTAATAAGAGGAGTCTTATTAATATTATTACAATTATTATTATTTTAATTTCTAAAATGGTTTAGGAATTAATTTAATATAAGTACTCTCATTTATTCCTAATAGGATTAGGACGGAAAATTAGTTAAAGGAGTTTGATTAATTATCCCTAATAAGATTAGGGAGCCCATTTAATTAAAAGAGTTTAATTAAATAAATAATACCTTATTTTAATTAAATAGGGTTACCTGATATCTTTATAAGAGGAGTCTTATATCAGATATCAAATATACGTAATTCAAATAGTTGGAGAATACGCCCCCTTTTTCTATAGAGATAGGAAAAACTAGGGTTTGAGCCAATACACCCTTCTTCTTGAAAATTCTTCTTCCTTAGTGGATCACCTCTAGAGGCCATACACTTGGGTGGCTTACATTGATCAAAGGAAGGAATCTACCCGGAGATTCAAGGAGATCGCGGAGAAGTAGGAGTTGAACTCGTGCAGTGGAAGCTCGATTCACAAGCGGTATGATTACATAACTTCTTGTTCTTCGTTTTAATTAATAATATGCATAAAGGATGATCCGGGTAATTGGTTTGTGAAAAATTTTAAAATCTGATTTTATATATTATGCTTTCGCTATTTTTGCAATTTGATTGCTACTTTGATTTTCACAAAACCTAACAGTGGTATCAGAGCCAAACTTTATGCAAATTATTAATTATTTATGATTCCATATATGTATGGGTATGTATTTTGAATAGTTTATTGGGCATTTTTTTGTTGTATAAAATTAGTATTTTATGAGAAGAAAAAAAAAATATGGCGTAAACCTGTTGCTATTTTTTTTTGGGTTTTTTTGTTGTTGAACGGTTTATGTTAAAAACAGCTTTTCGTGTAAAGCTGAGATGGTTTATATATTATATGATTCATGTCAGATATGATATTATATAATATTATATATGATAGTTATATATATATATTGTTAACATGTGATCCTGACATCCTCGGTAATAATGAGTATATCATATACAGTAATTATATATATCATGTTACCTGAAGCTTTTTTATATATATCATATATAGTATTTATATTATAATATATATATGGTTACTTTTTATATGATTACATGGATGTGCAGGAATCAACATGTTTTGTATTAACGTGATTCTCAAAATTTTTTTTAACATGCCACACCGTTCGGTTAAATGAATATTATAATATAATATTCTAAATAATAGTTTTATAATTAAAATAAAAGAGTTTATTTTAATCTTGAAATTGGATTTCATGCAAATTAAAATTGCCCATTAAATGATATTCATATATATATGGAATGGTTTTATTTATTGATACATATGATGATATGTATGATAATAAATGAGGTTGATTATGAACTATTGACCAATGTGATTGGATTTATTTTGGTTGGATATTTGAATGAGTGAGTTTTATTAAATGGGGTCTGCGTACCTCGTTTTTTCTGGTTTTCTTCTGATGTAAATTCTATCTCTCTGCTATGTACTTCCCCTTGACTGCTGATCAAGGTTTCTATTAAATTAAATAGTTTAATGTAATAAGATTAGTTAGAATTTTTTCGAAGAACCAGAGATCAAGGAGCAAGGAGCACTCGAAGACCTGTTTGTAATGGAGCCCAGATTTAAATGTAATAGTTATATTTAAATTGTTTATTCTTGCACCCTAGGGTTTGACCTTTTGGTTCACTTGGTGGCTCTAGTGAATCAAACTAGAATAAAAGTCCATAATCAATCCAGGTAGAATATTGTATTCTATATGTGCATGCTAGTATTATATATATTATATATTATGCAAACATGCTTCGCATGTTTAATAATATGACGCGTATTTTATATATATATATATTTGAATGCGCGCTAAACAAGATGAGACTAATAATAACAAACCCATCAATGAAATTATATTAAGTTGTAACGTTCAAAGATATTTGGAATATCGAACGTCGCCTTCTAACATGATACAAATAATAGAGCATTGAATATTTAATATGAGTTTGTTGTGCACACACAAGGCGATTATTAAATATTTGAGATGTTTTTTTTTATTACATTTGATTTTTATAAGGAATTGAACATTACCGCTTTGTTACGCTTATACACAAGGGTCGTAGTTTTTCTTCACTTATATGGAAATCTTTGGGTATGACTTAACTTAAATCATTTTAGTAGGGGATGTGCACACACTTGACCATTATGATTTAAGAGGCAAAATATAAGGAGTTACATGATGATGTAATTGACAAAGAGTTGTCTACCTATTTATTTATATATAGTTTGTTGTGCACACACAAGGCTATATACATTTGAAATGGGATTCTTATTCTCACTAGCAAATCTTTAATTAGATATTGCCGAACTATATTCATGATGGTAATATAGTTTGAAGAAAATAGTGGGAGATACCAATATAAAATAAGACCTACTTTATTTTGGTAATTAATTAAATGAATGTTTGCTAAAATATTGTCTTTTTACATGCAGAGTTTTGAAAATGTCACATTCACTAATTTCACTGCGTAGCATACTTGATGCTAACAAACTGACCGGACCGAACTACACGGACTGGTTAAGGAATCTGAGAATTGTTCTCACTGCTGAAAAGATTTCTTATGTCCTAAATTTACCAGATTCCGCAAAAAGTTGCGAGACCTCTCGAGGAAGAGATTGCTACTTTTAAAAGCGGTGGCAAGATGATGCATCGTGGCTCAATGCATCATGCTCGCATCCATGAGTAATGAGCTTCGTTGTCGTCGACATGAAAACATGGATGCTCCTACTATGCTATCTTGCACCTTCGAGAGTTGTATGGTGAGCAAAGTAGGACTGCTAGATATGAAATATCTAAGGAGCTCTTCCGATCTCGGATGACCGAGAGCACTACCGTTGAGACTCATGTCTTAAAGATGATCAATCTGATTGAACATCTTGGACAGCTTGGGTTCATCATGGATGGGGAGTTGAGTCAAGATTTGATCTTGCAGTCACTCCCTAACACCTTCTCATAATTTGTTGTGAATTTTCACATGAATAAGTTGGACGTCACTTGCACTCGAGTTACTTAACATCTTTGAAAACTTCGAAGGTCACTTCCCATCCAAGAAGAACCATGTATTTATTGGTGGATGATTCTTCCAAGAAAAGGAAGAGGCCCAAGGTATCTTTTGAAAAGAAGAAATCCAAGAAGGCTAAGGGAAATACGAAAGTGAAGGATCAAAAGAAACCTGATCCAGCTAGCAAAGGAATTTGCTTCCATTGCAACAAGTTGGATCACTAGAAGAGGAACCGCAAGGATTATCTTATGAACAAAAAGCGAAGAAGCTTGGAGAAGCTTCAATCCTAATCAAGGTTTGTTTATGATTGAAATTAATTTTTCCAAAGTCAATCTTCTACTTGGGTATTGGATACCTACCGTGGTTTTCACATATGTAATAATATATGTGGACCGGTCAAGTAGAAAGTCGAAAGAAGGATGAGGTCGCCCTACGAGTGGGAAATGGAGCAAAGGTTGTTTGCATTTAATGTAGGGACTTATTGTTTAGCACCGCCTATGGGCAAATCCATTAGTTTAAAAAATTGTTATTTTATTCCGTCACTTATTAAAAATATTATTTCAATATCTGTATTGGATATGGATGGTTTTGACGTTATAATAAAGAACAATAGTTGTTCTATTTATAAGAATAATGTTTTATATGATGTTGGTAATTTACGAAATGGACTTTACATTCTTGACTTGCATGAAAATATACTTCAAATTGAACAAACTAATAAAAGAAAAAGAGATAATGTTAATTATACCTATATGTGGCACTGTAGACTTGGTCATATTAATGAAACAAGATTATCAAAGTTGTATAAAGACGGGCTCCTAGAGCTATCGGATTATGAATCATATCCAACTTGTGAATCTTGTCTCATGGGAAAAATGACTAAATCTCCTTTTAGTGGAAAATGAGAAAGAGTTACAGACTTGTTAGCGTTGGTACACACGGATGTATGTGGACCTATGACAACGAATGCATGAGGAGGGTATTCTTATTTTATTACATTCACTGACGATCACTCAAGATTTGGATATGTGTATTTAATGAAATACAAATCTGAATCATTTGAAAAGTTCAAAGAGTTCAGAAGTGAAGTAGAGAAACAAACGGGCAAAAGAATTAAGATCCTTCGATCAGATCGAGGTGGTGAATACTTAAGCAGTGAGTTTCTCAATTGTCTCAAAGAAAATGGTATAATCTCACAATGGACTCCACCAGGGACGCCACAACTGAATGGTGTATTTGAAAGGAGAAATCGAACATTGTTGGACACAGTTCGTTCCATGATGAGTTTTACTGATCTTCCGGTGTCATTCTGGGGATATGCCCTAGAAGCGGCTACATATCTACTAAATAAGGTTCCCTCAAAATCCATCCCTAAGACTCCATATGAGATGTGGACAGGGAGGAAGCCTAGTCTTAAGCATGTTAAAATTTGGGGATGTCCAGCTTATGTGAAAAGGTTTCAAAATGATAAGCTTGGGACTAGATCTGATAAGTGTACTTTTGTGGGATATCCTAAAGAAAGTTTAGGATATTATTTCTACAATCCTATTGAACAAAAGGTGTTTGTTACCAAACATGCTGCCTTCTTGGAAAAGGAGTTTATCCTTGATGGGGTCAGTGTGAGGAAAATAGATCTTGAAGAAATTCAAGAACCATAAACCACTACAGATCAAATGGATGAACCTGTCCAAGTAGAGATTCCTTCTGCACAACACCCTATTCGTAAATCTGGAAGAGTACCAAAGATACCTGATAGGTATGGACTTGTCATATAGGATGACGATGAGGTACGCATCATAGATGATAATGATCCATTGAATTACGAATAGGCTATGAGTAGTAAAGACTCAGAGAAGTGGCAAGATGCCATGAAATCGGAGATGTACTCCATGTATGAAAACCAAGTATGGACTTTGGTTTCACCACCTGAAGGCATTAAGCCTATTGGGTGTAAATGGGTCTTTAAAAGAAAGACTGGAGCAGACGGCAAGGTAGAGACCTATAAGGCCCGGATTTGGTCGCAAAAAGGTTTCAAACAAAGACAAGGAGTTGACTATGATGAAACCTTCTCACCGATAGCAATGCTCAAGTCCATTCGGATTTTGCTTGCAATTGCGACTTACCATGACTACGAAAATCGGCGAGATGGACGGAAAGCGGCCTTCCTCAATGGGAAACTTGAGGAGGATGTGTATATGACACGACCAGAGGGATTTGTTTCAAAGGTTGGAACAAATCAAGTCCGTAAGCTAGAAACGATCCATTTATGGATTGAAG